>OY986983.1:3125543-3807903 GCA_963920545.1 Lepidium didymum
AGGAACACCTCTTGGAGCTGGAGGGATACCAGAGAGCTCGAATTTACCCAACAGGTTGTTGTCTTTGGTTCTTGCTCTCTCACCTTCGTATACTTGGATCAAGACGCCAGGTTGATTGTCTGAATAAGTTGAGAAGACTTGTTCCTTCTTTGTAGGGATGGTTGTATTTCTTTGGATCAAGACGGTCATGACTCCTCCAGCGGTTTCAAGACCAAGAGAGAGTGGTGTGACATCGAGCAAGAGGAGATCCTGAACCTTCTCATTACCCTCTCCGCTGAGAATAGCTGCCTGGACAGCTGCACCATATGCAACAGCCTCATCGGGGTTGATAGATTTACAAAGCTCTTTTCCGTTGAAGAAGTCAAGAAGCAACTGCTGGACCTTAGGGATACGGGTGGATCCACCGACTAGGACAACATCGTCAACAGAGTTTTTGTCCATCTTAGCATCACGAAGACACTTCTCAACAGGATCCATACACTTTCTGAAGAGGTCCATGTTAAGCTCTTCAAATCTGGCACGGGTGATTGGGGAATAGAAATCAATACCCTCGTATAGAGAGTCGATTTCAATGGTGGTCTGAGCTGTAGAGGAGAGAGTCCTCTTTGCTCTCTCACAGGCGGTTCTCAACCTCCTTAGGGCTCTTGGGTTTCCGCTAATGTCCTTCTTGTTCTTTCTCTTGAACTCTTGGACAAAGTGGTTCACCATTCTGTTGTCGAAATCCTCACCACCAAGATGAGTATCTCCTGCAGTGGCCTTAACTTCAAAGATACCTTCTTCAATGGTAAGAAGAGAGACATCAAAAGTACCACCACCAAGGTCAAAGATCAAAACGTTCTTCTCCCCGACACTTGTAGCCTTCTTGTCTAGACCATAAGCAATGGCAGCAGCTGTAGGCTCATTGATGATACGCATGACGTTCAAGCCAGCAATGACACCAGCATCCTTTGTTGCCTGACGTTGAGAATCATTGAAGTAGGCTGGAACAGTAACTACGGCGTTTTTTATTGTGGAACCGAGGTAGGCCTCAGCAACCTCACGCATCTTGATGAGAATCATGGAAGAGATTTCTTCAGCAGCAAACTCTTTGTCTTCTCCCTTGTAGTTTACGACGATCATGGGTTTGTCAGCAGGTCCCGGAATGATCTTGAAAGGCCACAATTTCATGTCACTTTGAACAGAGCTGTCACTGAATCTACGACCAATCAACCTCTTAGCATCTGTCGCATGAAAAAATTGAAGATGATTAACACCACAGACAAAAAATTATGTACATTTCCCCAACATTAGCAGGAAATACAAAAAACGAGCACGAAGGATTCTAAATTAAGTAATATCTTATAAAGTACGATACAAAAGTTATGTTCATAGTTATAGCAAAATCACAACAGAATCAAAATCCATCAATTCATATCATTACCAGATATAAACTAAAACCTTGCTGCGAATAATTATGAATTATTACTTGCTATAAGTCTTTCCCTAAATTTATCAGCTCAATCATATCAAGTTTTAACTCTCACTAACTCCTACAGAGTCTTATTTTCCAATTAAACCCTAAATAATCACTATGTATCTTCAGTATACAGATCTATAAATTTCGATGCACAATTCAGGTAAAATAACCAGCAACAGAACTTCAGATGAAGAGGGAAACGAGATAAAACGTACCGAAAACAGTGTTAATAGGGTTCATGGCGACCTGATTCTTCGCGGCGTCACCAATCAACCGTTCGCTGTCAGTGAACGCGACATAAGACGGAGTCGTCCTGTTACCTTGATCATTAGCAATGATCTCAACACGGTCATGCTGCCAGACTCCAACGCAGGAATACGTTGTACCGAGATCGATACCAATCGCTGGACCTTCTCCTTTACCAGACATTGTTAAGCAAACTGAGGTTTAAGCTATAGATCGGAGAAAAAAGAAGATAAAAGTGAGGCTAGGGTTTTCCAAAAGAAGTGGTCGAAGGAGAAGTCTATATAGTCACAAACTGATAGTTCTAGAATGTTCGATGGCTCTCTAAGTGGCCACACGATCTTTCGGAGTTTGATCTGACGGTCCCCTAAACGATTCCTCTCACCGCTTTTTTCCTTTTCGACCTTTAAACAATTGAAGCGCGTTGAATCGTCAGGGTACCAACTGGAGACCTCAAAACTCAAAAGCAGTTTAAAAACTTCTAGAATCTTCGATTCGATGGCTTAGTCCTTAATCAACGTCCGTCATTGGCTGTGACGTACTCTTACAGCTTTACTTTTTCTTCGCGTTTTCATTGGCTCTGAGTCGGTTCTTTATGCGGTCACCGTCAATTTTACCTTAGCAGAGGCCCAATAGGCTTATTGTATTAAAATGTCAATCGTTATTTAAACACAAAATTCAATTTAATACCCAATAAGCTGTTTTACTTTTTCTGGTCCAAGCCCAATAAGCTGTTTTTTTTTTGGGTTAAAATGAGAAACTATGAACCAAATTGATTTTTATTTTCTTTTTTGTTAAACACCAAATTGAAATTTTCATAAAGAAAAGTTATATTCTTAATATTTCTAAATTTTTAATGTATGTGACTATAAATTTTTTTGGAAATACTCTTAAATATTGTATTGCGAGTTAAATTTGATTTTTACATTATTTAATTATTTTTTTGAAGGTGAAAATTCTCAACAAAAAAAAAATTATTATTAGGAAGATGGTTTGGTCAGAAGATATGTTCAAACCATTAAATCGATAATGTCTGATCCATAACTTAAAACTCACTCTTATAATTTTTTTTTTAAGTTACCATAATTTAGCGGGTAAGAATCGAACTCTAGTGCCAAGTCATTAACTGGATCATTCTAACTACCATATTGAGAACAACTCAACATAGAACTTCAACATTCTCAAAATAATATATTATATTCTAAAGATGCAATTGAATTAAACGAAGCCAATATTGATTTTTATTTTTTTAAAAGTGATATTCTTGTGGCAGAGAACTTAGCATCAATAAATTAAATTGAATAGGCGGTACAAGGACCAAGTATATGATATAGTGTAGGACCTAATTGATTATTCATTCAAATTCCCTGACAAAAAGGAAAGAATACAAACCTTGCAGCATGCAGCTTGTTATAAATGCTTTATACTTGAACTTGAACTCTTGATGAGACTTTATGTCTTTCATATCAATTCTTCTTCTCTTTTGTCTTAATCTAGGCGTCGACAATATCATCTCTATATCAAACTCTTACCTTTTTCCTCGGTCGACAATCTTTTCAAATTGATAACAATGAAAGATCGATTATATGGCGAAAATAACCATTCTCATAGGCTAATAAAACCAAATTAAAATCTAGATAAACTTGGAAAAAATATAGAATTTTCTATAACATGTCACATAAAGAATCGGAAAATTATATTTGTCAATTAGTTAGATGTCTATTTCTGGGGATTTCGACTTCAAGAATCATATAGTGCGATATGATATTGTTTAAAGTTTAGAAGATTTGAGTTATAAATAAAAACTTGAAGATGGAGTTCTTGACAGAAAAAAAACCCAGTAAACCAAGCAAAATCATAAAAGTATTCTATATAATTGTTTCAATATGAATACCATTAACTCTAAATATAATTGTTATACGGAGAAATGGATATAATGGCACCTGATGCTATAACATTCAGTGTAGTGGGTTTGTCCAGATTACTAAGAAGATCGAACTGGAAGCAGCAATCAGTCCAACATCTACATATGAAGGACCCACATGGATATCACAATCCAGATTCTAAAGGTAAAAAACATATTTAATATATATACACAGATTTTATATATTTGTATATAACAAAATAAATCTATAAATATAGAATCAATTATGGGGAAATTGGTGGCTTAGTGTCGATGCCAAACTAGTAGGATACTGGCCATCCGCGATCTTTACGCTTTTATCGGATCATGCCACTAGAGTTAACTGGGAAGGGAAAGTATATTTCAGAAACAATAGCATTATGTTTATGGTTTAACGTAACCGAACATCTAAATTTTTTTTGAAAAAAACTTTTATATTTAGATATTTATTTCCAAAACTTAGAAGTGTCTTTTATTTTTTGTAAATTTCATTATTATGTGAAACAGTATGCAATCGGGATGTTGGAAAATTGCACTAATAAAATATATGGAACAAGGGACATATTCAACGTGTGAAATCCTATCATAGAAGCATCATATGAATTTAGTTTAGCACAGATTTGAGCACAAAATTGATATAATTTTTGCACAAAATCAATATAGATAATGCATAAAATGTGTACAAAATTTACTTTAAATTAACACAATAACTAGTAAAACTAATAAAATTAACTGAATTGACAGAACAAAAATAAAAAATTAGGCGGGTTAAGCGGTCATATTTCAAAAAACAAAAATAAAAAATTTAATAAAATTTATATTATAAAAATTTTAATTTTATTTCTTTTTGTGAGTTTAATTTTAAAAAAAGTATTTTTAAAAATAAATGTTTATTTGTTTTCTAATTATTAATTTTAATTTATATTATTTGTTATATTTATATTATATATAGTTAATTGGTCATATATAAAATATAATTTTTTAGGCGAGAAATCACCACCCACCTAACACCTCAGATTTTTTTGAGCAGTGCTTTACATTGCCTCATTTTTCCAAACGATTACCTCACCCACACGAAAATTTCACCAAAACATTTCTGTTATTGATAAAAAAAATTGAGCTAATTACAAAGTAATCGAGAGTCCCCAATTAATACAACGAAAAAAACAAAAAACAAAAAGTCAAAAAGAGGGGACGAAATAGAGGAAAGGAAATGTTTGGAAATACAACGGTACTAATATAAGCAAGAGTTAGAGAGAAGGTTATTAGTCGACGTCCTCGATCTTGGGACCTGCACTATAGAGGGGTTAGCCCAATTACTTTCCAACCTAAAACTCGGTCCAACTCTGAAGCCCAATAAAAAGAAAAGCTCATTAGACAAAGCCCAAGAAAGTAGGTCTGCGAATGACGCCACCTATATTTCACTGACGAGCAAGTGTCTTCCACAAGATGAACACGTATCGCCTGAACACTTCAAATAACATGCAAGATGACACATGTACTCCACTGAGCAGCATGTGCTCAACTTGAGTATCCTATAGATAGGGGACTTGAATGAAGAAATAGGGGCAAAAAGAGCATAAGGATTGGGAACATCAGAAGAACATTCAAGGAGAGCACAAGAACATTCAAAGGAGAGCCCAGAAGGAAGAAGAACATTCAACCTAAAAACCCAGAAAACTAAGAACACTTGAAGATCGACGAGCACACGCTATATGCCCACCATAGTGGTGAGAAATAGTGACGAGCACACGCTATATAAACACCATAGTGGTGAGAAATATTGACGAGCACACGCTATATAAACACCTTAGTGGTGAGGAAATAGTGACGAGCATACGCTATATAAACACCCTAGTGGTGAGGTATAGTGACGAGCACGTGCTGAGCAATCATCACAACAGTAAAGGTGATTGACGAGCATATGCTATAAAATAAACAAACGGAAGTTGAACTGAGACAAAATAATACAAGCAGAGGAACCATTAAGCAGGAAGGAGAACGTACGCTCGTAGCTACATAAAGACTTCATATACGAAGACCTTAACCCACGCAAAACATATGATAACTTAAAGTATAGAACTACGGCCGGCTTGATCCTTTTCGAGGGTACGTAGGCAACCGAAAATGGTGCAACCACTTTCAAGAAACGTTCGTATAGATTTGTGCTAAGACCGGTACGAACAATTGGCACCATCTGTGGGACAAAGGTTATTCTACACGCAAGAAGTCATAATGGCAGTTGACGAGCTGGCGGACGGAGCTCGAAGCAGTGACGAACAGTCGCTACGAGTGGGAGACATCAGCATTAGGCAATCCCCAACACAAGAAATCGCTTCTTATGACGAGCCGTAGAATCACCAAGTTCGTCAAGTGACATTACAAGCATCACTCGACGAGCCGATGGATATCCCAGAACTTCTTCAAACTCTCCTAAGAAGGTCGGAGGAAACAACTCGAAATATGAGCAGAAAATTTGAAGAATTTCAAAACAAAATTTTCGCACTCGAAGAAGCGCGAGCAAGGGCTACCCCAACGAGTATCGATCATTCCCCTCACCAGAGAGTCCGGTTCGAGGAATCACCTAACTCAGGCATTCGGCAAAACCAGCAGCCGGTCGAGTTACAGGAAGAACGAATGACGAACCAACGCATTGAAATCCCTCAATATCAAGAATTACGTATCAGCCCAATAGAGTCAGCATCTCCAGCTCGCGACCATCTCGACGACCAAGCAGCGACCATTCGAATAATGAAAGCAGAAATGGAAAGAATGGCTTCGCGACTCAACGCAACCAGTTCGACCCCAGAGATTGATCAAATGCTAGCCATGTCGCAAAATACACCCTTTAGCAGGTAGTTGCTCGCAGTTAGAGTTCAACATAATGTCAAGATAAAATGCCCAACGTACGACGGAAAGACAGATTCGAATAGTTTCTTATTAGCCTTTGGAATCGCAATGGGCAGAGCTCGATATTCGCCACAAGAATACGACGCTGGATACTGCCAGATGTTCGTGGAAAGCTTAACCGGAGATGCACTAGATTGGTTCTCAAAGTTAGAACCATATTCAATCAGCAGTTACCAACAGCTCTCGAAAATGTTCCTCAAACATTACTCAATGTATATCCAACCGGCAACAATGAGCGCAGATCTATACTCCGTCTTCCAAGCACCAAAAGAAACTTTGCGATCATACCTAGAACGATTCAAAGTTATCGCGTCAAAAGTAATTGTTTCAAACGATGTTGCAATTCCAGCTCTCCAAAACGGGTTATGCGAAGGATCAAGCCTAAAAGATGATTTGCACATTAACACACCACGAACATTGGAGGATGCTTTACACCGAGCTAATAGATTCGCCGAAGTGGAGGATCAAAAATCTCGATTCACCAATCAATCAACAACCAAGGATTCCTTTAAAGAAAGTGAACAATACAAAGACAAAGAGTCTCGGCAACAACATAGGAGAAACTATGTCAAAAGCGACGACAGGGCAAATACGTTCAATGTTAACACGTCGCCTCGCGCCCCAATTCAGAAGAATGCAAATTCTCGTTGGAACAAAGATGTCTCCACCGACATTCCAGACCCACAAGTATATATTGCGAATTCCATAGGCGAAATGGGCATTCAACCTCACAATGCAAACAGTTGCAACGGATTCTCCTCGAACGATACCAAAAAGAACATCCAGATAAAGGTGGATTAAGTACGAGTCGGTACGAAAGAGGAAAAAATAAAGATGAGACGTCAAATAGAGATAACAGTAGCATACAAGAAGAGCACAACATCTCAACAAGCACAAAAGCCCTGACGAATTCATCCAAGCGATCATACAACAACTATAAAGACAAATGGCCGCCACCAAGGAAAATGATAAATATGATAATGGGAGGACTTGTCGAATGCAAAGATTCGGTCCGAGCTATTAAGAGCTACGAGCGAAAGGCAGGAACGACGCAAAATCATCAAAACCAAATGAATGAAAATAGGCTAACAAAATGGGTTCCCGCGCAAGATATATGCTTTATGAGAGAAGATATGATAGGTCTCGCTACGCCGCACAACGACCCACTTGTTATAGAGTTGAGAATCTCGGACTGCGATGTATCGCAGGTCTTAGTAGATACCGGGAGCTCTGTCGATCTAATCTTCCAAGAAACATTACAGCGCATGGATTTGAAAGACATAAAGATGAAACACTCAGTTCGCCCATTGACGGGATTCGATGGAGATACAATCATGACGCTAGGAACGATTAAACTCCTCGTCTTCCTCGGTGGAACGACTACTTGGGTGAAGTTTCTCGTTGTCGACAAGCCGGCGATTTACAATGTTATCTTGGGAACCCTGTGGATATATACAATAAAAACGGTATTCTCGACTTACCATCAATGCCTCAAATTCCTGACCAACGGAGGAGTATGTATTATTCGGGAAAATCAACAAATGGCGAGAACTTGTTTCATTACGGAACATAAGCTACGAAATAAAGGAAAAACCTTTATGATCGCAGGGCCGACAGAAGCTCGAGATAGCGACAAACTCGAAGTCGATATCTTGAAAAATATTGAACAAATCAATATCGACCCTTTCGATGAGAAGAAATGTGTTGGAATAGGTTGGGAAGTCTCGATAGACATAAAAGTCAAACTCGTCGAGTTCCTTCGCGAAAATGTCTCAACGTTTGCTTGGTCAATAGAAGATATTCCGGGAATAAGTACGAAAATAATATCGCATGAATTGAATATAGATCCAACATTCAAGCCAGTCAGACAAAAAAGAAGGAAGTTAGGCCTGGAACGATCGCGCGTCGTGAATGAAGAAATTGACTGATTACTGAAGGCGGGGTCAATAATCGAAGTACGCTACCCGGAATGGCTCTCAAACCCGGTTGTCATAAAAAAGAAAACCGGAAAATGGCGAACATGCGTAGATTTTACCGATCTAAATAAAGCATGCCCAAAAGATAGTTTCCCACTACCGCGCATCGATCAATTAGTGGAAGCAACATCGGAAAACGAACTCTTATCTTTCATGGATGCTTTCTCGGGTTACAACCAAATCCAAATGCATCCTGGTGACCGCGACAAAACATCATTCATCACAGATCGCGGAATATATTGCTACAAAGTTATGCCATTCAGACTTAAAAATGCCGGCGCGACATACCAACGATTCGTCAACAGAATGTTCAAAGACCAAATAAGTAAAACCATGGAAGTTTATATTGACGACATGCTCGTCAAATCGGCAAGGGCCGAAAATCACTTGGATTATTTGAAGACATGCTTCGAAACTCTCAACCAATATGGAATGAAGTTAAATCCGACAAAATGCACTTTTGCCGTGAAATCCGGAGAGTTCTCGAGTTACGTAGTGACGAAGCGAGGAATTGAAGCTAACCCAAAGCAAATTAAAGCAATAACGGATTTGTCTTCGCCAAGGAATAAGCGAGAAGTTCAGCGACTAATTGGGAGAATTACAGCACTTAATCGGTTTATCTCGCGATCCACGGACAAAGGTCTTCCTTTCTACACGCTACTCCGCAACAACAAGAAATTTGAATGGAACGACGAATACGAGTTAGCCTTCGCAGAATTAAAGAATTACTTATCCACCCCCCCCCCCCGGTGTTAGTAAAACCCGAAGACGGAGAAACATTATATCTTTATATTTCGGTGACACATGCGACAGTAAGTGAAGTCTTGGTCCGAGATAATCGCGGAGAACAAAAACCAATCTTTTACAAGATATACGACAATGGAGAAGCTCGCTTTGGCAGTCATAACATCCGCAAGAAAATTACGTCCGTACTTCCAATCTCATGCCATTACACTCTTGACTAACCATCCTTTGCGATCAATATTGCATAGTCCGAGTCAATCAGGAAGGTTAACCAAGTGGGCAATCGAGCTAAGCGAATACGATATTGACTTCAAAGGAAGAACTAGTGCAAAGTAACAAGTCCTAGCAAATTTCTTAATTGAGCTAGAACCAGAATTATGAGAAGATGATCGCATTGAGGAAAAATGGGCATTATACGTAGATGGATCATCGTCCGCACGCGGAGCAGGGGTTGGAAAACAACTAGTATCGCCCAAAGGAAGTATCATCAAACAATCGTTCTGATTGATGTTTGCGGCATCTAACAACGAAGCTGAATACGAAGCCCTTATAGCCGGATTACGACTTGCTCAATCCATAGGAGTTCAAAAAATAGAAGCACATTATGACTCCCAACTTGTGACAAGCCAATTCAATGGAGAGTTCGACGCAAAGATCGAAAGGATGGACGCATATCTTAAAGTGGTACAAAAACTAGCAAAAGAATTCTCGGACTTTTGTTTAACAAAAATCTCACGAGGAGAAAACACTTCTGCCGACACTTTAGCCGCATTAGCATCAACATCGGATCCGGATCGACATAGAAATATTCCCGTCGAGAGTATTCAAGCTCCAAGCATAAAATTGTCAAAGGGATCTTGTTTAAGCATAACCGAAGAAAGTTAACCCGCCGAAGAAGTTCCCGAAGATAACCAAATTATCAAAGATCACGTATATGGGCGAGAAGACATCAAGCTATACATAGCTGACAGAACCTTTCCGAAAAATAGATGGACGGCAAGACGATTAAAAGTCCGGAGTGCTCATTATACAAGGAACATCTATTAAGAAGAGACATCGACGGAACACTACTCACATGCATTTACGGGAAAGAAACCATACGAGTTATGCAAGAGGTTCATTTAGGAGAAGGAGGTAACCATTCCGGCGAACGGTCACTTGCTCTAAAAGTTCGACGACTTGGATACTTTTGGCCCACTATGAACGCCGATTGCAAAAAATTTGCCGCAAATTGGGAAGCATGCCAACATCACGCACCTATCGTTCATTCGCCGGCAGAATTTTCTCGCAACAGCCACTACACCTTACCCCTTTATGAGATGGGCAATGGACGTCATCGGACCACTACCTCCTTCTCGACAAAAACACTTCGTATTAGTGCTCACTGATTATTTTACCAAATGGGTTGAAGCAGAATCTTATGTAAAGATTCAAGACTCAGATGTTCGAAAGTTCGTATGGAAAAACATCATTTGCCTCGCGGACTACCATACGAAATAGTGACCGACAATGGCTCACAATTCATATCCAATAAGTTTGAAGACTTTTGCGCAAATTGGAAAATTCATCTAAGTAAAGCAACACCGCGAATTCCACAAGGGAATGGACTTGCCGAAGCATCAAACAAAATTATCATCAACGGACTCAAGAAGCATTTAGACGACAAGAAAGGGAAATGGGCTGACGAACTCGATGGCGTATTGTGGTCATATAGAACAACTCCTCGAAGTACGACGGGAAAAACTCCTTTTTCATTATCACAGAGAACAGAAGCTTTGGCACCAGCTGAAGCAAGCGTCCCGAGTTTACGAAGAATGGAATTACCGAAACAACAAAAGTTGAATAAAGCAATGATCAAAGACTCTCTAGACCAAGTAGAAGAACTACGAGACCAAGCTCTGCTAAAGCTCCAGAATTATCAACAAAAAGCCGCAAAGTACTACAACGCCAAAGTTCGAGGACGACATTTTGAAGAAGGAGACTTGGTTCTACGCAAAGTATTTGAGAATACAATGGAACAAAATGCAGGAAAACTTGGCAAGAATTGGGAAGGTCCTTACATAGTCTCAAAAATCATCAAGCCATGAGTATACGAGCTTTTGAGGATAGACGGAACAACAATACCTCGAAGCTGGAATGTGATAAATCTGCGACGCTACTACTACTATACAACCCGGAGAACATGTGTTATCATATGAAAATTTCACTAAGTGTTTTTACTTATGAATATTTGTAATTAGAACTACGTTCGGCTTGATCCCATTCTAAGAGGGTACGTAGGCAATCGAACACGGTGCAGCCACTTGTATAAAAATATATATATTTTTGCGTGAACAAGTTGCTGATTCACCTAAACAAAGAGAATCTAGCTAACGACGACCAACGGGTCGAAGACATCAAAAACCTTGTGCGATGTGTATACGAGCTTAGTCCTCAAAACACAGTGCCAAGTCTCTCACAACGCGTATACGAGCCCAGTCCTCAAAACACAGTGACGAGCGTAAAAACCTTGTGCGACGTGTATACGAGCTTAGTCCTCAAAACACAGTGTCAAGTCTCTCACGATGCGTATACGAGCCCAGTCCTCAAAACGCAGTGACGAGCGTAAAATCCTTGTGCGACGTGTATACGAGCTTAGTCCTCAAAACACAGTGCCAAGTCTCTCACGACGCGTATACGAGCCCAATCCTCAAAACGCAGTGACGAGCGTAAAAACTTTATGCTACGTGTATACGAGCTTAGTCCTCAAAACACAGTGTCAAGTCTCTCACAACGCGTATACGAGCACACAGTCCTCAAAACGCAGTGACGAGCATAAAGTCTTTCCCAAAGCTAGCCCAACGCTCGATCTTAAAAGACGAGCCTAGCCTCAACACGATAGAAAATACAACATGAAGTTGCTTTGAAGAAGTGTGATGAAGTACTAAGTCTTATAAAGTTCCGAGAAAGAGAGTTTATTCATAAAGCCGAATAAGTACAAAATGTCGAGAAGATAAAAGACTACGACAAACACCAAAATGCCGAACATCGAAAGAACTACAAAGCACCAAAAAAGACAAGAAATGTCTAAGTACAAAACTAAAAATTATAAGTTATCAAACTTGTGGATCTCCTGCTCGGCCTTGGGAAGTCTCGTCATCCCCTGGAACAACTTCACTCGCAGGAGCATCTTCGTTGACGACCACCTGATCGCCTATGGTATCGTCGCCAACATCGGAAGGACCATCCTGAACAGGAGTAGGATTGGACGCTGGAAGAAGATCTCCTTCTTCAATATCGAACGACTCCACAACTTGAACTTGAAGCTCGTACGTCTTTAAATCCTCCTCCATCAAGTCAAGGGTGTCTTGAGGAATTTCAACACCTTCATCTTTAAGGAACTTAAGACAATTGAGTGTATTTTGACATTGATCAAAAAGGCAAAAGCGCAATCTCTCAAGACGAGCATAAAGAGGATCAACAGATTGGCACGACTGGTCATTCTCAAACTTTTGAAGATCATAAAGCTTCCTGAAGCGCTTGCTCATCGACTGAAGTTTCTTATAGCTTCCCTTCAAGGCATCAAGCTCACTATCTTTCTTAGTGAGCTCATCTTTAAGATCAGCGACTGCATACGCATTCTCCTTCTTGAGCTCATCGATCTGGCCCTTAAGATCTCCAATTTGAGCAATGAGAAGCACATTCTCGTCCTTCTCCTTCTTAAGTTCGTTCTTCAGCTCATCAGATCTTGTCTTCTCAGAAGACTGACCAGCTTCACCACCTTGGTACATCTTCGCTATGATCGGGTTGCAAATACTCTCTAGCTCTTTCATCTTGTCCTCAAATTCATCACACTCTGCTAATTGATTCCCTTCAAGCCATTCAATGGCTGCTTCAATGGAGTCTTCAATCTTCTTCTTGTCATCTGCCGCAAGCTTTACGCCAATCTTCTCATCACGGATTGTGTTCCTCATGTTGTATGCGTAATTCTCAAGAGCGTTTTTGGCCTCGACCTTCTTCTTGTGTTCTTCGTCCTCTGACTTGTACTTCTCTGCTTCTTGCACCATTCTCTCAATCTCGTCCTTTGATAATCTTCCTTTGTCGTTGGTGATTGTGATTTTGTTCTTTTGTCCTGTTGTCTTGTCCTCCGCCGAGACGTTGAGGATACCATTGGCATCAATGTCAAAACAGACAGTGATTTTAGGAACACCTCTTGGAGCTGGAGGGATACCAGAGAGCTCGAATTTACCCAACAGGTTGTTGTCTTTGGTTCTTGTTCTCTCACCTTCGTATACTTGGATCAAGACGCTAGGTTGATTGTCTGAATGAGTTGAGAAGAATTGTTCCTTCTTTGTAGGGATGGGTTTATTTCTTTGGATCAAGAAGGTCATGACTCCTTCAGCAGTTTCAAGACCAAGAGAGAGTGGTGCGACATCGATCAAGACGAGATCCTTAACCTTCTCATTACCCTCTCCGCTGAGAATAGCTGCCTGGACAGCCGCACCATATGCAACAGCCTCATCGGGGTTGATAGATTTACAAAGCTCTTTTCCGTTGAAGAAGTCAAGAAGCAACTGCTGGACCTTAGGGATACGGGTGGATCCACCGACTAGGACAACATCGTCAACAGAGTTTTTGTCCATCTTAGCATCACGAAGACACTTCTCAACAGGATCCATACACTTTCTGAAGAGGTCCATGTTAAGCTCTTCAAATCTGGCACGGGTGATTGGGGAATAGAAATCAATACCCTCGTATAGAGAGTTGATTTCAATGGTGGTCTGAGCTGTAGAGGAGAGAGTCCTCTTTGCTCTCTCACAGGCGGTTCTCAACCTCCTTAGGGCTCTTGGGTTTCCCCTAATGTCCTTGTTGTTCTTTCTCTTGAACTCTTGGACAAAGTGTCTCACCATTCTATTGTCGAAATCCTCACCACCAAGATGAGTATCTCCTGCAGTGGCCTTAACTTCAAAGACACCTTCTTCAATGGTAAGAAGAGAAACATCAAAAGTACCACCACCAAGGTCAAAGATCAAAACGATCTTCTCCCCAACACTTGTAGCCTTCTTATCTAGACCATAAGCAATGGCAGCAGCTGCAGGCTCATTGATGATACGCATGACGTTCAAGCCAGCAATGATACCAGCATCCTTTGTTGCCTGACGTTGAGAATCATTGAAGTAAGCTGGACCAGTAACTACGGCGTTTTTTATTGTGCAACCGAGGTAGGCCTCAGCAACCTCACGCATCTTGATGAGAATCATGGAAGAGATTTCTTCAGCAGCAAACTCTTTATCTTCTCCCTTGTATTTTACGACGATCATGGGTTTGTCAGCAGGTCCCGGAATGATCTTGAAGGGCCACAATTTCATGTCACTTTGAACAGAGCTGTCACTGAATCTACGACCAATCAACCTCTTAGCATCTGTCACATGAAAAATTTGAAGATGATTAACACCACAGACAAAAAATTATATACATTTCCCCAACATTAGCAGGAAATACAAAAAACGAGCACGAAGGATTCTAAATTAAGTAATATCTTAGAAAGTACGATACAAAAGTTATGTTCATAGTTATAGCAAAATCACAACAGAATCAAAATCCATCAATTCATACTCATTACCAGATATAAACTAAAACCTTGCTGCGAATAACTATGAATTATTACTTGCTATAAGTCTTTTTCCCTAAACTTAGCAGCTCAATCATATCAAGTTTTAACTCTCACTAACTCCTACAGAGTTTATTTTCGAATGAAACCCTAAATAATCCCTATGTATCTTCAGTATACAGATCTATAAATTTCAATGGACAATTCAGGTAAAATAACCAGCAACAGAACTTCAGATGAAGAGGGAAACGAGATAAAACGTACCGAAAACAGTGTTAATAGGATTCATGGCGACCTGATTCTTCGCGGCGTCACCAATCAACCGTTCGCTGTCAGTGAACGCGACATACGACGGAGTCGTCCTGTTACCTTGATCATTAGCAATGATCTCAACACGGTCATGCTGCCAGACTCCAACGCAGGAATACGTTGTACCGAGATCGATACCAATCGCTGGACCTTCTCCTTCACCAGACATTGTTAAGCAAACTGAGGTTTAAGCTATAGATCGGAGAAAAAAGAAGATAAAAGTGAGGTTAGGGTTTTTCCAGAAGAAGCTGTCGAAGGAGAAGTCGATATAGAGTCACAAACTGATAGTTCTAGAATGTTCGATGTCTCGCTAAGTGGCCACACGATCTTTCGGAGTTTGATCTGACGGTCCCTAAACGATTCCTCTCACCGGTTTTTTCCTTTTCGACCTTCAAACAATTAAAGCGCGTTGAATCGTCAGAGTACCAACTTGAGACCTCAAAACTCAAAAGCAGTTTAAAAACTTCTAGAATCTTCGATTCGATGGCTTAGTCCTTAATCAACGTCCGTCATTGGCTGTGACGTACTCTTACAGCTTTACTTTTTCTTCGCGTTTTCATTGGCTCTGAGTCGGTTCTTTATGCGGTCACCGTCAATTTTACCTTAGCAGAGGCCCAATGGGCTTACTGTATTAAAATATCAATCGTTACTTAAACACAAAATTCAATTTAATACCCAATAAGCTGTTTTACTTTTTCTGGTCCAAGCCCAATAAGCTGTTTTTTTTTTTTGGGTTAAAATGAGAAACTATGAACCAAATTGATTTTTATTTTCTTTTTGTTAAACACCAAATTGAAATTTTTATAAGAAAAGTTATATTCTTAATATTTCTAAAGTTTTAATGTATGTGACTGTTAATATTTTTGGAAATACTCTTAAGTATTGTATTGCGAGTTAAATTTGATTTTTACAATATCTAATTTATTTTTTGAAGGTGAAAATTCTCAACAACAAAAAAAACTATTATTGGGAAGATGGTTTGGACAGAAGATATGTACATTATATCATATTATATACATATATATTGATATCCATGTAATAACTTCAACATTTTCAAAATAATATATTATATTTTAAAGATGCAATTGAATTAAAGGAAGCCAATATTGAAATTAACTTTTTTTTTAAAGTGATATTCTTGTGGCAGAGAACTTAGCATCAATAAATTAAATTGAATAGGTGGTACAAGGACCAAGTATATGATATAGTGTAGGACCTAATTGATTATTCATTCAAATTCCCTGACAAAAAGGAAAGAATACAAACCTTGCAGCATGCAGCTTGTTATAAATGCCTTATACTTGAACTTGAACTCTTGATGAGACTTATGTCTTTCATATCAATTCTTCTTCTCTTTTGTCTTAATCTAGGCGTCGACAATATCATCTCTATATCAAACTCTTACCCTTTTCCTCGGTCGACAATCTTTTCAAATTGATAACAATGAAAGATCGATTATGTAGCAAAAATAACATTTCCCATACCTGGCTAATAAAACCAAATTAAAATCTCGATAAACTTGGAAAAAATATAGAATTTTCTATAACATTTCACATAAAGAACCAGAGAATTATATTTGTCAACTAGTTAGATGTCTATTTCTGGTGATTTTAACTTCAAAGAATCATGTAGTCCGATATGATTTTGTTTGGAATTTAGAAAATTTGAGTTATAGATAGAAATTTGTTGATGCAATTCTTGACTGAAAAAAAAACTTGGTAAACCAAGGAAAATAATAAAAGTATATGGTATGGTGGCTTTTAGATGTATGTTGCAGTGCCTAAACCAAAACTAACCGGATGCATTAGGTTTGGTTTGGTTCCATACTTCCATTACTACAATATACATAAAATGAAATTACTTGTAGCTAAGAGACAGCTGCTCTTAGAGTCTTAACTCTTTGACGTTGCCACTTTCAATAGTAAAATTCCTTCACACCATATTTATACGTAGTCTTATTGCTCACCATAACCTTCATCACATAATCTTGAATCACTATTCTTGATCGAAGAAAAAATCCTAGCAAAATATCCACTAAATAGTCACTAAAAAGAATGCGTGACACAGCATGGCTCGAACGACTTGGCCTGGCTCTGAGAACCGCCATGGCTTGTCTCATCGTGAGTTTAACCACTTTGTACGGTCCCAAACCACTAAAACACCTTATAACGTTTCCAGCCTTTTCTTACTTGACCACAATTTTGATCTGGCTCTCCGATGGTGAACCAACATACGGCGAAGTACTCAAGTGTTGTGTTGATGTCTCTTACGCTACTTTTCAGACATCAGCCATTGCGTTAGTGAGTTTCTTGGTGGTTGGACCAGCTTCACTAGGAAATGGCTTCGTGGCTCCAGTTGCTGTGGCTTTAGCGTCATTCATTGTGGCTTTTCCTGTTTCCACGAGTCTTCTTACTAAACGGATTGCCTTTGGGCAAATTGTTGTAGTTTACGTGACTTTTGTGGTGTTCAATGGAGAGATGGCTCATGTTTTCATGCTCCCGGTTCACTTAGCAGCTAGTACAGCACTTGGAGCCATTGCTTCTCTCCTTGCCGTGCTTCTCCCGTTTCCAAGCCTGGCTCATAGTCAGGTGAGTCTTCAGACTATAATTTTTTGCTTTCCATGAATATGAGACGGTAACAAAATACTTACCTTGTGTTTTAAATGGTTTGCAGATGAGTAGAGGTTGCAAATTATATGCTGAAAATGCTCTAGAGAGGTTGAACTTGTTTGTAGATGTCATGATGGCTCGAGACAACACCACATCTCAAGTTTTGATCTCACGGACTGCTTCATTATCTGCAGCAGCAAAAACCACACTCAAGAACATCAAAACCCACCATGTAAGCCAACTGTCTTAACAAAATTGAACATAATCATTAAAATATCATCTGTTAGAATACTGTAATATCTCCTTTTGTTTCCTCTCGTCTTGCGGGACTAATCACCTGTTTCTGATGATTCTATTCTTTGGCAACAGGAACGTATGTCATGGGAGCGACCAGATACCAAAATTTTGAGAAGGAAGCAGAAGCATGTGGATCTTGAAGAGAAATTGCAAGCGACAGAGTTTCTGATGAGGGGATTAGAGTTGGCGTTGGGCTCTTGCAGTTCTAATCCTCAAGCCATGAGCCGAGATAAACTGACTCGTCTTTTAGAAGGTCCCAGAACACAGATTGCTCCTCAGTCAGCATCTACTCTCAAGTCCCAAGATAGTCTAGGATGGCATCTTGAGGATGGGTCTCTGTCTACTGCAGCTTTACCGCTTTGCTTCTTCCGGTACTGCATAGAACTCTTCAGAGGTGATTTCTTATCTGCGAGACAAGACAGTAAATCTGTAAATAGGAGTAACATCGAGGAAGAAACTCACCCTGAAGACGAAGGATTGTCCATGGCCAGAAAGGTTTTTGATATTCTTTGTGTCTGGATGGCCAGAGAAAGGTTTGTTTTTGCATTCAAGTGCTCGATCTCACTAGGCCTAGCGGTTCTATTTGGTATCATGTATAATAAAAACAACGGCTATTGGTCGGGTCTAACTGCAGCCATTAGCTTTGTACCCGGTAGGCAGGCAACATTAACAGTTGCAAATTCTCGTCTACAAGGGACAGCGATGGGATCAGTCTACGGTCTATTATGTTGTTATGTCTTCCAACAACTAGAAGAATTCAGGTTCTTACCTCTGCTCCCTTGGATAATCATTGCCGTCTTCATGAGGCACAGCAAAGTCTATGGCCAACCTGGAGGAGTAACAGCTGCCATTGCAGCACTGTTGATACTTGGAAGGAGATATTATGGAGCTCCAACTGAGTTTGCAATCACTCGTATAGTTGAAGCTTCAATCGGGCTACTCTGTTTTGTCTTCGGTGAGATCCTCGTCACCCCTGTCAGAGCAGCAACACTTGCAAGAACAGAACTCTCAAACTGTCTTGATGCTCTTCTAGACTGCATCCAATCACTGGTTCTCTGTTCTGAGCAGAAGAACCAGAAAATGTCAGTGGTTACAGGTTTGAGAGAAAGGCAGGCAAAACTTCAATCTCATGTTGAAGCACTAGAGAGGTTGACAGCAGAAGCTATAACAGAGCCTAATATTCCATTCCTCCGCACATTCAACGCGGTCAGTTACAACAAGCTTTTGGGTTCTTTCTCGAAGATATCGGATCTTTGCCTCTATGTTTCTGGTGGCCTCAAAAACCTATCTGGAGTTCAACCAACACTTGAGTTTCCTTGGGCCAACATCGCTCATGACCTGAAAGCCTTCCAAGAAAAGCTTCGCCCTTGGGTGAAATGCTCAGAAGAAAAGTCTCAAGCGAGACTCAAAAAGGAGTTGCAGAAGAGAAAGATATGCCATGATGTTGAAGCAGGGACAACATCCAATGAAGACCACTCAAACGTTGAGTTGGGTCCAAGCCAGGATGATGCAGAGAGTTTTTCGGTTTCTTTTGTAAAGCTACTGAAGGAAGCAACTGACAAGATAAGTGGTAGCACAACTGAAGAGGTGCTCAAGAGTGAAACTGCTCTATGTTTGAGCAGTTTAGGGTTTTGCATTAGCAGATTGATGCAAGAAACAATATGTATTATGACAGAAGTAACCCATAGAACTTGATTTTGGAGATAACCATTATGTAAGGAACATCGACTGTACAAAATTTATGTAAAAGGATAGAAACCCTGCAAATGAAATTATTTTAGAAACAAGCCTTTTATAGCCAACTACCAACGTCTATGAATAACAATTACACTACAAAAAGGTGTATTTTATCCAGCTAAAGCCAACCATTACACTAGCTTAAACATCTTCCTTAACAGCAAGTATGTTCCAAAAACAAAAACAAAAATAAAAAGAAGAAATAAAAAAGCCATCTTTAAGTATGACATGTTGATTCTGACATATCAGATTGTTTTGGAAACCAACAATGATTGAATCTGAACCTCGTTTCCCTTCGAATTTAGGCTCAGCCATGACGAAATGGTGGGCTATCACCAGTATGAAAATGAAGATTCCTAGAAAATTGGTAAAGAAGCCCAGATCTTTGATCGTCAAACATCTGTAACATAACAGAACCATATATGGAAGTTAGAATAAAGAGATAAGCTTTAGCATGTGAAAGACTAACAGTCAATTTGCTCAGGATCATTGTGTAATTATACCTCGGAGTCGGAGACAGAATTATGCCCAATATTTGAAATCGGGAAATATGATTGAAGATACAAAGTACTCACGAAAATCACCGATAATTACCTTTGAAAGCGGAGAGACTTCTCGTGAAAGAGGGGATTCTGAAAGAACACAAAACCCGTGAAATGCGTTTCAAGTTTCAACTTACAAGTCTCTGAAGCAGAGTGTTTACTTTCTGATACTAACCGATACACCACATTTATTAAGTTTGGTTAATATCGGTTTGGTACAAATGTCAAATTGAGACCATAAATTTATACAGAGAATGAAAAAGGAAAGAATTGAATTTAGATGCATACCACGCAATTATACAGAAATTCAAGAGACATAACTATTATACAAAGCAACCGTTTTTTTTCTTTACAATTGAAGTGAAAATAGTGATTTAAAGCTTTTTTCACATTTGTGTAGAAGTCTACAGAACAAAGCATCATTCGTTGCGGGTAAATACGTTCTCTACCTTGATAGCTAAGAACAGGAAAGAGAGGAGTGAAACGCAGATCATAACAAGCATCATTATGAGCATTGCCTGCAATGATATGTAAGGGCTTAAGAAGAACACAACCGCTATTGCCGCGCTTTGCCATACTTTTAGCTGCGCGAACGCTCCTTCCTGTTTCACACAAATATAACAAGACAAAAGAAATAGGGTTTAGAAGATTTTGTTACGTTTTTGAGTGAATGAGAATAATGATATAAATTTTGTGGTGAAACTAAACCGTGTCTTGTTTGAAGAGTAATGCAAGAAGAGCACTGATTTGAGTGTTTAATATTCCATCACCAATTCCTAATACCGCGGCCATTATAAGTGGGTAAGCTGTGCCAAGAATTCCACTTGTTTGCCTGCATCATAATCATAGCACCATAGCTTAGCTTCTTCCAAACCACTTGAAGGTTGTGAGGTTCACAAAATTCCTATTTTTCGTTTAGTAAACCACTTGTAGGTTGTGAGTCTGGCATAATATCACACATATGACAAAGTAACTGGAAAACTCCCTTTTCGGAAGTTACTTGATAAATGCATGTCTGTCTATATACCCAGTAACAGAGTACTATGGGGAAATCATTTCATGAAAGCATATATGTAAGGTTGACTCGAATAAACTACGTCTCTGTTTGTGAAGTTGGTTTTTAATTTGAGCGAGAAACTACTGGTGAACATGGTAGCAAACAGGGTGTACAGGTAACGAACCTGTATCCAAGAAGAAGCCAAAGAAATACTGAAGCTTGAGCAACAGCTCCTCCAGAAACAATGAAGGTGATTGATGACAGACCAGAGGTAAACCGTCCAGCAGTTATTGAACACTAGAATGATTTTCAGAAGAAAAAGTAAGGCTTAACATCATAAAACCATGCCTATAAGATCATCTAAAAACATCGTTTTTAGATTTTTCCTTGAAACTTACAACTGCATCAAATGCTCCGTAGACTGCCAACGCCCCACCAACTCCTGAGACACCAATGGCAGGTGTAACAACTTCCTTTGTGAATTCGGCCCTATAAACAACTTGTAAAATTATTGGAGATGTTTGTCATATGAAAAAATAAGAAGAGATATGGCTGATTTCAGTGACGAGATGATAAGTTACATAAAGGAAGACATAACTATTCCAACAGCAAGACTCCAACCCTCACAAGGATATTTATGTAAGGTAATATAGGGCCTGGTACTTTCTAAAGGATAGAACACATCCTAATCCCTGAGTAAGCCTGAATAACACTGTGACAGTGTTTCATTTATGACAACACTATGAAAAAATGAGGAATACATATATAGTTTGTTGAGATATATACCAAACAAATGCTTGTTGCAATCCTGAATATGCAAGGAGTGGAACAATCAGTAACATCCGTATGTCTAGCAAAGGGGTGATTATCATCTTTGGAAGGGAAACAAGGGAATCAAAGAAACCCACAGAAGATTCTGAAGATTCTTTTCCATCTTCTCCATCAATTTTTCGAATGAAGAACATTAGTATGGTTCCTAATGTCATACTGAAGAGAAACACCGAGAACAACAAGGTTGTACCAATGGTGCTTCCTTCCTGCAGTCATGTCAAAAACGAGAAACAATGGAGCAGCCCAACTAGATGGGAAAATATAAATTTTCACTGAAAATGTGGTTGTCTAGGACTGATATTCAATACTTCAAACTTAGGCATATACAGATTTTAAATATGAATCATCTGGCACTTGATGAGAACCAATAAAGAATTAAACATTATCATGATGATTAAAATTAAACATACACGATCAAAAAGAAAGGCCATCATGATTATAGGAATTAAACTCAAATGCATGCTAGAAAATTTCTGTAAACGGGAGAGCAGTTAATACCTTTCCATCTTTCAGCAATGCAAGTGTGATGAGATTCCCAAACAGCTACAAAAGGATTGAAGTGAGAGTGTCAAAGAAGAATATAAAGTAAGTGCACAGAAGATTCTAAGGTAAGCAAAAACCAGAAGCATTATGAAAGTATAACCAAACAAGCATGCACCTGGTGGCAGGCAAACATAGCCCAAAATTCCCCATTAAAAACACCGATTACTGAACCTTCATGCACACCACTATCTTTAGCATGACTTCTCGCAATTGATGTAAGGTACGTTCCCTGATGCAGTTCATACAATTTAATTTAAGGTCCACTATATATTCCGCATGATTATGATTAAGAAAACAAGAGCATGAAGTTGCACCTGGCCAACCCATATTATTGAAGCTGCAAATCCAAGGTATAAAGAGGCTGGTACCATAGTAAACCTAAAACCAATAAATCATATATTACGAAGAAAATGTTAGTGCCTGAAAGACTAAAACATTTGAATAGATGGAGACAGTATAAAGACTCTAAACCAAAAGAAGCAACAGCTAGTCGTTAGAAACAAGAGAACATATGAAGATACCATGATGGCTTCAGATTCGCAGCAACGAAGAGCCAATACCCAGTAGTTCCTAAAACCAGAGCATTCTTTGATCCCATTAACCGGACAACCAAAGACGCAACCATGGAGCAAAACATGAAGGACACATACAAGATCCCTAGAGATATTGTTCCCAAATCCTGAGAAAATTCAAAATAACTCCAATATTACCACACACACGCACAAACAAAAAAGATTACACTCTATAATCTTCAGAACTAAAGACAATCTCATGTTTTAACTTAATTTCGACAACAGTCTCACGAGTCCTGCTCCGAGATTCATATTCCTCTCAAGACCCATCAATACAAATTGACAGCATAATTTAATCCCTCAAAATATAAATGAAAGTTAAACATCTATCAGAAATTCAAAGAAATAAAAATTTCCTCTACTCCTTGGTAGTACTGATTTCCCCGAAAACAAACAACGGAGTATAACAAAAATCAACTTCGATCCTGGAAAAAAGGGAAAGTAAAAGAAGATCGAGCACCTTATTAACGGTCGTTTCGAGGTTCTGAGCAGCACCATAGGCGAGGAAGATTAACAGAAAGGAGATGCTGAGGATATGAACATCCCTTGTGTAGCTCTTTCCGGCTCTTATCTTTTGATCCTCACCAGAGACCAAAGGCGCCTCCTCCTCGTCTCGAGTACCCATGACGAATAACTTTCCCGGCCACCTCAGTAACTACAATTCCGGGAAAGATGAGCGGAACACGACGGAGACTGAAAGTCAAACCCTGTGGAACTATAGATATTTTAGAGATTTGGAACTTCCAAGACTTGTAATGATTGGGTACAATTTAGTTGCAGCTCGGTTTATTATGCAACGGTATAGTTTGAAATTTCATTTTTCTAACCGGTTTAGATTTCAACTGAGTACTGAATTTATTGGGCCGGGCCCCACTAAAAGAATCTCCCGGGAAAACTGAATGATTAACCGTTTCGTTTCCGTTAAATCGGTCACTAATTTATAGTCTGTACGACAGGCCCATTAATCTTTCTATCACGTCAGTCTATGAACTTTAAATGGGCTTTTTTGAAACCCAATAAGGACGATCGACGTCTCTCATCAAATAAAGAGGCTTTGTATATAATCATCCTACCTCCTATTTTAGGGTTTCTGATTCTCGGAACCAAAAGAAGAGGAAGGAGCGGCGCAGAAGTTGAAAACAAGTCAAGCTCACGATGGGTATGGAGATGAATTAACCCTAAATCATTTGATTCTGTTTCGTTTTCATTGGAGGATTACGTCTGATTAATTTTTGTTTCGTTCGGTTTTGTAGCGAGGATTAAGGTTCACGAATTGAGGGACAAGTCGAAGAGCGATCTTCATAACCAGCTTAAGGAACTTAAGGCTGAGCTAGCTCTTCTTCGTGTCGCTAAAGTCACCGGAGGTGCTCCAAACAAGCTCTCGAAAATGTACGTATGGTGAAAACTTTCGATTTCAATTCATGCTAAAACACGATTCGATCTATAGTTTAGGATTCTGAACAGAACTCTACATATGCAGTTCTCTTATTTGGTTTAGTTAAATGCATTTTGTTATATGTTCTTAGAAATTTAGATGATGGAATCATTTAGAGTTATATTTCGATTGATGCAGCTTCTTGTAGAGAATGTGACTCTGTGTTTGGCTTTTACATTTCCTGGTTTGATTTTCAATCTGAAACTGTATTGTGTTCTGTGTAATCTACAGCAAGGTCGTCCGTAAATCCATAGCTCAGGTATTGACAGTGAGCTCACAGAAGCAGAAATCTGCTCTAAGAGAAGCATACAAGAACAAAAAGTTGCTTCCACTCGATCTCCGTCCCAAGAAAACTCGTGCTATCCGCAGACGTCTCACCAAACATCAGGTCTCTCTATTTTGCTCAAATCAAAATCACCAAACATTTGTGTTGTTATGGTAATTCAGTATGTTGTTGTTCTTATCTTGGTACTTTGGTATTTGGACATTGTAGGCCTCGTTGAAGACAGAGCGTGAGAAGAAGAAAGAAATGTATTTCCCAATAAGGAAATACGCTATCAAAGTTTAATTTCTCTATCCTTCGAAGTTTTAGCTACGAGAAACTGTTTCTGCCTTTGTGTTTTGATGGAAACTTGTTTCTGTTCTTCACTTGTGTTATTGGGTCAAAACAATTTGAGACACTTGGATTTTGATTCCTATTTATATTTTGCTTTTTTAATCTTTACAGTATTCATTTTTGGTTCAGCTCACAGAACAATATAAACCCATCTCTCTCGTGTTATTTCCTGGCTTTTCAAACTATCCTAATAATCCGGTTAGCTTGAGTGTTGATAGAGGACAATAATGGGTTTTACTTTAACCTTAAGTATTCATTATTCACTAATAATTTGTGAAACCGAGAGTAATATTATAGAACATCAAATCACAAATGCTGTCATAAATCAAATAAAATCAAATCATATCATTAATCTTTCGATGAGATCTAAACTTGACCGTGATGGATCATATTTCTTTTACGTTATTAACATTTTTCTTCACCAGTTGAAATTTTTTATCCAAAAAAACATACCAAAAACATAAAATCATTTTTACAAAATAAAAATATGTAAATCTAGAAAAAATCTAAAAACCCGACCACAGTGGGAGTCGAACCCACGACCTTTTGATCCGAAGTCAAACGCGCTAATCCACTGCGCTATGCGGTCTTCTTGACAATTTAGTATTTTGTTTAAAAGATATAATTTGAAAGTTATTTCTTTGGGTAGCTTTTGACGAAGTAACCAATAGAATAGATAGCAAATTATAATAACAATTGCGCCAACATGGATCAAATGTCACCACGTATCAACAAATGATATTTGAAAAATAAAACTCTGTTAAACAATATGAAAATACTATTAAACGTCACATACTTAAACGTGTTTTCCAAATCATGTGAATCTCGAGAACAAAAAAAAGCAATAAAATCTAATTTGTCGCAAGTTTTGAATAATATGGATATAAAAGTCAGTGCATATGAACTAAACGAATATCTATTATTTTTCTAAAACCGTAATTGCTAGATTGATCAATGAATTACGTTTTGTCTCCTTTTCAAACGGAATGACTGTGTCGTGAGTCAAAATCCTGACTTGTGCAGAAGTCTACATGTACGGACAAAACGTCGAAGAACAACAGTATAAATTTTTGGAAGATTATGTAATAATAGCACCAATAATAACATCGGGATAACTGACCCAAACATATATGAGGCCAATCTTTAGACACGTGCATGCCATTGGTCCAAAACCAAAATACATTACCTTGTTGATTGAAAACTTGAAATCCAATGTAATAAGATATTTTATATAGTTTATAATTCCAATTAAACAAATATTATCAAGAAAAAAAATCATGTATTAATTATTCCATTAATTGGTAGTTGATTTCGAGTCTGGGAACCTATAGTATCTAATAACCTTTGGTCATATTCTGTATGATTCTAGATAATAAATTAGATGGTTAAGGAATTTCTAAATTATCTTCCAAGTAAATTACATAGTTAAAGAATTTCTAAATTATCTTCCAAGTAAATTACTGGCGAATTTTCATGAGTTTACAAATTAAAGTATTAAAGTTGTTATTACAAGAAAACATGACAAATTACAACGAAGTTTTTTTTGACTAATTTTGTATTATTGTCTAACTTTTACTAATTTTAATATTAAAAATATGTCAAAAATATTTTTTTAACCAATATTGTTAATATGGTCAAAATTAAATTATTTTTTAGTAGTGTGTTGATCAAGGTGTACTTATATTATTTATTTATACTAATGTTGTTTCTTAAAATCAACAAGCATATATATAGCTTGGTCTGTTAAGTCTATAAATTTTGTTATATATAATGTATATGAATTATAAACAGTTTAGATGATAATTAGAAGAAAAAAAACACCAGTCTATTTTTTGTAGATATAAAATAGCTGAGTTTCAAATTTGACGACTTATGATAATATAAGTCTTTAAGGAAAATTTATATATGTCAGCAAATATGTATTACGAATATTTAAAGTTGATTTTTGACTGTTTATGAGAAGAAAACAATCACAATTATAAAATTATTTATAAGTTCTAATTAATGAATCCGCGTATGAATATGTATTGGATACGTGATTCTATGCCATAAGCTATCTATAATAATTTGTTGACAATATAAAGTTATTATCAATAAAACAGTAAGCACGTGATTGAAATAATATTATTTTATGAGTACTTCAAATATCATTATCGACAATTTTAATCTAAGATTAGTCTTACCTATCAATGATTATAATCTTAATTAATAAAGTTATGACAATTTATTTGCAACAAATTATTTTAACTGTAGTTATGTTGATAGGTTGGCAACATTATTGGTTGTTTTAGACTTTTAGTGATAATTTTAATTTTTATCCTCCATTTTGCTTATTGAATGGATGACTTTTTTTTTTTTTTTTTTGTCAAACATTAGGTCACAAATAACTGGCCCATTAGTCAAATTCCTACATAATGTAGACGATGTGACTCGATCACTGGTTGTGCAAATGCGCATATCTTTAGTGGACTTACTACCTGCTACTAGACTAAATGTCCCTTTTATTGAATGGATAACTTAAAACATGCTATTCGGTTGATTATATTCAATTTTATTGGTGAAGTGACTTTAATCTAGTGGCAAGTTATAAATCCATTAAAAGTAGATATTATTTTACATTCAGAGATCGAGTTATATTGTTCATATTATATAGGAATTTGGTTAATAAACTGATTAATTATGACCTAATGTTCGGAAAAAAAATTCAATTTTATTGATCAATTTTCATGAATGTGAATAGTAATATTTAGCGCGTTATAAAGAAAACTAAAACTTTGAAAAAGTAATTTTAAAAGTAGAATAAATGGCTGGTATGTCTTTGAAGTTTTAATTTTCCAACTATTTTGTTACAAATCATTTCATATGAATAATTTTACGTCATATAACAATGTTAGACTAAATTAAACAATAAAAGTTTTATACGACAGACATTAAATTTTCTTTGAATTACTCTGTAAAACTATTTAGTTATTTATTTTATACATTAAGCTAGCTTTTAATTTGTGGGAACAGGCATAATTAAGCCGGTAACCTCAAATACCTTCCACAGAAAAATAACACACAGTGACAAAAAAATAAAAAAAATAAAAAATCTTGTAGACTTAAATCAAGTTGTTATAAATTATTGTCAACATCGAAATTTGTTTTGACAGAAGTGACGAGATCCATTGACTTTTTTGTTATAATCATTTTAGTTTCCAATTTAAGTATTTCTTTATATTTTGCAAAAAAAATGTTAAGATAGGACATGTATAACTGTATAAAGTAACGTAAATCCAAAGTTGTCTATCTTTACACTAACATATATTCTGAGTTAAGGAACGTACTTCCAAGTTCCAAGGTTCTATTTTGACTTAAGCTTAGGTCATCGCCCAAATGCCAAACATATATTCACAGTTTCTTCATTCCTACGTTTAAATGTGAATTAAATACATGGAAAATTTCATTTAAATAAATAAGCTTAGTTTTTATAAAATAGTTTCCTTGTTTGGGCTAGGATTCTTCTATATTTCGCCGGCTTATATATTCAATTATGTACGCTCTTTGATTTTTAATATATACTTATTTAGTGAAAAAATACAGTAATTATTATCAATTATTTTTAGTATAAAATAATTATGATAGTTAGGATGATACAATTAATGATTTGATATATTCAGTTTTTCTCTGTAATATTATATTATGTTAAAAGAAAGTTTTAGAAGTGAACTATATATCGATCAAATTATTAAAAAATGGTAATTATTATGGTTTAAATTTTAAATTTGAATTAAATAAAAATATTTGAGTAAAAAATTAGAAATTTTTTTGCTTGATATTTAAAAAAATATATATTCATTAGAAAAATCTATACGACGAGAACATAAACTCATTCGATGTATATACATCCTGAATATTTATTAACTGATAGGGTACTTAGGAGCAGTATAAAAAGAAAGATAAAAGCATGTAACAAAGACATGAAGTAAGATTACAAAACATCAATTGTAAGAAAATTGATTGGTACATTGTATTTACTCTCTCTTTTTCTTTGTTTTATTTTCTCTTCTTTTCCATTTATTAGATCTAATTTGTACGACCGGTTCACATAAAATATTGAATACGTGTAGGTCCATAGTAAAACAAATCGGCAAAAATGTCAAAGGTCTTCGTCTCTCTTCCTGTCCACAAAATGAATTCAAATTCAGCGACGTCGTTTTAACGCTGTTTCTTCTATAAATATCCATTCAACGACTTCACCCTCACCTCATAACTCTCTCGCTATTTGCAACGTCCATAATTTTTAATCCTCTCCAGATTCTTGACGAGAAAAGCTATGAGAAAAATTTGTTGTGTTTCCATTACGCCTTCGGTGCTGAATCCACCTCCTCTTACGTTAACGCCTCGTCAGAGTTTGGAATCGGCGGCTATCTATGGAATCATTGAATCTGCGGCGGATATTATCGAGAGATGGAATACGGAGACTTCGTCCTTCGCCAAAGTTACTTCTCTGTTTTACGAGAACAAACCAGAAGCTATGGTGTTCATCGAACGAGTGAAGGATTTGCAGAAAACTATGGATCTACTTGTGAGTGAAGAACCGAACTCGGAGAGGCTTTTGCGAGCGCATAAGCTGATGGAGATAGCCATGAAGAGGTTACAAAAGGAGTTTTACCAGATTCTTTCGATGAATCGCGCTCATCTTGATCCAGAATCCGTATCTGCTCGATCTTCAGTTACTTCAGCTAGATCTAGCTACTCCGATTTTCCCGACGATGAAGATTCTCACAACGCAGGTGAATCCATCGTTGAATTGGAAGAGGTTTCTAGCGGTGTCATGACAGATTTAAGATCCATTGCTGAGTGCATGATCGATTCTGGTTATGCTATGGAGTGTGTGAACATATACAAAAGCATCAGAAAATCGATCATCGACGAAGGGATTTATCGTCTCGAAGTGGAGAAAACCAGTTCGGCGAAGGTGAAGAAAAAGTCATGGGAGGTCACGGAGTTGAAGATCAGAAGCTGGCTAAAAGCATTTCAAGTTTCCATGGAGACTCTCTTCAAGGGAGAGAGGATTCTGTGTGATCATGTCTTCCAATCCTCCGAGACAAGTAGAGAGTCTTGCTTCAGTGACATCTCGCGAGAAGGAGCCCTTCTATTGTTTGGATTCCCGGAGATCGTCGCTACCAAAACTAGCAAGAAAAAATCACCACCGGAGAAAGTTTTCCGGCTTCTGGACATGTACAGCGCGATAGCCGATAACTGGCAAGCGATGGAGTCTATCTTCTCGTTCGAATCGACCACCATCGTCCGATCTCAAGCTCTTAAGGCTCTCATCGCTCTTGGCGAATCTATTCGATCACAACTGGTGGATTTTGAATCCGGAATTCAGAAGGACTCGTCCAAGGTATTGGTTCACGGCGGAGGAGTACATCCTTTGACAATCTCAGTCATGAATCATCTCTCTCTCCTCGCCGACTACAGCAACGTACTCGTAGATATCCTCGCCGGTTCTCCACCACCGGACCGATCTCTACTTCCGGAGTCTTATTTCAACGTCTCAGAATCCGACGACTCTCCTTCGTCGGAGTTGACAATTCGATTCGCGTGGCTCATCCTCGTCCTGCTCTGCAAAATCGATCGCAAAGCACAGCTCTACAAGGATTGCTCCGTACAATACCTATTCCTCACCAACAACCTCCATCACGTGGTGTCACGTGCTCGTTCCTCAAACCTGAAGCAACTCCTCGGCGACGACTGGATCACGAGACATTTCGCTAAGATGAGGCAATTCGCCGACACTTATAAACGACTGGCGTGGGGCCCAGTGGTTGCGTCGTTACCTGAGAATCGTACGGTGGAGATGACGCCGGAGGAAATCAAGGAGCGATTTGAAAAGTTTAGCGAGAGCTTCGAAAACGCGTACGGGAAACAAAGTGCTTGCGTCGTACCTGATCCAAAGCTACGAGATGATATTAAAGTATCAATATCGAGAAAGTTGGTTTCTGTTTATCGAGAGTTTTACAACACGAGAAGTGGTGTCATTTTGGCGCGAGCCGGTGGAGGAAACGGCGCGAGAAATTTGAGCGAAGTAGTCCGATATACCCCTGAGGATATTGAATATTGTATGTCTGGTTTGTTCTCTGAGGAGGGTACTTCGGGGAATTCGTCTATCTCTTCTCTTTAGTCTTGTCGGCCAAGACAATGATCCTAAAGTATAGGAGAATTATAAATCGTATTTAATGTAAAGGCAAGCACTAATTAGTAGGTAATCTTTCGTGGCTTAGGCAGTTATTGTTATTTCAGAAGAAATATTGTATATAACGACATAAAGTGGAAAAGGCTTCTATCATTTTCTTATATTTTCAGTCAGTTTAATCTTCAGGATTTCTCTTACACTATCCCGTAAAACATATTGTGCAAAACATTTTGGGTTGGGATCAGATCTTAATATACAAAAATAATAATTTAATGTATATATTCGAATTTGACTTTCCTTTAAAAATATGGATCTTGCCTTATAAATAAAATAACCCAGTATATTTGTTTAGATGATTCTGGAATCTGGATACCAATTGATATGGATATTGGATAGTTACAATCTTTCTGATCCCTTTGCCTAAAAAGGAAAATGATACGTGTACAGCAAGGATGAGTCAAATGTCAACGACACATTCTTCCTAATATTTCTGTGTCCATTTTAGCTACAGCAACTACAAACGAATTATATCAATAGTTATAGTTCCATAACAGATCAAATTCTAGAGTGTCTGTTGTAACGACCCCTCTCCCTGAATTTGGATATAAGTGGTAGGTTCTTCTAGAGAGAACCTTATCTCGAATCCAAATAAGAATCCAATCATCTCAATATTAACTATTTAATGTAAATATTTGTTTCCCTAGTAACCATTTTTCTCTCTTTCAAAATTCCTGCGACGACATTCGACGAATCAGAGATAAGATTAAAGATGAGGAGCATGAGCGGTTTCGGTTTCTTCTCTAAGATGACTTCTTCACGAGAGAGATATTCTTCAAGTAAGAGGCCTTCTTTCTCGACACCTGTCACGAGCTTGAACTCCTCGGAGATTGATCGGGCGATCGACTATGCAGCAGAGATTATCGAGAAATGGAATACCGAGTATGTTTCCGCAGGGAAATTTCATTCTCTGTTTTGCGAGAGAAAGACAGAGGCGAAGAAGTCTGTGAAACGCGTGAATGATCTTACAGAACGTGATGGATTCGTTGATTAAAGAAGATCCGAATTCAGAGAAACTCATCAGGGCTCAAAAACTGTTGCAAATCGCTATGAAACGACTTCTTAATGAGTTTATCCAGATTCTTTCAATGAATCGTGCACATTTAGATCCAGAATCCATCTCCTTTAGTTCGGTTACTTCAGTCGTATCCAAAGATGATGATACTTGGCATGATTCAGCTCAAGACTATATCATTGACGTTGAGGAGGTGTCGAAGAATTTTATAACAGAGCTGAAATCGATAGCAGAGTGCATGATTGCCTCAGGGTACACAAAAGAGTGTGCAAGTGCCTACAAATCCATTAGAAAATCTATCGTCGATGAAGGTATTTATCGTCTTGGAATAGAGAAAATCAGTTCCTCAAAGGCGAAGAAAATGCCATGTGAGATTTTAGAGTTTATGAATAAAGAGATCAATAGAAGCGATTAAAGTCTCGATGAAGACTCTCTTCAATGGCGAAAGGACTCTCTGCGATGAAGTTTTTGAATCCTCTTTTTATCTCAGAGTCTTGTTTCCGAGAAATTACCAAGGAAAGAGCTCTTCTTCTGTTTGGTTTACCAGAAATATTTGCCGTGAGAGACAAGAAAAATCCAAACCCAGCGAAAATTTTCCCCTTGCTGGATTTGTATTGTACGATAGCCGAACATTTTCCGGTTATTAAATCAATCTTCTTGTTTTCATCGACCTCCATTATTCGCTCTCAAGCTGTCATCACGCTTAACCGACTCAGCGAGTCGATTCTTTTGCATCTGGTGGATTTGGAATCCGAAATTACGTAAAGACTCATCGAAGACAATGGTTCCTGGTGGAGGAGTACATCAGATGACAATCTCCGCCATGAATCACCTCTCTAGGCTCGCTGAATACGGTAGCGTTCTCATGGATATCCTCAACGGATCATCATCATCCTCTTCGGCTAAAACATTGCTTCCTAAATCTTATTTCAATGTCACGGAATCCGACAGATCTTAGGCGTCCGAGGTAAGAGTACGATTCGCTTGGGTGGTTCTCGTCCTCCTCTGTAAAATCGACGGCAAAGCTGAGATTTGACAAATGTTTCGAGAACACGTGCGAGGCACAGAGTGAGTGCATCGTAGCGGATACAAAACTTCTGGATGAAATGAGAATTTTAATTGGGAGGAAAGTATTGCCGCATTATCGCAGTTTTTATAACGCACATAGAAATGTCGTTATGTTGGCGGGAGCTGAAGGGGAGTGGAATGTCAGATATACCCCTGAAAATATTGGAAACCACTTATCAGAACTGTTTTGCATGAAGGGTGTTTCGGGTAATCAACACGTATGTACGTCAGATTTGTGTTTTGTTACAACATCTACTTCAACTTATCGACCAAAGACTCGATCTTTGTCATGCAGAAGATTTTGAAAGGGAAAAAATAGTTTCCAAGTCTTTTTTTATAACATCTTAAGTTCTTAACTGATGTGATTAATGGTATAAGAAGTTACGATTTACAAGTACACCCCCATTTTTGCGAGATGTAAATGTCTAATATAGTATTATGACTACTAATTGCCATTGGATAATAATGTCAATAATAACTGCGATCATTAACTCACCATAATACAAGTGTATATGTAGGTATGCATAGATTCTTTGGTCCTTGGTGGGCGAGGACCGTTACGGATCAAAGAATTCAAGTCATGTCACATGATAACACGGTTTGCAGAGCCCTAAAGACCACACTTACTTTTATGACAAAAGTTACAAAACCAACCAACAGAAGGCGACTTGACAGAGCCGAAGAGCCACAAATTCTGTAGACTCTGCAAACTTGACAACTATATAATACTCAAAAGTCAAAACCTTAACATTTGCATAAAATATCTTTGACGCAGTCGAAAGTCTGCCGAAGCAGAATTTACCAGCGTGAATACGATAGATCAAATCTGGATTTTATCAGGTTTTTCGAAATCCATTGGAATCTCTAGAATCCATTAGAGAAAGAAGAACAATCGATGTTATAAAGACAAAGTATACTAAAATTGTTATAATAAAGAAAGAAAATAAATGTATTAAAAGATGAAACAAACAAAAATAAAAAGTCTAGTGGTTAGTATTAGAGATTCGATTCATTTATGGTACATTTAGTAGATTGAAAAGAGATTTTCTGGTGGACTTTAGGATAAGATCAGACTTTATGACAAAAAAAATATTCTAATGGGCATGTGACATCATTTCATTAAAAAAATAAAAATAACTTCCATTTATTGTCTAGACCAGTATAAACTCTTCAGTTACTATCAAATCCAGTGTTAAAAGAAACTACAGGAATATAATCCTGGTTTCGATAATAATAAGCTGTAGTTATGTTGTAGTTAAAGGTTGGTCCTGAGGGAGCGGAAGGTTCTGCCAGCCGGTTGAGTGTTTCAGATAGTTCTTGAGTTTTTCAGTTGGAGATTCAATGGTCCATTCAGAATAGTGTTGGGTTGGAGAGAAGACGTAACGCTCTCCACCGTCCTGGCTAAGGCAAGACTTAGCTCCATTCAGCAACAAATCCCCTTCTGATCTTACGAATCCAGCTCCAGCTTCCTCTTTATCAGCCGCCTAATCATCATCAATCCAAATTATAACTTTAACTATACAATTGGGGAAATGCTTTTGGGTGGTTAAATGCCCTATCCAACAATAGCTCGAGTCGAGAGAGTCACATTGCCCACAATATTACTATGGTTTTGGGTTATGAATCGCTCTTGTCGATGTAATTCTTGAAAAATAAACAATTATACCGTAAAGAAGTAGAGTACCTTCTCATTGATGTACTTAAAGACAGTCTTCTTCTCACTAGCTTCATATATGTTGCACTGAGAATAAATCTACCAGAAACAACATAACAAATGTAAGAAACATACGAAAGAAGATGTAAATATAGGTAATCTTTCAGTAGCAGGACCTGAGATTCAACACCAGCACCAACAGCGTAAATAGACCAGTGACGAGTGTAGTTGTTAAAGAGATGGACTTTAGCAAACCGAACTCGAGGGTGTCTCTGACGTGTACCGTCGAAGAAACAGTGATGAATTGTAACTCTTATGCATCGATCCGTCACATGACTTGTGTCCGCTCCAATCAACATCGTCTTGTTGTGATTCATGAAATGACATCTAAACAATAATTGTTTCAAAATCATTAAAATGTCTTTTTTTTTCATGTGAATTTGATAGAAGAGACAAACCTTGAGACAGTAATGTCAGTGCTTTCACGAGTGATATCAATTAAACCATCATAGTAATTCTTGAGAGTACATCGATCAATCCAAATGTTGTGTGATTTTGGTTTGATTTGAATAGCATCTGCGTCTGGTCCAACACCACCTTCGAATTCAAGGTTGCAGATTATAACATTTTCACATTCTTTTAGTCTAAGTCCTTTTCCAGTTATCTTCACTCTTTGTCCTCTTCCATCCACTGTTTTGTGTGATGATACAATCACAAACGAAGACAGATGGATCGTTCCTGACACATCGAACACAATTCATAATGGCTCTTGCCTCTTACAAGCCTCTCGTAACGATCCTGGACCTTCATCTGCAAAAACCACATTATTTAGTTTTTAATGAATTTTCAATTTTAGGTGTCCAATTTAGCTAAATTGACCCAAAACCACATCAAAATTGTGAATTTTACATGATCAATTCTTTTTTCTTCTGTTTAATAAAGAATTAAGACTAAAAAAGACCATATAAATTCGAATTTGGGAATAAATAAAAATAGGGGACACTTGAATATACCAGCTAAAGAAGTGACGTGACAAATTGGACCGTTGAGACCACCGACGGCGTTGCGGCCGAAACCCTCAACCTTTCCGGCGAGAGAGCGGAGGCTGGAGTCTACGTGGCAATAAGGCTGCAGCGTCATGTGGTGACTGGATTGTGAAGTTGAAGACGGCGGAGGTGGAGCTGGAGCGGCGTTATATGGTGGGTAAGGGACGTTGGGGGATGTTGCCGGGGAATTAGAACCACCGTGATGGGATCTGCGGAGGCCGTGTAAGTTTCCCGTATCTATTTATAATAAATACTGAATTTAATAGGAGAATTTCAGTTTTGAATTTTTGGGGAGTTTTGAGATTATTAATTGCTCTGTTTCAACTGAACTACTAATGGTTGTTTTTAGACCCGTTACAGAACGGATATATGAACTTTTTAACGACATATGTATTTGTATCCGTATTCGTCCGATCCATCAAATTAGTATATAAAAATTATGAATATCTATTGAAAAAATGTATATCCTATCTGTCTTCAATATTTAAAAAATAAGAAAAAAAATTGAATTTTTTCTTAAAAACTTGAAAAAATCAAATTTTCCTTGAAAAAGTAAATAATAAATAATGATTAAAAAATAAATATCAAAAAGAATAAAATAAAAATAAAAATAGGGTAAAATAGTATTAAAAACATTAAAAATACAGATACCCGAATATTTGGGATCCGAAATTCGTATTATCCGTATCTATCGAATCTTCAATTTCACTATCCGTATTCGTTTTGGCCGAATATTCATTTTTCAGATAAAATTTTGGATATATATACGGATATTCGGTAGATAAAGATATTTAGTTACAAGATTAACAGTTTTGACGTTAGAGCAGTAAGTGGAGTAATCCCATTTTTTTTTTTCTTTTGTTAATCTTGCCGACAGTAGCTTTTGATTTTATTTATTTAAAATGTTTAGATTTTTTGTTATAACAACTTTAAATATATAATTTTTTGAACTTAACTCATAAAATTGATATAGAATCTAAATGGGGAGCTCATTGATCACAAAGGAAAAAGATCGTGACGACTTTGTAACTCTGGAAATACGGAGGAGAGAACACAAATTCAAATATTCTTTTGTGGTAAATTTTATTTTATTTTTAGAAAAAAGCAAAAAAAAAAGAAAGGGAATTTGTTAAGGTCTCGTCCAATTAAAATTATAGACAAACCAAAACATGAAGCCCAACAATTATTGACCCAAAAAAAAGTTCCAATATTTCGTAAACCGTATTGAACCGGATATGTTGTAATATGCATACTGTGAATTTAAACCGGAAGGGCTAGTATAAGATGCTGATGTGGCAAACATTCTTAACTGAAGACAAAGAAGAAGAAGGGACAACCCAAATTACAGCCAAAAAAACTGATTAATCCTACAATATTCAGATCGCAAACCCTTGTCTTGCCAGTGACGTTACCGTTGGCCGCCGACGTCAACGGCTCATACATCTCTTATTCACCTTTCTTCAATCGGAGAATCTTCCGTCCATCATCTTACAATGTCATGATCCAGCTTTGAAGATCTCTCTGTTTTTTTCATATCTCATAATGGGATCCAGAATCGAAGAAGGTACAACGATTTCTCCTAATGTTTGATTTAGATTTCTGACTCTGAACCGTTCACGAAAGTTTATTGCTCTATTTGAAAACGTGTGAAGAAAGTTATATAGCTCTTGAATTGGGATCTTAGGGCATTTTTTTTTTGCATTTTCTTCGATGGATTTGTCATCCGTGGTAAACAAACAATTTGATGCTTGCAGATAAAGAACTGGAACCTGATATGGAAAAGGGTTTGTGGACGGAACCGGTGAGTCCTTCAGGGAGCACTGTAGCAGACCTGTCGCCAACTCCAACCCCAAGGAAGACTCTGGTTCTGTCCAATTCGGGTAAAGCTTTAATGGTATCGAACTCAAGCAAGTCACTGGGACTTTCCAATTCAGGGAAACGTTTTGATCCAACGGGGAAGAAGAAGTATGTGAAACAGGTCACTGGCCGCCACAACGACACTGAGCTTCACCTAGCTGCTCAACGAGGAGATCTAGCCTCTGTAAAACAGATTCTTAGTGACATTGATTCTCAGATTACTGGTACCATTACTGGAGTTGACTTCGATGAAGAGGTTGCACATATAATGACATCAGTGGTAAACGAGGTGAATGAATTAGGAGAGACACCGCTTTTTACAGCAGCAGAGAAAGGAAATGTAGATGTTGTCAAGGAATTGTTGCGTTACACGACTAAAGAATCTCTTATGCAGAAGAACCGCTCTGGATTCGATGCTTTACACATCGCTTGTAGTCAAGGCCATCGATGTAAGTCTTCCTAAATCATAACCTTTTTGAAGCAAAAGATTGGCATCTCTCTTTCTAATTGCGCTCGATCGAGCTTCTCATGTGCAGCTATTGTCCAGTTATTGCTTGAGCACGAACCTCAATTGAGTAAAACAGTAGCTCAATCAAACGCAACCCCACTTGTATCAGCTGCAACACGAGGGCATACAGAAGTAGTTAATGCATTGCTTGCTAAAGACTTAAGCTTGCTTGAGATTTCAAGATCTAATGGAAAAAACGCACTTCACCTTGCTGCACGTCAAGGTCATGTAGATATTGTAAGAACGTTGCTTGATAAGGATCCTCAATTAGCAAGACGAACAGACAAGAAAGGCCAAACGTCTTTGCATATGGCTGTGAAAGGAGTTAGCTCACAAGTCGTGAGGTTGCTTCTTCGAGCTGATCCAGCTATCGTCATGCTTCCTGATAAATTCGGTAACACAGTGTTGCATATTGCTACGCGGAAGAAAAGAGCAGAGGTAAAAGTAACCTAAACGATTGATTTGCTGTGTCCTTAAATCCTTTATTCGTGAATTCTTGTTTTGATTTGCAGATTGTGAATGAGCTGTTACAACTTCCAGATACAAACGTGAATGCGTTAACACGAGACCATAAAACAGCTTATGACATCGCTGAAGGACTCACACATTCAGAAGAAACTGCAGAGATCAAAGAGATACTATCGCGTTGCGGTGCGCTCAAAGCCAATGAACTAAACCAACCGAGGGACGAACTGCGAAAAACCGTGACAGAGATCAAGAACGACGTTCACACACAGCTTGAACAAACCAGAAGAACCAACAAAAACGTCGATGGGATTGCCAAGGAGCTAAGGAAACTCCACAGAGCTGGAATCAACAATGCAACAAACTCTGTAACAGTCGTGGCTGTTCTCTTCGCCACTGTGGCATTTGCCGCTATTTTCACAGTTCCAGGAGGCGATGACGACCATGGTGTGGCTGTGATGGTCCACGCAACATCCTTCAAGATATTTTTTATATTCAACGCAATCGCACTCTTCACTTCGTTAGCAGTAGTTGTCGTGCAAATCACGCTAGTAAGAGGAGAGACTAAGACTGAGAGACGTGTTGTGGAAGTAATCAATAAGCTGATGTGGCTCGCCTCTGTCTGCACCACCGCAGCATTCATTTCTTCATCGTACATTGTGGTTGGCCGGAAAAACAGATATGCGGCGGTTGTGGTTACCGTCATAGGAACTGTGACGATGACCGGAATTTTGAGTATAATGACATATTATGTCGTGAAATCGAAGAGGACAAGGAAAGTAAGGAAGAAGGAGAAGAAGAAATCAGCTAGAAGTGGTTCATGGTATCATGCGGATCCGTCGGAAAGTGAATCGGAAGTTAATCCAATTTACGCCATCTGATTGATTATCCATGGATTTTTTTTTCTTTTTGTTTGGAATAAGATTATCTTCTTGGAGAAAAAATATTATCTTTCATTTTTCTGCGTATGTATGTAAAAGAGAAAAATATAAGGATAATAAGGTCTCGTACAGACATTGTAACAGCTAATATAAGCATTCTTTACCTATTGTGTTAAGTCCTACATAAGAGACATTACAAAGCCGAGACAAGTTGCAGCTCTTTCTTGTTTACAAAGTCATAGAACTAAGCTTGCAAAGTCCAATAATGGAGATTTCACAGCCGCTACGTCCGACCCTTTGAAGCTCGTTTTAGAAAAGTTTCTTCTGTTTGTAACATGATTTCCTCAATCAACCTCTTCTATTGGTAGTTTCCAGAAGTTCCATGGGTTATAATCTTCCTGTAAATGCGTAAGAAAACACTTGGAACCATAGATGATTCTACATTACATTATATTTGCTAAAAGATTATAACTCTAGTTACCTGCTCAACAAGTGAAGTTGGGGGAAACATGTCGTTGACAAGTGTATGAAGTGAAGTGTAAGATTTCTTGACATCTACGCGATGTCCTGTTGCCACTTCTCCCTATTCAATTATAAACACAAAATTCTCACTCAATCCACGTCAAGAAATAACCACGCATGTCAGCTTCTAAGAGATTGTTGTCAGTACCTTTGGGTTGATTATGAATATCTTGCCCTTTGGGATTCCGAGTTTTCTGTAACTCAGTTCATCGGTGTCTCTGTTTCCAAATCCAGCGTAGAACGGGTTGTAATCAGTGGGGAAAAGTTTCCTGATATCCTGCACATTACAATTGTAAATTTGTTCATATCTAAAAGAGCACCGCCGACTTTAAACATTCTCTATTATGTGCCAGAACAAAAAACAAAAGAGGGAAACTTTTACCTCCAAACATGCAATCTTGAATTCGTGAGGTGCTCTTCTTATCACTGCAAAGCAGTTATAAAGCATACGAGTAAAAATCAGATATTTACTATCAAAATTCTCTAAAATGTTACACATGAATCTCGAATGCATGAAGATTAACCTTCACGGTACAATGCTGGAAACAGCCCGTCTGGTGAAATGACCACAGGGCCGGTTGGCAAAGCTTTACCGTCCTGCAACAGAAAAAAACAAAAGGGTTCCATAAGAAACAGAGAAATATCTAAAATGGGCTCTCGAAAGTTTCACACATCATCATTTCAGGCTCCTTAAGCTGCTGTTATTAATAAGGATTAGGTATGGACTAAGTACCAATTCACAGGTAAAAAGATCTCACTCTTACCTGCTTCAGATTATTCAAGAAACTTCTCGTGAGATATGCCTGAACGATGGCACGGGCGCTCAAAAACAGCAACTGATATCCATTCTCCTGAAAAATCCATAGCAATGTAAAGCATAAAGTGAGATCCATACATAAAGGGTACAAAGTTTAAGATATGCTAAAGAACCAACCACTTCAACAAATTTTATATAAGCAGCAGTGGTTCTCATGTTTTTCCAACTTTAAGTGCGAGAAGAAGCCAGATTGACTTAAACATATGAACACTACCTTTATGGCAGAAAAAAGCTTGGCTACACCGGACTGTGTCCAATCCTTTCCGATGAAAGGCATGAACTGACCTAACACATCGGATCTGCAAAACACACAAATCATCACGTAGACATAATTCTGGCTACTATCAATCTAATATGGAAATAACTCAGTTATAATAAGGACCCAAAGCTATACTTAGTTATAGTTCCATCAACATCTGAAATCACTATCTTAGTGTCCCATCTCCACCGGTATATATGTGCATCAACCTAACATTTGAAAACTGAAGTTAGACGAGTTCTTCTCAGTGTGCTTTCAAATTTCAACTATAGTAACCATCAACAAACCTGTTGTGTTCCAAGAACTCTGGTTGAGAAACTAAAAGTTATCATATTCTGGCCATCTTTCAGATTCAGAGATGCGATTTGTTCATTAGTAGGGACATTGGTTCTCACAAGTTGTCTACGCGGAGATTCGTGGCGACTCTCTGTGGTTGATAGTGTTTCCGGTGAGTTCGGTAAGCCAGGTTCAGAATCAACGAACAGATCTTCTTCGCTCGAGGAGTTACTACCTGTATGCTCAAATGTTTTAACCCTTCTAAACGGAATGGGCCACAGTCTCCACCTTCTCCCAGATGACGGAGTCACTGGAGTTTCATCTTCCTTAGGTTTCACCGACTCATTTTCCTCCATAGAAATCACATCATCTGGTTGGATATCTAAGTCTAGGTCAAACACAGCTTTCCCAAGCACAATCCGAGCAGCATTTTTCCATGGCATATAAGTTTCTCTAATCCTAACAACCAGATTTTCACTTTCAAGAATCAATGTTGCTGAAATTTTATATTCTTCCATGGAGATCCGATGTGCATCAAAGACTTCAGCAGCTGCGCTAAGTCCCATACCCTCACGAAGCTCATCCTTGCAAAGTGATAGCTCAAATCCTGTCAAGTTTAATCATTGTTAAAAACAAATTAGCCATAAGTCACAGTTCAGACCAAAAATGAATTAAAGTTTCTTACTCAGATCTGACTTGGGTTTTCCTATATCCACACTAGAAATTGCAGCCCCTGGATCGATAGTCTTCCCATTCTCGTTATCCTCGTTAGTCGGTTTGGATGGAGTCAGTTGCTCATTGTCCTCTCTCGTTGAATCTATAGAGATTCTTTCAGAAGCATGATCTTCTGATTCTGTAAGCCCATCTTCCTGGAGGTCAATCAAGATGGCAGTTTCTGCAGATGTTCTTAGTTGTTCATCCTTAGATTCTGACTCAGCATTAGTATCAGTGGACATCCTATATTCCTCAGTAGTATTCACTTCATCTGTTCTTATTTGGGTTGCAGAAGATTCAATGCTATCAATAAGAGTATCTATTGTTTCAATAGTCACTTCATCCTCACTTCTATCATTTTCAGTCATGGCTGTAGGTGTAAGCTCTCCTTCTTTTAAATTCCGATCCTCAACCGTAAGACCTGGTTCCTCAGACTTTGCATTCTCACCAGTTTCGGTCAGCTCTGACTGCTCAAGACAGCTCCCAAGAGGATCACTTTCTGCCTCATGAGAATCTTTATTATCATGGAAATGGGAATCTAAATCATTACGCTCATTAGTCGCTCTGTCTAATTTTTCAGATACATCATCAGATGACGCCACTTTGCCGATATATTCAGAGTCCCAAGGAGTCTCTGACGAAGCAAACTCAGTATTACCTTCACAAAACTCAGTTCCATCACCAGGGGCTAAATGAAATTGAGGAGTATTTAGCCGTAAATTCTCAGCTTCCTGCTCTGCCGCTGACACAGGGGCTGTTAGTATATGTCCATCAATACTCACCAAAACCACTTCAGAGTCTGATTCTTGAGAATCCCCATAACTGTCCACATTTAGATTCTCAAATCGAGCACTTCCATATTCAGAGGTTGGAGAAGGCAGATCATCCTGAAAATCATAAAACCTCCCATTACAATCGGATTCTGACCTTTCTACCCGATTCAAAGAGTTGAAACTCTCATGTAATTGCCCAGAACCAGAGTCCGATAAACTATGCTCAAGTCGAAAACCCACGCCTTTGTTCTCATTACCATTGTTATTCTCAGACCCGGAAATCAAATTTTTGGTGTCAGTGGTTCCAGGATCAACTTCCCTGATGAAATATGCTTCACCAGAATTATCAAGATACATGTGGAAATCGGCTTCGGTTCCATTTACAGATATCTTCACAAACTTCTCAGCGCCTTTGAGAACACCTTGGAACTTACCAAACCTAACATACCAAGGCGTGCTACGGAATGAACCGTCTTCTTGTTGAACAACGATCACATCAATAGCACCACCAAATGGATGAAATGGTGTAGCAACAGAGTAAACGCCTTGAGAAATCAAACTCCCAACTCTTCCAACCAAACTCATTTCATCAAGTGAATGAGAAATTCTTCTACTTTTACGGTCCTAATCATATACAAACTCTGGAAACTCTCTAGTTTCTAGACAAGTCAAATACTCTCCAGACTGCAGATGGAACAAAACAACCCAAAAAGCCAAAAGTAAAGAACTCAATCACCTGTGAGACTAAAAACGAACAACACATATTGGTAATCAAATAAAAACACACAGAAAATTCAATTCGTAATGTTCCCATTACAGGTTTCCAACAAGACTTTCCGATTTCGGTCATGCAAGTTTAACTATTCCATTTATCAAAAAAAAAAAAAAAGTTTTAACTATTCCAAAAAACATCAGTTTCTGAACTAACCCAAACAAGAAAAATCAAACAGGGTTTAAAATTATTCGAAAGATGCAAGCAATACGATGATAGCCAACGAAGAAACTAGAACCGAACATTTCTAAATCTCAGAGTCAGAAATCGCGAGAATGAAATAGAACAAAAAATTCAAATCCAACTTACAGATTTGGAACTTTCAGCGGAGAATCCGAGAAAATCAAACACCACCAAAGAAACGACGAATCCCGTTGCACAGAAATCGAGATTCTCTAGAAATGAAATCAAATTTCTTTTACGAATTCTATCCTAATCTTAAAAAATTCACTGAATTTATCGTGGGAAAATCTTGGGTTCCTAAAAAGATTCCTGAATTTGTTTTCTTTGTTTTTATAAATCAAACTATCAAAGTCAAGAGAGATTTATCTTTGCTTCGTCGATAGTATTAAATCAGTGGGAGATATGTCCAAAAAAGAGGAAAAAGATGGTTGTTTGTTTAAATAACCAGAAAATTAAAATCCGCCATGACTAAAGAGACTGTAATTGCTTAAATAGATGAGTCTGTGAAGCGAGGGAGAATTACCAGAAGGGTCTAAGGTTTTGGCCGTAATTACGAGATCTTTTAGAGGGTACGTTTGGTATTTTACTCAAACCTGCGAAAGAATATGCTCCATTTGAAACCGTATTTGTATCTTGAGTGTTTTCTCTTTTGGTTCACTTTTTCTGAATAAGTAAATTCACATTATAAATTCAACTCCAAAGTAACTTTTCACATTTGAAAATTTAAGATAGAAGTAAATGCATCAGTGAAATAAATGTATTAAATATAAACTTTTTTGAATAAGTAAATTTACATTATAAATTTTTTTTTTTCTTTTTGGTAAATGATTTATATAGATTGTTGATCTAATCTTCAACAAAAAATGGGATAGTCATGGACTCGTGGGAATATTACAATCCTGATCCATTCATTTAGACAATCGCGTACGCGGAATATTCTTTGTTGTAAGCAAAAGACAAATTTCGAAGCTTGCATACAACGAATAATGTCAGTTATAGTAATATAGACATGCTAGTTATATATATATATTTTTTTGTCAACATTGGATCACAACTGGTCGATCCATTAGCCAAGTTCTTATATAATGTAGGTGGTGAGACTCGATCTCTGGTTGTGCAAATACACAGTCTTTTAGTGGATTTACCGCCTGCCACTATTAGAGACCATTTGCGTGTTAGTTATATTATAGGAGTGTTTTTTTCAGTTGTTAATATATATTCACTCTTTATACAATTTATTAAAATTATATATTCATTATATATAAATGTAGAAAGATTTTTCAAATAAGTCACTAAGGTGTGGTTCACAAGTGTCGTAATGTGACTAAGTTCCACCTAACTCGGTTTTCTTCTAAGTTCAATCATATTCCATTACAATTGGTCCATAATTTAATACGCAGCGCAACTATCTTTTTCTTTTGTAGATACTAATATAAATACAACAGCAACAGTAAATTGGTACAGATGTGAGGAAGAGGACAGGTGCAAAGCACGTGTTACACATTCTCTTACCACGAACCGACCGTTCTCTCAGTGTTTCGACATGTTTGTAATAGGCTTTGTCAATTAAGCCCAATGGGGTTTGTTGAAAGTCGGGTCAAATCAAGCGTTGTGGCCCACCAGAATTTTCGTATGAATACGGCGTCGTTTGTTTTGGCAGCTTGAAGTTCGGGTCAAACGCCATATTCGTTTCTCCAAGAATTGAAAAATCAAGGCTCGACGAGAACGAGAAGCATCGTCTCTCAATTCGACTGTTACGGTGTGAAATGACGAGATTACCCTTATTTGTCGTCCTCCTCTTCCTCTTCGCCGTGAGTTTCTTCACTCGCACGGCGGCGGAAACCAAATTGCTCACCATTTCCGATGACTCTAGGCCAATGATTCTCTTTGAAAAATTCGGATTCACACAGACCGGGCATGTTAGCGTCTCTGTTTCCTCTGTATCAGTAGTATCTTCTTCGTCTAGTCCGATTCCGGATCCGTCGAAGTTAGGCTTCTTCCTTATGTCAGAGGAATCGCTTCTTCAGGTACTCTTAGAGATCCAGCAAAACCCTAACTTCTGTGTGCTCGAATCCCCTTACGTCCTCCATCTATTCACATTTCACGATCTTTCTCCTCCGCCTGGTTCCAAATACGAGCACTTGTACCCGGTGAACATTCCGAACGAATACTCTCTCTTGTTTACAAATTGCGTACCGGAAACCAAGATTTCGATGAAAGTACGAACGGAGATGTACAATCTAGATCCGAACGGGTCAAAGGACTACCTCCCTGCCGGGTCAACCCAATTACCAGGATTATATTTCTTCTTCTCCCTCGGTTACTTAGCTTTCCTCGGTCTCTGGGGATATGCCTGTTGGGTCAATAAACGGGTCGTTCATAGGATCCACATTCTCATGGCTGCTCTTCTCTTGATGAAGGCTCTGAATCTGATCTCCGCCGCCGAGGACAAGCACTACGTGAAAGTCACCGGTACCCCTCACGGCTGGGATGTTTTATTCTACATTTTCCAGTTTATCCGCGTCGTTCTTCTCTTCACGGTGATTGTGTTGATCGGAACTGGTTGGTCGTTCTTGAAGCCGTTCTTACAGGAGAAAGAGAAGAATGTGCTGATGATCGTTGTTCCTCTTCAGGTTCTCGCCAACATAGCTTCAATTGTGATTGGAGAGACAGGACCTTTCATCAAAGACTGGGTAACTTGGAATCAGATATTCTTACTTGTAGATATTGTTTGCTGTTGTGCAATCTTATTCCCCATTGTCTGGTCCATACGTTCGCTGAGAGAGACTTCGAAAACCGATGGGAAAGCGGCTAGAAACCTGGCAAAATTGACTCTTTTTAGACAATTCTACATCGTTGTCATTGGGTACTTGTACTTCACGAGGATCGTAGTATTTGCGTTAAAGACAATAGCAGCTTATAAGTTTCAGTGGGTGAGCAATGCAGCTGAGGAGACTGCAAGTCTGGCGTTTTACGTGGTGATGTTCTATATGTTCAGGCCAGTTGAGAAGAATGAGTATTTCGTTTTAGATGAAGAAGACGAAGAATCCGCAGAGCTAGCCTTGAAAGAGGATGACTTTGACCTCTGAATTAGATCAAAAACTTTCATTGACTATGTATAAGCTGCTAAGGTCTTCTTTTGCTTTTCTTCTTCATTTTTTGTTGTTTACGTGCAAAAGGGAATAACTGTGTAGTGAGCTCTCTTACATGGTAAAAATTTGTCTATCTTAAGACTTATTTGATAGGAGGAAGCAGATCAGTACCTCAGCTGTTTGGTACATGTATTGTATCCTGTTTGGTACATGTATTGTATCCTGATATTACGACTCAATAAGCCAATGAGATAAGATATGTACTTTTAATTTTCTGTATAAACACATTCAGATGTTTGCTAAAAAAGAAAATATGTTTAGATTAATTAGGAAAAAAATTGAGATATTAAGAGTGTTCAGTGTCTTTTTTTTTTGTCTTCAACCGAGCTATTAATGATGGGAAAATAGTTCACAAAGACCAAAATCAGACATTAATCTCAATTCTCAACAATATAAACCAAATTAGTTCCACGATAAAAAAGTTGTTGACATTGTTGGGTTTTCTAAAGCAAATATCAAACTTTAGACGAGTATATATATTAAATTGTTATATTGTAAGAAATAAGTCAATATGTCCGAGTGGTTAAGGAGACAGACTCGAAATCTGTTGGGCTTCGCCTGCGCAGGTTCGAATCCTGCTGTTGACGAATTTTTTATTTTTTCTTTTGTTGAGTTGGCATTTGGCAAAATACAAAATCTAAAAATATATGGCTGTTTCAGAAAATCTGTTAGAAAAAAAATTGAAAATGGAAAATCTCTAACTGAACAAAACAACAAAAAAAAAAACTTTATAGAAGCAGAGAAACCAAGATGAGAGACAATCATACAGAGACTTGGAGATGTCTGCGACGTTGTCTCATCCATTAACATATCTTGTCCTTCTTCTCTTTCTCTTTTCCGGTCATCCCTCCACCGCCGGAACATCCATCTCCTTCACGGCGAACACGGAGGCACGTGTATTCACTAGACCGAGAAGATCAAAACAACCAAAGGCAGGAGAATTTTTACACGCACACAACGTAGCTCGTGTTTCGTTAGGCGTACCACTTCTTAAATGGGACAAAGGCCTAGCTCGATTTGCTAATAATTGGGCCAAAAAACAAAAGCCCAATTGTAATATGACTCATTCAAATGGGCCTTACGGTGAGAATATATTCTGGTATCAGCAAAAGAAAATGTGGTCGCCGGAAAGAGTGGTGACGAGATGGTTTAACAAAAGATTAAACTATGACCTGAAAACAAACACGTGTGCATTAGGTGAAATGTGTGGCCATTACACGCAAATCGTGTGGCGAGCCACCACAGCCGTTGGATGCGCACGTGTGAAATGCAATAACAATCGTGGGCATCTTGTGGTTTGTGAATATAATCCACGTGGGAATTATGAAGGCGAAAGCCCATTCGATCACATACAGTAAATGTATTGAAGATGTATTTATACTTCAAATGGTTGTGGTTTATTGTAATTTGATTTAAATATTGTCAATTTTTTTGGGTTTGTATTGATCATATCTTTCAGAATAATAAAAGGACATAATTATATCTTCGTGATTGTAAAAATAACAAAAAGAGAATAATCGTCGACAGCAGGGTTCGAACCTGCGCGGGCGAAGCCCAACAGATTTCAAGTCTGTCTCCTTAACCACTCGGACATATCGACATTTTGTGATATAATTAAGTCGACAACATATTTAACAACAGAATTAGTATTGAACTTTTCATAAAGATTGATGATAAGTCGTACACTCAAGCACTCAATTAGGGAAGTGTTTAGGTGGGCAGTGGATCCTTACTCTTTTTGCTTTTTATTTATTTATAAAGAGTTTATAAATAAGTCATGGCCATAGGTACAATTTCTTTGTAAATTTTATTTATGAAACTAAAATATTTTATTTATTGTATGATAAGCGAAAATAAAAATATAAAAACCAATTGACTATAAATTTGATTATTATGTAGAAATATTTGGGTTTGATTTGGCATTAAGCATTTGGCAATTGGTTTGATTCGGTACAGGTCGTTTTCATTCATATACCAAATTAGGAAAAAAAAGCTTAAAAAAAAGCACGACCATAAAAATTCATTAAATCAAAGACTTGAGAGTCAACACGTGCTTGAGCTTGAGGCCCAAAATGGAGTGAAAGCGAGTCTATAATAATTTAATCAACTGATAATAAATAATAAAATGAAATTAAAAAAGTCGAAAAAATTGGTGGTCTGTGATGGAAGCGAAACCCAGACCACATATTATTTTGGTTAGACACAACCAACTCCTTCCCCGCCATGTGGATTTCACCACTTTCCCCTCCTCTCCTCATTCATTCTCTAAAAGACTGTTGCTTTCTGAATAAAATCGATGAGCTCGTCGCCGTCTAGGATTCCGACAACTTCAGAAGCACCACCGCCGTCAACATCGGCTGATGTTGGGGTGGATGGTGCGTCGAAGAAGGTGAGGAAACCTTATACTATCACCAAGTCAAGAGAGAGTTGGACTGAGGAAGAACACGATAAGTTCCTTGAAGCTCTCCAATTGTAAAATTCTCTGATTCTATCTAAGTTTTGCTTTTTTTTTTATTGCTAATTTTCTGAGTTTGTGTTAGCTTCAGTATCTTAGCTAAGAGATCTGCTTCAATTTGAGTTTGAATTGATCTATAACCACGACTTGATTGTGCTGATTCTACTGCCCTCTGTTTCTTAGGTTTGATCGTGACTGGAAAAAGATAGAAGATTTTGTCGGTTCAAAGACTGTAATTCAGGTTTAAGAATAAGCTACTATAAACATTGGTCAAGTTTAATTTGTGGCAATGTTTACAAATTTATTTGGCTAACTGCAGATTAGAAGTCATGCTCAAAAATACTTTCTAAAGGTTCAGAAGAATGGAACATTAGCACATGTGCCACCTCCTCGACCTAAGCGTAAAGCAGCTCATCCATATCCTCAAAAGGCATCAAAGAACGGTTCGATGGTTTTACAATATCTGCTTCTTTAGATAGATCACTGTTTGTTTGAGTTATTAACTCCATTTTCTTACAGTTCAAGTTCCACTTCAAGTGTCAACATCTTTCATTACACCAAATAGCGACATGCCAGGATATACTTCGTGGGATGATACCTCAATGTTGCTAAACAGAGTTATTTCACCACGTCAAGAACTTTCTAATCTTCGTGGAGCAGAAGGCATGCACTTTTTTCTCCCTTTTGTTTGATAGAAAAATCTGTTGTTAGTAGAATATGTTTCATTTAAGAACTTTTCATGTGCTTATTATGGCATATAACGCCACTGATTCAGCTGATATTGGATCGAAGGGCGTATTAAATGTTAGTAGCCCTTCTACTTCTGGTATTGGAAGCTCAAGCCGGACAATATCAGGTTCTGAGATTGTAAAACAGACCAAACAGCCTCCTGTTCTTCACGGTAACCATCTGTGAACAACTGTTGTGTGTTTACTTTGTTTTGTGGACACTGTAATGATAGTTGCTTTCCAGGTGTTCCTGATTTTGCTGAAGTTTATAACTTCATTGGGAGTGTTTTTGATCCTGAAACAAGAGGCCATGTGGAAAAGCTCAAGGAAATGGATCCTATAAACTTCGAAACTGTGAGTCCTCTTCATAGTAATTGATGTACTACAAGCTTCTAGTATCCTTTACTAATCACAGAATATTTTTCAGGTTCTGTTATTGATGAGAAATCTCACAGTTAACTTATCAAACCCTGATTTCGAATCCGCTGTAAGTGTTAAATTTAAGATAAAAGTTTTGTGATAACCAACATTGTCAAGAGTTTGAAATGCATTTCACTCTCCAAACCAATTATTTGGTGTCACTTCTTTCATGATTCTTGAAATTGGATGTGGCTTTTGCGCTTGCCTGATCAAATATCGTCTAACCTCAGCTAGTCCAATTGTAATGATGCTGCAGAAGAAAGTCCTCGCATCATATGACACGAACACCGAACCCCCAAGCCTCGACACCATTGGTTTCCTTGTCAAGAACTCAACAAGTGAAAGATCATCTTAAAGATAATATCAGCCATCAGCTATCAGGTAAGTTGTTTTCACTAAACCTTTTGGATACTTAGAAGAAAACACTTCATCTCATAAATTACATGAGTCCATAAGTTAGACTTCTAGATATTAGCTTAGCTGTAAGTCTAGTGACAGTTCTATAAAGGTTTGCACTAAGACTTATCTAATTTTCACAGTAGTCGCAGTTTCACTCAAATTTTCTACACTATACTATATATACACTTAAACCATATGGACCATACCATATAGTCAGGGCTGCATATAGATTGAATGTTTGCTTTAGTACAGGTGTATAGATACAAACAACCGTGACTCTGTAAAGTTTCTAAAGTCGTGAATAAGAGTTATATGGTTATGCCCGTATTGGCAGGTTTACTTCCATGTTTAATAAACTTTGGGTTATGCGTCAATGGGAATCACATCTTGTCGATGGTGGTAACTGTGTAAAAGGTGTTTGACACAGTTTGTTGTTTTGAGGAGAAACATAGAGTGAAGTTTTCAATACTTGCAAAGATTTTGACCAGGTTTAGTTCCGTGAATGGTAGGTAACATATATATAAGGTGTATCCATTTTCTACTAATTCTTGGTCTTCAAGCTGTGGTTTGCGGTAAGCTGTTACAAGGCAGCCTCATCCTCATCAACGTCTTGACTTTTGTGCAAAAATCTCTCTATTTTTTTGTTCTGTATTTATATGTTCATCTGTTGAGTCAATGTCTCTAGTTGAATCTGTCCTTGAATCAGATTATATTTTTGCTAAGTAGTCCCAAGACTGTTTTTTCTTGTTCAAGATCAGTCTCTTTTAGGTGTTTGATTAAGAACATATTATATACAATAAAGAGAGATGAAGGAAACCACACAATCTTGTTAATGTTACATTCTACTGTTTTCACACCAAGTCAAGTCTAAAAAAAGATTCTGCAATTATACAGAGATTGTGAGATATCCCCACAAGCCTGGTCCATCACAAGGAAGAGTAACAATGGTGGTTATATGAGAAAGAGTAGATTGCAGCTGCAGTGAATGAGAACATCATTCTCATCTTCTGAGTCAGACTAGTCGTCCTCAGAGCCAGTACTCTCTCGTTTGTGCTTTCTTAGCTGTTTAACTTATTCCTTCTGCATCAAAATTTACTACCAACTCAAGCTCGCATCTGAGACCTCTCTGCAACACTTGTGGCAATCTACAAATTGCAGACTTTTAAACCTTTCCGATACATAACCAACGAAATACACAGATTCAATGAGGTTAAGAAAACGAAGCAATTAAAAAGAATCGAGAAGAAACCGGACATATCTCCGTATTGCATAGTCTTCTAATTCATGGTGTTATGGCCTCATAAGGTAAACAAATTTAGAAGATGAGGTTTATGAATTAATATTGGCCCCATACGAGTTGAGTAACTTATTTGGGCTATAAAGCCCACTATTGACATTTCGTCAGTAACCCTAACTGAAACCCTAGCATATATTACTTCTTAAACTGAAGCTGCGGAAACCCTAATATTTTCAAAGAGTCTCGAGCGAGAGAGAGTGAGAGAAGAGAGAAACCTATAGAGACAAATGGCCGCCGCCGCTGCTCGTCCTCTCATCACCGTCCAAGGATTGGACGGTGACATGACCACCGATCAATCTTCCACCGTCGTATTGCCCGACGTCATGACGGCGCCAGTTCGTCCGGACATTGTTAACTTCGTTCACGCCCAAATCTCCAACAACAGCCGTCAGCCTTACGCCGTGTCGAAGAAAGCCGGTCACCAGACCTCTGCCGAGTCCTGGGGAACTGGACGTGCCGTTTCTCGTATTCCTCGTGTTCCCGGAGGCGGTACTCACCGTGCCGGTCAGGCTGCTTTCGGTAACATGTGTCGTGGTGGTAGGATGTTCGCTCCTACTAAGATCTGGCGTCGCTGGCACCGTCGTGTTAATGTTAACATGAAGCGTCACGCAATCGTATCAGCCATTGCCGCAACTGCTGTTCCTTCGCTTGTGATGGCCCGTGGTCACCGGATCGAGAATGTTCCTGAGATGCCACTTGTTGTGAGTGACACTGCAGAAGCTGTGGAGAAGACTTCAGTTGCCATTAAGGTTCTGAAGCAAATCGGTGCTTATGATGATGCTGAGAAGGCGAAGAACAGCATTGGGATCCGTCCTGGTAAAGGTAAAATGAGGAACCGTCGTTACATTTCTAGGAAAGGTCCTCTTGTGGTTTACGGAACCGAAGGAGCTAAGATAGTGAAGGCTTTTAGGAATCTTCCTGGTGTTGAGCTTTGTCATGTTGAAAGACTTAACTTGTTGAAGCTTGCTCCTGGTGGTCACCTTGGCCGATTCGTGATCTGGACCAAATCTGCTTTCGAGAAGCTTGAGTCTATCTATGGTTCATTCGAGAAGCCATCTGAGCAGAAGAAGGGGTACGTGCTTCCTCGTGCGAAAATGGTGAATGCTGACCTTGCTAGAATTATCAATTCTGATGAGGTACAGAGTGTTGTGAAGCCGATTAAGAAGGACGCGAAGAGGGCTGTTCTTAAGAAGAATCCATTGAAGAATCTCAATGTGATGTTGAAGTTGAATCCTTATGCTAAGACTGCTAGGAGGATGTCTTTGTTGGCTGAAGCACAGAGAGTTAAGGCCAAGAAGGAGAAGCTCGCCAAGAAGAGAAAGACTGTCACCAAGGTAAAACTTCTTTGACCACATTATCCTTTTATCAGCCACTCACTTTTGGATTATCATTGTTTAGTTACTGATTTATTTTGAATTAGGTATGCATTGCATTTGGCTTCTCAGTTGGTCTAATGTCGTTGATTAAGTTTTTGTCTTGTGAGATATTACATTGAATTCGTTGTGTGCTATTCTCTGTCTTTCTGTTGATTTCAGGTTAATGTTTTAAGCAATTATATCTCTTAGCACTGGATTTTAATGCTGTTTGTTAAGAATTGCTTGTCTTTGTTAAATGTATTTAGTTAGACCTTGACACTTTAGTATAATCAAAGTTGTCTTCTTTCTTCAAATCTGTTTTTGTACTCACTGTGAAATGTCTTACATCAGGAGGACGCGTTGGCAATTAAAGCAGCAGGAAAATCGTGGTATCAGACTATGATATCTGACAGCGACTACACCGAGTTCGATAACTTCAGCAAGTGGCTCGGTTCTAGCCAGTAATCATCTCAACTGTTTTGGAACACACTTCCATATTTAGTCAAAGATTTTGGTTTGTTTTGTTTCTTTATTATTACATCTGTTTTGTCTCCAGATATTAAGTTGAATTATGAACAAGTTTCACTCTTCATCTCCCCATATCGTACTTTGCCTTTATTGATTTCCTTCATCTATGTTTTGGTCTGAACCAAATCCAAGACAGGTTCTTTTGATGTTCGCATTTGTGTTTCACATTAGGCAGCTATAAAACTAAAATTAACATATTTTTACTTAAAAGGCTTTGAATCGATAAGCCCTAAGAGTGAAGATTAAGTCCAATCTAAACGTATGTCTACTCTTTAACTGTCAGATGCAAGCAAACAGCAAATTATTATTCTGATTAGTGCATATTTAAGGAAGATATAATGCCACGTGGCGTGTCTGTGTAGGTCAGATTTGTATTATTTTCTTCACTACGGTTTCTGGAAGGCGCGCCAATAATCTTGCTCCATCGACAAATCTCGACCGTCTATCTCTCACTTCTCTTCTAAAAGATCACTGAAACCAGAAGGTTCATTTGATCATTTGCGTTCTACAAATCGATTCTCAAGCTGAAGCAAGGACAACTGCTAACACTCTTTCTTCAGGTTCTGTCCAGAACAGGAAAAACGGTCAATTTCAAAGTGAACTTTTCCCGTCGTGCCGATTTCAAGCCGAACTATAGGATTATGCGTAAACTTAATTTAAAAAGCTTAAAAATTCAAATTTCCTACATGAACTTAACTCCGTTTGCCGTTTTCTTATTTGACTGTTAGAGGCGTTAATTGACCGTTAGTTGACCGTTAATTGACCGTTAACATGTTGCGAAAACGACCTATTTCAAAGCGAACTTTTTTTACCGTGCCGATTTCAAAGCGAACTTTTCCTGCCGTATTGATTTCAAAGCGAATTATAGGACTGTGCGTAAACCTAATTTTAAAAGCTTAAAAACTCAAATTTCCTACATGAACTTAACTCCGTTTACCGTTTTCTTAATTGACTGTTAGAGGTGTTCGTCAACCGTTAATTATATGTTAATTGACCAATACTGTCTAGTGATGGTCTAATTATCATGTGATCTTGTTAATTACACTGAACACAGAACATTAAAGATCATTAAAATATTATATTATGCTTGTTATTAATATGATTAATATAGGCCGTATTCCGACAGTATCAAGCGATTAAAAATTGTTCATCAACTTAAGTAAAAGATAATAATAAAGAAAGTAAAATATGTTGCAGCGATTACACTAATGAATGTTAATGGTGGTGTTTGATCACATAAGAAAACATCATCTCTTCAACTGGTCGTTGCGACCATATTTATAGTGTTACCCGTGTTATTTTTGTATAATTGAATATCATTTCAGTCATAATTATTGTGTCGCTCAGCGACCTTAACAATGAACAAGGCTTAAGTATCCAAAATTTTATAATGTCTAATTTTGTAATTTTAATACTAAATGTTCATTACTATTTTAATCATGTATCAGTGAAATTAACAAGATCACGTATTTGTGTAATTAACAAGATCACATGATAATTAGACCATCACTAGACAGTATTGGTCAATTAACGTGTAATTAATGGTTGACTAACACCTCTAAAAGTCAATTAAGAAAATGGTAAACGGAATTAAGTTCATGTAGGAAATTTGAGTTTTTAAGCTTTTAAATTAAGTTTACGCACATTCCTATAATTCGCTTTGAAATCGGCATGGCAGGGAAAGTTCGCTTTGAAATTGGCAAGAGAGGGAAAGTTCACTTTGAAATAGGCTCTTTTTGCAACATGTTAACGGTCAATTAACGGTCAACTAACGGTCAATTAACGCCTCTAACAGTCAAATAAGAAAACAGCAAATGGAGTTAAGTTTATGTAGGAAATTTGAATTTTTAAGCTTTTAAATTAGTTTTACGCACGGTCGTATAGTTCGGTTTGAAATCAGTATGGCGGGAAAAGTTTACTTTGAAATTGGCTGTTTTCCTGTCCAGAACATTCCTGTGGGTTTTCCTTGTAGTGTTTGTTGATCCAAATAGCAAAATTTGAAAAATGGTGAAGAGTTACCCGGAAGTGAAGGAAGAGTACAGGAAAGCTGTTCATAGATGCAAGAGAAAGCTCAGTGGTCGTATCACAGAGAAGCACTGTGCTCCCATGTCCTCCGTCTTGCGTAAGATTCCTTCTCTTTCTCCATACTTCTTTTGTTTTGCTCACGTGTTCTATGATGGATCGCCTCTAAGAGCATTATTTTTGTTGGGAAAATTTGCAGATGGCACTCAGCTGGGACATTTGACGTGAAGACGAAGACGGGAGGACCGTTTGTGACGATAAGGCATCCTCAAGAGCTTGCTCATGAAGCCAACAATGGTCTTGATATTGCCGTTAGGCTTCTTGGGCCGATCAAGGAGCTGTTCCCTATCTTGTCTTATGCTGATTTCTATCTGGTAAATTTTCAACTAATGTACTACGTTTTGTTGAGCTGTAATTGTGAAGCATGGTTGATTGAAACTGAATTTACAATGGCTCTGAGTTTGGTGTTTCTTTGTTACTGTAGCTAGCTGGAGTTGTTGCTGTTGAGATCACTGGAGGACTGGTGAGTCAATATTCAAGTTTTCTGGCTACCAATTCTTTGCTTCATCTCTTCCATCCCAGTTTCTTTGTTTGACATAGACACTACCAAAGTGTGATCAACTGAACCGAGCTTCATCTTTCAGGACAAAGTTGAGCCACCTCCTGAAGGTCGTCTACCTCAGGCCACCAAAGGTAAAGCAGATCTAAACAAATGTGTTTAGTTTGAATTTAGGTATCAGATTACAGACACATCTTCGTCATCTGTTTTATGGTAAATTCAGGTGTGGATCATCTAAGAGAAGTGTTTGGACAGATGGGACTCAGTGACAAAGATATCGTTGCATTGTCAGGTGGACACACCTTGGTATGTCAATTTGCATCCAGAAACAAAGACCTTAGTTTTCTTCTCAGTTTGGTTCTTACCATTGCTTTTACTTTCAGGGTCGATGCCACAAGGAACGCTCAGGATTCGAGGGGCCGTGGACACAAAACCCTCTCATTTTCGACAACTTCTTTTTAAGTAAGATCCATTTCTCTCCCCTTCTTGCTTAGCTTCTTCCTCGTGCTTGAATTGGACTGGAGCTTAATCAGAAATTCTTGAACAGAGAGATACTAAGCGGAGAGAAAGAAGGACTTGTTCAACTACCAACCGACAAAGCTCTTCTCCAGGATCCCCACTTTCGTCCTCTCGTTGAGAAATATGCTGCAGTAAGTTGAATAACTCATCATGTCATGATTCTCATCACTATAAGTATATTTCAGGTAGATTTATCAGTTATTTCTGTTACTACTCTCAGGATGAAGATGCCTTCTTCGAAGTTTATACTGAAGCTCATCTGAAGTTGTCAGAACTCGGGTAAGTAACACGCAAAAACCATCTCCCTACATTTCTGCAATGTAATGTTCCTCGGAAAGTTAGGAAACTTTTCACTTACACTCAATTTTGTCTAAATCAGACAAGAACGGCTAAATTTCTTCTCTCTTTTTTTTGTATGCTGGCAGATTTGCTGACAGCGAGTGATCTGTGGAATCTAGTGTCATGTCGTATCCTGAGACTCTTGTTCCCTCGCATCATCATTGTAATAAGAATCAATTATGGAAATATTTATTTCCTATGAGAATGCTACTATCTTTGTCTAACTTTCAGACCTCCCACTTTATAATAATAATCTTATTTCTTTTTTATCTTTTTATTAAAATGTTATTATCAATAAATTAAAAGAAAAAAGTAGATAAAAGCCAATTAATTTTGTGGATTGTTGTAGGTGGTGCATTCATTTCTTTTGTTCATTTTTTACTCTTCTTTCCCGAAACGAGTAAAATTTTTCATCTTCATTTGTTTATTTCTCCATTTTTTTAAAACTCAAGGTGAATGTTGAATTACTCAGATGAGTTTTACTACTTTTTCTTTTTTATTATAATATTTGTTGAGAGTTTAATGTTAATAAGATAGTTTCAATATATTTTTTAGTTAGGGATTTATGTTTAACGTTAAAAATCATTTATTTGCACATACAAACTTGTTTAATTAGTTTTATATTATAGTACTACAAATTTATGGATAAAATAAAATAAATTGTTTTGAATCGTAAGTAGATACTACTGATTCAACGAGTTGTATCTTGCATAACTAGGACAACTAGCTTTACTTAAACTACTAGATCAATTAGTATAATTTTAAGAACCGAAACACTTAGTAATATTGGTTTAACTAGTATAACTATTTCCACCAGTATAACTGGCATAACTAAAACAACTAATTCATCATAATGTTAATTTTTCTTCTTTTCACATGAAAATGAATAATAGTTCTATGGTCATATGTTTAGACTATGGAGTACATTATACAAAAAATGGCGATGACGTACAATAGAATCAAAAAGAAGATCATAAATATACTGAAAATTACATTTGTTTAACTTCTAAATATCAAGTGAAACAATTAGTACTTCATGATTCTAACAAAATCAAACCCAGAATTAAAGAAAATTACAACAACTGAAACAAAATTTGAAAAAACGCCTAATTTACCAGAAAATGAATGAGTAAGGAGTTTGGAATGAAAAAGAAAGAAATTGAGAGAAGAGGAAGAAGAAGAACGAAGATTCGAGAAAAGAAACAACAAAAAAAGACATGAAATTTACCTTTGATTTTGGAGGCGTTGAAGTCGAAGAAAAAAGAGAAGAGATTTGGCTTCATCGAAGGAAAAGAGATCCGGTTTCGTCGAAGGAAAAGAGAGGAGCAGAGGTAAAGAAATGTCAGGATATAATTGTCTTTTTGTATTTAATGTTATTAAATATTTTTTGTTAAATTGTTAATTTTAGACAAATGTTATGTTGGTTCTTTTTCAATTTTGTGAGGTTAAGTGGGCATTTGATCACTTTTAAAAAGACCATTACTTTTCTTTATAAAAAATCTATTTTACCCTCATCTTTTTCATCTCTTTTGTTAATGAATTCTATTTTTTTCTTAATTATAATTTTTTAATTTTAATATTTTCTTCTGAGTTTAGGTTTCCTATGAAATTTAGGGTATAATTTTGATAATTTAATGTAGTATATTAAATGATTTGAATTTGAAAATTTTGAAGAAAAAATAAGAAAAAAAAAATTGGTGAAGAAATAGATAATGGCAAAATCGTTCAAAATTGCGATGGTATTTTAAAAAAACCATCTCAAAAGGTTTTAAAACACAAGACTAGAAAAAGGTTATCTTTCTATAATTATCCCTTGTAATAATCATATAAAGAAGAGTAAAATAAAATGGAAGACTTTGTATTGCACGTATATGCCTTGGGTTGATGAATAAAACTCATAGAATAATGTAGTTGTGTTAATGTAGTTTAACTATTTAAACTAATTATAATCAAGCGATGCTCAAATTATTTCCACTTCACTCAAATTATTTCTTTTGACAAAAAAAATGGAGATATTTATTAAGGCGATGCTTGAATATTGATACGGCGACGTAGCACAACTCCTTTCCACCCAAATAATCCATTTGGAACCACTTCAAGGTCTATCTCTCCCTCCAATGGACTTGAGATGAACATTCTCCGACCTCCGACGTCATCGTCGTCGTTTTCACAATACTCAAACTCCGTTCCGTTAACCCAACCGGTGGCTTTCACTCTCACTCACAACTCCATAAACCTCTGCTCAATCATCCCACCATTCAGCGCCACTGGTCGACCCACGCGCCGCTCTTTTTTCGAATGTTCCGCCTCCGGCACCGCTAATAGCTCCGCCGGAGACCTCTCGTCGTTCTTGGGCTCTCCCTCAGAAGCCTATTCAACTTATAACGACCAAGAGCTTTTGTCTCTCCTCCGCAATAGAAAAACCGATGAAGCTTGGGCTAAGTATGTTCAATCCACTCATCTTCCTGGACCTACTTGTCTTAGCCGTTTAGTTTCTCAATTATCTTATCAATCTAAACCAGAGAGTCTTACACGCGCCCAATCTATTCTCACGCGCCTCCGGAATGAACGCCAGCTTCACCGTTTGGACGCCAATTCCCTTGGTCTCCTCGCCATGGCTGCAGCGAAGTCTGGTCAAACTCTTTACGCTGTTTCTGTTATCAAGTCCATGCTCCGTTCCGGTTACGTACCACATGTTAAAGCTTGGACAGCTGCAGTAGCTAACCTCTCTGCCGCCGGAGACGATGGCCCGAGTCAATCTATCAAACTCTTCAACGTGATAACCCAACGAGTCCGACGTTTTGGTGACCAATCATTGGTTGCTCAATCTAGGCCCGATACGGCGGCGTTTAACGCAGTGCTTAATGCTTGTGCAAACCTTGGTGATACAGAGAAATACTGGAAGCTGTTTAACGAGATGTCTGAGTGGGATTGTGAGCCTGATGTTTTGACTTACAATGTTATGATCAAGCTGTGTGCGAGGGTTGATCGAAAGGAATTGATTGTGTTTGTCTTGGAGAGGTTAATTGACAAGGGGATTAAGGTTTGCATGACTACAATGCATTCTCTTGTTGCAGCTTATGTAGGGTTTGGTGATTTGCGAACTGCGGAGAGAATAGTTCAAGCGATGAGGGAGAGAAGGAGAGATCTTTGCAAGGTTCTACGAGAATGTAATGCAGAGGATTTGAAGGAGAAAGAAGAGGAAGAAGCAGAAGATTCTTTTGAGGATGATGATGAATATTCGAGTTATTCGGCTGGGGATGATGTTAGCAGTGAACAAGTGTTCGAGGATGCGTTCAAGAAATTGCTGCCTAACTCGGTTAACCCTAGTAGTGACTCGCCATTGTTGCCTAAAGCCTTTTCACCCGACTCAAGGATCTACACAACCTTAATGAAAGGTTATATGAAGAATGGGCGTGTGGCAGACACAGCTAGAATGCTCGAAGCGATGAGGCGTGAAGATGATAGTAATAGCCATCCAGATGAAGTTACCTACACTACGGTTGTGTCAGCTTTTGTTAAAGTTGGTTTGATGGATCGAGCACGACAAGTGTTAGCAGAGATGGCTCGAATGGGTGTTCCTGCAAATAGAATTACTTATAATGTTCTACTAAAAGGATATTGTAAGCAGTTGCAGATAGATAGAGCGGAGGATTTAGTCAGAGAGATGGCTGAAGATGCAGGGATCGAGCCAGATGTGGTTTCCTATAACATCATTATAGATGGATGCATTCTTATAGATGATAGTGCAGGAGCTCTAGCGTTTTTCAATGAAATGAGAACGAGAGGGATTGCACCAACTAAGATTAGTTACACAACTTTGATGAAGGCTTTTGCAATGTCTGGGCAACCCAAGTTGGCGAATAGAGTGTTTGATGAGATGATGAATGATCCAAGGGTCAAAATTGATTTGATCGCTTGGAACATGTTGGTTGAAGGGTATTGCAGGCTAGGTTTGATTGACGATGCTCAGAGAGTAGTTTCAAGGATGAAAGAAAACGGGTTCTTCCCAAATGTCGCAACTTATGGGAGTCTAGCCAATGGAGTTTCTCTGGCGAGGAAACCTGGTGAGGCGCTTTTGCTTTGGAAGGAAATAAAGGAAAGGTGTGAGGTGAAAAAGAAAGAAGTAACTTCAGATTCTTCTTCAGATCCTTCTCCTCCAATGCTGAAACCGGATGAAGGGCTCTTAGATACATTAGCAGATATATGTGTTAGGGCTGCGTTTTTCAAGAAAGCATTGGAGATAATCGCATGTATGGAAGAGAACGGAATACCTCCGAATAAGACTAAGTACAAGAAGATCTATGTGGAGATGCATTCGAGGATGTTCACTAGCAAACATGCTTCACAAGCCAGAATAGATAGGCGGGTAGAACGGAAGAGAGCGGCTGAAGCTTTCAAGTTTTGGCTCGGTTTACCTAATTCTTACTATGGGAGTGAATGGAAATTGGGTCCAAGAGAAGACTAAATCATTCTATTGATCAGGCTACTCTTATACAACAATGTATACTAGGTTCTACCGTAGATGTAAGTCAGTAGGTATGAGTGAACAATGCAATACACATTCAATTCAAGTCCATGTGATAATACTAAGGTGTTTCTGGCATTGTGTAATATACAAATGACTGATTTGATGATCAGGTTCATAACTAGATATGAACAATACAATAGCATTACAAATGCTAGATTTACTCTAAAGTTTCTGTTATTAATAAGGTTTATACTCAGAATGCTGATTACCTTGACCTGGATGACTGACTCCGGGAATAAGATGAGCTGAGGACCTGTATATGAAATTACGTCAGTGCAAGAAAGTTGAATCTAATCCTTTATTCATCTTATATCTGTTCATTGACCATTCTTGTTTCTGAGTTAGGTGGAGGAATATACCTGGTAAGTCTTTGGTCCCTTCTTGAGCAAATATCCAGCAATATTGAGGTTCTCTAGGAAAGTATCGGTATCTGGAACTCGTAGGCCGATTCTATCAGCTAGACTATACATCTCCTGCAGTAAAATGTCTTTTGAGTAAGAAATTGGTCATAATAAATTGTCAGAAGCTACTACTAAATTGTCAAGCATAGAAGTCGTCCTCACAGAAATGGAGAAACAATCTTTCTGCTGCAGCTCTGATTGCTTATCCAGAGCACTTAAGAAACGTTTGGCCTCCTTTTGTTGACTCATTCCTCCACTCCGACCAAAATCCACAACCCCATGTTCATCTACAAATTTATCATACAACGATTCTTTCATTATTTCAACCACATCCTGTAAAAGCAAATTCAAAGGAAAAAGTCAAGACAATGTCCAAGTCAATATCACAACAATGTAGATTTGAATATACATTTTCATTCAGCATTAAAAATCAGAGGACAAATTTAATGCTACGTTGCGTGTAAGGTCAAACATATACATGTAAGCACGGATAAAGGATACAAGACATTTTAAATTCTGGCTTACCATGGCGTCTTGGACTGTTATTTCTTCCCTTAAGTCTACCCGAGCTCTAGCTTGCGCAAGCCTAACCAAACTTTCCAACTGTCTGGCTGTTATTGGTGTGCAATCAGCAGATGTGTTATGGTCTCTCAGCTTTAAGTAAAATTTCTGTATAATCTCTCCAGCTTCCTTTGACATCCTGAACAGGTAAAGAGATGTTATCCATAATGTCTAAATTAGCTCGTGAGCATCAAAGTCATTGCAGCTGTGAGACAGATCAAATTACTTTGGGTTGACAAAAGTCCGTGCATAAGCAACATATCTCCTAAGCAACTGGCCAGGAATGGGAGAAAAATCATCTTTCTTAGAATCCAACCGCAGTCTTGAAAGTAGAGAATTCCCTTTCGCATGCGCATTTGCATATCCAGTATTCTGTGATCCTGCATTTACTATTAAGATTTTTTCTTTAATAAGGTCATGTTTATACTAGCCATGTACCTAACAACCAAAAGAGAGAGGACCTGGCTTAAACTTTTTCCTCGCAGGTGATGTTTCTCCGGTTGCAGAATGAAGCTGCAGGAATAATTGAAAGGTAGGATATTTATCAATGGCTTAAATTAATCAATACGTATAGTCAATGAAGTCTTTTTCAGAAACTAAAATAACTCTTCTATCCATCAGGCATTTTATATAAGGTTTAGAATGTGACGTTCAGATATGTCTAATGCATTGTAAGCTGTCACTGATTTTTTTTTCCATCTATGAGAAAAATATGCTAATATATCTGTGAGACAGGCTCCACAACAATAAATTGAAATGGAGAGACTCACCGACATAATATGCTCTGAGACTTGCTTGTCGAGTAGCTCATCAGGTTTGTCAAGTAATATGAAAACTAAATCAAACCGTGAGAGAAGGGCAGCACTCATTTTTAAGTTCTCATTGACAGTTTTTGCCCGGCTGAAACGAGATCATACAGACAGTGGTAAATATTGAAAACATCTGCTACTTTGGTTTTATTTTCTCACTCTGTCTCAAACCTTCAAAGACGCAGGGTTATTGTCCACTGAACAATGTCGTAACTATGACTCAAATACACCCACAATGATGAGATAATAAAGTAATAGAATTACTTGTAGTGGCCACCAACAGGATTTGCTGCTGCAATAACAGAAGTTCGAGCGGATAGACTAGCTACTAGCCCAGCCTTTGCAACAGAGACACATTGTTGTTCCATTGCTTCTAGCAACGCCTGTGGCAAAGTAATATAAGTAATGGGAAAAAATGTCAGCATCAGAAGTAATGACATTGCTGATAAGAAAAAACCTGATGCTCGGTGGTCATTTTATCAAACTCATCAATACAGCATAACCCACCATCTGCAAGTACCATGGCACCTGCTCACAGGGTAGAACCAGGTTAGCAAAGACGTCAGTTGAACATATCTAAAAGTAAGAGATCCTAATGTACAAATATTCACTAGTGAGGAGTTCTTAGATAAGACCCTATTCTGATACTGATAAAACTCTTGAAGATACGAACCCTATCATGTACTAATCTATATCAGTAGAAAGATTTTCGACTGCTGCTAACTGAGCCCCAATATTAGCGAAATTATAAGACAGCAGTATAACACACACATCAAATGACATCACTAGAAACCGACAAGGCATGACACACCCTCAAGCATCAAAATAAGGAAATACTTTGGTACCTCTGACGCAACTAGACTGTCACTTTAAGGTAAGTTCTAAGTTAAACTATCCATCACGAGCATGACTCAAATGCATTTTGGAAACAGTAGAATCATATGCCATATACTTATATTTTACTGGCCAAAAAAAGGGGAGGAAGGAGCTACCAGCCTCAAACGCATAGTCATTCGTCATGGAATCTTTCACTACAGCTACAGTGAGTCCTGCCTTTGTCGTCGCATTGCCACATACATAGATGCCACGCGGAGAAATGGCAGCTGCTGCTTGCAAGAGCTGACTTTTGCCCAATCCAGGGTCACCTATTAGTACATCACAAAATCATCAGTCAGAAATTTGAGTTTCAAACTAGTTAGTTATGAAGAACCTTCCCCCAATCCAGGTACTCTCAAGCCTAGGTTAATGGTAAGATTAAAATTGATCCGAAAGCTTACCAACAATTATGACATGAATGTCTCCTCTGACTGGAACTTTGTTCCGATCCATAGAATGCTTCCTTACGCCTCCAAAAAGAGATAGTGTTATCCCAGCTGTTGGTATGATAAAAACAAACAAACAACAGAGGTATTATGGTGTGCAGAACTTCTAAATGTAATTATCAAGCCTTTACCAATGATATCCCAGAGAAACTTGTTATGGTCAGAAGTATAACCTTTGACTAATTCATGTCCATAAATAGATGGGCAGACTGAATGAAGTATGCGACGGAATGTATCAGAATCATATTCTTCTTTGAATTTTATAATAAATTCCAAGTCTCTCTGAGAGAATGAATATAAGTCACCAACATCTGCAGACTGGGCATTGCTACTAGAGTCTTCTGAGTTCTCAAATGCAGACTGCCGCTTGGTGTTTTTCACTGAAACTGCTTCTATAAACAAATAGTAGAATCCTTGATTCTTGGTCTTCGATTTCCCTGAATCAGTAGCATTTTAAATGTTTGCAAGTTTGAGTAGGTCTTAACACAATAAATCAATCCCTTGGAGAGTATGGTGAAATAGTATTTAACACCACTAATGAGGCTTAAGCTCCTTGATCTTTGGTGAAATGTCAGCATGCGCAAAACAAACAAATGCTCTTGTGATAAGGAAAATATGCCACTAAGAGATGAGTAAAGCAGTTTTCTATTTTGCTTTCCTGCAATGAGATGCTCAAAAACCATGGCAAAAAGCTTTTAACAGACAAATGACTAGCTATTCTATGGTTAAGGATAGCAGGCGTTTGGGCATGGTAGTGTTTGGAGATTATGGATCCACAACAAGGATGGAAAGACCAGCATGAAAAGTTAAAGAACCTATACCTCCTCCTATATCCATGTAATTATTAATTACTCCTATAATCCCTGTAACTGTCACCACATCACCAGGGATACATGTGTCCACAAGATCTTCCATCAGTTCACATTCTACAGTTCGGGGTACCCGACCTTCTTCATGGTCTTCAGGCTTTTGCAATTCCTGTACCCTAAAATGCATTTGGACAACTGATTAACAATGGCAAAATACATAACTAAAAAATATGAAGGACACAAAATTAGGGGGGTGGGGGCTAATAGGAAAACACCTAATTTTCTGAAAGTCAATTGTCTGAGCGGAGGACCTGATTGGAGTAAACGTTCTGGACTTGCATCCATGGGAGTCACACTTTAGTGGAGGTGAAAACTTTCCATCAGTAAATTCCCGTGTTATGCTAGTTTTGCACTTTGTACAGTCAAAAGCCATCTGTGTGACAAGAGGCTTTACAGTACTAACTTTAACAACAGTCCCATGAACTGTCACAAGCTTACCTGTATTTCAATGCACACAGTTATGCTATGTCTCACTTAAGGATTTTAATATTATTATTATATTTATTTCACGAAATGAGAGAGTCTACCAATATATGCAGCTCTCAGATTTTTCAGGGAGATAGAAGATTCAGGATAATTATGCAGACGAATATTGATCTTCATAACATTCTCAAACTCATTAGTCTCCCATTGGCTTAAAAGAATCTGTGAAAGATGAAATAAGTCTTCATCTCAAGCCAACCAAGAAAACAAAACCCACTGAGATTTAATACCTACCTTTTGAACTGCAGCATTCATACATGGGATAACTTCTTTGGGATTATCTTCCAAGTTAATAAAAAAGTTCCCGATATCGGATATTTTCTTGAATTGTTGGAGATCAAGAGACAGAGAGAAGGAACCACCACCTTCTTCATTTACCTGTTTCTTCCCATGTTGTATCAATTGTTAAAACTTGTTTATAATCGACGCATGCTGATGTTACTTAATCGTTCTCTATCTACCTTGATTCTTCACAAAATTAGGGGAGAAAGGAAATATATTAAAGTTAACTACTTATACCAGAAAATCGCTATGCCAAGCTTTTTACAATTTCGATAAATTTACCAGAATGTGATTAAATTTTTTTTCGTCACAAAAGTTTAAAAGCACTAATCTAACGGTGGCCAAGTGAAAATACCTGAGAAACTAGATCTCTACCAGGTAAGGTGGAGAAGACGCGGATGAGCTCCGCCGTAAGCAGCAATTTTTCCTCGTTGATAGCTGAATTCTCGTTGTCCCTAAAATAAACAGCTAATATCTTCCCAATTCCGATGGAATCAATTCCCATTAATCCACGGCGACTCGCTGTCATGCTAGAACCGTCGTTGCCTCCCTCATAGAATCCCATGACCGCGTAAGCCACCGTAACCGCTCTCGCCAGTCGCAGAGAAATAAAAAAAATGTTTCGCCTCGGTCAATGGGTTTTGGCGGGAAAAAAGTAATAGGGCTTTTTATTGGGTTTTTGGTAAGTGGGCCAAATGATTGAACCCAAAACCCAGAGATGATAAAAGAAAGGATAAAAAAGGTTCAGTTATCCGCCACGTGGAATGTACCGGCCAAATGTAACAAGTCAAAAAAAAAAAAATTCCAAAACGAGAACCCGTTTCTGGTTCGATTTGACGGCTTCGTTTACTTCATTCAAGAAGCGAGCTCCCGCCGCTGAGAAAATCGCTGTAATAACTACCAACACCAGAGGTTTGTTGCGAGAACTTTCTTTTTCTCTCTTTCTTCATTTACGTGTAGGCACTGTTGTTTGTTTAGTTGGAAAATGAACTAAAAGAACTTTTAATGATTTCTTTTCTTTGTTCTTCTAGGGTTTTGTATTGCTACTACTTATGTCGATGGAATCAGAACGTATTAAATCGGTTTCAGATGCCGTTGATGGCTCTAATGCGTCGAGATTAGAGGTAGGAAATGGTCAGATGTCTGAAACCCTAGCTGACCCCTTGAGTGGTCAAGCTCAGGAGCTGATAGGTAAGCGTCATGGAGATGAGCAAGAAGGAAACGGAAGTTTAGCTTTATCTGGCGATAATGGGACGGAGAATATAAATGAATTTACTGCTCTGAAGAAGCAAACGGGATCTGTAGATGGAGGGTTAGATCTAGGCATTGGAACCGAAAATGTAGGTGGAGAGAGTAACGAAAGTGAGAAGAAGGTCCCAGTAGATAGGGAAAAGGTATTGATGGTAGAGGGTGAAAAAGATTCTGATGGGATCGAAAGGGAGCTTCTGGTCGAGAAGGAACTGAAACCTGATATGGTCAGTTCTCATGGCGCTGATGTCAGTGATGTGAAAGGTTCTTATGTCAAAATGGATAGTGAAGACCTTGTGAAGGATAGAAAATCTGATGGCTCAGAAAAGCAAGAAGCAAATATTAAGAATCTTGATGTTGAATGTTTTGTGGGTTTGGAGCCGCATGAGAGCAAGGATGTGAGTATTTTGGTTGATGTTAAGGCACCTGTAACTGTGAAGCAGGAGATTTCTGACTCAGATTTGGTTTGGGCTAAAGTAAGGAGCCATCCGTGGTGGCCTGGACAGGTTTTTGATGCCTCAGCCGCAACAGACAAAGCAAAGAAGTACAGCACGAAAGGAAGTTTCTTAGTAACATATTTCGGAGATTGCACATTTGCTTGGAACGATGCATCAAAAATAAAGCCTTTTCGACAGCATTTCTCCCAAATGGCAAAGCAGAGTAGTCTACCCGATTTTATTGATGCTATTGATTTTGCTTTAGAAGAGGTATCAAGAAGAATAGAGTTTGGTTTAGCTTGTTCTTGTATCTCTGAGGAAGTCTATGAGAAGATCAAGACTCAGATCATAATTAATCCTGGAATCCGAGAAGATTCCAGCACAATACACGGTGGAGACAAGGTCTCACGTGCAATCTTCTTTGAACCGGCTAATCTTGTAGAATATGTGAAGCTTTTAGCATGCTCTCCTAGTCATGATGCTACTAATCAGCTGGAGCTTGTAAGACAGAGAGCACAGTTATTAGCTTTTAATCGCTGGAAAGGCTGTACTGACCTCCCCGAGTTTGAGACACTTCAAGGGTCAGTAGAGTCTGCGCCTAAGATTTCTCCTGTGGAAGAGACAACTAGCTTAGTTAAAGTTCTTGATCCTGAACCGAAAAGGAGCAAACAAGTTTATACTAAAAAGAGAAAGACAGAAGGACAAGATGACTGTAAACATGATGGAGTGTTTGAATATGAGGATATTACTGTTCCTAAGAAAAAAGAGAAAACTTTGGCAGAGTTCATTGCTGAGAAACGCTTACGCAAATGTAATGGAAACATATCACATGAAAAGTATGGTAAAATTCCACATTGCAAGAATAAACGCAAGGTTGTGCAATCAGAACTTCCCAAGTCCACGAAAAAGATCAAGGAAAACCCGCAAACAAAGGACAGATCTCCAATTTCTCCCAAAAATGGTCGGAAAAACAATTTATCTGCTGGTGATAAGATTACACCAGAGAAAACTAGTAAAAGTTTCGGCATTGGGGCAAGCATATTGAGAGTAGCAAACCAGATGCATTGTTCAACACCTACCAGACTCATACCTGGAAGTGATTCGATCTCGAAAAAGAAAGCCAAGAGCAATGGCGGTGGAAAAAGTCTCCAAGAGAAACCTAAAGCTGAAGCATTATCTGAAAGAGAGAGTTCTCCATCTCCTAGTCAAACGTGTTCAAGCCCTGATGTTGCTTCTGCTACCAGAACCCCAAGTGAGAAACTCAATTCCATCAGCATAGACCAAGAACTATCCGGAAATCATGAACATGTCATAACGGAGGCACCTAGCACAAACCTTGTGGAGGACGAGTTGAAAGACTCTTCTAAAGAGCAAATGGTACATGAAGATAGGCCAAAAGCTGCAGATGTTGCGGAGAGATTTCTATTACGGACAGCAGTCTAACGGGGGAGAAAATCAATGCCTTGAAAGAGCAGCCTAATAACAAGAACTGCTCTGATGTATCTGATAGTTGCAGGGAAGATGTTTGCGCAGAGTAGAAAAGCTCAGCATCACCGTCAAGCCCACCAATACGGTTCTTTCTAAAATCTGAGTTTAGGTCTTGTTACTAGCCAAGAAGAAGTAGTTTAGGATTGTATGATTGATTTCATCAGAGTAGAACAAAAACCTTTTGAAAGAGATGATGTTACAAAGTCAATTTTTGTTTAAGATTTCTGTAATCTTACTGATTTAGATTTCTATATAAGGTTTCAGTTGGTTAACCTGTCACAGTGGTGAGCTTAGGTGAAATTTGGAGAAACTATGAACGACTTCGGTATGGACTACGATAATACTTAAGGGTAGGTTGAATCCAACACAAATGAAACAAAGACAGATTAAAAAAACAATTGCTCGAGCAAAAGAAGTAAAGAGCATAAGCCATATCACTGAATAATGAAGTACAACATAGACATGTCTTCAAATTTCAAAAGAAAAAATCCATTAACAAAAAGTTTGAAAGTAGTAGGAACTTATGATCTAGGTTTTTCCTTCTTTTCCTTGAAAAGAGCCAAGAGAGAGACACCAGACACCTTCACCACCTTAAACCTAACTCCGGGAATATCTCCAACAGCATGACCTTTACGCCCGAATCCAGCAATCAACACCTCGTCCTACAGACAACATCAATGAGTCAAGAAATTTGACAATTACTAAACCTATAATTGATCAACTCAAAGTAGTTGTCGTCTAACTTACATTTTCTTCGATGTAGTTCAAACAACCATCATTGGGGACAAAAGCAGCAATCTTTTTCCCGTTTTTGATCAATTGAACTCTAGCACACTTACGGATGGCAGAGTTAGGCTGCTTAGCCTCAATACCACTGCGTAATCAAACACAAGGGGTATCTCTTCATAGTCAATATCTATACTCAAAAGAACAATAAATTCGAAAATTCGTTATGGATTATTGACTTACATTTTCTCAAGAACGATTCCCTTAGCGTGAGAAGATCCAGCAAAAGGTTTCTTCCACTCGTTACCAAGATGAGACTTCTTGTACTGCTTGTCTGCCCACCTCTGATTGATCCGAAGCCTCTTAAGCTTGCGCCCAGCTCCCATACCACGTGTCTTACTGAACGTATTCAAAGAAAAGACATAACAAATTAAGAAAAAAAGAGAAATTTCATTACATTCCTAAGATGGCCAAGAAATCAAATACAGAATCTTAATCACTATTTCAACTTTGATAGCCCAAGAGGATATATGATAGTAAAGACGCATCAAAAATCACAATCTTAATTTCCAAATTACAGAAAAATAACTCCAACATTGATAGAAATGAATTATACCAATCTCGTAGAGTAATTGACAAAACACTCAAAACAGATAATCACTGTAATTAGTAAGCAAATTGGCAGTTCCATTAATTCCGTTGTTCTAAGAGGTGAATATGAAACAACTATGGACACATGATGTATGATTCAGATAGCGTAATCAAATCTCCCCGCCACAGATTTCGACAAATCGAAGACAGATCGGAAGAGAAAGAAATAATAACATATGAAGAAATTCACTACTTCCCATTTCACGAAAACATAATCGCTAAAACAGAGGATGAGCTTGAACACGTAGAATCTAAAAGAAGAAACCGTACCCCATGCTGACGACGGCGAGAAAGACAGGTTGATGAGCTGAAACTGAGAAAGGCGCGACCTTTAAGTGCGTGAGGGAGAAACCCTAAAACTCAGAAATAGTTTATATAGGGTTGTGTATATTCCTGAGTATACCGGTTAGATATAAACCGGTTGATTTGATTGAATTTCCGATTTACAGCTTATACGGCCATACAGAAATTGAGTTGCGTAAGGCCCATTAGAGGATAAGCCCAAACAATACTAAGCCCATAATATGAACGGTCCATAACGAGATTATACAAAGGGAAGGAGCGACCCACATGCATACCATCTCTACTTACATTATACGCTACAATAATAGAGACATTCCACTTCTTGTCACGTGCACTACACTTAACACTATCCGCCACGTCAGCAAAACCCTTTAAATCTGAACAAAACACCGGCTGTAGCAGGTAAAAAGCACACAGAGCGAAGCATGGTAAGCGCACGACACGCACCGGTTCAGCCGGTCTTCAGACGCTCTTCCTCCACTATCTAACAACGTTCCTTGCTTATTTAACCAGTAAAATAATGAAAAAGGAAGGGCTTAAGGGATCGTCAATGGCGAGGCTCGTTTACCCTTTACAAAAACCCAGTCAAATTCAAGGAGAATATTGAAAAGTAGGAAGAAGATCAAAAAGTTTCAGTATACATATGTGACCATGATCAACGTCTAAGCTGTTTCTTCGTCATCTGGTGAGAAAAAGTTCATCTTTTGTCTCTTTCGTTTTCTCTGTGCAAAAGAGAGATTTTGATTCGTTATTGAAATTCTCTTTTCAGTTATTTAATCCAAAAGTAAAAAAAATCGTTTTTTTATATACATTTATAGAAAAAAGTGAGCTTGAAGTTCACGCTTGTAAAGGTGTCAGTTGCAGCTCATTTTCGCCATGTTCTCTCTCGCGCTCTTTGTGTTTTCTTTTTTTATTTCTCTAAGCTCATAAGAACACTGAATGTACTGGTCTTCTTCTTGCTGTGAAGTGTTGGTTCGGACTTCGGATTCGGATCCGGGTTTAGGGATTTCGTTTTCATGGATGAGATGCGAAGAGGAGTGCCTACGTGGCAGGAAGAGCTTGCAAGTATCATGGACGGAGGGTTACAATACGACGGATCTCCGATTGATGTGATGGCGGATTCTAAATCCAGCTCAAAGAGTTTAGATTTCGAGTTGGGTTCTGGATCCGAGTCAGTGGAGAGTTTGAAGGATCAAGTGACAGGGTTTATGAAGTCTTGGGGAGAAATGCTTCTGGATCTAGCTATTGGATGTAAGGACGTTGTGCAGCAGATGGTGATGACTGAGGATTCTTTTGTCGTGCGTAAGCTCCGGAAACCAGCTGCTAAGGTTTCTAAGAAGCTAAGCTTTCTTAACGAGTACTTGCCTGAGGATCGGGATCCTGTTCATGCTTGGCCTGTGATTTTATTCGTCTTCTTCCTAGCTCTCGCAGGTATAAAATCAAACAGTAATGTGATTTCGATCACCATTTGCGTTAGTCTCATTCTTAGTAGAATGCTGAATCCAGACTCTTACCCTAATCAATTACTAATCTGGATTTTCTTTGTTATGATTTATCTGCAATGCCACAGTCATTCACTGAACAGTTAGTTATTCAAATATCTGCTATAAAACTGTGTATTGGGTTGAATCTCTTAAGAAATTTTGGGGTTGTTGTATAGAGAGAGACTTAACTTGATTGTTCTTTTATATTGCCTTAAATCCCTTTTCTGACATATCCATCTTTCAAGTGCAGCACTGAGTTTTAGTTCTGACCATGATAGATCCTCCGTCCCCATGTTGAAGAAAATCCGTCTGCACCCTACCGGTGCAAGCCGTGTACAGCTTTCAGATGGTAGATACTTAGCTTATCAGGAGCTAGGTGTTTCAGCTGACAGAGCTAGACACTCTTTAATTGTGCCTCACTCTTTTCTTTCATCCCGACTTGCAGGTATGGTAAAATGAGTTACATTTTTCAGTTCCGGCTATATTTGATGATGTGATTACATCTGATATGCCTGTAATGTTTCAACATTATCTAATCAAGGTATACCTGGAGTAAAAGAATCATTGCTCAATGACTATGGGATCCGTCTAGTGTCATATGATCTTCCAGGGTTTGGAGAGAGTGATCCTCATTGTGCTCGCAACCTTAGCTCATCTGCCTCAGACATGATTGACCTAGCTGCAGCCCTCGGAATTGTTGAGAAGTTCTGGTTACTCGGATATTCCAGTGGTAGTATGCATGCCTGGGCTGCAATGAGATACTTTCCTGAGAAAATAGCTGGTACGTTTAATTTTTTTGAATATCATTTGAATGCATATCAATTCATGGTTATTCAGATTGTGATAGTTTTAAAGAATGAAATAGCAAGATTGTGTTTATATCAATCTACAGGAGCTGCCATGTTAGCTCCTATGATCAATCCATACGAGCCAAGCATGACAAAGGAAGAGATGGCGAAAACGTGGGAGCACTGGCCACAAAAGAGGAAATTCATGTACTTTTTAGCACGTCGGTGGCCAAGTCTTCTGCCTTTCTTCTACCGTAGGTCTTTTCTCTCCGGTAATCTCGAGTCTTTGGATCAGTGGATGTCAATATCATTAGGAGAAAAGGTAAGTCTGTATTCACCAAGGGTCTCTTCCCAACGTTATGGGTCTTTTAGCATCTCCATTCCTCTGGAGGTTTTTTTGACTTATAGAGCAGAAGTTAAACCTGTAAATGCCACTTTTCTACTTCAGGACAAACTTGTAATCACAGATCCAGTTTTTGAAGATTTCTACCAAAGGAACGTGGAGGAGTCTATACGCCAAGGAACTGCAAAACCATTTGTCGAAGAAGCCAAGTTACAAGTATCAAATTGGGGCTTTAGTCTTCCGGAGTTCCACGTGCAGAAGAAGTGTAGAACCAATGGCGTCCTCTCTTGGCTAATGTCAATGTACAGCGAAGCTGAATGTGAACTTATTGGGTTTCAGAAACCCATACACATATGGCAGGTTTGTTGAACTCGCACTTAAAAAATTTCATTTTTATGATCAATCTTTTGAGTTACTGTTCCTCATTTTGCTTGTGGGTCGCATAGGGTATGGACGACCGAGTTACAGCACCCTCAGTGACCAATTACATTAGCCGGGTCATACCTGAAGCAACAGTACATAGACTCCCAAACGAAGGTCACTTCTCTTACTTCTATTTCTGTGATGAGTGCCACAAGCAGATGTTCTCGGCTATATTTGGAGAACCGAGGGGGCCGTTAGAGTTACCAGAACAAAGAACGGAATCCCCTGAACCGGATCAACCGGAGACCGGCTTATCCAACACTAGCTTCGCTACCAAAGAATAAGTAAACAGGTTATTTAAGAAAGAAAAAGAACTATAGAAACACGTTGTTCTTGGTCTTAGTTCCATCATGGAGAAATGTGTAAATAACACCAAGAGCATGCTTTCGTTCTTTCTTTGGTTGAACATTTCAGATTTTATAGGTTATAACGAAGCAGAGGTTATTTTTGAGATCACATTCAGCACTACAAAAAATTGTAAGTTAAAGAACATTTTATTGAATTGGCTATCTATTAATTGGAAATGCAATCTATTTTTCTGTTCACTACTTCTCCTGATTCATTGTCCAAAAAATCATTGGGTGTATGTGACTTTAGTAAAGTAACTATCAATTAATAGTATAACATAACCAATCAGTCTGTTGACTGGGACCAAAGAGAAACAGTCGATACAATACCAGTAAAAAAAAAATCATGATCCCTTGACTATAATAATAATACATGATCTCAGCTCGGATCAGGCAAGCCGATGGCTGATGCACAATGAAGAGCAGGCTTCGCTGTTGTCTCAAATTTGTTTTATATTCTCTTCTCTCGGAAAAAACTATCTCCACAGAAACAGTCTTGTAAACTGCCTGCTTAGCCTCGGTGAAGAGCACTGACCAAAGACAGCTTGGTGGTAGAGCCGGCAAGCAATGACTGAGACTCATTAGCTTGGTCAGATTCTTTCTATCATTTCACTCTCAAGTCCTTGATTAGCTGTAATCTCCGGCATCTTGGCAAGAAGAATTCTTCAAAACCATCTGGTAGACGAACGCAGAAACGCTGCACAAAACACCTGTCATTACGTTATCTAACTTGACTAGTTGTAAAGCCAGCAAATTCAAAAGCACAGATAGTTTGAGTTCTAATAAGTTCTCCATTTCGGTTTAAACGTTTACCGGATCAGGTACTGGAAAACTGAGGCTGAGGTATATAAGTCTTTCGTCATGGTCTACACTACTCAGACGTTATTGATTGACAATCCTAATAACTGATGCGGAACCTAACGTAAGATGGTTTCTGAGATTTTGATTAACCTAAAACTGTCTTACCAACTTGCGTGGCAGTGAAGAATCCATGCTGATTTTCCCGAAATACCAAATTTCCACTAGAATGGGCAAAATTCCTCATTCATCTCGAGGGTACTTTGCAGTGCAGGTAAGCCGAACAGAACATTGCATATCTCATAGCTCTTAGTGGAGACAGCAGTGCAGAGACAAGAAGTAGGAGTTCAGTACAAGTTATTCAAACTCACATCCGGTCTTCCTTATACGGGTTGGATGCAGAGAAAGTCGGTACTCTCTTGAATGGACTTTCCTGTTATCTGTAGAAACAAAGCAATGAATAATTGTTAAACGAGTATTCTTTACTTGATCCTGGAAAAAGAAATATTGTATGCCTAATGCTTACCTGCACTCGCTTCTTACTTCTCACAACAGCTGTCTCCAAACTCTTCACCATGTTTAGTCTCATGGGATCCATCAGTTTCCACGGTGCCTCCATTGGCTTCACAAACATTACTAAGTCCGTTATCTAAATATGAACAAACCTCAGAGTCGTACACCACATCCTTTTATTTTGCAATGAAAGTCAGAGGTGAAAGTAATCTCTATATCCACTCGATCGTAGTTCAGCTCAGCTAACGAATCATTGTCTTTGTGTTGACGGAAACGGCAGTTGAAGATAACCATATGATTGTCCATCTGACGCAGTAAATCAATGGCAAGGTGAAAATCAGTGGAATCAAAGGAGCTCCCGTTTTTTCTTGTGAAGTGACAACATATCCAGCTCGAGGTGAAGGAATTGGTTTCGTTGGCATCAACCACAATACAATCCCTAAATCCCAAGAAATGTTGAAAGAGAGATCTCTGACGTAGACAGATGGCCAGAGAGCTTCCGGTAGCTTGGTTGGGGAAAAATGAAGGCACTTCTCCACCTGGTAAAATCATGTACCTAAAAACTGATTGTTGAATAAGAGCTTCTTGATCTAATTGAAACAGTTGATGAAATTGAGGACTGGTAACTTAGTGTGAATATTGTTTGCTCCTGTTGCCATCTCAGTTGAACGGTCAAGCCAACTAGCATAAGTCAATGCCCCACTACGTGAAAAGTCAGCCTTCTCGAGAAGTTTCAGTTTGGAAATGTTGGGGATATGTATCTTAACTTTTTGCATTCCCACATTTCCAGGCATACGAGACTAGAGAAAATATCGATCCACCACGGAACTTCTTCGATAGCTGTTTGGTTTAGACTAAGAAATGAGATGTACTTTGAGATGTTAGGAAAACTCCTAAACTGTGAGCATCCACCGAGATCAAGCCGATACAGAGATTCGAGGTTGATGCTGGCAGGACGAGCATTCAGATCTGAGCAAGTTTGCATATATAATTCGTTGAGATCCCGAAGTTCAGATGGAAGTTCCACCCTGTCCTCGAGGCATGTAGATAACTGAACCAAGAAAAAAACACAAATAAGAAAAACAATACTAAAAATTACACATTATCTGAAAGGATTGTCAACGTATACTCTCAGAATATACCTCTACTGCTTCCCATAACATCTCCAGCTTGCTATTCCGCATTCTAAGCACAATAAGATGTTCAGCACGAAAGCTAGATGGCAAACATCTCATTGGATATCTATCCCAACAAAGTAACTTGAGCTTTGGGGGAAAATAGTCGAGGCCTCCTGGTAAAAGCAACCTCACTTGGTTTTGCAAGTCAAATGAGTCCTCATAGATTCTCAGAAAATATAGATTGCGCATCCTTTTGAAGGTTCTCTTATCTATGTGCAACTCATCAAACTCTGCTTGATTCAATGATAAACCCAAAACCTTTTTAGCACCCTGAAAAAATAAAGTGGTAAATTATCTTAACTTCTTAACAAGTGGTTACAACTTCTTATCAACCAAAGGCTTTAATAGTATCGAATGGTTTATAAGATAAACACTTACAGAAGTACCATTAAGTACATCCCAAATATCCTTAGAATCTACCAGGAATTCCCGTTCTTTAGGCTTGTTGGACTATTTGCGGATGATTTCCTTATCCATTTCTTGTAACAAACAATGTATATGTACAATTTTCCCTCTCACATGTATGAGGGAGTTATCAATTCAGTTTTTAAGCCCAATATTAACATTCAATTCACTATCTGCAAGTAACAGCTTGATGTCATTGGCTTCCATACCATGAAAAAGACATGCAATGCGACAAAATATTGCATTATCTTCTTTGCTATCTAGCCCGTCATAGCTAACTCTTAGTCGTCTGGATTAGCTGTCCTAAAGATTTCCATAGTCTTATATACGAAAGCCTTATCTATGAAAACGCTACTTTGGAAGTGACGAGAGATTCGACTATATAGAGTTCTTGCAATGGTAGTTTTCCCAATTCCTGATGGACCCCATAACCCAACCATCCTCACCTCTTCAAATTCCAAACCCAACAATAGACTCATCCTCGCCAGATGATCTTCGATTCCAAGAAAAGCACGAAAATCCAGTGAGGGTGCTATATTAAGTTTACCCAAAACATCATTGGCAATTTCTTCAATCAGGTTTGCTTCGTTGTACCTGATAAAGAGAAAGATGATGAGAAGCACTACCTTTCAACAAGTTTTTATAGTTAACGTAGGCCATACCAGTTGTCAGAATGATATCCATTGGTATTTGCTATACCGGTCAGAGCTTCTCTCCACCGCATTTGCAATTCATCTGGTTTATTCTCGCAAATCTTTTCAAACCCCTTTCCAAATCCGCCCGTTTGTTTCCTGACATGAGAAGGATCCAAACCGTAGAAGACTGGAATCACCATTTGACCCTTGTCTTCCTTGCAATTCACGATTTCCAGTAACTCGTTCAAGCACCAGCTTGAAGAGCCGTATGTTTTCGAGAAGATGACGATGACGATCCTTGAATTCCAAATCGCATGTTCTAGCTCCCGGCCAATCGATTGACTTTTCTGAATCTCACTATCTATGAAAGAAGTTATTAATTTGCGATCCAGTGCCAAGAGAAGGTGGCTGAGGAAGTTTCTACGGACATCTTCTCCACTGAAGCTCAGGAAGACATCAAATACCCAATTGCAAGACGTGGAGGAAGAAGAAGAAGCCATAAAGAGAAGGAATCGATGTTTAAGAAGAAGAACAGAAGAGCTCGACTGAGATTCAGAAACAAAAACCATCAGTGAATTAGAGCTCATCGTTTCTTATTATTACCAGTGAGCATCACTTTCAGAGGTGTTTCTCTTTTGTTGGGTTGTTTCATGCCGCGCCACGCCACCACAATCAAACTATAATAAGTCCCTACCCAAAATTGACTAGGGACTTACACACGTCCTCAATTCTAGTTTTACTTGGTTAATGAATCAAACGGACAAATTACGGCTTTCTCTTTTTGGATCGGATGCTATCGAATTTATTCTTGAATACACCTCTTTTCGCTAATATCGAACTAGACTCACTTCTAATTTGCTTCCTGCATTCCTCAGATTATAAACTTATCAAGTCGAACAAAATCTCACCCACAGTATATATCAACCTTGATCTAGCTAGAATAAAGATATCACTTTTGATCACCTACTTCCTGATCCACACCAATAAGTTAAATCCACAGGGCTTTGTTGATTATATCAAATCTAATCTCACTAGACGGTTTCAAAACGCAGAACCAGAGCTCTTGGTTTTGCCAAGCATCATGTCTTTGGCTTCATTGATCTTAGACGCAAGGTAATGACTTCCTCCTGCGTCTGGATGATTAGCCACCATCACTCTCCCGTGAGCTTCCTTTACCTTCTCTTCCGCTACGCTCTCCCTGTTCAATCACCATAAGCGGCAAACACATCACAAAAGCCACCACTAATCATATGCAAACACACCATTTAACCATTGTGTGAGAACATAGCTATGCAGATACAGATTGAATTTGAATTACTTAGCTGCAATAGCACAGTAGCATACCTACCGCCTATAGATGATCATTTACCCATCAGGGACCTCAAGAACACCATTAATGGTTCCTTCTAATTCTACTGAAAGTGAAGGAGTCTTTCCTGTGACTAGCATAATATCAACTATACTTAAGAAGACGAATCCTTAGAGAACTAGAGTGGGAAACCATACTGCCTGCTTATGATCAGTTAAATTGTGAGGACCAAACGAGAACCAGTAATGGTTGCTTTCTATTCAACCAAAAACGAAAGGTGTAGTCCAGTCGTTACTAAACTAACAGAAGAGAAACCTTTTTAAGAACAAAAGTCCTAAGATCCCTAGTATCCTCGACTCTAAATTCTCTAACTTTGCTGGTTTAATAGTGAGGCTAAAGTACACAGCGGGTTCGGGGTAGCATTTAATCGGGTTCTATCCTTAGTGTCCTTTTCTTTTTTTTTTGGGGGGGGTTTTGATTCATAAAAAGCTTTTTTTTTTGGGTTCAGTTTATGGAGATATTTTCGTTTTTCACCGGTTTGTGCTTTTGATCTTTAATCTTTGAACAATATGTTCTTATCAATATTTTAAGTGAAAAAAAAGAGTACACAGCACAAATAAATCACCGTAACACTTTCTTGAGGGAAGTTGGCTCTTGAAGTTGTAGTATTCTATATAAAAGAATTAAATAAAGATAGAGACTTAACACTGCACAAATGAATCACCGTAACACTACTTTCAAGATTGCGTATAGTTGAAACCAATCTCAGATCACCGTATCCATGGCTTCTAAAGATGAATTATAATAACTCAGATGGTGACGGCGTTCTCGCCGTCTTGAGAGCGCCGGTTTTCACCTTCGGTGGAGCTGAGGATCGTCTTGGTTTGGGTGCAGGTGAAGCCGAGTTGGAAAGCCGTTTCTTTGCTGGTGCTTTCTCCGATGAAACAGCTTTTTCCTCTGTGGTGGTCCTGGTCGATGTGCTTTGGGGCTTGAGTTTGGTTCGTGTTGATTTTGTTGTGGGAACCATGTTGCTACTACGTCTAGCAGTTGAGCTAGTCAGATTCTCGTCATCACTAACTGATGACCTTACAATGCTGTGCCTACGGTTCTTCTCCGAGCTCTTGGCCTCATCGTCACTGCTCTTGGATTTTATGGACGATGGGATTGGCCTCTTCTTTCTTGGATTTCTGATGGTAGTGGATGATGATGATGCTGAAGTATTGGGTTGAGTCGAGCTATTAAGTTTGTTGCGGTTTGAAGATTTTGCTGTTTCTCCTCCAAGGGGACTACGTTTAGTAGAGGTCTTAACCGAGGAGTTTTCATTATTGTTGTTGTTCTGTTCTTTCTCTGAACTTTCCCATGGCCGGCTAGCCATCCATCTCTCTAACCAACTCCAACCCCAAGTCGGGTTGCTAGGATCCATGAACATCGTATTTGCAGTTTTCCAGTTGCTCTTCAAGTGTTGCTGCATACATTAGTCGGATAGGTTCATAAGCACTAAACCAAAACCACTGTTTATATAGCTAATAGCCATGAAGATGTCAAACTTCAGGCCTCAAGAATTTTAAGCAGTAACAAGTTCAACTTTCATGTTCCTGCACGTTTCTCTGTGCTTATGCAGAGAGTTTGAGTGTACACGCAGAAGTACCTGATGAGTGAATGCATAAGCCAATGCTCTTTCCCTTCTCATTGTCACCTCGTACTTGTGCAACATACCCGCTTCAACTTGTTCCTTTGACTGATTGCTGTAGTTCCAATTACCCCCATTCTGCAGAAGAAAGAGCTAGTCTTAGGAATAAACAACAAAGCTCACAAGCTACTGCATTATCACATTCCATAAGAAGAGACAAATGAAGAGATGATAGCTACAGACAAACTCGTGAAAAACCACAGGTTAGTGGTTAGTAGAACCAATTTAAGCACTAGAAAGCAGTACAATGTCACTAGTCACTACCATCTTTCACCCTACTTAGGCAGTGAAAAAGAGCCTTTTGAGTGGTAAATGAAAATTGCAACTGAGATAAACAAAAGTAAGACCTTTAAGCCTCCTAGCTCTTTGGCATGTTTCTGAAGAAGTTGCTTATGTCGAGCCTGATTCTCTTCTGACATCCTGATTCTTCTAGATCGGATCTGTGACTGTACGCGAGTGAGAGTCTGCATACATTTAAGTGAATATGCAGCTTGCCGTTGTACAACCGATCCTTCCATCAGTAAATTAAGTCTAGCCCTCCCCCTCATCGCCTGTGCTTCTCTTCTTGCCTGCGTTGGAGAAATCATAGATATTAAGGTTAGTTACACTTGAGACCTTATCTATTACACAAAATCTCAAATGCAGAAAATATTCAGGAAATTTAGCTAATCTTAAACATATTTCACCAGATATTAACATGATTGACGAAGTTTACAAGCTCTTGAAACACATTATGAATATCAAAACATACCAAATAGCCCCTAAACGTAGACTGAACTAAGATGGCAGCTGCTTCTTCCATCGATTTCCCTGGAAACCTATCAACTAAAGTTCGATGAACAGATTCAGGAGAAGATGGAGGTGAATCTACAAGAGCATCTGAAACAGTAGCAGTCACAGAAACTGAAGGAGGGTACAAGTTCTTGTTTTGTCCATAGTTGACCTCATCAACTCTAACTTCAAACTGAGGAGGAGAAGTTCTTGATGTCGCTATCAAAACAGGGTAAGAGATCACACTGTTTTGACACTCAACAGATTCCTGTTTCGACTTCTATTTAACGAAAAAAATCAAACATAGCATTTGATTAGGCAAAACATCAAAACATGAAATTTACATCAATGTAGTGATTAAGAGTTTAAGACACAAGGCAAAAGTCATACCTTTGAATCTGGGCTAAAAGCCTTCTGTACATTCTTCAGCCATTTCGCTTTTTTGACCATTTCCTTACTGGATTGTTCTATGTGTGATCCTACTCAGATGAAAATTGCTTCAGATGATAAAGACTTTCCAAGTGAAGAAAATCACGGATTGCAAGAATCTTTGATCTCAAATCTAGTTGCTCAATTCTTTGACTAAATCCAAAATACTTGCATTGAATTAAAAGGACCCTTCAATAGCCTGGAAACGGGAGAAGAAGATGAAAAATGGAACCTTTGAGAGAGTAGAGAAGCAGATCTAGGTGAAGAGAAGCTCGTAACTCAATTTGAAACCTTGCAAAACACGTCTTCCTTTAATGCATCTGTGCGACTTTTACGGGAATGAAAATGCAATGAGAATTTGAATCGGTCGGAGTTTTGATCTTTGCTGACTTGAGAAGAACTCAAGAGAAGAGAGAGACAAAGAGAGGAATTTGAAGCAGAGTATTGTGAGCCCACTAATTGGGCAGGGCCTACTTCGATATCATCCTTAACAGCTTTTTTTTTTTTTAACAACTGATTTCATTAATTAAACCTTTAGGATTACATTAACATAAAATAAAAAAATTACAAACCATAAAACAAATAGTCATAATTAGTACACTAACTCAAACACATTATATAACTATAAAAAGTAAATGGATTTTACTGAAAATTTATAATAAAGTGAAAAGGTAATATGTTTGGAATCTAATTTTTGGAGTAGAAAATGAAGGAATAGGTTGAAGAAGAAATGAAGAAAAAAACAGAGTAATTTCATTTTGGAGTAAAATATGGATGAATGAGTTGGAGATGGTCTAAAAGCGTGTATGTACTCCTGATTGTTGTTCTCATTAATGGAAATCTATTTTTTATTGGGGAAATGACAAATATGACTCAAAATTTTATTTTAAATGCAAAAATAAATCCTAATTGAATTCATTTCCAAAGTAACATATGATAGTAGTGAATTTATAATTTTGCCCTTAATGACCAAACAAAAAACCTGAAAACGCAATTACATTTATACTTGCCAGATATTGTGAAGTTTATTTACAAAAAACTTCACATGAAGTCTACTGCTTATACAAGAAGATTTCATGTGAAGCCTTAATTATATATATATAATTTAAAATTGAAATAGTAATTCTTATTATTATATGCTTATAATTTTGATTACAAAATCTAATAAATAAACAATTATAAAGTATTAAAAATAAAATTTCGCTAAAACATGGTCAAATAAAATCAATAAAGATCAAACCACGAAGTTCATAAACTAACTATGTAATTGTTTAGGGTTTAGGATAATAAGAGATGATAATCATGTGGGATTTGTAATTTTGTATTTGAAATGTAGAAATGGAAGAAAATAGTTAAAGTATTGATTTTTTAGTGTTTTTTAGTTAAAGATCTGATTTTAAAGATGATCTTGTGAAAAAATTCGATTTTATTTTATTTTATAGTTAAAGACTACATTTTTAATGAATAATATGTGAAAAATCTAGTTTTTTGAATTTTTCTTTTGAAAGATTTCATTTTTAATGAAACTTGTATTGAAATTTTGATTTTTAAAGATTTGTTTTTGAAATGAGATCTTGTGAAAAAATTATTTTTTATAACTTTTCTAGTTAAAAAATTACATTTTTAAAGAATACGATGGGAAAGATCTAATTTTTTTGAATTTTTGTCGTGAAACATTTCATTTGTAGTGATAGTTGTGTGCAAGTTTATTTTTTTAGTGTGTTTTCTAGTTAAAGATTTATTTTTGAAATAAAATTTTGTGAAAAGATCTAGTTTTTTAGTCTTTTCTAGTTAAAAATGTAATCTTTTTTATATGATTTGTTAAACCATACTTGGTTGAGATTGTTTTAAGGAAAACTAAGTATTTTGGCTTTTTTTAAAAAGAAAAATTTGTATTTTTTCTGAAAATTTGATTTTTTTTAGGTAATGATTATAATTTTAATGACTTTCATAAGAAAAATTGATTTTTTCTTATATAAGTTTTACATTTCTAATGAATATTATGTGAAAGTTTTAATTTTTTTGATATTTTTTTATTAATGTTTACATTTTTATTAAAAATATTGGTAAAAATCGATTTTTTATCTTTTGTCGTTAAAATTACATTTTTATTAAGTATTTTCATTGGTTATTTGAAGCAGACTTCTTAAGAAGACTTCTTAAACAGACTTCTTAAATAGACTTCTTAAGTAGACTTATTTTTAGATTTATTTTTCAGACTTCTATAATATTATTGATTTCATTATAATACTTAATAAATTTAATTTTCTTTCATTTATGGTTGCAGAATCTCATACTTAGATGGACAAGGCAAAATTTTCGGGAAAACTTTCCTAATGACAAGAGACGAAGAAGATGATGATGGCCTATACTTGATTGTTTTTGTTTGTTTAACTATTATCATATGATTTGCTAAGTATAGGTTTTGTTATTATATTTGAGTGGTTAATTAAGCACATAGTTTATTGTATATTTTATTTTCTAATTTATGTATTAGACAAAAGAATTTTGCAGGTAAATGACATATTTTTGTTCGAGTTATAAATTTTTTATGTTGAATAGTCTGGTCTAAATTTAATGTTAAACTAAGGACATCATAGACTAATTTATTGAAGTGTTTCTTTTCACAATTTATGATAAGATCATACAAAATTGCATGATTTATACTTCATATGCCAAAAAATAAAGATGTAAGGAAATAAAAAACTTTAGAATTAGGAAAAATTTGTAATAAATAGAGACTTCACAAATACTTACAAAAAAAACTTGTAAATTACCATGTTATACACATGAGGTCTAACACCGACGAAGACTTTATTTGAAGTTTACTTTCAATGAGCTAACTACATAGATTATTTCTAAAATTTATACAACCATAACTATAGTATATAAACATGTTAAATTTGGACATAAACAAATACAATATCAAACACGCCTAGGAAAACTATATAAAAAAAATAAGAAAAAAATTTAAACATGATTTAAATGCATTTATACATAAATTTACGTAGCAGACTTCATGTGAAGTCTACTTTAAATGATCTAACTACTTATATCACTTCTAAAATTTACACAGACTTAACTATAATATATAATCATGCTAAACTTGTACAGAAGCAAACAAAGTATCAAACACAATGAGAAAAAATACAAAAAATAATTAAAATAAAATAAAACATGGTTTAAATGCATTTTTACAAAATTAACGTTGCAGACTTCACATGAAGTCTACACGTGAAGTCTACACGTGAAGTCTACGGGTATAAAAAGTAGACTTCAATTGAAGTTTACTCTAACAAGACCAGATTTCATGTGAAGTCTACTATTTACACGCACAGACTGCATTAGGTTATTTTTGCAATTGACCAAATGTCAACTTTTTTGGCCCAGACTTCACGTGAAGTCTACTTTTTAAGGAGGTTAGATTTTGCAATTACCCAGAATATTAAAAAAAATTAGTAGCCTTCACCCGAAGTGTATTTCTGCAATTGACTAAGTTTCACTTTTAGTACAAAAGTCTACAGGTGAAGTCTGCGACAACACAAACTTTACTTGAAGTCTTCAGCATAAATAGAGTAAACTTCAAAAGAAGTCTACTTTATTTTATAAATAATTAGAAAAAATCATTACATTCGCAGAAATCATACATAGGGTCCATTACTTAGTATCTAACGTAGATTTCATGTGAAGTCTGCAGAATTTAAGAAGACTTCATGTGAAGTTTTCGTTTTCACACAAATTTTCAGATTTTTTTGGTCAAATAACTATAATGTTGGTCTATTTAAAAAATAACCCCTCTAAGAAACATAGATTTCATTTGAAGTATACATAAAAGTCAAATTTTCGGTCAATTACAAATCTGACTCAGATTTCAGCAGACTTCATGTGTAGTCTTCTTTAGTTTTTTTCGATCCAAACAAGAATGTGCAGACTTCACTTGAAGTCTACTCTCCGAATCCAGAAAATTGGTCAAATGCAAAACTAACTCATGTGTTGACTAGCAAACTTCAGGTGAAGTCTACATGGAAAACAGAGTTCACGTGAAGTCTACTCTCTACAAATTTATAAAATTGTGCAAAATTAGCTAGATTTGAGTTGGGATTCTATTTACCTTATTTAAATGCTCAGAATGTCGAACTAAAACGTAAATCTTTACTCTTAGCTTTTAAAAGCACCAAAAAATTTAACCTTTAAGAATTTGGAAAAGTTAAAATGAAAATTAGATAGTTTTATGGATATAAATGAAGAGAACATTAAAGATAATATGGTTGAAGATGATGAATAAGCATTAAGATGTCAAAAATTGGTAGATAAATGTGCATTTAGAGCTTTTTTGGTTGTTAATGGTGGGTGGAAGAATTGAAAAAGACGATATTTTGGTAAATAAGTGAGATTATATGAATATTTTGATCATTTTATGTCTTATTTTATATTAAAAAAAATTTAGAAACAGGAAAAAGTGAGTCATTTGACCCATCGTTTCAGAAACAGAAAAAAGTGGGTCATTTGACCCATTATTTCAGAAACAATCCTTTTTTATATATTAATCCATGTAGTCGTTATGGTATGCTTCAATATATAATTTCTTAGAAAGTACAACTTTTTCCGTAAAAGAATACTAATATATATATATATATATATGTGCATAATCATTTATATAGTTATGTCAATTATAACGAGAACCAGCTACAATTTACTTACATTTTTGTTTGTTTGTTATGATTGGTTTGAATATAAGGTCCTGTTCCTGTTAGCAATGCCAAGGTGGTTTTGTAATGAGAAAAGACATTTACCTAATGCACACGTCTTGTTCTTAGTCACAGTTTTATATCATTCAATTTATTTGCGATCGGTCCAGTTTTATGAACTAATGCACACGTTTTATTATAAGAGATATATTATGATTTCTATAAATAATAGACTTAATTTGTTGAATATACACATACATAATTAAAATTAACTAACTACCTACTCAATTATATAAATTAAGTAAATGCATATGGACCTATCTATCAAATGACAAAAATGTCTCTATAAAAAGAAAAAGAATAGCCAGAAGGTCTTAATCACAAAACTGATTACCTCGCCCGTACAGCCAAAAAGTCTTTTCGGTCTCATGCTTTTGTGAACAATGAATCACTTTTATTATTTGTTATTGTTTGGGCTATTGAGTAAAGTTGACAAAAAAAAATCAGTACTCACAAGGCGGCAAAATTCATGTCCAAGGGCGGCAAAGAGATCCTGATAAAGTCAGTACTCACAACTATTCTATCGTACGTTATAGCGTGCTACAGACTACCAAAAACGGTGACGTCAAAGATTTCAGCGGCCATTGCAAACTTCTAGTTGCATAACTCAGGAACCTCAAAAGGTATTCATTGGGTTAAATGAGAATATTTGTGCAAAGACAACACAAACGGCGGCCTAGGTTTCAGAGCAATTGAGGATTTCAACACCGCCTTACTCGCCAAGCAACTATGGAGAATAATCGACAACCCAAGCTCTCTTTTAGCTAGAATTCTTAGAGGGCGGTACGTTGCAGGTTCACATCCATTAGAGGTGTGTGCTTGTATTTGCCATCCTATTGACGGCGGAGCATCATTTCTGCCCGAGCATTGGTAATGAAAGGGATAATTAAATGTGTGGGTAACAGCGATACGATCAGAGTATGGTCCGACCCATGGATTCCAGATAATATACCTAGAATATCAAATGGGATCGGCTCAAGGTTATATACAGACTTAAGAGTCGCAGATCTAATAAACCCCCACACGCGATTATGGAAAGAAACTTTGATCAAACAATTTTTTGATCCGAGAGATGCGAGACTGATCCTTGGTATCCATATACCAAGATTGTCGATCTCAGATAGTGCAGGTTGGCATTTCAACAAGTCCGGACAATACACTGTCAAATCAGGATACATGGCGGAACGAAATATTTTCCAATTCTCATCGAATTATTATGGCCCCAACATTCAAGACTTGCAATCTCGAGCATGGAAAACAAAAGCCCCGCAAAAAATAAAACATTTAATTTGGCAAGCAACTTCAGGACAGTTAGCGGTTAAAGCTAACCTAGGGTGGCGAGGTATAAATTGCGAGTGGTGGTGCCGTTGTCGAAGGAGTCCACGTCCTCGAATGACAAAGCTTCGGCCAACGTCACCATCTAAATTTTCAAACGGTAAAGACGAATGTAACATGAACTGTAAACAACATGAAGATGAAAGTGAAAGCAACGAAGAAATCCTGATGTCGGTGGATGATGTCATCTCTAGCATTGCCGGCGTCGGAAAACCATAACACCAAAGGCTCCTCAATAATTGTGGCAGAGAGTGTTTTTGGAAAACATGTATAAGTGCAATTTTCTCATATTTGCTTCTATAATCCCAAACTTTTACCTCGTGTCTAATTCTACCTAATCTAAATTTTGTTGCTTCTAACCCTCCAAAAAAATATTTTCATATCTACCTCTATAACCCCAATTTTTTTACTTCTGCATAATTCCACCTAATTTAAACTTTGTTCACAAAGAGTTCTATTGATTGAAACTTGTCGATCTAATCGTTCACAAATTAAAAGATAGATTGAGTTTGAGTTATAGATTAAAACAAAAGAAAAAATGAGAAAAAGTAATTGAGAAATAAATAAAATTTATTCGACGTATGTAAGTTTTCGAATAAATTTGTCAAATGTTTGATGTGTTGTTGTCAATTACTATAAATTTATCATCTTTTTAGATTGCATTTTAGGTTAATTTTCATCATTTAAAAATAAATAAAAGACCGAACTATTCTTACGTACCTTTGCAGATGTCATTTAGTCTAGTGAGGTGGTAAGTCCACTAAAAGCAGATGTACTTGCACACCAGAAATCAAGTCTTATTGCCTACATTATGTAGAAATTTGGCTAATAGGCCGGTCCACTGAATAAAAAATTAGAGATAAATTGTAAGCTATTAATCTAAACTTATCAATCTAATCATTCAAAAAAAAAAGTTGAATTTGAGATATAGATTGAAAAAAAATATGAGTAGAAGTAATTGAGAAAAAAATAAAAAAATAAAATTTATTCGATGTACAATATAAGTTTTCGATTCTAGATTCAAATGATATCTAGACAAATAACGTACATATAATTTGGATACAAAGACCAAGACTTAATTCATCAATGCAGTAAGAAAATACAAAACTTTGAAGTTACTCTTCTTCTGGAATGTTTTTATCGGCTTTGGGTTGAGTAGATATAGAATCACGTCTCGGTCTATGCTTCTTCCATTTCTTCTTCTTTAAAGACATGATCCATGATGGAACCTCACAGCCAGATGATGTCATTGTGTTGGCTATGTTCCTTAGAAAAGGCACATCTTCTTCTGTGTAGAACGTTATCGCTTTTCCGCTCCTTCCCGCTCTTCCCGACCGACCTGTTACGTTTTAAAAAAGGCGGTTACTTTCCGAACACACAAGTTCATCATAATCATTACAAAAGACTCGCACAGAACAAATGATACATGAGTCTAGCAATGTACGTACCAATCCTGTGGATGTATGCAGAAGCAGAATCCGGAAAATCATAGTTTATCACGCAGTTGATGCCTTTGAAATCCATACCTCTAGCAATCACGTCAGTGGCTATCAAAACCCATGTTTCACCTGCTCTGAAATGATCAACTGCTTTTTCTCGCTGCAGCATTCAATTGTAAATAGTTTTAAATCATCTATATTATATATATGCTTTCTATAAAGGAACAAACTTTGTTTGAAGACAATGGAGATAGACGATTTTACCTCTCCTGGAGGGAGATCAGAATGGATGACACCGACTCTGATGTTTTCACATTTCAGTTCATCATAGAGTTCCTTTGCTCGTTCTTTGCTTTGCACAAAGATCAGTACTGGTGGATTTAGGCTCTACTGCCAAGTAGAAAAAGAATCACTAAAGGTAATAGACTTACTTGATAATACTGCTTGGATAAGTGAACTTACCTCTGCAAAGCTTTGGCGAAGAGCGAGAAGTTTCCCTTCTTCAGTGCCGGCAAAAACTAGCTTTTGCTTGACGGTTTCAGACGCTGTGTTCCTATATCAATTACAAAATATAAGTTCCTTCGCTGCAGGAAATGTTGCCAAGGATCAATGATAAGCTTCAGTATCATTTTTTCTATACTTACTTTCGGCCAATGATCACACGAACGGCATCATGCATAATGGAACGTGCAAGTTCCTCAACAAAATCAGGTAAAGTAGCACTGAACAGGGAGCGTATGATTGAAGGATTTGAGCAAGCTTTAACCACACAATCTATCTGCTTTAATAAGCTCTGCTCAAACAGCTTGTCAGATTCATCAAGGACAAGGTACTCGACCCTGTATTCAACAAAGATAAGATAAGATAAATAACAAAAAAAGAAAGTATACATGTATAAATTCTAACTTATGCGATTACTTACTTGCTTAAGTCAATCTTTTTAGCCTTGATAGCTCTTTTCAGCCGCATCGGTGTTGATATAAGAACATCACACCACAGTTTTGAGAAGTCAGCTGTTTTCATAAGGGGTTTAGTCATTAATCTAATCTGGAACTTGCTTCCTTTAATAAGCTTCTTTCCTTCTCTAGCGGTTTGGGCAGCCAGTTCCCGTGCAGGAGAGAGGATAACTGCTCTTATTCCATCTGTTGAAGGGCGCTAGTAAAGCAGAAAAAATCATAAAAGATGATTCCAGAATCAGGATCTGTGAAATCTGAAAGGTCTTAGGGTACACAATCTATTACCTTGAGTTTTATAAGCATGGGACAAATAAAAGAAAAGGTTTTTCCTGACCCAGTTGGAGCACAGGCAAAGCATTCACGACCCTGGTGGAATATTGTTACCGGAAAGAATTCACAAAAATATATATACAAAGAAGTTCTTTCTCTAGTATAAGTGTCTCAGCTATAGTGAACAGAAAACAAGTGATATAGACCATACCGAGAGGAGAACTGGAATAGCCTGCCTCTGGATTGGAGTAGGCTCTTTAAATCCTAGTTCAGCCAAATTACGTAATATGTACCCCTTACAACCATACCTGTATACAGATTACACATTAACATCAAACCTAGAAGAGAGTAATCCTATAGATGAAAATTTGGATTTTATCAATCTAACATTCAAAACAACTAATCCTACGAACATGATAAGTGAAACTACTGTCAAACTCAAATTCAACTTCACGCACCTTGATGACAACTCTGCGAAGCTTTTAAGCGGTGGTGGAATATTGTTACCGGAAACATGAATGTTGTACTGTTTCCTTGACAAAGCATCTCGCTGCATTATGAAAAAGGAAAACAAGCCATGTAAGTCTCACTCTGTCTTTGACTCTGACGGAACAAAGAGAAGATTATAACAAGTCCGTACCTCCATTCGGAGGTTAAGTTCCTTCTTGGGATTCTGTATCTCATTCTTAATGTTTTCTTCTTCTTTTTTACCATCCGCAAGTGCCTTCTTTGAGCTCTTGAACACATCAAATCCTTCAACAGACTCTATACCAACAAAACTAAAATTAGATCGAGACACACTTAGCACAAACCTCAGTGAAGAGGAATTTGCTTTCCCGACTTACCTGACTTAGAAAATTTCCGTTTCCTCTTCTTAGATGTCACAATTTTCTCCTCCTGCTGTTCAAGGTCTTCTTCTTCCTCAAAGAAGCTCACTTTCTTATTGGAATCATCATCCTCCGCACAATTCTAACACGGCAATGGGACATTATTAATAAGAACAAAGAGCGAGAGTGAGTAGTGCTGATATAAACAACACAAACAATAGCTCAACTCACCTGAAACTTAGCAAAATCTGTAGCAAACTTCTTCTTATTGAAGTTTGTTCCGCCAAACAGGAAATAGGCGCTTTTCTCCATCTGCCAAGTACCATAAAAATCTCAATACAAGGCAAAGGAATATCATCAAACATATAATTAAAACAAAAACAAAACTTTAAGCTTAGTAGAAACAAAGATCATTCGATTCGAGCAGATAAGTGGGACAAATCCAAAGAGAAAAACAGAGCAAAAGAAAATAGAATACTACTAGCTGTTACCTAATTAGAGCAGACGAGCAATAGTAGTAACACTAAAAAACGGAAAAACACCGTCGGTAGTCACACTGTCGACGGCGAAGAGTTGCCGAGAAGAAGCAGGGTCTTTCTCAGGTTTAACTTAGGGTTTGGGTTTTTTGGTCGTTTTCAAATAATACAAAGGGTGTTTTCGTGATTTTAACAAATGCTAAAACCAAAGTCGACGGAAAGATAAATCGCTAAAAAAGAAAAGTAAACAGGGATCCAATAAAAGCCCAATAAAGACAAATGCCCATAAAAACAAGGCTTCAAAAACCCAACAAAACAAAAGACCTGAGTATAGATCTGATAAGTTTGGTGAGAAATTTAATTGGAACTTTGTTTTCAAAAGCGGGAAACATGTGACGGTGTGACCCACCGCCGCTGCAAAACAAAAAAAATCTCACTTCTTGTTCTCTCTGTCCACCTCGGGACTTTCTCCGACTTTGATTTCGTCGCTTTATACAGTTCAGACTCACACTCTGCTTCTTCGTTGCTTCTCTATTTAACTGTTGATTTGCGTTTTCATCCGGAGTGTACGAAATCGATATAGATGTGGCAAGTTATTCTAGGTGCAGCCATTGCTGGATCCACTGGTTTTGTAGCCAAAAGCTTCTTCAACCCTTTCTCTCGAAATTCTCGTCATCCTGAGAATGAAGGTGAAGAACAGGAACCCGTCACTTCTCCTGCAGGTATTGGATTTCTCGATTCTTCTTGCGACAAAACCAATGGCGTTTTCCGGTTTTCTAGTTCCGGGTCTACCGCAAACTCAGGGTCTGGATCCCGGTTGTCTCCTGGGTTTAGGAAGAGTTCATTGGTGAAATGCAGAGTTAAGGTTCGTGGATTGACGAAGAAGAAGAAGAAAAGGAAGGGTCAGGGTCAGGTATGTGAGATCGAGAAGCGATCTGGAAATGCTGGTGCTTTTGATACGAAGAGTGAGATTGGCTCAAAAAAGACGAGAACTTTGGGTGCTGCTTCTTATTCAAACCGTGGGTCAAGTAATAACAATCAAGGTTCTGCTTCTACTCTTTCGAAACTCTGATTTATGTCTTCTGTAGTTCTCGGAGTATAAATGAAGCATATATGAAATGAAACTTGAGTTGATGAAGACGCATGAAGCATCAGATATGTGTAGTGGGATCTTTATCACTTGCGTGATGGGGAATTTGAATCTTAGTTAGTTTTTGGAATGTTCTGAGCTTAACTTATGTGATGATTGTTTCTGTGTACAGAATAGAATGTCTTCTAGATATAGGACCATTTTAGTGTAGAACGATTGATATATAGTGGCGTTAATATTGCGGGAAAGTTTTCTGAGTATTGTCAATATCATTTGGTTGAGTTTTGATTATACCTCGTTGGCAATAAATCTTAGCAATAACATTGTGCTAATCACATTTGGTTCATTAATGCGGTTTAATTCCGTTGTGTTTCAGATCATTCCTCTTTCAGCTCGGCACTTGGTGTATGCATGATGTATATGATGTCAGCGGAGAAAAGTGAAGTTAGTAAACTGCACGCAGCAACTGAAGAAACTACTAAAGCCATCCAGGATCTAAAAGATGAACTTTCTAGGATAAAATCCATGCAGGGTTTAAAGTTTCACGGTTGTGCAGCGAGTTCTGAGAAATTCAGTGGGAGATCTTGTCAGGTTGATCTTAAAAAAACAGAGCTGGCGAGTAGAGAATCTCTTGACATTAAGTCAGGAAATGATGGAGAATATGCCAGCAGCGTCCTAACTGAGGAGCCAGAACAAGAGGCGGTAGAAATGGAACAATTAGAGATTGAACTTGAATCTGAGCTGCAGAAACTGAATTTGGCTGAGGTGGGTTGTGTTTTTATATTGTTTTCACAGAGTCAATGTACCAGTTTCCATACATGGCTAAACCTCAGACTATTCTCAAATCTAATTCTTGGTAATCTTACTAGAGGTTAGATTCTTAGTCAACTTTTGAGGACGTACTTGGTCATGCACCATCTGGATTTTTTTCCCTACTTATGTTGTTGGACTATTGTTTGGTTCAATGGATGAAGCTTATACTAAACTTTTATCGTTTTTCCCTCAGACAAGTGAGGTTATGAAGGAATGCAAGGATCTGGTAAATGGATCTGAGTCATACCAATGTGCTGGAATATCAGCATCAGAGCTGGACAAGAAACTAAGCCATCTTCTCATCGAACAACAAGAAAGCCAGATCAATGAGCTTCAAGTGGAACTGCAAACTACACAGTCCAAACTCCAAGAAAAGGAAGCTCAGCTCCAAGCGCTTAAGGTCTGTGTTAGACGCCTGACTGAGTTTCCTCTGTTGGATCGTTCAGGTACATTTCTTTAGCTAAAAATCATCATGATGTTTTTCTTTAACAAACTAAAGCAACAGAAACTGAACTAAAGAAAAGTTCCAAATTATTCACTTGCTTGCATTCTTTTAGTGGTGATCCAATGTTAGATTATGCAAGATTAGCAGTCCCTCACAGTCTAAAATATTTCTTGGTGAGATGATGAACATGAGCAAGACTTGAACCAGGATCTCTCAGTCTCATGGAGTCAACATAACCAAAGTGATAATGAGGCAAGGAAGCCGATCATAGGGATGAAAAGACGTATGGAGTCATCTATGCATGTCTAAGAAAGCTAGTAACAACTTCAAGTAATTGTCACTCCAAACTCTGTACAGTAAGTTATTTTGTAGACTCCATCTTGCAACACCAAAATCATCCAAATCTCTGGAGGTTCGTATCATCCAAGCATACCAAGGAGGTTGTGTACGCAAGTAAACTAGATTTGACCCAATAGATTATTCTTGTATATTCACCAGAAGAATCCTAGACTATCAGAAATCTTCATAGTCTTGACTTGTCATAGGGATGACAAGGTTTAGTATAAAAGCTAATGATGTGGATTTGTTAACTTCTAAATTTCATTTGTATTCTAAAGTTGTTAGTGTGTGATGTTGATGTTTAGTGCCAGATCATTGTTAACTTTGTTGACTCTTCTTGTAATTGCCATGTGATGTTTGTGAGCGGTCAAAACGCGTTGACTAGCGGACACGACATTTTGTTGCTTATCTACCATTTGACCAACATTAACTTTTCATCAACTAACCTTAACTTGTACGGATTCCTCGAGTAATTATACCATTCAAGACCTAAACACAGTGAACTGCGTTCGGTATGTTCTGCAATTCGTTAAAGTTTCGGAACTTCTGGTCCGTTGAAATATGCTGTCAAATTCGGCATGACATTAGCTTAGCAAAGCTTGCATAGATGTCAATTAAGGTAAATATCACGCTAACATTGAAACACAGAAAACATTACAAACTAAAGTCATATAATTTCTAGTCCAGCAAACTGAGTTATTATCAAAGGATCATCTCAACTTAGATATAACAAAAGCTACTCTCCAGGAACTGGGACGCCTAGCTTCAGCTTCTCTTTCTTCAGCTTCTTCTTAGAAACCGGCTTCTTCTTCTTTGGAGGCAAGTTCTTCTGTGCGTATGTGTATAGGATGAAGTTACCTACAAGGAATGTCACTAACAACCCTCCAATTACAAGAAGGACGATTAGTCCCGGGTTGAGCCCTTTGCTTTCGATATTTCCCTGTTCAATGTTGTTTTTAGTAACTTAGAATGAAATCTAGATGCAAAAAGAAACAAGATGGTTGAAATAACTAAAATATGAAGATTGAGAGGACAGAACACAAAGTAGAAAGTGTTCTTGGTACATATTCAGGTTTCATGGTGACTATCAATGTCAAAAAGGGGAAAAACGTTGCAGACTTTGCAAGATATATACAGATGGAAATATACTTTAACTAGCTTCTCAATCTTATTGGCAATTAATGTTAAATCAAAAAGAAAGTGTAATACCGAGACATAGCTTATACTACCAAAGACCATTGCTGCAAGAGTGTAAAGTAAACGATTACTGCAGATTAACATTGACAAGCACAAAAATGGTGAAATCGATACATATTTAAACTCGAGTTAATTTAACATAGTCACCATAAACCTTAAGTTCTGACACAGCCAAAAAGGAGAAAACTTAACATTCCATGGCAAAATCAAAATGACAATGATAAAGTTCATGGTCAGTAAACAAAGCTTTCAACAATTTAAGAACTCAAAAGACATGAAATTGTCAAGAGAAAAGACAAACGTTTACCGATCTGATTGTACAGTTTATACTGCATGCTAAAATTTCAGAAATTTGTTCATCGTTAAGTAGCGTTACAATCACACGTATTGACTACAGTACTCGAATTCACAAGAAAAACACTCGCAAACCGGAAAATGATGCATTAGAACAAGAAGATCAGATCCAATGCAACACAGAAGATTACGAGCCGTGCGTGAAAGAGTAACAAACGATTATAGGAAAGCAGAATATCGAGAGAATAGAACCCACATCTAGCGATTCTTAGTTAGTAACGAGATTTTAAATTTTTTATTTGGTTTTAAACGGTAACGAGAAATTTGATCGCAGACAAGGAACCACATCTAGACAAAGAAATTAAGAGGAAACAGAACTTACAGGAAATTCTTCGGCCATGGCGGCGCTTCGGAGCTACGAGATATCAGCACCACTCACTCGCCGGAGAGATTATAGAAGGATTGAAGACAAACGTCTTCTAAGAAAGACTGCCGTATATAACACAGTGTTTAGTCAATGGGTTTAGTTTGGAAATTATAGAATGGAGACTAAATTTATGACTATCTTTGATTTTGGCACCTAATTTATTTATTTACCAAATTTATCTCCAACTGCCTTTCAATCATAAAATTCTTATACTGGCCACTGAAGTTAAAACTGGATTACGATGAATATTCATTTTTGGGTTGTTATTGGTTGTTTGACAAAAAAAAAATGGAATATTTTGTCTACTGGACAAATATTGGGGTCAATTGTAAAGAAACAAAAACTTGGGTGGTGATACGGAAATTATTTTCCAGGCTGTGATTTTCATTCAGGCTCTTTCATCGCCGAATTACTTTCAGCGTTCAGGCACGAACAGAAGCAATTCAAATTTCAGAAATTGAAGTCTTCTTCTTTAGGTGAATCAGAGATTGCTTCCTTCATATTTGCATCATCAAATCTGGGAGCTTCTGGTAATAGATTTGGAAGAAGATGACTGTGATCGATATTCTGACTAGAGTTGACTCGATCTGTAAGAAGTACGACAAGTATGATGTCGACAAACAGCGGGAGGCCAACATCTCCGGCGATGATGCCTTCGCTCGTCTTTATGGAGCTTTCGAAACCCAAATTGAGACTGCTCTCGAGGTTATTATTTCCCTTCTCTGTTTGCATCTTGTAGATTTTTGCTTGATTTCATTCGGTCCCGAGATCTCTACGGTGGGTTCAAAGGAGTGTGCTTTACAATGTTGTACATAGAATTTGATATTTTTCTGGTCTGAGCTTTGAATAGGGAATATATGCATGAGCCCAATCTAGTGAAAATTTTAAAATTAGGTCGCGAGATTAGTCCCGATTTTGTCAATGGTGAGCGAGTTTTTGTGATGGGAATGATAACTTTTTTAGTGCCTTACCTAAATAATGCTTTGCAGTTTTAAGGTTCTTCTTTGGAATTTTGAATGAGATGTGACATGTAATTCTGATTTGCAGAAAGCTGAACTTGTTACGAAGGAGAAAAATAGGGCTTCTGCTGTTGCAATGAATGCTGAGATCCGCCGGACCAAGGCTCGATTGTTGGAGGAAGTTCCAAAGTTGCAGAGACTTGCTGTCAAACGGGTTAGCTTCCTTTCTCGTGTTTTACACTTAGGTTCAGGATCAGCTACATTGCTTCTGGTTATATCACTTGGTTAAGGTTATATGAATACTTGGTTTTAAATGATATAGTTAGTGTGAGAGTATGTCAATTAAGCTTGTAAATAGTAAGAATATGACTGTTGTTGCTAACATTGGCTGAGAAAGAGAGAATGGTATTCATATTTTGGGTTTCAGACTTTTCCATCTAGTATTTTATTGTGGTAGTAACCACATTCGGATGGCAGTCCATTGTCAGATATTGACTAAGAGCATTTCCAATGGTACTCTAAATCTCACTTTAAACTCTATATTTAGAGAAAAAGTGTCTTCAATAATGCTCTATTTCTTGCTCTAAAAATAGAAGATCTCTATATTTTACTCCAAATTTGGAGGACTCTATTTATTTCTCTATTTTTTTTAGAGTAGAAGTTTTCTTTACAAAATAGTCCTTTAATTTTTAGTGTATTATTATTTGATACCGAAACAAAATTTTATGATCAAAATATAGATAGTACAAAATTTTAAATAATTATGTTTATGTGATATATTAAAATTTTATTTTAAATAAATTTTGATTTTACTATTTTTTTTGTTGACTATTTAATATTAGTGGATAAATATGTTGATTTGTAAAGTAAAGGAATATCTTAAAATTACTAATAAATTAGTAAAACAAAATATAATTAAAATATTCATTTAGAGTGAAAAATAGAGTAAACCATTGGAGCAAACCCTTCTCTATTTTTAGAAATTCTATTTTTAGAGGAAAAAATAGAGTAAACCATTGGAGATGGTCTAATGTTTGAAGGATTAACTTGTTCAGACACGGTAACAATCTATACATTGTTCAGGTTAAGGGTCTTACAACCGAAGAGATTGCTGCGAGAAATGATTTGGTGCTTGCGCTTCCAGCCAGGATTGAAGAAATTCCTGATGGGACAGCTGGTGGTCCTAAAAAAACTAGTGCTTGGACTCCCTCAACAACATCTCGTCCTGATATCAAATTCGATTCAGGTGATTCAACTGAAATAGCTTTATCTAATAGAAATCTGCTTTTACAATAGAAGCAACCTGAAATTCAAGATCACTAAGTCACCTCTATTGTGGATGTTAGATGGAAAATTTGATGATGATTACTTTCAAGAATCACATGAATCCAGCCAGTTCAGACAGGAGTATGAGATGCGAAAAATGAAACAGGCAAGTGATATTCTATCTCGTAGCATTTTACTCTTTTGTTCACGTAGGCTGGTGGTTGTATGACTTTTATACTTGAATATAAATCAGGAACAAGGTCTGGACATGATTTCCGAAGGTTTAGATGCTTTGAAGAACATGGCGTCTGATATGAACGAGGTGGGTTTGTTAAAGTGCAGATGTTAATACTCTTCCCTTATGCAGTACTTGAGCTGATGTTCCGTGATACATGCAGGAGCTGGACAGGCAAGTTCCCCTGATGGATGAAATCGACACAAAGGTATTAGACATCCCCCCTTTCCTATTCTTATCTCTGAATTTGTCAGTGTAAACTGAACTTTCTGAACCCGCTAACAGGTGGACAGAGCAGCCTCAGATCTTAAGAACACCAATGTTAGACTTAAAGATACTGTGAACCAGGTAATTTAAGTTTAAAGTCGAGTTTCTCAAACACTTAGCCATGTTTTTCTGATTTTGATTCCTAACATGGCCATTTTTGTTTGCAGCTGAGATCAAGCCGGAACTTCTGTATCGATATTGTTTTGTTGTGCATTGTACTGGGTATCGCTGCATACTTATACAAGTAAGTTTCTCTCATACTTAGACAAGTGTAGTTATTTACTTACCCTGAAAAAACCATCTCTAACGAAATAAACCTTGGCTCTTGTACAGTGTACTGAAGTGATGAGATGAAGATGATGAAAGGACCCATTCAGTAATATTACCCGAGTCAGTGTCTGCGTCTGTGTGTGAATGTTTCTTAATCTTCTTCTATGATCTTCTTCGAGAGTTTCTTCTTAATGTCAAGACTTATTCAAGTTATTCCTACTTGCGTCCATGTTGTTCTCGTGTCCATAAATTTCTGTTCGGATTCATCATGTAATGTAATTGTTTGCTTTGTGTCAACTATTATTTTACAGCCAAAATTTATTTGAGTCTATATAAGTTAATAATCACAACCTCAATCTACTCTTTTAGTTCATTTTCTGGATAAGAAAGATCAATAAAGAGGCAATTTTCTAAGATTAATCAACTTAGCACGATAGATGTTGTTTTATAAGTTGGTTGAAAATTACAAATGAAATATTTGAAATGCTTAAAGATAATAAGTTTTCAATACTGACAACAACATTGAAGAGTATCTTGGGGATGTTTGTTTGTACAAAATCCATTATGAAATCCTTTCCAAACACAATCCATCCAGCATTAATCTGATTCGTATACTCCAATCTTACACAAAGTAATACAATGGTCATACGAAACTTTTTGGATCTATGCCATTACACAAACCAATCAGAAAATATATGTCCAAACAATGTTGATCTATACATATATAACTACATATTACATATGCATACTCGTATCTATTGTTTTCGACATGTTTATCTACTGTTTTCAAAATCAATCAATCAGCCGAGTTGCTCTCAGTCTGGTGGTTAGGATGATCCAGCTAATGAATTGGCACCAGGATTCGATTTCTACCCGCTGCATTATGGTAGCTTAAAAAATGGATTATTGGGGGTGGGTTTTAGGCTATGGATCGACTTTGTCGATCCAATGTTGACAACAACAAAAAATCAATCAATCACAAAATAAACAATTAATATTCTTTAAAACAAATAAATAAAAAAAGTCATTCTAGTCAAACGTTATTCTTGTTAGTAGTATATAAAATACTTTGAGTTTGTGCTAATATTTGTGCTATAATTGAGTAAATTTTAAGTAAAATTTGTGCACATTTTATGCAATATCTATATTAATTAAGTGAAAAAGTTTGTTTCCATTTTTTGTTGAACTTAAACTGATCAAAGTCCAGCTTTCAGCGATTGCTTTTTTCTTGTTTCATATCCTACTTGTTTTATCTTTACGAGTTTGTCTGATCATGCCAGTTAACTGGGGAAGGGAAGTATTATTCAGAAACATGATCGGAGGATATACTAAAGTGCAGATGGGATCGGGAGAATTTGCGGACAAAGGAATTCGAAAAGCTGCATATGTGTGTAATTTGGATATAGCCGAGGAAAACGCTCATCTTCTTCCCGTTCAAGAGTTTGAGGTACTAGCATCTCATCCGCAGTTTTACACAATTAAAAGTGGGAAAACAAACAATGCAGAAACCATTTTTACTCTGGCGGACGGGGACCTCAACCATCAATCGCCACTCACCGTACATTGGCTTCTGCTTTCTTACTGTTCTTTGGTTTTGTGTCTTGTGTAGTTTTCTAACTTCTTGTTTGAGTGTGCTTCTCCTTGTCTGACTGTGTTGTTTTGAGTGTGTTTAGTTAAGAAAATCTGTGAAACAATACGTTTGATGTGAATTGTGAGTGTTTGTTTCTGTTAGTAAATCTTCCTGTTGAGAGAGCCTGAATGTTGACGTTAATGGACTAAAAATATTGTAATATACAAAAAATACAAAACTTTCTTTCTTTGTTGTTCTTTCAAAACACATCAGATGATATACACTCACATTCACACACAAAAGAGACTCCCCAAAAATGAAGCCTTAATCTCAGCAACTAACACTACTTACTTCATATCACCAATCTGTTCTCACATCTTTAAATAGATTAATCTCCATCTTGATGTCCGGAAAACTTGATCCGAAATGGTTTGATTAGATACCGTACATCGCTACTGGAACATATGATTAGCATTCAGGACCTCTGGCTTCCGGACATACTTTGATCCGTTGTCTGAACCGGTGCTTGATCCACCTGACTACTGCTTGGAGGTTCAGCTGTCGTATGGTTTCTCCTCCATTTCAAAAACTCGACAAGACCTGTTGTACCGCTCATGGTGAATCCAAACCCAACCAATGTGGCTAAGAGAATGGACACAACTGGCTGCATGCGAACCTGCAGAAGTAAAACAGTCATAGACTGAGAGTTAGAACAAGAAAGAGGGTGTCTTGTTCTGTTCTTAACAGATAAAAATCTCACCGCTGAGAAGAAAATGTGAGAGAGAAAAACAACAAGAACGAACTGAACTGAGGCGTAAATCCAGACATGTTTCTTCTTCACTGCACATCGATGACCACATGATCGGTTAATATAATAGTTTGACAACCCTAGAATCAACTCAAACCTTTCAACCAACTATGCCCAAGCGTACTCTACAGAACTGTTGAGAAGCAAAAATTTTGATGTGGAACCGTTTACTGTGCATCTCTTACCCATTGTTGTCGATGTCATGGAGGCAAGAAGACCAAGAACGCAAGAGAATGGTAAAGAGATTGCAATGGCGCCAGATTTCATTTTCATAAGCTGTAAATAGTAGTAGGACAAGACAATGTTACAAAAGCTTGGTACTAAGAAGTGTAAGAATCAGAAATTCACAAATAAATCTTACCAGAAGCTGCTCGAGGAAACAGAAGTATGCAAGCATGCTTACAATAACAAGAACTGGAACATCCTGCCATACACTGAGAGGACGGAAACCGATCAATAATATACATTTTGAGATTTTTTCGAGAGGTATGGTTTCGACTTTGACTTGCCTGTAGTGTGAAGCCTCTGTATCTCCAGCTCCACTATTACCCTGAGAATTCTGCATGCGAAGAAGGGTCACAGGGAGATTCTGAACTTCTTGCTTGCACACATCACATGTTCGGTTCCCTTTAATGGTGAACCATTTGATTGCACATTCTTTGTGGGCAAGGGCTAGTTCGCCCTTACACATACATTCCATCTTGAAAGCTTCTGAATCTTCTCCTAATTCGACCAGGCAGATTCTACATACAGCTTCTTCTTCTGGAACATCTTCAGCACCATCAACATTTGCTTCTGAAACATTTCACTAATATAAGGCACCGGGTTTGTTACACGGATTAAACCAAAGACAACAAATTATCATATCTGTTGGTTTTAAATATCAAATGAAACAGACAACTTCTAACCGTTAAGATTAATAGTATTTCTGGTTGGCGTCATGTGTGGAGTTGGAATCACCCGGAAAACACCTAATTGCCTTAGACTTCCATCTTTGTTGAATGCTGGGACAGAGCGTGAGCGGTGGATAGGCAGTGGAGGCCCTTTTTTCTGTTGAGAGAACATTTTAATAATATACAACAAAACGGTCAACCCAACAATGAAGTGAAGCAGGAGATAGCCTGATTAGCTAAACTTATCTTACAAGCAAAATGCATTACGTAAACATACTCAATTGAGATGGAGGCAAAGTACAAAACAAGAAAATGTCTATTGCCATTAAAATAACAGCATAAAAACCTGTAGAATCCACATGGGAGCTTAAATGAATCTATCAATCAAGTTACTCACCATGGAAGTAACTGGATCAACCACATATCTCCCGTGTGTGGACTCAGGATTTGAGTGAGCTATAGGGGTTGCCGGCAAGGACTCTGTTTTCTTCAATCTCGAAGTTACAATATTAGTGAGAGTCCATGTGGACCTGTCCCTGCCATTTCCTAATGAAGGAGAGGAAGACGCAAAGGCCAAATCTGAAGCTTTCTCAATATCCACGTTATTGTTATTGCTGTTCTGGTTCTTGAAGCTTAACTTTGGGATTCGATTCTTGAAGCTATTAGGTCTGTTTGTTGAAGAGGAAGGACTCAGGGATGCACCACGCTGACCGATTCTAGGGCTTGATATTGGAGAAAAGTTGACTCTTTTGGCAACAGGACTTGATGTTAAGGATGCATTTCGTCTCAATAGATCCTCTCTTGTATCTTCAAGTGTGCTCGATGCTAAATCTAACACAAGGCCTCGCCTCCATATGTCTTGTGAAAGGTTTTCTTCTGCTATCTCAGCAGAATCTCCATCCTTTAACACAGAAATATCATTTCAAATCCAATATCAGATTCTTAAAACCCACAAGTTCAATCCTTGACAGAGTGGACTTTAAGGATGAACCCTAGATCTTTCATCCTATTGCCATTTCGTGAGGAAATCTCCACACCGTAAGAAGAAAACAGATCAGAGCATTTACATGGCTTACGATTCAACGATTAACAAAAGATTCAATAAACCCTAAACCCTAAAATCAGGAGAGATTGATGAAATTCACAGGATACCAATCAAATCAAAACGACCAGCAAATAACTAAATTAAACAATATCACTTCAAGATAGATTGAAAATAGATTGGAATGGAAATAAAGAGAGTGGGAAAGATTGACCCTTTGCACTGGAGAATGATTATCTTCATTAGACCCATGTTCTTCTTCGCGAGCTTTAGCTCTACCATCCATCACCCAGCTAAAATACGAAACACAGAGAATAGAAAAGCAAAGAAGAATCTAACTATATGATCAAAATCAGAAATCAATTCTCTTTTTGTTTTCGTTTTTACAGGAGAAAATTGCGGCAACGAAACATCAAGAACCCTTTGAAGATAAAGATGAGTACTCTTTCTGGGTTCCTGAAATTGAGATATGTGATCACACATTCAATTCATTTCAGATATACCATTGTCCATTTCTCAGCTAAAAAGGTTGAATTTGGTTCGGCTGTTTTATTTTTTTGTCCTTATTATTATATTTAAATGTTTTATTAGTAAGTTTGTAACTGTATAGTTTTTGTCTAAAGTGAGCATTTTTTTTCGTCGTCTAGAAATATTATATTAAACATCTCTGGTTTTTAGATGCTAGTTAGGTTGTTTTCTTAGGAGCTCTCTTAAGTTTATTTAGTTAAGTGTTGGACCAGATTAGTATAGTAAGTTTGGTTAGGGTTTCGGTTTTGTTTGTTCTGAGTTGATCGTTTGGTTCCTTTTCCGGTTTGATCTGTGGCTGAGTTATCTCGGGTTCGATCATCACCGTGATGAGGCTAGTTCGCTTTTTGTCCGTACTTTTCGACCTGATCGAGGTCGGGTCTTCTCTTGAATTTTATTCGAGGCATCAAAAATTGATCAACTTTGTTTTCGACTTAGCCTCTTTTGGAAGAACTATGGGTTATCTTCTTGCCAGTATAGGATCCTAGTTCTTCATTTGTGAGGTATGCTTAATCGCTATGGGAGGTTTTGTCACAAGCTCTAACTTTGTATTGCCTTGCAATGACTTCGATCAACGGGTTCGGGTCAACTTTTTCCGATTCTCTTTTGTATCCTTGCTAGCTTTGATGAATTTGTGGTTCTTTTATTGTAGCTTCCGTCTTTTGGGCTTTAGTTTTCGGGGATATATCTGTTTTCCGCCGGCTTATGTTTCTACCATTGTATTTGGTCATGGATTTGTACTTTCAATTATAAATGGAAATCTTTAGTGGAAAAAAAAAAGAAATATTATATTGAACATACTCGTCCAAGATTACAAAGATGAAATACATAGAGCCGGCATATGCATTAAAATCCTCGGAAACGAATACCAAAAAAGGAATCTGAATCCCAAACGAGAGAAGCTTTCTAAGACTAACCCCGAAAAAAGACTATATTAGGACCCTGATACAAAGACTCAAGAAACTACTGCCCTAAAGAAGACGGTTGACTGAGAACACTGCATAGCATAACTACACCCGAAACAATGAAGAAACCTCCTATGGCGAAAAAGTGTACCGCATTGATGATGAACATGGAACTACACCGACGAGAATATAACCCACTACTCCCGAATATGGTGAAATTGAAACCAAACATAGGCCGACTGGTTGACACCTTAATATAACACTTGATAAAAGAAGATCTTAAACTAGTCTTGGAAGTACGGACAAAGAGCGAAACTGTCCTCTGCACGGAGAAAATTGAACCCAACATAACACAATAACTGATTGAATCGGAAAGGAACCTAACCGATCAAATTAGGGGAGCAATCAATCTAGAACATGAATAGAGACATAACTAGAACCCTTACATAGCTATAACCAACAAACTAAACGAAATAGACTAACCAAACCAGGAAGCTAATTAAGGTTGAAACAAAATTCCAAACCACCGGAAAAAGTCACTGTAAATGTGGAGGTCTTAGTCGTACGAGACCACTGGCGTCACCTTAATCACCGGAACTCCTACAAAGTTGACAGAACCTTCAGACGAGTTGAACCATTGAAGACTGAAAACAACTACCCTGTCAAAACCCTATTTCGATCTGAAACTTGCTACAACCCGATTAGACACCTCATCGACCGGCGAAACAAAGACAAAAAAGGTGAACAGTGTCGGTGCTGTAGAAGCCACCGACCACCGTTCACCACAGTGAAAAAATTGTGTGAAAAAAAATAGATCTGTAAAAACTTCCTCGAGAAAAGGTGTTACAGTAAAGAAGAAAGAAAAAAGTCGATGAACTTCAAGAGAAATCTGTCTAAAGTGAGCATTTTAACATACTATTTTAACCGTTAGAATTTTCGTTATTTGTAATGCCATTTTTTACTTGAAAATTGTATACACATTTTATGTCTAGTAATTTAATTTAATTTTATTGGTAACAAGAGATATTGAAATATCTTTTCTATTCAATAAATGTATTATTCAAATCTGATTTTTTTTGAATAGTGATGTGAAGATGACACTAAAGACAATGAACTACTTTACATCCATTTGTATTGTATATTTATTATTTAAGTTTGTGTAATTTAGGTGTATAACTATCTAAAAATATTTGATTTTAATGTTTAGATAGAAATTTGGTATTTTTATACTAACTTTTGGTTATGGGACAGGGACACCATGTCCAAATATTTTGCCTGACAGTATCTTCTGCAGCACATGATTGTTTCATATTTTGATCCAATCTATTATTACTTTATTCAGTTATTGTGACAAATTTGTTTAATTACAGTACTCAACTACCTGCCAATTTTGGATTAATGGTTAAAAACAAAAAGAAAAATTAAGAATTTATCAAAATTATCATCTAGTTTATAACTCTTTTGAATTGGTAGTCAGTTAATAACTCTTTCGAATTTGTGTACAAATGGGATATCGATCTGGTCATACTAGTCCTTGCTCTTCTTGTGCTTGAGATGGACTGTGTTCTGAAACCCAAAGGAATCAAAGCAGTAACTGTGAGTACTAATGGCGAGTAGTATAACACGAGCAATCTTTTGGAATCTGTTACTTCAGTTCATATACACTCCAAGAATGGGTTCACAGTTGTGGTGTTCAAGAAGAATGTGATGGAGAATGATTCTGCTTACTTTATAAAGAATCAGCTACCAAGTGATTCTCAAGTTCTTTTGAACTCAAAACCTTGATGAATAGGTTTCATGGAACCTCTACTCGAAACAACCCCGTTGGCTTCCAAATTTAGTTGCGTACTTGCCCTGTTTCTCGATATGTCCACCTCCGAAGAGGATGTTCTACATCGACATTGGAGCAACTGAGCATCTGAATGCTAATTTATCATCATCATCAAGCTGGTTTTCAGTCATACCCAATTCAAAGCAAGGAACCTGGTTTCACCTTTGTTCGTCATCCGGGTTTGGCTGGGAACAACAATGCTACAACCAAAAACATCACTCTACATGAAGATTTGAAACCATTTCCTAAAGATGAAGAGAGCTTCGATTTTCTTGCTTTTGAGGAAACTGCAAAGTACTCGGACTCTGTGATTTAAAGATGAACAAAGGCGAGGTAGAGGTGAAGTTCTTCTCAGGTTTAATGGAAACTGGAGCCATATGTTACGTGGACACCAGACTGCATGAACATACTCCAAGCGCTAAGAAGCATATGTTTCTTTTGTCCACCTCTGGAGAAGACAAAAAAACACCTTTCTGGAATTCAGTAATTGCAATCTTTTATCTTTCTTTATCATAATGTCGAACTTCTGTTTTCCACGTTTCTGTCAAGCCGAAAGTGGCTTCAGATGACCATGTTTTCTGCTGTTTCTCAGCCGCTGCATCTTTCGGCTGAACAACTTGCTAAACAAAAAACTGCCTGTTTGTTGTTGTGTTATTCATGTCTAATAAACTATATTGATGGACTGTGATTGTGAAGCAGAATGATTTCGAAATCTCTATATTATGAATTAGCAATCACACTTTGTTGTTAACACAAGGATCAAACATGCATATACTAATATATCAATGGCAGTTGATCCATTCGATCCGTACCATGCCGTCTTTGGCTATTCTTGTTCAGCTGTCCCTCCTTGTCCAGTATTGTTCCCACTTCCGTTGTTACCTTGAACTTTTATCTCCAAAAGCCTTTCAACAGGTTGTCTGCAAATCGGGCAACGGTTTGTCTGAAACCTCAATACCTTAGCGCATCCGCTGCACATACACTGCACCACAAAACCAGACATGTTTTTTACATCAATGAATCCATTACAGAGTAGGAATATCAGCTTTCACAAAAGATGTGCTTATTACCATGTGTCGACATGGAAGAACTGTCGTATCTCGTGGTTCAGATAAGCATATAACACATTCTTTACCGGGGTCATTAGCATCATCAGTTGAATTTTCATCGCCTTCAACTGTATTCCCAATCCCATAAATCTCTTGCAACTCATATCTCATTCCACTAACCCATAGTATCTGCTTCACCACTCTTATCTTAATCTCTCCTTTATCCTTCTCATAAATCGCTTGAGTAACTTGTGCATTCTTTGAACCCAACCTTTCTTCTTCATTATCACCTGTGGGAGTAGCTTCTGCCTTAACCGCCAACGGATAGATATCTGTGTCCGCTGCTTTGAACAGCTCAGCGTCCTCAAAGACCGAAAAATCTATACCCGAACCAGATGATTGTTTAAATTTCTGACCAAGTCCTTTCTCGAAATCCATGGTGATTGGAGGTAGAATATCTTCCTTTGTTGCTGTGAGATTACATTCTTCGGATTCTTTAGCAAAAAAAATGACAGTGATCCTATATTTGGACCAAGTCCACAACAAGATTAGCCAAATACACATGATGATTTGATCAAAGGTTGATTTTTGGATTTAAAAATTCGAACTTTCCGTCTAATTGTAGAAAGTTTCCTCACTAAACAAATCAAAAGAAGTAAACTTGCAACAAGAACACCATTAATTTCAGCTATGGTCACGAGGACAAACACAATTTCACATGTTTCCTGTCTGTTTTTTTTTGGTTCTATCAAATTGATAACGAAATCAACAAAAACTCTACCTTCCGGAGACGGTTGCATCAAACGTGAAGGAGACAAGAAAGCGACCCTCACAATCGGGATCGCGTTCAAGCTTGAGAGTCTCCTTCTTAAGATTAACATCGTTACGAATTGTGACGGCTTTCTGGTGTTCAACATAAGGAGTAGGTTGAGGCATCATAGGACCACCATAAGGGTATCTCCCGCCGGTAGTCCAAGGGAGAGGGTGGTGGTAATGAGGAGGAGGAGGAGGATAGTGATCGTACGGAGAAGGAACCGGCATGGTTCCTGATGGAGTACGGTAGTAGCCAGGATACTGCTGATAAAACTGATTAGGGTTAGGGTTTGGATAGGGTGTAGCAGCTGCGAATACGATACGATTAGCTGAAATTTCTGTAGCAGGAGCTGGTGGAGGAAGAGAAGGAGGAGGAGGTGGCGGTGGTGGTGGTGGTGGTGGAGACGCTGTTTGATTACGCCGTCGACTATTACGACGTCTACCGTTACCTCCGCTGCTGCTAATGTTTCCCATGAATGATTCAGATTTAAAAAAAAAGGTAGGGTTTTTAGGTGACCCAAATGATGAAATCTCAGAAATTTGTGAACTTGATGAAGGTGGATCAGAGATCCGGGGATTATGATTGAGTGAAATGTAAGAAAAGCAAAAGCAAAAGCAAAGAGAGGATTTTGATGAAATTAAGAAAGAAAGAAAGAGAGATAAGAGAGAATAATTTGGGGAAGAGAAAGTGAGTATTAAGATGATGATGACGATGGGGTCGGCTTCGCCGAGAGCCTCCCTTTACCTATGAACACCTCTTCGATACCCTTTTTCAACGAGACGAGACTACTTTAACAATTAAAAAACAAAAAGAACAAAAAATAATTAAAAGACATTACCTATATAAATTTTTGTAATTGTATTAGGTATTATTTAGAATGATTTTGTTCTACCTGTTACAACACAACCATTTTATTATCTTTTTTGTGCAAATACGAGTTGGAATTCACAATTTTTTTCTCTTCTTCTGTATTCATAATTTTCAAATTTATGTAAAGTCTAAATATCTTACAGTGAAGAAGTAGTAATCAATCATTGTATAGTTACATGATTAAAGTTATTTGTGATCAAATTTAGTTTGGCATTGCCTACTTTCTCCTGTAGATTCAGATTGCCTAAATCTCTATAATAATAATAATAATAATCAGGTTTAATATTCTTAACAAAGTGGACTATACTTTATTCTTTTTAAACTATAATAAAACTACTTTTGGCCAACATAATATTCTTATATAGTCAGGAAGATGAACTTGTTTTTTGGACTTCATTGTTTTGTTTTCTTTCAATAACTCTGTATTAACTTTAACAAGAAAAAAAACAAAAAACAGCTGCTGTTTTCTAAAAAAATCATAAACAGAAATTTCAAAACCTTAAGCTTAAATTATAGTATAAATTTATGTTAATACGGAATATTTTTACATGTATTATTATAAATATTATATACATAGTGGACAAAGGGAGATTCATCAAGTTGTGAATGGAAAACCCTTTTTTCTTTTTCTTGAACAAGTTGTGATTGTAAAATCTGTAAAGTCAACTTTATTAATTTGTAACTATACCTTTGATAGTGACAAAAAATATACAAAAACAAATATTGTCAATGGGATTTCTCTGTTGATGTATCTTTGAATATAATTTGCAAAAGAACAAATATGAGGCGTCGAACGTAACGTCTTCTTCAACCACCAAATTAGTGTACACATGTCAAAGATTTTCTTACATTTTTAGTCAGTTTGTTTATTTATAAGAAAACAAAACATAAGAGTTAGACAAAAAAGAGTATTGAATGGTTCTTATTGAGATCATGAGTAATCGGATCGAAGTGTATCCATTATTGTAGTGTGGCCGATAATCGTATCCGAAAGTCCTTGGAAACTAACGAGTCACGTGCTATCCATGAATCCATCTGAACCCAAATGTTATTCATTTACTCCAATTTGTCGTTTTCAAATTAAGTAATTTTTTACCCTAACTAGATTTGGATTTAAGTAGAAAATATTTGTTGGGTTGAAAAATGTGTGTGGTCCAAGACGAGGAATGAGGACTGTGTACTTTGTGTCAGATCTCAATATGAGATATTGTCTCCAGTTATATCTCTGCACAATGTTTTCATGAGGAACACAATATATATATATGATGATGATGTTTTTGTGTTTTTCTTTGGTCTAATCTCAAAGATATATAAACCACATTTGGAAATTTTAATTTAGAACAGTGTTATGACTTATGAGTTAGTAATTTAGTAATGGCTTCTCAACATAAAAAGCCAGTAGGAGATCCTAAAGACCCTATAAAAAAAATGTTAACGGTCATATTCTTTATTGTTTTGATATGACCACTTAAAGAAGAAAAGATAAACAAATAAGTTATCCGATTCAAAATCAGCTGAAATTATGTGAGTAGATTATACATCTCTAGATTGATCTACCAAAAACAGTTTATCAGTTGGAATTTTGGTCTGAAAGTTATAATCAATTGTAAGATTGATTTATGTTGATCATATCTCCAAATAGGAAACTTCGAAAGTCATTTCTCAACGAACCATAAAAAAATTTCACAAATCTTGAATGTATTTTTGACTAAAGGGCCATTTTACAAAAAAAACACAAATAAAGAATAATAACAGCGATTAAAAAATCACAGAAACCGTGGAAATTTTAAGACAAGATCAAAACATCTCTTGCAACCTTCTCCAACCACTTGGCAAGTTCGGACATAGTTGGTCGTTGATTCGGATCCTCACGTACACACAACTCTGCCACGTCAGCAAGTTTCAACAAGGGCTCTACGTTTCTCGGCAGCGATATATACTTATCCACAATCGCTGCAGCTTTGCCTTCTTTTATCACCGGAACTGTCCATTCAACGATCTCCGGCGGATCACAATCCCTATCATAACGTTTCCTTCCGGTTAATATCTCTAACAACATAATCCCAAAGTCATAAACATCTCTTTTAATGTCTACATTCTTCTCGTTGGACGATGTCACAAGGCCGAAATCTGCAACCCTTGCGACCCAATCCGAGTCCAAAAGTACATTAGAAGACTTCACATCGCCATGAACAATCTTTGGCTCAGCTTGAATGTGAAGATACTCGAGACCTTTTGCGGTTTGCATTGCGATTTTAATCCTTAAGCTCCAACTCAATGGAGAAAACCCACCGTGTAGATGATCATGAAGCGTACCATGAGGCATGTACTCGTAAACAAGGAGCCTTTCTCCCATTTCCGTCGAGTAACCGAGAAGGTTCACAATGTTGTTATGTCTAATGTTGCAGAGAATCTCTAACTCTGTCTCGAAGTCTCTAGCGTTTGTGTGGATTATGGTTGCTGCGTTTGCTCTTTTAACTGCTACTTGCCTTCCATCAGCTAGCACGGCTTTGTAGACAAACCCGTAGCTTCCTCTGCCTAACTCGTTGAACTCTTTAAACCCGTTGGTTGCGTCTCTAAGCTCAGAGAGTCTAAACGCTTGAGCAAACGGTGTTACCGATGGTGCAGGGGAAATAGTTTCAAGTGGCTCAGTGTCTAAATCTGACTTTCCCATGCAAAACTTGAATTGATTTGCTGCACCATCTTCTTTACTAGGACTACTGACAATCCGTGCCAGGACGCAGCAACCAATTATGATGATCAATAGAGCAGATGAACAGGATCCAACGATGATAACTACTCTCTGCAATTGATGCCAATGCTTATCTGGAAAATTGCTGTTATGAAGCTTACATATGTCTGAACAAGAACTGTTTTGACAGAGCGAGCAAGGCGTACAGATCCGATCAGAGTTCTCCGTGCACGAACTAGACAAGAAGAATCCGTGAGAGCAATCCGAGCCACAAGGTGAACAAACCATTAACTCTTTTCTTACACACAAACTCGTTAGGTCAGGTTCGTTGAGAATACTTGCATTGAAAGCAAACTCTTTTTCGTTACATGGACCAGCTCGACAACTCCCTGGACTGCACAGCTCTAATGGAGGATCATAAGCTAGTGTCGAAGACCCGTTAACCATCCAGCAATCAAGAACAAGATCCTCTTCTCTTATACCACAAACAATGAAATCAGATGAAGCAATTGCCTTAAATCCTGAACCTTTTGGAATCAAAGAGAAATTAGCATTTCCCCAACATTCAACCTCGTGGTTGTCTTCACGGATTCCGCAAAAATGGCGAGGACCTGCGGTTAACGCAACGTATCGCGAATCATCCGTCGGAGAATTGACGAAAGATTCATTGTCTCCCCAACATTTAACCTCCCGCGATGAGTTTAAAATTGTGCAGATTGCGTTTTCTCCGGCGGCAAAAAGTTGGAAGTTATCGAGAGTTGAGTTAAACCTTAGATTAGAAGAATTGGGGCCAAAGCAGAGCATTTCACCATCTCTGATTCCACCACAGCTGAACCCATCACCAGAAACGATGTTGTTGAAGACTAAATTGCTAACAGTCTGATCAAAGAAGTGTGGATTCTCTTTCGCCATTAAACTATTATTCGTAGCTTTTGTTATCTCCCAACAATCAACAGTTCCATAATCATGATCCGAATAGTAAGCTCCTCTAACTGCACAGACATGGCTATTTCCAGCAGCGATCTGAGAGTAAGCAGTAGTTCGGTAAGTTAGAGGGACGAGATCCATACCTGAAGAAGACCCAAGTGAACTAAAACAGAATGCCTGAGACGTGTTCGACAAAATGCCGCAGAGAAACCCATTCCCACCTGAAAGAATCGCCATAGACGGAATGTTGTAGCTAAGGGAAGTGGAAGAAACAAGAGATGAGGAAGAGGAAGAAGAAGGAGAAGAAGATAAAGAAGATGGAGATGAATAGTTTTTGCCCCAACAGATAACTTCTTGACGACCACTAGCGTCAATGGCACAGAAGAAAGCAGAGTCACCGAACCCAGCCGCAATTGGGCCGGAGGATCCAAATCCGGATCCGGGTTTGGGAAAAAACGGTAGAATGAGTAAGAGAAAGAAGAAAAAGTAATAAATTTCCATTGGAGGTGAAGTGAACGGAGAAGAAGATTGAGATAAGCTGCCATTTGACAGTGTAATGGGGCTGACGAACAGAGAACGTGGGTTGCGTCCTCATGAAACAAAAAAATAAGATTTTTTTTATATTTTTGGTTGGATTCGTTGGATCTCTCTCTTTAGAATATTTGTTTCATCCATCTACACCATGCACGTAAATATTAATAATTGAAAAAAAAAATTATTTTTGAAAAAAAAAAGAAAAGCCCAATTAACAAGCCCATACTAACTAAAAGTTTATAATAAAAAAGCCCAATTACAAGCCCAAGTCCATGCCACCACGGAGATGAAGTACGAAAAAGACGGTTGCGTTCAGCAAGTGTTCATTATCTGGAAGCACTTTACCAGAAAATATTAGTCTCTGTTCAACACGAGGGAAATGTGTCTGATCTTCAATTTTTGCCTTGATATTTGCAATAGTATCTGTTTTCTCAACATCTAAAGTAATGAATTTGCCATTAAGAAATTGATAAAAATCTTCATATCGAACCCTCAAACGACAAAACCAAGTTAAGAAGTAGAATAAGAGCTAAGAATGTTGTAATTCTTTACGTTTAGGAAACTTTACCAAGGAAATAATTCGTGAAACCAGAGAGAAAAGGTTAGAGTCTTTTACATAGGCTTTTGAATTCCTTTTACTAGTAGGAAAAGTTTTTTTTTTCCCGATAGGAAAAGGTTTTTTATATATAGAATTTAAAAAATTTGAATTATTAATAGATATGCAAGTTGTTTTAGTCTAGTGGCAGATGATAAGTCCACTAAGACATACGCACTTGCACAACAATAGATCGAGTTTCATCGCCTACATTATGTAGAAACTTGGCTAATGGACCGGCTAGTTGTGGCATAGTGCTGACAAAAAAATAAATTATTAATAGATATTGTATTTAAAAGTTAGATTTTATAAAATGGAAATTATGGTTAGATTGGTATTTCAGTTAAAACGAAAAAACTCTTATAATTTATTGATATCAACAACAAATTAATAAAAAAGCATTTAGAAATATTTTCGTTTTATTTTATTAGGAGTATATAATATTTTAAGAGAATAAATGTATTTTAGTTTAAAAGATTTAGAAAAATTGTATTTTAATTGGAATGTTTGTAGAATAATTTGGACTAAATACTAATAATTAGAGTAATAAAAATTATTGTTTTTCAAATATTCAGCTTCATTAAATCATTAGAGTATGCAAATTGAAGAATGAAGTCCACTCTTCTATTATGTATTCATGTGTGGGTCATGAAGAAACTCATGTAAGGAGACTTCTTGCCAGATGCTCCCGAGCTGTTGCTAATGCTTGAGTTAATGTCTGCAATCCCAAAATGTTAACAATGAGTTCAATTTAACCAAAACTATGTGAAGAATATCGCTTTCTTCATAAGGAAGATGTAATAATCAATGTGTCATTACCTGTTCAGAGAGTGAATCACTAGCTTCTGTGCTCTGCATTGCTACTTTCCCGGCAATGACGCTTGGGTCCGTTTCAAGAACCACTCTGAAGCATAATCAAACAATAGCTTATAAGATATATATATTTAGGAAAACCTTAAGAAAGCTCAGCAGATCTTTAATATGGTTATGACTTTCATAGAACTGTCGTGTAGGGCTACAATGTGTTAAAGTAGCATACCCTTGATCGACCATTTCATCAAGACACAGAAAGATGAGATCCAAATTCTCAAGGGCTTCCATCTTTTCTACGTTGTTCCTGGTAGAGAAAACGGGATGCATCAAAGATTAGTCTTGCAGATTGTTCATCAAAATGAACATATTTGATTGTTAAGTCAAGCAAATACCTCAGAAGAAGTGCAACAGCATCGAAAAAGCCTTGAAGAACAGATGATAAGATGAGTTCGTTTTCATTTTCACCTCCAGTAACAAAAAAGTGAAGGTCTTGGGCAAACTTATAGACAATAATATTATTGTCCAACAATGTGATCTCAGCTGCATATAATAATATTAAAGCCAAGATTTGTACACTATAAGCAATCTGAAACAGACAGTATGTAAATACAAAGACAGGAAACTCAATACACAGCCCGCGAAAGACAGCGTCTAGACAAATTATGTGTGTGGTTTGTACCTTCTACACCAGCATTGGTCTTAGAAGTCTTTGAGAATACATATTTTTCAAAACTTAACTTCGCAGCATTAGTTGGCCAGTCATCTGAGTAATACTTGACAGCCACACGCATTCCTTCAGAGTCTAGAAGAAGAAAGTTCTTCACCAAAGGACATGAATCCTATCCAATGTGAATTAAATAGTCAGCATTCATGTTCCAGGGGAGAAGGAAGTGGGGAATCCCAAAAATATCATGTACAATCAAACTCTTACAAAGCTATGTCAGCTCCTCAGCATCTATGGCTCAATAAAAAATGTAGCAACAAGGGAACACATACACATAAAAGATATAGTGCATATGTACTTACATGAGTCCCGTGAATGCCTGACATTGTTGTTACCAAGATATATACCTGAAAAGTGACAAGCTAGCTGTTATTGCCATTACAAACATGAAACTTTTCAATATTGAGAGCATGTTAAAATATTCAATTAAATCACCTACTTCATATAAATAGTCAATGCCAGTAAAGTTTTTGGTAAATTATAACCAAACACCTTAATATCTAAATTCAGCTATTTCTCCACATTTTGTGTATAATGAGCTCAAATTCGGACACTGAAATATCTTCATTCGTTGGGATACGCAACAAAACTACATAATGCGAAATTCTGTGTGTTGTCTATATAATATATATGATCTTCTGGACATAACAGCTACAGAACGCCTCCCATTTGAACCACAGATTTCACATGATGGAATAGGTAGACAAAAAATCACGAGAATACAAATAAAAGATAAATCCCAACTTCATCGGAGAATCACAAAACCAAGCACAAATCTGCACAGATCTCTACAATTTACTCATAACCAACAGCGAAAACGTAAAAAGTTTCTCTCATTGAGCTGATCGGTTTAACAAAAAATTGAACAACGACTGTAGATCTTAAAAAGCATTGGAGCTAGAATCATAATCCAGGGATCAGGATGACAAACGCATAAACGATCATCGGAATCAATGATCGGTGAAGAAGCAATGAAGGATTCAGGAACAAATAAATATCTCGCCATCAGATCACAACAATCAAAAACCGCAAATCGAAAATACCTCCTTGAGAGAACAAATAGCTTTCGAAATTGAAATACTTTGTTGTGTACAATGCACGGCTCACTTCGTCGTTCCAGTATTGTTTAAGACTTGCTACAAGTTTGGTTATGAGGATCCTAGATCTGAATATGATTTTAGATCTAACCGACCGGTTATGAGAGGATTAATGATAACCGATTTGGTATTATCCCTCGTAAATTAAGTAATCAATGCTACCGACAAATCAATCATCTTGCGTTTTGTGTAAAAAATGTTGTCATAGTGATGTAAGGTTGTTCGACGAGATCCAATAGACTTTTCAATGTGTATTGACAATTTTCTCAATTGGGTTGGTGGGATTGGTGCTTATAAATGCTGTATTTTGGTGTCAATAAATAGATGGTCCAATTGGCTTGCTCATGATCTATCTAGATATCAGGTAAAGAGTTTGAATCATAGCAGTTCTAGTTTGATTATTTAGGCTATGAATCATGTCTTATAAATCCAAATCCAATGAATAAATTTGAAAAAAAAAATGCTGTATTTTGGTTTTGTTTCATTTTACTTTCTCAAATATAGTTTAATCATCTCTACTAAAATTTGGTTTTGGTTATAATTGTGCACGATTTTATAAGGTAATATTGTATGCATTAAATAATAAATAAAATATTGTAGAAAGAATCTCTCTTTGGTATACCTACTTCGGTTTCATTATAAACACAAACTCCACTCACCAAAAACACTTCAAGCCTACCTCCATTACCAGATCTGAATCTATTATCTTTTCTCTCTTCTCGATAATCCTTCAGATCGTGATCTATGGCTTCCTCTGATTTCGATGGAATTCTCTTGGGAATGGGGAACCCACTCCTTGACGTCTCTGCCGTTGTCGACCAAGAGTTTCTCAACAAGTAAGCTCCCTCAGATCCGTCTCTTTCGTATTGTTTTCGTTTGGTTCTAGATTTATTGTGTAGGATATTTTTCTGGGTTCTCTGATTCTTAACGTTTTCTTCTTCGATCGTGACAGATATGACATCAAATTGAACAATGCGATTCTCGCAGAGGACAAACATTTGCCCATGTAAGTGTATTACTTTTTTTATCAATCATATTGGATTTTTTCAGCATTTTATTACTCAGCACTCGAATTCTCCAAACGAAACTGTGGAAAACGGCGTCATGATAAGCCTTTACTCTTTTCTGTAATTCGATTTGGATATGTACTTTTGGAATCTCAATACGTTCTGTACAGAACTTGGATTTGATGTGACAAGTTCTATGGCTTATATGAAACTCCGGAATGTAAAACACGATAGAAGAAAATGATTCAGACAAATAAATGAGTTTCCTTTTTTCTTGATGCGATTAAATGCTTGTGACTATCTCACCAACTCGTAGTTTAACACCTTTGTTAATTCGTATGATAATTGGTATTTTTAGGTACGATGAAATGAGCCAGAAGTTCAATGTGGAATACATTGCTGGAGGTGATTCATCTTTTGCGCGATTATTATGAGACTTGGTCTTTATGTGCTTTAGCAGGATTTGTGACATCTTCTTGATTTTTTTTGGGTTTTCAGGTGCTACCCAGAACTCCATCAAGGTGGCCCAGGTAAAGAAGAATTACAGCCTTAATTATTCTCATACTTGTTTGATTGTTAGTACCTATTTGCTTAAGTAACGATATATTTTGATTACTGCAGTGGATGCTTCAAACTCCTGGGGCAACCAGTTACATGGGATCCATTGGAAAAGACAAATACGGAGAGGCAATGAAGAAGGATGCCACAGCAGCTGGTGTCAATGTAAGTCTGCTTTAACTTTATAAATTATTGGTATTTGCCTCTGCTTTGTGTCCAAATCATCAGGACTTACACTTTTAATATGCTGGTGTTCTATATCCAGGTCCACTATTACGAAGATGAGTCAACACCTACCGGAACTTGTGGTGTATGTGTTCTTGGTGGAGAAAGGTCAGTTTACAATCTTCATATCTGCTTATGGTTATTTCTGATCAGATGCCTTGTCCTTCTGCTGAGTTGTATTGAAGCGTGTTTCCCTTTTTCCAGGTCACTCATTGCGAATCTTTCAGCTGCAAACTGCTACAAGGTTGAACATCTGAAGAAGCCAGAGAACTGGGCTTTGGGTAAAAAAATCATCATCTAACTATCAGAAATTGGATACTTTCATATGTAGAAGTTATCTGAGATTTTGCGAAACTTGATTTTTGGCAGTTGAGAAGGCCAAGTTCTACTACATTGCTGGATTCTTCCTCACGGTATCAGTAGAATCCATTCAGTTGGTACGTGAACATGCCGCTGCAAACAACAAGGTAACAAGATACAATCCTTCATGAGCACCAGAAATTTCTCCCCGGCCAGTATGCCTTTGATATGAATAATCCTGACATGTTCACATATCTGGCAGGTGTTCACGATGAACCTTTCTGCTCCATTCATCTGTGAATTCTTCAAAGATGTTCAAGAGAAGTGCCTACCGTAAGCAAATACTAACCTTTTTATCTATTTGTTCCATCTTATAATTGCTTCAATAATCACTTGCAATGTACTGAAAAGCAAGACACCTGCATCTAATGTCTTGCTTGGACCAGGTACATGGACTACATTTTTGGCAACGAGACCGAGGCAAGAACCTTCTCCAGGGTTCACGGTTGGGAGGTAACTGCCACAGTTTCTGCTCCATTTTTTCCCCTATTTTTTGGTTTGAATGAGGACAGTTTCTTAATCTGTTAACTTATATTGTATACAGACCGATGATGTTGAGCAAATAGCTATCAAGATGTCCCAGTTGCCCAAAGCCAGCGGAACATACAAGAGGACAACTGTGATTACACAAGGCGCAGATCCCGTAGTTGTTGCCGAGGATGGAAAGGTGACGAAGTACCCAGTCATCCCTCTCCCCCAGGAGAAGCTTGTTGACACCAATGGTGCAGGTATTTGAGAAGAACCCAGCCTCGTTAACTGAACTCAACATCTTTCTAACTCACTCAGAACAACTCTTAATCTGCTACATTCAGTCCTAGGATAGTTAACTATATACAGTAGACTTATGGATTAACCGCCTTTTAACTGCGTTCATAGGTGATGCGTTTGTTGGAGGATTCCTTTCGCAGCTAGTGAAGGGAAAGGCAATTGAAGAGTGTGTGAGGGCAGGATGCTACGCTTCAAACGTAGTGATCCAGAGGTCTGGCTGCACTTACCCTGAGAAGCCAGACTTCAATTGAAACTAAAGCTTCCTTTTAGTTTTTACCGGCGGTTGAGATTTTGGTTATATATTTACGTTCAAAATAAACATCATTGTTGTTTGCTTGCATCACCTATTGAGGCTTTGAGTTATTGAATCTTTCTTGTTGGCTTGTTTTTGCTTTCACCTCTATTGATTAATAAAATATCATTACTAGATCTACTGGGCCAAATATGACAAGACAAAATCTTCTCATGGCTTGTTACATACTAACTCCAAGGAATCCTGCTAATTCCTTATATTTAGCTAATTTACCAGTATGGGACCAAAAGTTAAACACAAGTTATGAGTTAGATATTTTATTCACATGTGACAATGTTTTCATATAACTTTTTTCCCAAGATTACAACAGTTTATGTAACTTGTTTCTTCTCTGTTTAGAGTTTGAATTAGTCAGGTTGATCGAAACTATTTTGACATTTATATGCAAACAAAGTTCATAGAAATTTTCTTGTCGGTGCAGTGAACAATTTATATGGAATAATGGATCTGACAAGTTAGGTCTTGTTTCGGATGTCTTTGATAGAATTAGAGTAGAGGACCAATATTGACTCGTTTTTTGTTCACTTTGATAGAGTAGGAATCTAACGACTTTGACTTTTACTTCTCATCTACAACTTTTTTTTTCTTTTAAAAAATTTAACATTCTCTTTTTAAACTTTAAATATTTTGTTTAAAAATCAATATTTTGTATCAAATTCCTATTAAGGTATAATATGTGTATCATCCGTAATAATATTCATTAGCAATGATCTTGCATACACGTCATTACAAAATTCAGTGATTACGTCATCTTTTCATATTTTATTTACTAGAGTTGTTCAATTTATAACTCTATGGAGAGAGTAGAATTGTCAATTATTTTGTTTCAGTTAGATTCGATATCTAGATATGCAAATATATTTATTTTTAGTAGATTTACTATCAGTCACTAGATTAAAAACCACATTTAGTTTTACTAATTTTTAAATATTTTTATTTGAATTTAAACAAAAATTTGTGATTGTCAAGAAATATCTGACCCAATTGGTTTGCTTCTAATTTAGTTAGACACGAGGTAGTGAATTCGAATTTCACAGGTTTTACTTGTTAAAAAAAAATTGTGATTTGTTATAAAATCTTTCAAAGATTTAGAATTTTATATTTTTAACTACAGAAATACTTCAGAACTTTTTACAATCGCTTAAACTCACATACTTAAAATAATTAATAACAGTGAATTTATTATGTTTTAAAATTATTTTAGCTTAATAACGTTAAATTTTGACGGAAAAAAATAACGTTAAATTTTGACGGAAAAAAATAACGTTAAATTATAGAAAATGGAAGACTGAATACACCCCTATACATTCTTATTTAAAAACAAGTCTATATCTTATGTCACATGGGTTACTAACATATCTTTTTGTTTCTTTGTAAGTAATACAAAATGTCACAAATTTTAAATTGTTTAACACGTTATACACCGTCCTTAATCAGTACAAAAAAAAAGAAAAAAGAAAGGGGTTCGAGTCAATTCTGATTTGATTTATTATCTATCATCTATTATTGGCAGGTGACTCAAGTGAGATGTGTAATATGAAAACCAAATTAATTTTGAAGATGATACCAAACCGGGTACTGAACCAAACCTAAATTGACCAAGTGTATGGTAGTGTAAGGAGCACGAGAAATGTTGAAGTAATAGGTTAAGTTACCAATGTTTAAGGTATCCCCAACAACTGATACTACAATTTACCAAACAAAAATTTACGAAACCCATAAATCGATCTGAAACCGGAAACCGAGGAATTTTTAATTGATTTTTGTTGCGAGAATCATAAACTTTGTCGTTAAATTCATATAATCAAGATTCCAGTAAGATTTGGCAAATCTCATGATCAATCCCTATAAATTATGATCAAATAAGATTAACAGAGAGTTATCCTTATTAACATAACAATATATATATATATATTAATAATTGTATCGATAATGTCTGATCATAGTCTAAATTCTATATCCTAAAAGTCTGATCGAACCATGATACTATAATCATTAGCTAGATTACTGAAAAAAACTTGAAATTCTTTTTAATCTACTATAATATAGTGAGAAAGATTTGAACATAATATCAAATCATTAGCTAGATCATTTTAACCACAAGATTGTGAATATGGTAAAAATGTTGTAAATGTAATAACTTCCAATTTCTTTGAAAGTAGTGGTTACATTCTAAAAAAAAAAAAATTAACTTAGGAAAACTATATTTTATAAGATTAATCAAATATGGTGTTATACCGTAAATATAATCCTAGTATAAAATAAATAAAAACTAATATATAGATCAAATAATAAATTTTTTTTTAGGTGGTCTGCAGACTGCTGTCCAATCTATGAAATACCATTAATTCTATGTGTTTTATCAATATCTCTACGTGCTATTTATTTCATTTCTTCTAGATAATTAAGTTAAAAAATAAGTTAATTTTTAAAGGTTACTAGGCCAATTGACAAAAAAAAAAAATTAATGTTACTGTAAAGGTAATTTTTTTTTCTAGTCACACTACTTACTAGTTATCATTCAAAACTTGAAAGCGATCAGAGACACTTGGCTGCTTCTTGACGCACCTTACCGTTGAACAAGTCAAAAACAGTGAAGAAATAAAATTATTTTCAGGTATTATTTCTAATTAAATTATTATTATTTTGGAAACTTCTTATAAATAGAACAATCATTTCCATTTATTTTGTCCACTTTAAATTCTGAGTTTCTTGTTCGTTTGCTGACTTAGCTAGCTCTCTGTAAAAAGACTTGTTTTTTTTATTTGCCGTGTGAAGACTTCTTCGTCCTCTTTCTCTCTTCCAAGCTAAACCCACTACATCTAACCCAATTTCATCTCCTAATATCCTTTCTCATAATCCAAGATCTCTTTCTATTATGAACACGAATCCTTAGCTGTTATCATAATCCTTCTCTTCTGGCGACTGAATTCTATCTTCTACTGATAAAGTTTTTTGATTTCTTCTGTATATCAATAAATTATAATCAAAGGTCAGTTGTAATCTTCTTATGCTTGGCTTGTTCAATGCGATACAGTTCTTTATTCTGTTGTTGGGTTTTGGAGTATAGGAATAAACTTACGAAATTCGATTGATTCTAGCTTCGAGATCCTTTCTCTTACCTCTGTTGAGATTAGGGCTCGTTTTACTTAGAAATGAATTTGGATCTGTTGGGTCAAAAAGGCATTTGCTCTTGACCTGCGAGTAAAATTTGATCTTTTGAATCAATAGTTCGAAATTTCAGATAAGATCAAACATAGGGCAACTCTGAAAATGATATTTTTCCATGTCTAAGAACAAATGGGGGCAACCGTCAACTAACTTTGTACATTAATCGTTCGATAATATGCTTCAATGAATTCAAATGGCTTCGATGTTCTGGTTGCGTATATGTTACTTGCTCAATGTTTTCTTTATGTCCTGCAGTGGAGAAGCCACGGTGTTTTCACCTGTTATCGACCATGAAGTGTTTCCTGTTCTCTAGTGGGGACAAGAAAGGTGAACAGAAGACGCCTAACTCGGTTTCATTGACGTCGAACTTCTCTGACCGCGAAATAAACCGAAGCGGATCAGATTTTAACTCTCGGGATGTCTCTGGCACGAGCACGGAATCATCCATGGGAAGGAAGGGCTCGTACCCTCCAATGTCTACTAGAGCAAGTAATCTTAGAGAGTTCAGCATTACTGATCTCAAGTCTGCAACAAAGAACTTTAGCCGATCTGTTATGATTGGAGAAGGCGGTTTCGGTTGTGTCTTCAGGGGAACAGTGAGAAACTTAGAAGACCCATCAGTTAAAGTCGAAGTTGCGGTGAAGCAGCTCGGTAAAAGAGGGTTGCAGGCAAGTCTTTTTTCCAGTCTTGTTCTCAAGATTTGTCAGTCATTCATGGGGCTGACTCGATTTATATCATTTCTTGGCTTTTGCAGGGACATAAAGAATGGGTTACGGAAGTGAACTTTCTTGGGATTGTTGAGCATACGAACTTGGTGAAACTGCTTGGCTATTGTGCAGAGGATGATGAACGTGGAATTCAACGGCTTTTAGTTTATGAATACATGCCAAACCAAAGTGTTGATTTCCACTTATCTCCTCGGTCACTCACAGTACTTACTTGGGACCTCCGGTTGAGAATCGCCCAGGACGCAGCTCGTGGCTTAAAATACCTGCACGAAGAAATGGAGTTTCAGGTAATGAATGCCTTGACTCTGCTACGTTATTGATCTCATTTTCTCTTTTTACTGACCTTGATCTATTGGTTAACCAGATTATATTCCGCGATTTCAAGTCTTCAAACATACTTTTGGACGAAAACTGGAAAGCAAAGCTCTCAGATTTTGGTTTGGCTCGTTTAGGTCCAACTGAAGGACTAACCCATGTTTCTACTGATGTAAGTTGTGCATTTCACTTATTTTGGCTGCAAGATTTGAGGAAAATTTAAATGTCTTTAAACGAGTTACATTTGTTTTATTAGGTTGTAGGTACAATGGGTTATGCAGCACCTGAGTACATTCAAACCGGTCGTCTCACATCTAAAAGCGATGTGTGGGGTTATGGAGTATTCATCTATGAGCTTATCACAGGAAGACGACCAGTAGATAGAAACAAACCCAAGGGAGAACAGAAGCTTTTAGAATGGGTGAGACCTTATCTATCCGACACAAGGAAGTTCAAGCTCATATTAGACCCGAGGCTTGAAGGCAAATACCCAATAAAATCAGTTCAAAAGTTAGCGGTTGTGGCCAACAGATGTTTGGTTAGGAACCCAAAGGCACGTCCCAAGATGAGTGAGGTGTTAGAGATGGTAACCAAGATTGTGGAAACTTCTTCAGGGAATGGTAGCCCAAAGCTAGTTCCAATGAATAGTATACAAGCTTCTAGAGACGCTGGAGGGAAGAACAAGAGAGGTTTAGAGACGAGGAACAATGGTGGTGGCGGTGAAGGAGGTTGGTTTGGCAAGTTTTGGAACCCAAAGACAGTAAGAGCTTGTTGATAATTGTTTCAACCTCATGTTACATAAAAAAATGACTTGAGAAAGGTTTCATGGAGATTGGAAAGCTTGAAGACCAAGCTCATATACATAATTATATACGCAGATTGTGAAATATTCTAAATGATGTTTTGTGATTGCAACCACAGCTGAATTACGAAGATATGTATATAAACATCAGTTTTATTAAAAAGCTGATCAGTCTTCAGCACAAAAATATGAGATTTTTTGTTCAATTAATTATGGTTTTTAATCACAGAGTATTTGGGAGAAGAAAAAATGGAGAGGACTACCGAAATTGAGGAGAAGTAGTTGGGAAAATAGAATATTAGGTGAAAAATATAAACACACAAGTATTTGACATTGTTGATTATAAAAATTAGACAGAATCTTTTTAGGATAAAATAAGATGATTTTGATGTATTTTAACATATGTTACATACATGTTTAATCCAATAACAACTACAATTGGAGTTTTTAGTAACAGTACACAACTAGGGTAAGGGATTTTGGAAAAATGTAAAAAGTAGGGGTCGTTTTGATATTACCAGAAAAAATGAAAAAAGAAAAAAGGAAATTGAAAGGAAAATAAAGACTAGCTCTCTTTTCCAACAAGAAACATAGAGATATAATTTGCGAAAATCTCTGCTCTTTCAGATCCCATTATCACAAATCGATCTCTCAGAAACAGAAAGCTCTCTCTTTGATTTCTGAGGGAACTCTCCCCGTCTCGCTTATCTCAATTTCATCATGTCAACCCCAGCTGAATCTTCAGACTCGTACGTACCCAGATCTCTGATTTCGGTTTTCCGATCGAAAATTTCGGATCTTCTTAAGTCTGGGTTTTCCGATTTTTGGAATTAGGGTTTTGGTGATCTCGTTTTTCAAAGTTGAATCTTAATCTTTTTTACTCTTGTTCTTTGTCTTGTTACAGGAAATCGAAGAAAGATTTCAGTACTGCTATTTTGGAAAGGAAGAAGTCTCCAAACCGGCTTGTCGTCGATGAGGCCATCAACGATGACAACTCCGTTGTATCTCTCCACCCCGAAACCATGGAGAAGCTTCAACTCTTCCGTGGTGATACCATTCTCATCAAGGTTCGGTTTGCTTTTGTTCGTTTGGATTCTCTTCTTGATTGGTTAGCTTCTGTTTCTCTATGGAAGGGATATAAATTAGGGTTTCCTGTTCTTTTGATCGATTGATGATTCTTCTGTTGTAAGCAGTGATTTATGATATTTGGTATCCTGAATTTAGGGAGACTTGCTTGGTTACTGATTCTTTGGTTTTTATTAATCCTGTTTCTGTGAGTGATTGTTTTGTTTGTGGTGTCTGTTAGTTCTTATTTGGCTCTGGTTTTGGCTTTCAGGGTAAGAAAAGGAAGGACACAGTCTGCATTGCTCTTGCTGATGAAACATGTGAGGAGCCAAAGATCAGAATGAACAGAGTAGTCAGATCTAACTTGAGGGTTAGACTGGGAGATGTTATTTCTGTTCATCAATGCCCAGATGTCAAGTACGGAAAGCGTGTGCACATCTTGCCAGTTGATGATACCGTTGAAGGGGTGACTGGAAACCTCTTTGATGCTTACCTGAAACGTACGTTGTTGCTTTTTTGTTTTATATCCTTACCTAATTGTGCAAGATTTGATTATTCGTTTGGGGTTCTTGTTTAGTATTGATATATTGGACTGATTTCTGAACATAAATTCAATTTTTTCAACAGCTTATTTCCTGGAGGCATACCGCCCAGTGAGGAAGGGTGATCTCTTCCTAGTCAGAGGAGGAATGAGGAGTGTGGAGTTCAAAGTTATAGAGACAGATCCTGCTGAGTACTGCGTGGTTGCTCCAGACACAGAGATATTCTGTGAGGGTGAGCCAGTGAAGAGAGAGGATGAAGAAAGGCTGGATGATGTAGGTTATGATGATGTTGGTGGTGTCAGAAAACAGATGGCTCAGATCAGGGAACTTGTTGAACTTCCCTTGAGGCATCCACAACTATTCAAGTCAATTGGTGTGAAGCCACCAAAGGGAATTCTGCTTTATGGACCTCCTGGGTCTGGAAAGACTTTGATTGCTCGTGCTGTGGCTAATGAAACTGGTGCCTTTTTCTTCTGTATCAACGGACCTGAGATCATGTCCAAGCTGGCTGGTGAGAGTGAGAGCAACCTCCGAAAAGCATTTGAGGAGGCAGAGAAAAATGCGCCTTCTATCATATTCATTGATGAGATTGACTCAATTGCACCGAAAAGAGAGAAGACAAATGGAGAGGTTGAGAGGAGGATCGTGTCTCAGCTCCTTACGCTGATGGATGGTCTGAAATCGCGTGCTCATGTTATTGTCATGGGAGCGACCAATCGCCCCAACAGTATTGACCCAGCTTTGAGACGGTTTGGGAGATTTGACAGGGAGATCGATATTGGGGTTCCTGACGAAATTGGACGTCTTGAAGTGCTGAGGATCCATACAAAGAACATGAAGCTTGCTGAAGATGTAATTTCTAATTATAGCTTTGCCTGTGTTTTTTCGAGTGTAATGTTTATTGGAAACTAAACTTCTTGTGATTACTTTTTCCAGGTGGATCTCGAAAGGATCTCAAAGGACACACATGGTTACGTCGGTGCGGATCTTGCTGCTCTGTGCACAGAGGCTGCCCTGCAATGCATTAGGGAGAAGATGGATGTTATTGATTTGGAAGATGACTCCATTGACGCTGAAATCCTAAATTCCATGGCAGTGAGTAATGAACACTTCCACACTGCTCTCGGGAACAGCAACCCATCTGCACTTCGTGAAACTGTGAGTATTGACAGTGTTTCGTGTAGAACGAGATCAAAGCCTCTATCTTCGCTTAAATCTTATTCTAATTTATCTTCTTTCCTTTGCAGGTTGTGGAGGTTCCCAATGTCTCTTGGAATGATATTGGAGGTCTTGAGAATGTCAAGAGAGAGCTTCAGGAGGTAAATTTCTTATTCCATTCTTGCTTGATCTGGCCCTAAATTTTCTGTAAGCTAAGCTAAGCTGTGTGGTTGTTTAAATGCAGACTGTTCAATACCCAGTTGAGCACCCAGAGAAATTTGAGAAATTCGGAATGTCTCCATCAAAGGGAGTCCTTTTCTATGGTCCTCCTGGATGTGGGAAAACCCTTTTGGCTAAAGCTATTGCCAACGAGTGCCAAGCAAACTTTATCAGTGTCAAAGGTCCCGAGCTTCTGACAATGTGGTTTGGAGAAAGTGAAGCAAATGTTCGTGAAATCTTCGACAAGGCCCGTCAATCTGCCCCATGTGTTCTCTTCTTTGATGAGCTCGACTCCATTGCAACTCAGAGAGGAAGCGGAGGTGGAGGAGATGGAGGTGGTGCTGCAGACAGAGTCTTGAACCAGCTTTTGACTGAAATGGATGGAATGAATGCCAAGAAAACTGTCTTCATCATTGGAGCAACCAACAGACCTGACATTATAGATTCTGCTCTTCTCCGTCCTGGAAGGCTCGACCAGCTCATTTACATTCCACTACCAGATGAGGATTCCCGTCTCAATATCTTCAAGGCCTGCTTGAGGAAATCTCCTGTTGCTAAGGATGTAGATATAAGCGCACTCGCTAAATACACACAGGGATTCAGTGGTGCTGATATCACTGAGATTTGCCAGAGAGCTTGCAAGTATGCCATCAGAGAAAACATTGAGAAGGTCAGAGTTCTCTTAATCTCTATTCTCTAATCGAAATTGCTGTAGATCTTGAATCTCTGAACTAAATTCTTGGTTTTTGTTTCAGGACATTGAAAAGGAGAAGAGGAGGAGCGATAACCCAGAGGCAATGGAGGAAGATGGAGTGGATGAAGTACCAGAGATCAAAGCTGCACACTTCGAGGAGTCGATGAAGTTTGCGCGTAGGAGTGTGAGTGATGCAGACATCAGGAAGTACCAAGCTTTTGCTCAGACACTGCAGCAGTCTAGAGGGTTTGGTTCTGAGTTCAGGTTCGAGAATTCTGCTGGTTCAGGTCCAACCACTGGAGTTGCTGATCCTTTTGCCACGTCTACTGCCGCCGCAGCAGATGATGATGATCTCTACAATTAGTGATAACTTCAAAATCGTTTAATTAAAGCTTTAAAGTCGAATGCTCAACTTTTGGATTACTGGGAAAGTGATACTTATTCTTTCCTCGTGTTTTCAAGTTATTGGAATCTCTTATCTCATGGTTTTTAATCAATGTTGTTAATGCTCGTTTCAATCCCCTTGTTATCCATCACTAATTAAAAAATGATTGCTACTTCCGATTCTCGTAACTAATATTCCTGTGCAATCATCGAGCCCGAGTATCAACTTATTGCTCTCTGCGCAACAGTTATTTTTGTGACAGCACGTGGGAGAAGAGGATTTCAAGTGGGAAGACATTTGATCTCTTAATGCATCATAAGAGATTATACAGCACTTTAAGTTTTGATTATATCAATTCTCAATCATCATAGCGCTCTGAGTTACGTTTTGGCCCTGCATAGGTAATTGGCATGTGCTTGATCAGATATATAGATTCCAAAATATCTTAATATTTTTACAGACTCTTGTTAAGCTGAGGTTGTTTTTACATCAACGGTGGTTTTCAAACAAGCCAAAAGAATGTTTTATTAATCAACTAAATAACGATGTCAGGTAACAACAAAGCTGCTTCTAAGTAGTAAACATAGTAATTGAACAGAATAGTCTGATGCTAAATATTGCAGATAAACAAAAATACTTAAAAACGATATGACATAGTACTTGAAATCTTCAGCCTTCAGCACCTATTCCACGTGCCTTTGGACGTCTGACAGCGACCAGCGGATTGACTATGCCTTGTGATTCTCTTCCCAAACCCGAGCCTTCAATAAAACCCATTTTCGCCATCATTTTCGAACCAAAACCTGTTGTGTGCTGCTCAAAGGCTCCCAATATTTTGTCTCTAATTCTTCCTGAACCAGAGGCAGCATTGTCATGCGAGATGCGTTTCACTTGTTTCCCAGAAGAAGAAGATCTGTTCCGTCTAGCGTTGTTATTGCTTGATGGACTCGTATCTTCAGTGTCTATGGAGAAATCCAGACCTAACCCAAGTGATTTTGGACGTTGAACAGCTTCTATTGGCTGTGCTATCCCCTTACCATCCTTTCCTAGACCACCTCCATCTACGAACCCCATCTTCGCCATCATTTTGGATCCAAAGCCTCTGGTGTGTACCTCGAATGCTCCAATGTCTACTCCATTAGAGGTCCCCGGTGTAGTTTCAGCTACCTGTTTTGTATCTTTTTCACCAGAGGTCTTTGCAACAGCTATCTCGGAATCGATTACACCACCTGACACAAATGATAGAGGTTGATCAGCATATGAACTCTTCTTCCCAGTGCTTTTGTTTCTCTCTCGTTCCTCTCTAGTAGTTCGCTTTTTCGATGAGTCTTTTACTTTCTTCCTATCTAAACTTCCAGATTTCACTTTTAACCCTCCGCTGACAGCAAAATCATAATCCTCATCTCCTGCTCCTATTAGCTTCTCAATGCGAAGCTTATCGCTGGCAGATGGCATACATGTCTGATATGTCCGAGTCACCGTCACAAAGCTTTTCTTTCCAGAACCATTGCAGCTACTTGATAACCGGTACACATCTGCTAATCGTCTTACTTGAGAGCAATCTCGATTATGCATACGGTGGAAACAATGCATGTCCACGCCATCCAGAACAAAACGCTCTAACTGGGAGTTTATATCAGCAAGATCAACACCACGTTGCAGCATTCTCTCACGACGCTTCAAAGCAATATATTCTTTGCGGTGTTTCTTCTTCTCACCAGGAAAATTACGGGAATTCTTGCTCTTTTGTGCCCCTGAAGGCCAAGACTGGGGAAACTTAGCCACCTCTTTCTTCTTACTTTTTTTCCCTGAAGGCCTTCTTGGATCCTTCACAAACATAAGGTCATCCATTGTCATTGGATGGGTGGCCTTACCATGCCCCGAGAAAGGACTTCTTGTCGTCTTCTTCTTACCATATTCCGTTGAAGCTTTTTGCAGATGAATACCAGCCAACTTTCTTGTCTTTCGATCAGAAGATTCAGTTGAAGAACTGTCATCACTTGACAAATCCAATTTATCCAATGATTGTTCTGCCAACCAATGAGCATCCAACATAATCTCACTGCCACCAACGCCTTCTGAGTAATCCTTTGCAACATCGTCATCAATCTCGGAGCCACATCCAAATATGTCTTGCGAGCTGTCGCTCTCAGATGATTCAGAAGATCCAGAGCTGCCTTCATCTCCAGATTCATCATCATCATCATCATCATCATCCTCATCATCATCATTAATCCCTTCTTCTCCACCACTCTCTTCACCAGAGATATCTTCAGTGTATAGTTTCATCCCTCCTATAGAGATAAAACCTGAATTCCTTTTCGGTGTTTTCACAGCATCAGGCATCACTTCATCTTCATTTGCACCAGATTCCTCTACAGCATCAACCTCTTCCTCAGGAGGAAATGAACCGCCTTGATCACCCAATGCCTTTGGATTAGAAAGGCTATAACTTGGTGCAGCATCAGAATCATCACAAAATCCCAACCCTTTATGAGAGTCATCACCCAAAACAAAACTTGGTTCGTATTCGTAATCATAATATACCTTAATCCCTTTCGATGAAAAAGGCGTTTGATCCAGAAATGGAACAATTTGAGTCGCCTCTGACTTCCCCAACACCATAGGATTTGAATCATCCATTTGATCACTTTCGACGCCTGATCTTCGCTCCAACCCTTCCTCAAAATGCACGAAAGGATACTGATACCCATACATTTGGCCACGACATTTCCTTGGATCACTCGTGGAAGCAGAAGCTTTTACACGATCTGTGCTTCTAGATTTCGATCCCTTCCCCAAAGAGCTTCCTCCTCGAGATGGCGTTGAAAAGTCAGGATCTCTGCGGAAATCTGATAAAATACCTCCTTCAATAAACAGAGTAGAGTTATTCTGACGTCGGCGACGACCACCAGACGAATAACCCGCCGCGGAATTATGATTGTTTCTCGTGCTCTGTCCAGGAGATTTAGCCTTGCTTTTCCCAGAACCACCACCACCATTTGATCTTTTCTTGCCACCGCCTCGCATAATTAAAAAACCCAATTCCAGAAAACCGTGATTCGAGGAGGACGATGAAGAAGCAGACCTTCTTTATTAGTGTTTGCCTTGTCTGGTTCTTCCCAAAAAAATGGGCCACGCAACTAAAACGATAGGTTTTGGTGTCGTTTTTGCTTCTTCTTTTCGTGGATATAAAATGGGCCTTGATGGTATATTCGAAGGAGAAAGAAAATTCCTTTATTTATTTTCTACTTACAATTCGTATCTCTTCCTGGGATAGGATATTACAATCGCTGTTACCAAACAGAAGGTTAGTAGGAGAAAAGGTTTTTATCATCCAGAAATCGTCGGGGAAGATAAACTACAGAGCGAGAGAGAGCGACGGAGATAGAGAGGAAGAATGGAGAAGTATTTTGGAAATGCATACAGGGGAGATCCAGGAGTGCCACATGCAGATGCAGATCGATTTGTGAATATTTGGATTGGTTCTGCTGCTTTCTCCGTCCTCACTTGGGTCAATCCTTACATGTGGCAGCTCTCCAACCAGTTCAAGTAATTTATACTCGCTCTCTCTCTCTTTTGAGTAGTCGAATTTCACAGTTTGGGGATTTTTCTTTTTCGAGTTTAAGTTCTTTCACTGTATACGAGTTTCTGGCTTCCTAGTTCAATCATGGGTGTGGTTTTCCTCTGACTTGCTTCTGCTGAATTAGATTCCGGTATAGCTATTGAATCCATGTAGTTAACTGTTGAAATTCTTCTGTTGGTGCTACATTATATCACAGATTAAGCCTTTCATGTCTTTTGGACAAACTGAGTTAAGTTGTTCTTATCATAGATATAGCTACTAGTTAAAGGGATTGGTCTTTATGGAGACTGTAACTTCATAGCCTCTCTTGTTCGTTTCTTCATTTGTATGATAGTATGATTTTGGCTTCAAGAGAGTTAGTATGATCAACTGTGTTTAAGACCTTGTAGATAATTAAATAAGCATGTTTTTGAGCTGGCTGATTCAAAGTTCAGTTTTTATACGCTTCTCTCATACTGTTTGATATGGCAGTTATCATGACAAGTGGATGCTTTTTGAGCAACACCACTGGAAAAAAGCAAGGGCTAAGAATCAGCCTTACGAATTCAAGGTTCAGACTTAAACCTAATGACTCTTTTATCTATTTTTTTTCATTAAGTAACTAATGACAGCATTGATCACAAGTTTATTTGCTCCTTCTCTTTGTTTCTCAGTGGAATAAGATACCGAAAGAAGTCAGGGACTCGTATTATTACAACTGGCCGGTCTACTTCCCATAGAAGCCCCTGTTTAAGATCGCCTCAGCTGCTTTTGTGACCAGAAGAGAAACAAAATAACTCGTGCATTTTCTGGAAAATTTAGCTTTACTGCTTTTCGATCTGTTCCTTGTAGTTATGTTGGATTCTAAGCTCTTTTTTTCTTTTTCGTATTGATCAATCACTCAACTATTCTCTGTATTCTTTTCTTATGGTTGAATCTAAGCTATGGCATTATCGAAACTGTCTCTTCCGGTTAAATTATCACTACCACAGTCGGTTTTTGTGTTTTGTAAATTTTTGGTGACCAATGCTGTGTTGTGTCCAATAGTTGCTAAAATCTGAAACAGCTTGCCTTCAGTTTCAGTAACTTCCATCACTTTTAGGTTCTATTGTGGTAACGAATGACTCGGTTCAGTTTTGTATCCAAATGTTGCTTGCAATGTAGACAAATTGCTTCATAATTTAGGGAGAAAATACATCCAATGAAGCTACAATAATGGTGTGTGATATCAAGCTGCTTAATAAAACCTCTTAACCAAATAACCATTCAGAGGTCAAATGAACCATCACCAAAACATAATACACATTTCCATAACATGTTTCTGCTGTAATTAAGAGAAAGAATGGTCAATTGTTTTCGGAAAAGAATCTCAGCTAACAATGTTTCTCTAGAAATAAAAAATTAAGAATCCCTACTTTCTTGTAGAATCTTCTGTACTTCTTCCGGCTGGCATGGAATGGTCAGAGGTCCTCTGAGTTGAAATCCAAACTCCTCTTTCGCTTGTTCAAGCAGCCTCCTGAACTCAGGTTTGTTCAATGCTTCAAGCTCCAAAACAAACCTTTTAGCTTTCTCTCCTTTAACTGCAATCACTGCCACATGACCTTCTTTCACATCACTTGGAATCATTGTTGCAGCATTGCCCTCTTCTTCCTCAAAATCACCACAATTCTCAACCCTTTTGGAGAATCTAATGAATAAGCAGCAAGTTTGTAGCTTTCTCATGATAATTTTCAACTTTTTGCTCATTCTCAAAAACTCAACAGTAGAAGAAGTAAAGCTCTAGTTGGTGTTTTTTTTTCTTTGTTGGTGGAGTTATTGCATTGCTTTGGGTTAAAGAGTCTGGACTTTATAAACACTCAATGCTGACCACCGTCAACAATCATGGTTAGGAAATTTCGTAGATATTTCTTGATTACAACATTTAATGCAATTCCTCATTTGTGTTTCAGCTGTTTTCTTTCTTTGCTCTCTTCAGCATAGTGGGGTCTCTTAAGAACACGCTTCTGCAGTACAAAAAGAAGCTCTCTTTCTTTGTACCTTCACGTCTCTTTCCTATTTGATTAAGATAATTAATCTCTGCTTCGGCTTCCATCTTTTGTGTTTTTTTTGTTTAAGTTTATCTAATATACTTATTCATCAAAGAATGGAGAAGATACCAATACCAAAGGACTTTGATTGTTTAGATTTTCACTGAAATTCATACATCTTGAAGAACTACATATTGGGTTTGTTGTATGTGTATTACATGAGTGACGATGAATACTTTTTAGTTGCATACTAATTGATTCAGACAAACCGACACATAAAAGATGTGAAGAAATTGTCATTATCTATAGAGTTGAGTATTATCATATGTCAAACTACCTCGTGGTCTTGTCTGTACGGATTCATTATATGTTTGTTCAAATTTTCTAACACTGTTCCGTACGACTTTTTAGACTCAACTGTATGATACAAAAATGAAAAATTGTGAATTTAACACTGTACGAAAATCTTTAATTTAACATTGATATTTGGATTTTGGATGGTGATTAAACTTTCAATTTTTTTTGTTGACTTTTGAAAAAACTTTCAACTTTTGTTGATTCAGCCAATTGAACCTTTCGAGAAATCCCAAATTGAAATTGTTTCTGAAATCGAAAGCCAAATTGGTTCATTCTTGCAAAAATGATACATAAAAGTATCAAATACAACATTTCAAACTGAAGAATTTGAATTCATTCTTGCAAAAAAAAGATAAAATTGAAATTATAAGCATAAATAATTAGAGTTCTTCAGAACAAAGATAAGAAGTGAATCGAATTTCCAAAAACCAATTTGGTTTTCGATTTCACAGACAATTTCGATTTGGGATTATCGGAAGGTTCAATTGGCCGAATCAACGCAAAGTTGAGGATTTTTTCAAAAGTCAACAAAAAATTGAAAGTTTAATCAACCACATAAGTTCAATGTTAAATTAAATTTTTTTCCGATACAAAAATATGCTTTTTAGTTAATTGGTTTCGTAAAGGTATGTAATGTAACCATTGAATTATAAGTATAAAATAGTTGTAGAAATTAAGACACAAGTATGAGGATTATAAACAGTATTTTTCTGATAGTGATTCTTGGTTTAGAAGATGAATTTTTCAACCAGAGCTATGGCTTAAGTTAGTATTTACATTGTCTTTACATTGAGCAAATTTAACAAATTCTGGTTCGACTTAGACCAGAATTCATTATGGGTTTACTAGTTGGATCGGCCGGTCCATGTTGGGTCTGAAAATATTGGGACTAATATAAACCAAAAACAATATTGGGATAAATATTGAAGAAATAAAATCTTCGGGTCTCAAATTGTAATATTGTTGTTCTGTATATCTATTTTGATTTGAGTTCCCTTTTTCCATTTGCTATCTCTCTCTCTCTCGTTCTCTTCCTCATTTGATCGCCGGAAAATCATAAGCTGTCCGATAAATTAGTGTATACTCTTAGAAGATATTTTCGATCAGTCCAATGGTCTGATTTTCAGCACCTCAGATCTCCGACAATATTTCGGTATTATTTTTTCGCCTTTTTTTGTATCTTTATCGTCGGAGATTGCGATATGAAGAGCTTGATCCAAGAGAAGGCATAGTGGAAGCTATTTTTGAAATCTGAGGATTTGAATCTGAAGACTCAGGGTTTTGATTCGTCCTCTGTTGTATGCTGATTCAATTTTGAGCTCCTTGCTCTAGTGAATCTCCTCAACTCGGAAACTTAGGGTTTCTAGTTAGGGGGAAAAGTGCGTCTCTTTTGAGTCCTTGCTCTTAGCTGCGTAGCCATGTTTAAGAAAATCATGAAAAGTGGGCACCGAAAGCCCTCTAAATCGGAGGCTAATGAACCGTCTAATTTTGGGATTAGTCCGCCTGGTAGGTCTGGTCCTGGGTCTAATGTAGTCGTTAGTCACGCGTCTCGTGGTGCATTGGTTAATTCCTCTCCGTCGACTGTGACGGCAACTCCACCACCTCCGCCTATGGGCTCGGTGGAGCCACTCCCTTTGTTTAGAGATGTGCCTATTTCAGAGAGGCAAACCTTGTTCTTGAGGAAACTTCAGAACTGCTGTTTCCTATTCGATTTTACTGATACAATTAAGAACGCAAGAGAGAAAGAGATTAAGAGGCAAACGCTGTTGGAGCTGGTGGATTTTATACAGTCTGGAACTAGTAAGATCTCAGAGTCATGTCAGGAAGAAATGATTAAAATGATTTCTGTCAATATTTTCCGGTGTCTACCTCCAACATCACATGAGAATACGGGTCAAGAGCCTGCAGATCCTGAGGAAGAGGAACCCTATTTGGAACCTTCTTGGCCTCATTTACAGCTAGTTTACGAGTTGCTACTGAGATACGTAGTTTCGACTGATACGGATACCAAGGTTGCCAAACGGTATATCGACCATTCTTTTGTGTTAAAGTTGCTTGACTTGTTTGATTCCGAGGACCCGAGAGAAAGGGAGTATTTGAAAACGATTCTTCATAGGATCTACGGCAAGTTTATGGTCCACAGGCCCTTTATTAGGAAAGCAATTAACAACATATTTTATAGGTTTATTTATGAGACAGAGAGACACAGTGGAATCGGGGAACTCTTGGAGATTCTAGGCAGTATCATAAACGGGTTTGCATTGCCTATGAAAGAGGAGCACAAACTATTTTTAATCAGGGTGTTGATACCATTGCATAAGCCAAAACCAATCGCTATATATCATCAGCAATTGTCTTATTGCCTCGTTCAGTTTGTGGAAAAAGATTATAAGCTAGCGGATACAGTAATTAGGGGATTGTTGAAGTATTGGCCTGTTACTAACTGCACGAAAGAGAATCTCTTCCTAGGAGAACTTGAAGAAGTTCTTGAAGCAACACAACCTGTTGAGTTCCAGCGCTGCATGGTTCCATTATTCCAACAGATTGGTCGCTGCCTCACTAGCTCGCACTTTCAGGTTAGTAATTGCCCTTGCGTTGGGTTTACTTATTGATCTCTCTGTGGAGGACTCATCTTTGCATATTACATAAATATGGAGATTTGGTTGTTTAGCTTTCTCTGCACAATACAGTCACGATATATGTTAAGCATATTGAGGCGATGTACATTCGGTGATGCGTGCTAGTGATCTTATATGCCTATCACCTTTAAGTCAAGTTCTTTTGACTTCGGCCTTATATATCCACTTGAAAGAAGAATGCAACTTTAGTGCTTAATCAATATTTTTCTCTTTGATTTGCTTCTTTCCCATTTTTTCCGCACTGTTGTATTTTATTTCAGAAAATTGATATAATGTTGTTAATAGTTACACTCATTCGGTTGATGGGGTCATCTCATGCTGTTGATAGTGTTACTACTCTGATTAATTCCTTGATTCTTAGATCATCTTCATTTTCCATTAAATTTCTGAATGTATTGACACTGTTGGTTTTCTTATATACGGCTCATGGAATTCGCTGCACAGTGCTTTAATGGGTGAATAGCCCGGAAAAAAGGAGGCATGAGCTTCGTTCTATAGTATCTATATGCGTTTTAGACTGAAACAGATTTGATCTTACGGGTTCTAATTACAAGTCTGTAATTAATTCTCACGGATTGCTAGCAAACACACAACTTTCCTATCATGTTTTTGTGCCACACCTTAATGGGGTTTGCCTTATGCTCATAGTCATATCTCATGAATCCAATACAGGTTGCAGAACGAGCACTGTTCTTGTGGAACAACGAGCATATTGTGGGTCTAATTGCTCAGAACCGTAGTGTGATCCTTCCAATCATATACCCCGCATTGGAGAAGAACATCCAGACTCACTGGAACCAAGCTGTTCATGGTCTAACCTCAAATATCAAGAAAATGTTCATGGAGATGGATCCTGAGCTTTTTGAAGAATGCCAGAGACAGTATGATGAGACACAAGGGAAATCAAAAGAAGTGGAAGAACAGCGCCAATATACATGGAAGAGATTAGCAGAAGTAGCTGCAGTGCGAGAAGGAGGAGATCATATGATCACTTCCTAGATCGATCAAAAATGGTATTATTCTTTCACTTTTTTTTTCTGCGTTCTCATTTAATCCAATCGTTTACTATTAATTTTCTTTTCGATTTGTTAATGTTTTGAGAATCATCACTTCAAATTCTGATTGCTCAGGGAATAGTAGAGAGATGTGAGCTATTACTGTCAGAAAGAATGTCTTTAGTACTAAAAATGTGTTTGTGATCTTCTGTCTAATTTGTTTTTTTTCGTGAATTTTGTTGAATTTTATATTCTATATACTGGATGTTTGTAGCTTGTGTTATTAGCATCTCACATCCAATTTAGTTTTACTGTGTTGATCCACATTTATCCCTTTTGTGTTTTTTGTAAGGGTTCATTTTATAACGTGAAATCAACTTTATTCTGACAATAACTACAACACCCAATAAGAACTTATAAGTTATAACACCCAACAGAGATTGTGGAAAAAGAAGACAAAGATTTGTGGGAAAAACAAAAATACAACAGAGACTTGAAACGAGAGGGAACGGAACAGCATCAAAGTTTCTTAATGAAATTTCTGATAAACTGACAACTGTTTTGTAAGTATGAAACCACTCATCAACTGATCCACATTACTTATGTGTAAAGTCGATGGCCACATTACTTATGTGTAGAGAGAACTAAATCACACAAGATTTTCCCGATGTTTAGACGGAAAAAAAAGAACAGAAACGTCTCGTCATCTTTCAGTATTTAAGAAATCAGCTCCGCATCTTTGGGTATTTACGATATTGTCCCGAATCTTTGGGGTATTCACGAAATTGCCCATATCTTTCGATATTTACGAAATTACCCCACATCTTTCGATATTAATGAAATCTCCCAAATCTTTCGGTATTTACGGAATTGCCCCGAATATTTCATAATTTACGAAAATGCCTCTCGTATTTAAATATTTTATGAAACTGCCCCACACCTTTCCGTAGTTTTACCAAATTACCCCTCATCTCTCGGTATTTATGAATAGCCCTGCATCTTTCGGTTTTTTTAATAGCCAGGCATCTTTTGGTATTTACGAAATAGCCCCGAATCTTTATGAATTTACGAAATAGCCCCACATCTTTGCGAATTTACGTAATTGCCCTGAATGTTTCCGTATTTACGAAATGGCATCGCATCTTTCTCTATATAAGAAATTGCCCCGAAGCTTATTGTACGCCGGCGATTATTTTTTTTTCTTTTTTATAAGAAAAAATATTTCACGGCGGTGGAAAATAAAAGAAAGAGAGAGCGAGAGAGAGACAAAGGGAGAGGTTGACTGCGACAATGGCGGTCCCGAGAGGCAATGGTTCAATTGAAGAAGAAGATGTTGACGGAGATAACGCTCTTTTTGAGGAAAACGGTGTTGACTACGATAGCGATTCCGAGCTCTCCTCGAATCTCCGTGATTTAGCTGCCGCAGCTCAGTCCGGTGACGTCGCCGCCTTGCGCACAGCGATTGGTTCTTCCTTAACTTCTTATTTCTCTCTTGAGTAATTTCTTAAAATTGCGGTAGTCATCTTTAAGAAACCGAACGACAATTAGGGTTTTGTTTGAATTCCCTATTGCTTAATTTGCTGGCTAAGGACGTTAAGCTTCAAACTTTTAATGGAACCCGTTAGATTGGTTTATCTTCAAAACCAGAGCGCTCTAAAAGAGTATAGTTTTCGTGACATAACATAATAAAATTTCCACACCATTTACGGTAGATACCTCTAGTTTGATCTTTGTCTCATCTGTTTTCTCTTCTTCTGAAGCCTCCTCAAGGGCTTCCTCTTCCATTTCACTCGCATCTGAGCAACCTCACTGTTCTGTTTGTTGTTTGCCCATTTAGTTTGTTAGTTTTCCTTATGTTTTTACTCCTTGTTAATCTTTGTTTTGTTTATTGCTTGAAGCTGTGATGAACCTGACCAAAGATTTGAATTCTCTTACTAACTTATGACAATTAGATTTAACGGGCTCACCTTTCTGCTGATAGAATAGCAATTGTATCAGATTTGTATTGTAATTGGCTGATTTGTTCTACTGATGTGTATTTTCTACTGTTTTTGAGTAGATGAAATAAATAATGTTCCTTCTCTGAATTTGATAGACAATTTGAATGGGAGAGTTGATGAGCCACTTGAGGATAATGACTCGGCACTTCACCTGGCGTGTCTGTATGGTCACCTACCTTGTGTTCAGGTTGCTTTTGCTTTCTTTCTGTTCTTTGCTAAGTCATTCTCACTGACTTTGATAGCTAATGTATTTTGCAGCAATCATTAACCGTCTAATGTTTTTTTTTTGTACCACAGCTTCTCCTAGAAAGAGGAGCTGATATGGAAGTCAAAGATGAAGATGAAGCAATTCCTCTACATGATGCTTGTGCTGGAGGTAAAGTTGGGCATGGTCCTACCACCATTCTGTTGATAATTGTTCTATGGCTTATTGTTCTCTTTTTGTTGAACTTGAGCTCGCAGGATACTTAGAAATAGTACAGCTTCTTTTTAGCCGAGCTAGTGGTCCTGAATGTGTAAAGAGAATGATTGAAACAGCCGATATTGAAGGTGACACTGTAAGTATACTCCATCTTCAAATGCATCATCATTCTCTCTCCCTCCTCTCTATACTGCAGTTCATCACAAAGTGTTTTCTTGTTCACAGCCTCTGCATCATGCAGCAAGAGGTGAACATGTTGAGGTGATTAGGTTTTTGCTAAGTTCTGGGGCTTCACCAACGACAAAAAACTCCTATGAGAAGGTAAACATTTGAAAACACTTTCATCTTTGGCTTTTCTGAATTGCAATTAGCGATAGCAATAAAAAAGATTTTAATTATGCAGACATCAGGTGAATTAGCTGATTTAAACACTGATGCTAGGAGGATTCTTGAAGATGCTATAAGTAACTCAGTAATCTCAGAGTGATGCTGCAAATCTGCGGGCTTAGTTTTGGCGAGTTAGTGAAGTAATAGGGAAGGATTTTGTGGGTTTTATACAAAGATTTAAAATCTGATACACTGCCAATGAGTTAAGAACTTCTGTCTTTTTTCGATCATGAAATTATTATCAGATTAGTAAATCTGAATTGAGTTATTGAGTAAACGTTTCAATGCATATCAAGAGGCAAACAATGTGATTGTGAATAAAAGAGTTATAAAAGCTCTGTCACTGTTGTATTGTCCAAACGTACAACGTATGAACAGTAATGCATAAGACTTTAGCCAATAAATGATTGACACGCAAGCAAGACTTCAAAACGAAACAGCAAGATTTGAAAGTTGGTGGATTGAAGTGTGAATAGTTAGAAAATATAAACTAAAAACGATAAATATAATAAAAATATGATCCACCAATGACAGACAATGAGCAGCTTTGGACTTCATAGCATAGCAGCACTCAGAATCGTTTAATCTGCCTTATTCTTACTTTTTGGCTGTTTCCAGGATAATTTCTTTCTCCGGCGAGAAGAGATTTTCCGGGGGAATATTAGTGGAGCTTGGGTTTTAGTATTTGTTTGAGAAAATTACATAAAGAAGTGATTACATGGCTGTTGCGCCGGCAAGAGCTCGTTCAGACTATGATTACCTTATCAAGCTCCTCCTCATCGGCGATAGCGGTACGTCTCTCTCTCCGTCTCTCAATCTCAGTCTCTCAATCTCAGTCTCTCTATCTCAGTCTATATTAAGAAGGATGAGCAAACGGGGTTCAAAAACTGTTCCATTTTTAACTAAGAATTTTCCGTGCCTGTTTTTTGTGATCTGAATTAGGGTTTATGATTTTGAATCTTTTTTTGCGTTTTTTCCCTTCCGTATCTGATCAACAAAGTAGATGAAGAAAGCTACACGGTAGCTGTTCATTTTTGGAAAATTAAGCTTAATTGGAAGTTTTTGAATCAAAATCTCTGGCTAAGATTGTGAAGAACTAATGAAACATATATATAACTTGATTGCTGAAGTAGTTGAGATAAAATTTGCAGAAGTCGTTAATCTATAGTTTTGGTTTTAACTTTTGTCCTTTACTTTTCGTACTTATGCGTCTGTACTCTGTATATATTCGCAGGTGTGGGAAAGAGTTGCTTGTTACTGCGATTCTCGGATGATACTTTTACCACGAGTTTCATTACTACCATTAGGTTTGTCTTCTTCGTTTGGCTGTTTTCATGTGTTTTTTTGTTGAAAATTGTTGAAAACTTTTGTCTAAGTTCCTGTTTTTTCTTCTTCTTCTTCAGAATCGATTTCAAAATAAGAACAGTCGAACTTGATGGGAAACGTATCAAATTGCAGATATGGGACACTGCTGGACAAGAACGTTTTAGAACTATAACCACAGGTAAAACTGGTTTCTTGCTCACTCTAATGATGTTACTTATAAATGAAGTGAAAACTAACTACATGTTTTTGTGTATGAATCTGTTGATTTCAATATCTCTGAAATACCATACCTTTTAAAGATAAATAGTCGTTTTCTATACTTCTTGTTGGTAACGTTTGTCTTTTACAGCATATTACAGAGGAGCAATGGGTATATTACTCGTCTATGATGTAACAGATGAGTCATCATTCAACAGTATGTCTTCTGGTTTTTCTTTGTCTCAGTAACAAATTCACGTATAAGAACTTTAAAAACACTAGTGGGAACTAACACAAATTGTTTGTCCAGACATTAGGAACTGGATGAAGAACATTGAGCAGCATGCCTCCGATAGTGTCAACAGAATATTGGTTGGTAACAAAGCCGACATGGACGAAAGCAAAAGGGTAATTTTGCTGTTAACTCTGTTCACTATCTTGACCATATTCCCCTACGTTTCGTAGTATACTAATACTGCATGTTCTTGTACAGGCTGTCCCAACAGCAAAGGGACAAGCTCTGGCTGATGAGTATGGTATCAAATTCTTTGAGACGGTGAGTTGGAATTATATATATTAACATGTTTGTCTCCTCGTTCGTTGTTTGTTTAAAGGTTTGATAAGCGATGTGATTGAAAACTGTTGCCAGAGTGCAAAAACAAACCAGAATGTGGAGCAGGTTTTCTTTTCAATCGCCAAAGACATAAAACAAAGACTTACAGAAAGCGATACAAAAGCAGAGGTAAAGAACCACATGGAACTTACTTTGTGCTCGTATTATGAAACTGATTATAAATTGCTGAGGAAATTTGAATACTGTATTTGTTGTTTTGCAGCCCCAAGGAATCAAGATAACTAAACAAGACGCTAACAAAGCCTCATCGTCTTCTACAGCTGAGAAATCGGCTTGCTGCAGTTATGTTTAGAAGTCCATGTACCTGTTTCTAATCTCGTACCGTCTTTGATTTTCTTCGCATCATTCAAGAGATCGTCCCAAGTTCTTATTGTTATTGTTACCTAGAACGAGTAGGAGGAGACACTTAATTGATGGGTTGCTTGTGCCTATTTTGCTATCTCCTTGTCCAAACACTGTACTGGAACGTTGACTTTGAATTAATGCAAACTCAGGTGTTGTGTGCATACGCATATGGTTTCAACTTTCAACGATCGATATAAGAGGAATATTTCTCTGTTTCACTTGTGGGATTTCGTCTGACCAAATCAAAAAACTTTTAGACCAAAAGTAAACAAACTAGATAAGAACACCGAGGGTCTTGCTCTGTACGGTATAATGGTGATATAAACTTATTACATAATCTCAGCCGTGGTAAGAACAAAGATGTAAGAAATTGATGCATTTACAGAGAAGCTTAGCTTCATCTTTTTGAGAAATCTACACACAAAAGAGCTACTTTCGACCCATTAACCAATCAGCTCATGAGGTGCTGCAACAACCACCTTGATGAGCTCTGTTATCTGGTTTTCTCTTCACAGAGCTTGATCCTTCTTCCAAAAGACTAGGTACCTCCATTATCTGTATTATTTCGCATCTTTTATTAATCATTCTTCTAACTTTTGACTGTTTCTGGAAGTGAAAAGGGATCATCGAGATTTCTGCTTACCTTCGAAGCAAGCTCTTCGAAACACCGATTCACGTTTTCTTTGGTTCGTGCACTACATTCGTGAAACAAACACTTGAGTTCTTTTGCTAGAGCCATGCCTTCTTCTCTGCTAACTTTCCTTTCAGATTCCTGGAATGATAACAAGTATCAGTGAAAGGAAGTTCAAGCTGAATTAATTACAACTTACAAGTATTACTACTGCCTACTCACTTTATCAACTTTGTTTCCAACGAGCATCTTAATGCAGTCATGGTTAGTCGAGTAGAGCTCAATCTCCTTAGCCCAAACATCTGCTAAGTTCATAAATGTCTCTCTTTTCGTCACATCATAAACTGCATCATCACCAAAAAACCCCGGAAGTACATTATTACAAGTCTTGGGAACTTTTTGCCAAACTAGTTATGATCATATCATTACCAAGAATGATTCCTTGGGAGCCTCTAAAATAAGAACTTGTCAATGTTCTGAACTTTTCTTGTCCAGCTACACAACCACAAACCAAAAAATCACATGGACCATCAGTTTCGTGGTAACTAACTACACTACATTTACTAATATCTCAAACTGCTCTCAGGAATTTGCTGAGTGAAATAAGCTTACCTGTGTCCCAGATTGTAAGTTTTAGTCTTTTCCCTCTTACTTTCATCTGTTTGATCTTAAAATCAACACCTACAATTGTATACTGATCAAGTTTCAATTTGTACTTTATCAGGCAAAGTCACAGCAAGCAATGATCTTTTCTCAGTTCCTGGGAATCAAACAGAAAAATCAAAAACGAAAGCTTCAAGTTTCAAATTCAGTTGACTTCATTTGAGTTTTTGACCAGAAAAGGGTCTAGCTCAGAGCTACTGTTCCAATGCAAAAACATCTCAACAAGAAAATGAATTTCTATCTGTTCCTTTTTCTTAGGAATCATGCAGAAAATCAACAAGAAAAAACATGTGGGCAAAGAGATACATAACTTAGCTTCAATTCAGAGTTTTACCAGGTCAAGAATCTAGCACTGGGACTGATAAAGCTATTTAGTACCATCCTCGGACAAACACAATCGTGGGAATCAAACAAAACTTACCAATGGTCGGAGCAAGATCTTCAACAGAGCTGGAAATGAAGCTAAGAAGCAAGCTACTTTTACCAACACCAGAATCTCCAATCAACAAGATCTTAAAAGATAGATCGTATCCACTTTGCCCAGAAGAAGATCCCATTTGCTATTATCTCACTCTAAAACCCCCGATCTAAAACTGTAGTAGAGAAAAGAACAAAAACCCAGGAGATATCAAATCAAATTAAACCAGACCCTACTTAATAAACAAACAAACAAACAAGAACAGGTGAATTTTTAATGTTTTCTTCAATGTCTTGTTAAGAATAAATGAAGGAGAAAAAAAAGAAAAAAGGAAAAACTTTTCCTGTGCACTTAAAATCTATGATGCACACAGTTTAAGAAAGAAAGAAACTTTGATCATTTACAGAGCATAAAAACGAAAAAACGGAAAATTGAACAAATACACTTTTAAACGTTAAATTCTTTGCTGCTTCCTCTTCTCTTCCCCAACATTTAGGCTCACGACACGTGTTTGTTGCTCCATTGATTATTTTTTCTTGCTTTATTAAAAAAATCAAATATCTCATGCAATCAAGCAAGCAGAGCGGTTACATTTTGCGGTTAAGGAAAATGGTTTTCTTATTGAAGCTCTCAAAAGATTTGTTTACAATAATTTATAGTTACAACGTTATCTTTGCATTTTCCTCTACAAAACAAAGTATTAACTGTACTCAGGTGTCTCTCTATGTGTGGGAAACACACCCTTGATGAACTCAAGAAAACGTTGGGAGTAGAATGTTGGATCAACGGCTGAGATCGAAAGAGAATCAAAATGAAGAGATTTGTAAGCGTGTTCAATCTTCTTCGTCATGTTATATTCTTGTAAGATGTCTATGATTCCAAGGTAAAGCACAACATCGCAGCAATCATGTAGAATCTGCTTGTCTTTCTCTTCTCTTCCTGGTATCAACTCTGCTCTTGCTGGCATGTTCACTCCTTGCTGTATCTGCAGCCTGCATTTATATGAATTCTGTTTCATCATGATCTACTACAAGTGTATAAGCTTCCAAATGATAAAAGGTTGCTGCTTTTAGTTTAACTTCGGTGTTTTTGCGTTGGTCTCAGTATGAAGTAGAGCACCATTGATCCTCCTAGGTTAAGCATTGATCTTAATCTCCTTCGTTTCTTATTTGTTAAATGAGTTGAGAGTTAGTTACCTGGCTGTTCCAGGAAGAAGGAGATCAACTTCTTCATCACCAGCAGCTGATGCTCGTAATCTGCTGCCTCTGATGTGAGGGCCAGTTACAGTATTGTCACTTCCCCGAGGAACAAGAACCAATCCTTCGTGGTAAGACAACATGTCATCCTCGATTGTATCTGCTTACATGCATCGTCATCAGTAGAAGAAACATAGAATGAATCATTTTAGAGGCAATGGAAAAAAAAAACACAACAAAAGAATCTTACCGTCTTCAGCTACACTTTCCAATGCATCAGTTGTTATACTTTGAGCACGGACCAGTTGGGACCTTAAGTGCTGTGGAGCTCGATGGTGCACACCGAGCAGAAGACTGTAATCCATTATATTCTGTGCTTCCAAGAACTTGCTATCGATCTCTAGTTGCCTGGTTACACACGAGGTAACATATTGTGAATTCAGGAGAATGGATTGATAAATGTATATATAAGTTACCATTGGTCCTGGAGAGAGAAATACCTTAGTAAACCTTCCCGCCAAGAAGGTTCCAAGAAGAAGCTGTAGCTCAGATCCAAATCTTTCAGTATAGTGTTCTCATCTATCTCGACTTTGTCAGCAGAACGTCCCAATGATGAACCTTTAAGGTCAAATCTCCGATGGATTCTTAGATCTGTAAAGAACATATTACCCATCACCACAAAGCGGAACTGCAATACAATAGATATTATCCAAGTTAGTTAGTCTTCACATTGATTTGGATTCCCAATTGTTGCTCTAGTGTTAGAGTTCTACTCTAGATAATATCTTAAGGGTAATCTCAGTAGTAATGATGGATATAAGTCATTGATTCAGGACCTTTTGACCACTTGATGGTTTGATTCTGTGAAGGCCAAAGAATTTAGTAATGAGTGTGTTCTCATACGTTTTCACATGATGATGGTAATCCGGAAGCATCCTCAGGAGAACCTACACAATAAACTTCTATTAATTCTCAATGTGCACAAGCTCAACGACCAGCAGAACAAAGAGTCCATACAAAAGAAATGAAGCAAACTAAAAAGACAATGTGAAACAGAGATGGTGGATACATAAGTGGTCACAAACCTTGACTTCAGATTTCCTGAGTGTTTTAATCATGAACCGATCATCTTGAGACAGGAAGAAGACACTGCCGCTCTTCCCTGGAGAAGAAAGCTCCCTTAAAGTGTCGTTTCCACAAATTGACATCATATAATCAGCTGCATCGATCTTGAACAGCTCCCTCAGGTTCCTACAAAGTTTAGAATACATGTAAGATTTTAGTTTCATGGAGACAACTACTATAGTTAACATATACTGTTCTGAATAAAGAATCATTTCCATATATACTAACCTGAATACCATTGGACAATAGTCCTTCCATTTAAAATCTTCCGAGTGGTGAGGAGGAGTCATCGTGGAGCCAGCTCGAGGAAAATTCATCCAAAAACTAGCCCGAGGTCCAAAGTCTGCTGTCCGTACTTCTCGCCTTTGTATAGGCGTAATTTTCCCCACTGTGTATCTAACGTTTGAACTAGTTCAGTAACACAATACTCGAGGGCACAGGATAAGAAAGAGCAAGCATTACCTGATTCCAAGCTGCAAATTGAGCATCAAATCATAACTCCGGTGACCTTTAATAACAACTTCTCCTGGCTTCTTAGCTTCTTTAACAAGTCTTTTCTGTTTCCTTTTTGCTCTTCTGGATGCGCGTGTAAACCCGTTGTTTACCACAAGCTCAGTGATCAGAACACCTTGCATATATTCGCGCTCCAAGATCGGTATGTTTGCTTTAAACTGTACACTGCTTCCGCTATCTAAAACTGTAGTAGATAAATCCGAGTAATCATGTCCAATCACTTTCTCAATAGATACTTCAAGACTCCATCGTCTTTCTAAAGAAACCCTTCCATTGCGGGACTGTTCTAAGTTTATTAAGCTCCCTTTTGAGAGCTTATTACGGTTCATACCAGCTCTAAGGTTTTCCATATTAACTGTAGAAGCAACTTGGTTCTGTCTTCTTAAATCCGGTAAAACACCTCTTTTTCTAAGAGCATTTAGATAATTCTCTTGCACTGCAGGAACCCTGGTTCCAGCTGGATAAAACGAGCCTTTACCATCTTTCAAACCTCGAGTCCATGTTCCTACATAGCAACCACCATCGCTCCATGTATATACACCAACACCATGCATCATTCCATTCAACCAACTTCCTTCATACGAGTCTCCGGTAACCCAAGTCAGTGTACCCTTTCCTGACATTTTCCCGCCTTTCATATCTCCGAGATACACATTTTTATTAGCCCAAGTATACTTTCCTGGACCTTCTCCCAGCCCCTGAATCCAAGAACCTTCAAAGACATCCCCATTAGGGTAATCCTGATATCCGAGGCCGTGTTTCAGATTAAGCCGCCATCTTCCTCTATACGTTAACTTGTTGGCATCCACATAAGTCCCTGTACCATGCATATAACCGCCTGAAAATTCACCCTCATAACATGCTCCTGAAGGCCAACTCATCTTTCCAGTTCCATGTCTCACCCCACGCCTCCATTCTCCATCGTAAACGCACCCATCTGACCACACATATTTCCCTGACCCCTCAGGAACATTTCCAAGCAAAGAACCACTATAGGATTCACCATTAGGGAGTAACAGATCCCTAACTCTGAACCTGGCATCCTCAGACATTTCAGAATTTTCTCCATTGTTTAGCACGGATAAGATCTCTTTCTTAGTGAGTGCATCAACAGATTTTGTTCTTTCTGCACATCCAACTGGTCCTCCCACTTCAAGGCCAGACATGTAAACCTCCAAACAAGCTAAAGCACAAACGCTCAGACAAATCACAGAGCAAAAGGCGTCACAGCCTCAAGGAATATAACCTTTCAACAAAACATGAGGCTACTCCAGTTAACTAACAAACTGATGATACAGAATGTGCTCAGCTACGCTATTTCAACGAAGAAACAGATGCAAGAATCGGGTTCTAAGTCACGATGACTGAACCTAGAATCAGAATAAGAAAATATGAAACTAAATTCTGAGTAAGATAACAAATGTAAAACTAATGAGGAAAACATGAACATATATAATTGGTTACAAAAGCAAGGACTTCCTCAAATCTATCAAACGAGAAATATTAAGACACGCATCTAATTCTTGGTCCCACTTGAAAGAACAAAATCCCAGTAAGAGAGGCAGAGAATGAGAAGAGCAAAAAAAAACCTCATTTTTTCCTCTCAAAAAGAAGGCCGAGAAGAAGACGGACCTAATAAAAATCTAACTTTTTATAATCAAAATTGTCGATCTCTTTTTGAATTTCATTTAACGAAGAGATTCCTTCCACGTATCCAAATAAAGCCAGAGTATGTCAAACCCAAAAGCTAAAAAAGAATCCTACTTTTTAAGAATTGATCAAATGAAAAAGAAAATGTAACTTTCAATAACTCAACCCAAATTTAGAATCTATACTCATAATGAAACTCCTATCTTCAAACCCTATAGAGCCCTATCAAAAGTTAAAGCTTGGGTGATCAGAAACACCAAATGATCTCTAATTTAATCTCAATCTTCATCAAAGATAGAATGAACGCAACAGCAATCGAAGATCCCGGTTAAAGACTTGAATCTAAAGAGAACTAACAAACAATAAGCAAAACCCGAGAAAATGTCCGAAATAAAAAATGATTCCGGATCCAAAACCAAATCAAGCTCAGTAAAATAGAGAACATGGAAGTTAAAGAGTTGCACAAACCGTAGGGACAAAGCTCAAAGCTTTTCTCATTCTTCCTCTTCGTCTTCTTCAGCGTCTGTGGGCTTTTTAGTCAATCTTTCTACAAGATACAATTGGACTGAATCCGGAAGCTAAGCGCCACAATAACAACAGCTTCTTATTCTTCTTATTTTCTCCAAAAAAATCAAACTTTTACCTTTGCACCCAAAAGACCAATATAGCCCTTGAATGATGTCCATATGTTCTTTGTCTTGAATGTCAAGAGTTAGTGTATATATCGATCTCATCGAAAAGTTTTATAGCTTGTTAAAATATAATCAAAGATTTAATATTTTCTTTTCATAAAAGCATTAATTTTTATAATTTATACAATTTAATAACCAACAAAAAAGTTGATGTGTTAATGAAGGTAAAGATGTTGACTTGGTTGGCCGGTGAAGGGAAACATTGTGTTTTTCTTACACTAATCCCACGTGCAATCCAGTATTTTTAAGTCAACTTCTGCTCACCAATTTTAGTTTGAAAATTAACAACTTGAAGTTGAACCCCCTCAAAAAAAAAAAAAAATTGAATCTGAAAGAAAAAAATAATAATTTAATTACAGATTTTACTGCTCAATCAAATCTTTTGAAATCAGTGTAAAATCGGTATTAGATACCAAAGTACAATAAAGTTAATCGGACATTAAATGCTTTAAACTGATTAACACGGTTTTGGGGTCGGATTTATTACGAGGTAGTTAATTGTATTGATTTTTTTTTTTTGTCAATATTGGGTCATAATTGGTCGGTCCATTAGCCAAGTTCCTACATAATGTAGGTGGTGGGACTCGATCCCTAGTTGTGCAAGTGCGCTGTCTTAATGGACTTACCACCTGCCACTAGACTAAATGCTACTAGATCAGTATAATCTTTTAAGTCGTTTTAGATAATAATTTTTTTTTCCAAATAAATGAATTTTTCAATTGTCAATGAAAAATTGAGAATTTTTATAAAAAATTCAAAGGTGTAAATGATTTTTATTCTAGTGTCAGACGGTAAGTTTACTAAGATATGCGCACTTGTACAACCAGGGATCGAATCCCGCCATCTACATTATGTAAGAACTTGGATAATGGGCTGACTAGTTGTGGCCAGTGTTGACAAAAAAAGAAAAAAAAAACTCAAAGGTACATCTTTTACCAATCAAGTCCTGAGATAATATTATGAATGTGTTTTCGTAATTACAGTTAAACTTCTATAAATTAATAATATTGGGATTACATTAAAACTATAATTTTTTTTAGTAATTTATAGAGATTATTAATTTATCGATATACAAACTGAACTAACAACTCAATTTAGGATTATGAAATTAAATTATTTTATAAAAGTTATTAATGAATCGACAATTAATTTAAAGAGTCTATATTGTATGTTATAGCATTTTACGTGTTGAAAGCATGATCAGATCAGTTGCACGTCAATCATACCTAATTCCTATAATGGGCAACTCAATTTCATGCGCAGTGGTTATATTTGTTAAGCATTATAATTGAATCCTGAGAGGGTCTTATTGGTGGCTTGAAGATTCTAAACTTGTCAAAATCGTTTGAAATCATAATATTCCAAAAGAAAATGTATTAGCTTTTCGTTTCATTAATGGAAGTTTTAGACATAAAGTTAATGATGTTATGTCATTTCGAACAAACGAATATATGTTTGTTTTCGTGTTGTCATATCATTCACAATTTAGATATATAATTGGACTTTTAAAAATGAAAGTAAAAGAAGGAAGATGGTAATGATAGTTGTTGTGATGTGTTATATGATTAATCACTTTTTACTTGACTTTTTCGGTGCATTATTATAATGATGTTGGGATTAGTGATCAAACACGTTAAATTATTATTTTTTTATAAGTAAAGGAAACGTATTAAAGGAAGCTTAATTAACAATATACTCCTATAAAGTAATACTTTATTAACAAAACAAAATAAAATAATAGGAAAGTTATGATATCCCCATGCTACGTACAACTTATGAATATTACATATGATATGAGAGTCAAAATAGCAATTAAAATTTTCAGAAAATTGCATAATATTTTAATTATTTGTAGATTATGATTTTCGAGATCGATATTGATAAGAAACAAATGTCATATAAACATATTTTAGTTTTAAAATCAAATTTGTTACATAATATTAGTTATTTACCAAGCTAATTTAAGCTTCTTTTTTTAGTAAAAGTAGCTATCAGAAGGACTTAGTCATCGAATTAAATCTAAAAATCTAAAAATCTAAAAACGAAAGCCACCGAAGCAAGTAGTGGGGTTGGCTACTACCACTAATTAAAAGAGAATTCCATTAATATTGTCCTTATCTCCTTGTTTTTATTCCCATTAATTTAATTTGTTTATTATGCGAGACCAAACAAAAACATTCTTCATCATCAATCATTTTTCTTTAAAGTATTTTATTATAATTTACACACAAAAAAAAAAACTAAATATCTACAAAAACTGTAGTTATATTCGATCTGATAGCTCTGATGATTTAGCGTATAGTTGTGGTATACAAAAGATTCGACCTAAAAGTTTTAAAGTTATATTCGATCTGATAGCTCTGATGATTTAGCGTATAGTTGTGGTATACAAAGGATTCGACCTAAAAGTTTTAAAGTTATGTTCGGTCTGATAGTTTTAATGATTTAGCGTATAGTTATAGTACACAAAGGATCCTTACGAATAGATAATGTTTTAAAAAAAGTTTGAAAGAATGAATTTTTAGGCTAAACATTCATAAGCAAAACTAGCTCTTCATGAACTCATGCAAAAAAAAATTCATATTTTATTAGTTTTTTTAAGTAACAGTGTTTATCTTTTATTTTCAAATAAGACTATGTTTCAAAAATTCAAAATCATGCAAACGCGTCCAATTTCTTAAGCTAGTGATGTTACTATATAAGTATAACTTATAGCAAGTTGGAGATTTAATATTCTCAGAATTTGTGAAGATATTATTCCATTATTTCTTTTTTAAATAACAAACAATTTTCTAGCACGGGAGAAAGAGAATATTATCAAGATCATCAGGATTTGGTTAACAACATTTTATTCTCAATACACATGAAATTATGATCCATTGGTCTAATTACAAACATTAATGTAATTCCAGATTTGTTGGCCCATGATTGATGTCATATTTGTATGCATCACCTAGACAGTAAAACTTAATCCATGAATGTACAAGTACATTTGTTTTTAGTATATTTATCATCTGTCAATAGAGTAAAGATCAACTATTTTCATGAGATGTCATAGAGATTGGTTTTGTTGACCATAATATATATATATATATATATATTGTTAATTAATTAAAGTCGACTACGATATCATATGATTTTTTTGACATATCAAAAGGAACAATAGGTGAATACAATTTCCACCTTTTTCATATAAGCTATTTTAAATAAGTTATTTTATATTCTGTTCATAATTTTTATGCCATGTTCTTGAATAGTCTGGATCACAATGGATGAAGTATGCCCCAATTCAAAGTCTCACGAAAACACGACCAAGTATTGAGAGTGACAACAAGTTACAAATCCATATATTTTACAAAAAAATACACTCATGATATGTATTTCGTCATAATAAACTTATTTAGTCACAATATAATATAAAGATATTGTTACGAAATTATAACGATTTGTAAATAATTACAATACAAGTATCACAAATGCATAATAGTAACAAAAATGTCACAATATACTTATGACAAATAAATCTAGTAATAATTTTGTCATAAATCATTACGGAATAGAGTCACAATAAATTTATAACAAATAAAATTAGTAACAAAATTGTATATAAAACGTCACAAATGATTATTAATATTCATAGTCACAATAGTTCAAATTTTATGTAATAACTAAATTTTTGTATATACTGATATAAAGTGATCATATTATTTTCAAAAATTGACTAATTCTTTTAGTGGATTGAAATCTAGCACAAATCTTCTATACAGATTTCAATATTTGATAGATCATATAAATCAATCTCATAGATCTCATGTGTGAATAAAAATATATTACGAATGCCGACATGAGTATCTAATCATATTCAAATAGTAGAAGATAATTTAATTAATTATAGATTATAATATCATAAATGTAGATTAATTATGACCCAAGTATTTAGTGATAATCTAATTTTATATACCAATGGAGCTTAATATAATATCTCTAAGACCAAACTTAACGAGTCAATGCCTTATTCTAAATTCTAATTAGTGGGTTGCATGCTTGCCTACCTCATTTACCACATCAAATATATACACACATTATAGTACGTCGTTTTAATTAATTATTAATAATACATTCTTTATTATAGAACAAAATTATCTGAGGTTGATAGCTCGACTGGAAAGATACCCTGAAATAATCTAAAAGATCACATGATCGAGTGACAGCGGGAAGAATCTAACTCTCTAAAAAGAATTGAATTTAAAATGATGTGAGTCATTCCCTAGGGAAATTACGGGTCTACGCCCCTGAACTTCTTAGTTAAAAAAAAATTATAGAACAAATTTTTTGATTAAAATGGCTTTGAAATTATTGTATATAATGGATAAAATAAAATATATGATTAAAATTAGGTCGTTTGTATTAATTATTGTCTTGTCATAACTATATAATTATATAAATAAGTATATTGCATATTGTTGTTAAAATGGTTGAAATAAATAACTTTGCAAATTCATTTAACTTCGAAATTAAAAAAGAATGGAAAGCCAATAAGGTGTGTTGAAATTGGGAAGACAAAAGAGGCATTATTGAAGGGACAGATTGAGAGAATTAAACATATCATTCTTCTGGTTTCAAAACATCGTACAAACCTTTTGATTATGTATTTGTTCTCCTGTCGCTTTCAGTTTCTCTTCTCACCAAACACACACACACTCCGTGTATTACGTAACATACAAATTTTACACCATCATTGATACTTCTTTCTAATTTACTGATAACTTTGGGCTTTAAAAGCCCAGCTAGATAATTGATGGACTTAAAGCCCATATCGTTTCCTAAAACCCATAAACGAACATTTCTGATCATTAATATTTATCAAATGGTTTTATACGACAACTACAATCACATATGTATTTACTATATTATTTTTATTAATTGATGATTGATCCAGGCGGTTGCGTTTTGATTAAAAACTTATCAAAAACTAATATTATATAGCTGTAAATAAAATCATTTTAATAAGATCAAGAAATAAATCTCTCTGGAAACAATCGATAACCTGATTAAAGTAAATAATAATAATAATAATAATAATAATAATAATAATAATAATAATAATAATAATAATAATAATAATAATAATAATAATAATAATAATAATAATAATAATAATATTGTGGATCATGTCATCAAATGAGTGTATCAGAGAAAAGGCAAATATGGAAAATGGCATATTCGATTGGATGATCCCAAATTCCGAAGCATATTCACGTCTCATGACTCTTCTTCTTTCCATCATCTTCTTCCACTTCTTACCTTTTTTTTTCATTTTTTTAACATACTCTCTCTTTACACCATTCATTTCTTTTTGTTTTTATTTTTCCATTATTTAGGTCTCTTTTACTCTAAACTTGTACAATAATAGCAATTTTAAAGTGTCCACTCCCAATTTATGTGTTCCACAACTTAGCATTTAATCTAATGGTAGATGGTAAATTCACTAAGACATACACACTTGCACAATTAGAGATCGAGTCTCACCGCTTACATTATGTAGGAATTTAGTTAATAGGCCGGTCAGTAGTGATCCAGTGTTAAAAAAATAAAATTTGTACATTAATATTGTGTAATTCACTATGTATAAATACAAGATAAATATATGTTATATGTTACCTAAATATAAAATTATCGGCATGCATTGATATATATGAAGAATATACTAAAACTATCATTTATAAAGAGCATTAAAGAAGATGAAATATGTTTGTTGATTGTTATAAAAAGTTATATATTATATGAAAAAGAAATAAGAAAAGGTGGAAAGAACACTAATATGGGGTTTAGGTGTGATCTTTTTAAAATGTCTTCATGACAATAGACAAACAAACAAAATAAAAGCTATATAATACCCTACCAAGCCTTCATTGTTGAACCCTCTCTTAATTTTGGTACAAACTCACAAAACCAAAGAAAAAAATGGCCATCAAATAAAAGCCTCTAAGTTATGTAGAGGGTTTGTTCATCTTTAGGGGATGGCCAAATTAGATGCAAAAGTTTAAGTAAATGGTTTTTTGGTTTTGAAGTAAGTGGATTTGGTTAAAAAGAAATGGAGCAATGAAGATTGCAGAAGGCTGATGATGAAGAGACAGAGCCGATTGAAACAGTGAGTCCCTTTTGTTTATATCTCCCTCTCGAAATTGGGCAACTTCTATCCTTTGGCAAGCTTCGGTTCCCCTCGGAATCAGCAGATTATGTATCTCTCTCGTATTATGTAAGACTCTCTTGATCTCTACTGTATTCTCTATGTTTTCTTAATCATGATTATCTTTGTGTTTGTATCCATTACTGTGGAATGTTCTTAGGGAATAAAAGAATATTCGGATTTGAAATATAATATTTGAGCTTCTGTTTTTTCTTTTTTGCTTTTCATTTAGTATTTAATAAGTTTGGAGAAAAATCAGAGGCCAAAGATGTGCATGTCTTTTGTTTTCACTTTAAAACAAATTTATGCACTACAACAACTATGAGTCACTGGCTGACCAACTCAAGTGAATTAAAATCATTTAATTTTTTTTCTTTCTATAACTAAATCAACAAAACCACCATATCAAAATTTGTATCAAACACCTCTAACAACAAATATAACAATCAAAAACTCTATAATTATTTTCAAATTTATTATATTTTTGCTGATTTTTTCTCGTCTTGTGGTTATGATGATTTATTAATGACTATGAACTTTAGAGAATAGTTTTTAGGTTATGAATCGGGTATTGTCGATCAAATTGTTTGATAAAAAAAATTTAGTTTATTTGCAAAGCGAAATATATAATTGATTTGAAATTTATGCATTGTAAAAAAAAGTTATACTTTGACATATACAAGAATTAACAAAAATACGGAAGCAAAATCATATGGCATTACATATACATTTGAGTTATATTTATAGTTTTAATAAAGAACCACTAAAAATTAAATGAACTCAGCCAACAAGTCAAAACCTTCAAAATCTAGTAATTGTTTTCAATTTTAGGCGTCTCACACATAGGAGTGGTATAATAAAATGGTCCAACCACATACTTAACAAGATCCTTGAAAACCATGAACGGTCGAATTAGTTTTACTCCGTCTTGTCCTTTCCCAAAATTGGTCGGAATGTTACATGACTGGTCCGGAGACGACACGAGCCGGACAGCACAAAGTTGAGGCTTGAGATCCTTGCCGCCATGAAAGAATTTATTGACAATTAGATCGAATTGGCCTCTCTCATCGGTCTGGTCACTTTCATAGTATCTCACTCTTTTCCTCTCGTCCAAACAAACGATTGCTACTACTGCCCCTGAAATAAACAAAATGGAATAGGTTAATTAGATATGGTTTGAGTTTTTTCACCATGTTTCATTTTAATGGAGAAAAATTCCTTATAAATTGCTAAAATTTTTTCAGTCTGGTATTTGTTATAATGATCTAGTTAATGACTCTAACATCAAGGGTTCGATTCCTTCCCACTACCGCAAGTAGATTATACATAATTTAAAAAACTCAGTTTTAGATTATGGATCGAATTTGTTATTAAAAAAATACGTATGCATTCTCGACAAATGTTTATGCCCGTCAAAATTTCGACGGACATCACTTCCATCAAGATTTTTCATTTTTTTGCTTTTGTAGTATATATACCTTTGATGGGTTGAGAACCGTTGATCCATTTGTCGTAGTTCAAAGAGCAATCTTGACACATTACTTTTCCGGCGACGTGAATCACATCTCCGTCGTTATACGCCGCTGTTTGGATGATATGACTCACACAACTCACCAAAAACAATATTTCTATTAGCAGAATCGTGATCCTCTGCGCCATGACGACTTTGTTTTTTTGGGTTCGATGATATTTTTGAGATTATGCTATTTGATGTAAGAAAGAACTTGGTATATGTAATATATAAATCGAGACTTTTAGTTTGAGAAGGAGATTATGTTACATGTGTGGAAGAGCACTACCTCTAGACGTGCGCTCCATTTAGTAATGTCGCCATCATTTTTCTTCATTTTTATTGTTTTTGTTAAATCATTTTTCTTCATTAAAAAGCTTATAAGAGTTCTTCTTTTTGATTAATATGAGCTTACTATATATTGACTGAAAAATGCATATAATTTTTTTTTAAATATCATTCAATTAAAATTATTCAATAATTAGTTTAATATAATTCGACAAATGATATAAAAGACTATAGAATATTAAAATATTAATAATCACAATATTTAAAATATACTTAAGTAGAAATTTGTAAGATATCTTATAATTTGAAGCAAAACAAAATCTCTAAAACATTTTATATTCCGAAACCAAGGTTATATGTGCTTATGTGTTATTATGAAACGAATTAGAGTAAATGTTTTTGTTGTTTTTTTTGCCAATTGAATCGACAAAATCCAATTCATAATTTATACTTCAAATTCTAAACTATATTAAGTGGGCTATGCAACTCTCTAAAATCAAATTCCTATAGAAAAAGGTACGTACTCTACATTTTAAGCATTTTATATGTTTGTTGTTAGCATTATAAGTATGAGTTGACCAAATCTTTCGTTACTATTTACCAACGTTTTCTTTTAAAAGTCTATTATTGTAACTGTGAGAAGAAAAGCCACATAGAAAATGAAAAGATAAGTAATTGAAATATAAAACTCGCAAAGGTCCCTCCTTAAATTAATCTCAACCACATACATACTTACTCTTCCTCCTCGTTTCGCTCCAAATTTAGTCCTTTAATACAATAAACCAAGCACACACATAAGACACTCACAAAAGCTGTCTGGTGATCTGAATCTGATACCTAAACAACGACAATATGGAGTCTCTAAGACTATTCATCTCTCTCTTTCTCTTCTCATTCTCATCTTTCTTCTCAGGTAATCAATCTCACTTTCATCTACAAAGCTAGCTCTTAATTATTACATTAATGAATTCTATTACTAATGACTAATGTTTTGAAGGTGCTGAATCGGATCATCTTCATCATAGTAACTTAAAGAGTTTGAGACCAAACAGGCTCTTCGTGTTTGGTGATTCATATGCAGACACAGGAAACATAAGAAAGACTCAATCAGATTCATGGAAAATCCCTTACGGCATCACTTTTCCTCATAAACCCTCCGGTCGTTTTTCCGACGGTCGCATCGCTACCGATTTTCTAGGTTCTCTCTTACACAGTACCATTCATCTTTTGTAATAATCTACCAGGGTATGGATGGTGACTAGCCACCAGATTCAATACTAACTCTAACAAACAATACATTATGGGCTTCGGCCATATTGTAATGTTAGGTTACCTAAATTAACGTCTTTATTATAAAATATGAGTATGTTGTTATTTAAATGCTTACTAGAAGTATGTTGATATATTACCTTAGTGAAATTCACTACAAGATTCATTCAAAATTTAGTACAATGATTTTTTCTTAGACTAATTAAGTAACTATTCCATGTGTGCGTTTATTTTTGTCTAACCATTAAATCGACAAGATCTGAACCATACTCCAAAGTCTATTCCCTAAAACTTTTTTAATCTTCCATCTCGGGTGGGAAGTGTTCGAATCCAAAGTTAAACCACCATCCATTGCTTGTTTATAAAAATAAAAAGATTAGTGGACCGCTCAATTTGTTTTGATTTAACGAGTAATTTTATCATAAAATCATCTCCGAATTATTCATTAATACACATTTTGTATTACATCTTCTGATTATTATTTTCGAACCATATGATAGAGCTTAATCAAACAATCTCACCGATACATATGTTTGTGATGTGCAGCAAGATACTTGGGGATAAAGTCACCAATTCCGTACACATGGAGGACTTACGCGGGAAAAGAACGGTTACTGTACGGAATGAATTATGCGTACGGAGGAACAGGAGTGTTTAGGACTTTAAACAATCCATTACCAAACATGACAACTCAAATCGATTATTTCGAAAAAGTCCTAACCACCGGAAACATCTACTCTCCTTCAGACCTCTCCTCCTCTCTCGCTCTCGTTAGCGTCGCCGGCAACGATTACAACACTTTTGTGGCTCAGAGACGTCCAATGACCGTAAGCAAATATCAAATTTTCAACTTTGCTAACCAAAAACAGTTTAACATGAAATTGAACTGAATGTTGCAGGAGTATCCTGAATTTGCAAAACAAGTTGTTAATCAAATTGAGATAAATGTGAGACGGATTCACAAATTGGGGGTGAAGAAGATAGCGATTCCTTTAATACAGCCACTTGGATGTCTCCCTAGTATAACTGCCTTTAGTTCATTCCAACGTTGCAATGAGTCAAATAACGAAGCAACGAATGTTCACAATAGTTTGTTGTATCAAGCTGTGGCTAAGCTCAATAATGAAACCAAGCCATCGACTTTCGTTATATTTGATTATTACAATGCCTTTCTTACTGTTTTCAAGAACAAAGGACCAGAACCCAGTAAGCTCATATGTTAAAGTTTGAAATTTTGGATTCAAAAGTGTGTTTTTTGTGATCCATATCTTACAAGGTTTGTCAATTGGTTAGGTGTTAAGTGGTTTCCGAATCCGTTGAAACCATGTTGTGTTGGGGTTACTAGCCATTACAGTTGCTCAGATGTGGACGAGAAGGGAGAGAAGAAGTATGTTGTTTGTGAAGAACCAAAGGCTGTTTTTTTCTGGGATGTTTTTCATCCAACTGAGGAAGGATGGAGATCCATTTACTCGGTTTTGCATGAAAATCTCAAAGCTGTTTGGATTTAAGAGTAAGACTTAATGTTCTTGTTATTTTGTGTTTCTGTACTGTCTTCCCTCAGCTGTGTGTTTTAACATTTGTCTTGGCTTATGTTGGTAGTAAAGAGAATTTCAAGTCAAGGTCACTGGTTCAAGTCTCTCAACAAAAGCAACTGGTGGTGCATGTTATAAGGACCATCAAGTTCATAGATGAAAGCAATGGCTATACGAATACAAAATCTTCAGTTGATCTTGTTATATTAGAAGCTGTTTTTGGATTGATAGCTTGAGACTTAAATGACTATTAAATGATATGATCTTAAGCGTAATTAGAGTTGATGCAACATACAAAAAACAAAACCAAGTTCCAATTCATAAATTATTTCCAAATACAGGATCCTTAACTCAAGAGAGTTCTGTATGTTTTGCTCTGTTATATAGGGTTCGTACTGAATAATGATTGTCTTTATTTGACTATCTAACTCTAGAGTTGTTTAAAGCAATATAAAGCATATTGAATAATGATACTATTATGCATTAGTTGAACAAAAACTATGACTATTCTATTCCATCATTTATGCAATAATAACGTTTTTAAATAGCTATTAAAAATCCGAAAAACCCCTTTTTTAAAACAAAAAAAAAATCCTATTTTAATCAGAAGACATAATCTCAGATTGCGTCTGGTTTGACAAAAAAAAATAAAAAATCAGAAGACATATCACGTTGGAATTCTTTGTCCTCTTCTACTACACAACACCATAAACTAAATTATATATAAATATATCTTTTTGTTTGATCAATTTTATTTCAATTCAAAAATTTCAGAATTGTTCTGCATAAAAACGTGTGTACAAGCGTAAAATTAAATATATGTATTTAAATATTGAATCATATTTTCAGTGTGTCAAATATTGAATTTAAAATTTTCATTTGAGTTATTCTCCTAAATCCAATTATAATACATTTATATTATTTTTATTTATTTGGTTATGACAACTTTATGGGAATAATTAAGTTCGTGACATCAACTTAAAAAATTTACTTGGTCATATAAAATGTAATAAGAAAATGCAAGCAAACAGCTTACTGTTCATAAACAATGCTTTAAATGTGTTGTTTTTTTCAAAAAAAAATCTATGTTTTGCCCAGATCAACATATCAATTGTCAAATGTTTACTTTTTTTTTTTTTTATAACCAGGATAGTTTGGATTTGAGTACTGTATGACCGCTGACTCAAACTCGTCTACATCCGGGGAGCCAGGTGAATACTCCTGAAAGTGATGTGCAAAATATGATTTTGTTTTTATGAGAGATCGAATTTGGGTAGCGTCTTACCGCTGTTCTTTCATTCTTTTTCCAACACCAGTAAACCACAACAATGTTGGCCAAATGTTTACATTATGTTCTATAATTGGTAGATGTTGGGTTCTATGGAAAAGTCCAATCACAAGGACTACATTTTATTGATTTGAAAATTCATATACACATAAACTAAGTCCAAGCTTACATAGACAACACATAAGAGATCTACTAATGAAAATCCAACCTCCAATACTAATGAGAAATATAAAGAGAAGATAAACGAAGAAGAAGATGATGAAAATTAATTAAGGCCAAAGAAAAGTCTCAATAGCAAAAGCTCGTTTCTGATGGAGAGTATTATCAAGGAAAGCAAGAAGTCCGTAATCTGAGAGAAGTAAATCCAATCTCCATTCTTCCATCTCTTCGTAATCTTCCTTTTTGTATCTTGGATAATGCAATGGCATGTTAAAACCACTGCTCGAGGCATTCACGACACCGTTTTGGTGAAGATTCTCCGTATTTTCTTGCTTGTTGTTTGTATGGTTCAAAAAGTTAAGAAGCCAACTCACTTTCCCCATAATTTCTCTTTCTCTTTCTTGTTCTCTTGCTATTGTGTGTTTTTGTAATTTACGATTGATTGTGTTGCTTGTGTGTTTATATATTAGGCAAATATAGCAAAAGATTTAAAGAAATATTCTTCTTTATTGTTTAAGAAATTTGGTCAAAACTTAACCAAAGTCTCTTGCTTGTCTTATGGAACAACTCTCCAAAAACTCTTATTTATAGACTAAGCTAAACTCCTTAATCTATTAGGATTTACATTAAACTCCTTAATCTATTAGGATTTACATTAAACTCCTTAATCTATTAGGATTTACATTATTCTTATCCTATTATTTAGGTGTTATCTCTAGACCTTGTTCTTATCTAAAGATAACTTGATTCTCAAGCTATCGGAATTATCCAACATTCACCCCGGCCCTTAATTCCAACATGAACTCCGGGATGAATGATCTCGATGACACCTAGCTTGTCTCTCATTTCCTTGAACTTGATTCTTCCTAATGGCTTTGTGAGTATGTCCGCCTTTTGTTCTTCACCGACTACATGCTCCACTTCGATTTGATTGTTCTCCACACACTCAGGAATGAAGTAATATCTCGTGAGTATGTGTTTGCTTCTTCCATGAAAGACTGGGTTCTTTGTGAGTGCAATGACTGACTTGTTATCGATCCTAAGCTTGACCTTTTTGTCTTCATCAACGATCTCATTCATTAGTTCCTTAAGCCAAATTGCTTGTTTTGCGGCTTCAGTGGCAGCCATGAATTTGGCTTCACACGATGATAGGGCAACCGTGGGTTGCTTTTGTGATGTCCAAGTGATCGGAGATTGACCGAGATAGAAGATGTGGCTGGAGGTACTTCTTCCATAATCAATGTCGATATTGTGACTACTATCACTATATCCTATGATTGTTCTTGTTCCATCTTTCTTAAAATGTAAACCAAAGTTAGTTGTACCTTTGATGTACCTTAAGACATGTTTAAGAGCTTTCCCATGTGATTCTCTTGGACTTTGCATATATCAACTTAACACTCCAACGTCATAAGCTAAGTCCGGTCTTTTATGAACTAGATACCGCAAGCATCCTATAGTTCTTCTATATGTGGTGGCATCAATTTCCGGTTCATTCAGCTTTTGATAGTTTCAAATTTGACTCCATTGGTGTGTGTGTCAAGTTACATGAATCCATCTTTGTATCCGCAAGAATTCCTTTTGCATAACCTTCTTGCTTAATTCGAATCCTATCATCACTTTGAATCACTTCTATCCCAAAGTAATAAGTTAACTTACCTAGATCCGACATGTCAAATTCCATAGACATAGCTTTCTTGAATTGATCAATGATTCTTTGTGATGTGCCGGTTACAAATAAATCATCAACGTAGATGGCCACAATCAACTAATCTTTCTTTTATTTCTTGAGATATACCGATGATTCTTTGACACATCTTTTGAATTTCATTCCCTTTAAGACGTGATCAAGTTTCACATTCCATGCCCTTGGTGCTTGCCGTAACCCGTATAAGGCTTTGTGAAGACGATACACTTTGTTCTCTCCCCCCTTCTTCACAAATCCTTCGGGTTCATCTAGGTTCTCATATTCATCAAGATCATTTTGTACTTCATTGACTCCTTCTCCTCCAAGATTTTCTTGATGAATTTTGAACATACCTGCTTCAACATCGGTTTCTTTTGTCGAAGTCCAATCCCATGCTTTTCCAAGTAGACATACTTTACATAAACTCTTCTCTTGTTGTAATTTTGGTAAACCAATCACAATCTCTTTCTTTATCATGTTCTCCATTACCCCAACACTTATATGCCCTAGTCGTGAGTGCCAAATTTGAGTGGTGTTAATCTCCTTCACAAGTAAATACCTATGATGATTTATCTCAAGATTTGTCTTGTATAACCGGTTTGGTGATCGAGTTACTTGAAGAAGAAGTCTTCCTCGTGGATCTCGAAGGTGGAGTTTGTCTCCTTTCATCTTGATTTCACACCCATTCTTCGTTGTTTGACCGATACTTATGATGTTATGTTTCAAGTCATATAAAATGTAATAAGAAAATGCAAGCAAACGGCTTACTGTTCATAAACAATGCTTTATCAAATCTATGTTTTGCCCAGATCAACATATCAATTGTCAAATGTTTACTTTATGTTCTATAATTGGTAGATGTCGGGTTCTATGGGAAAAGTCCAATCACAAGGACTACATTTTATTGATTTGAAAATTCATATACACATAAACCAAGTCCAAGCTTACATAGACAACACATAAGAGATCTACTAATGAAAATCAAACCTCCAATACTAACGAGAAATATAAAGAGAAGATAAACGAAGAAGAAGATGATGAAAATTAATTAAGGCCAAAGAAAAGTCTCAATAGCAAAAGCTCGTTTCTCGTGGAGAGTATTATCAAGGAAAGCAAGAAGTCCGTAATCTGAGAGAAGTAAATCCAATCTCCATTCTTCCATCTCTTCGTAATCTTCCTTTTTGTGTCTTGGATAATGCAATGGCATCTTAAAACCACTGCTTGAGGCATTCACGACACCGTTTTGGTGAAGATTCTCCATATTTTCTTGCTTGTTGTTTGTATGGTTCAAAAAGTTAAGAAGCCAACTCACTTTCCCCATAATCTCTCTTTCTCTTCCTTGTTCTCTTGCTATTGTGTGTTTTTGTAATTTACGATTGATTGTGTTGCTTGTGTGTTTATATATATGGAGAGAAATGCGTGCCAACTTGTAGAGAAAGTTGGACACATTATATTAAAAGGGTACTAATTCATTTTAAATGACAAATGTCCATTATAACATTTTTATATATGCCACCTCAATTGTAATGTGAACGAAGAAACACGGTGAATTATTTGGGTTTCAATTATTCAATAGATTATATATTATAGAAAAACAACTTTTAGAGTGGAAAAAAACAAAAAACTTAAAAACTAAAAAATAGCCAAATTCTTCTCAGTTTAATGATTAAAATGACTCACCTAATGATTTTGACATCAAAAGATAGATTTTCCCAATTATAATTGGTAGATAATAAGGAAATTTAGGCAATTGATCAAACTTATATATTAAATAACATTTAAAAAAGAATTTTAGTTAAATGATCTAAAGTGTAATTTATGGTAGGTGATCTTAGTATAGTGCTAAATCTACTAAAGATATGCGTACTTGCACTTCCAGAAATTAAATTTTATTGTCTATATTATGTAGGAACTTAACTAATAGATCGGTTAGTTGTTGTACAATATTGAAAAAAGATGCCAGTGAATTCAAAAATGAATGGAATTGCGTGAGTGGTTAATAAAGTGGAAGATGTACGTAATTATGAGTTTATTACACTCACGAAATATTACTAGAATTGGCTGTATGTGTATACGTCAACTTCACATTCAATTATACCTTTTGTTACTTTCTGTTTATGATTGCATTTTATTTGCAAGTGCTCTTTAATATAATGGTAGATAGTAAGTTCATTTAAGACATGCGCATTTACACAACTAGAGATCGAATCCCATCGCCTACATTATGTAGAAACTTGACTATTGAGCTGGTCTATTGTGGCCCAATGTTGAAAAAAGAAAAAGAAAGAAAAAAACCATAACCACATACATAATTAAGAGAATTAATTAATTAAGGAGGTGGAGAAGTTAGAATGATTGTGCATTTTCAAAATAAGTAGGCCTAAGCATATGCTTAATTTGGAAATTTGAACCACCAAATAATTTACACAGAAAAAATTTATTCGGTTTGTCGAGAAAATGATTCGGTCGTCAATAAATAAAATAATTATTGTCGTAGTTTACAAAATTTATAAAAGAGAATTGACTTAAGTCGTTTCTTTTCCCTTGAGGCCTTATGAAAAAGAAATGTAATCGAATTTAAAAAGCGCAATGTCAAAGGATTTCTGACCGTACGATTCGGAATGCAACACGTTAAAGATTTTGACGGTTAGGATGACTTCTTATATGTCAATTCGAAACAGTTGACTTTTATTAACAGAGTTCCAACACACAGTAGTTTTGTAATTCAAGAAACAAAACAAAATTAAAATGGCGCAAAAACCACGAACGGTGATTTGCGTTGGAGACATCCATGGAAACATGTCGATGCTCAATGACCTCTGGCATAATCTTCAATCCGACGTGGAACAGTCAGATTTCAACTCAGCTCTCGTCATTTTCCTCGGCGACTACTGTGATCGTGGACCAGAGACACGAAAAGTCATCGACTTTTTGATCTCTCTGCCGGAGAAATATCCCGAACAGAGACACGTGTTTCTTGCCGGGAATCATGACTTTGCTTTTGCTGGGTTCCTAGGTTTGTTGCCTCAACCTTCAGATGGGTCACATTTTGAGGATACTTGGAATGAGTACTCAAAAAGCGAGGACAGAGAAGGATGGTATAAAGGTGAAGGGTTCGAAGATATGCATCTCCAAAGTAGGAGATGGGGAGGAACTATTAAGGCTCAGTTCGATTATTCTTCATATGGTGTGGTGTATAATGGATCTATATATGATGCTAGCTCCACTTTTGAATCCTATGGCGTTCCTCATGGATCATCTGGTAAGATTTTATCATTAGTCGTTTTCTTAATAAGTGATCTTCTCATTTTGGTGATAACACAATGATTGGATCTTTGGTTAACTGAAAATTGAACCTTTGTGCTGGTAAAATGATGACTCTTTGGTATAATTTTGTTATTGGTTTTGAAACTTGTTTGATTTGCTTTATAGATTTGAAGAATGTTGTACCAGAGAGTCACAAGAAGTTTTTGACCAATATGGTTTGGGTCCATGAAGAGGTAAAGGAGTCTTTTCTCTTACAATTACTTAATGTGACATTTGTAGTAACAAAACTTGATTGGCTATAAAGCAAAGAATGTCTGTTTAAACCGATCTAAGCTTAGTTTGAAGATATAAGTGTAGTTATAGTTATTCTGTGTCTGATTGTTGATACAATTGCAGGAAGATGTTTGTATAGAAACAGAAGAAGGGCTTAAGCATTGTAAGTTGATAGCAGTACATGCTGGTTTAGAGGAAGGAAAGAAAGTAGATGAACAAATCGAGCTATTGAGAGCTAAAGAGACAAGCATCCCAAGAATACTACCTCTAACTGGTCGGAAAACTGTTTGGAACATCCCACAGGTAGAAAATCATGAAAAGAATTAAACTTTGAGTTAAGATTTTGCTCTGTTTTTGAAATCACATTGAATGCTTTTGTTTTCTCTGAAACCATTGTTCAGGAAGTGGATGATAAACAGACTGTTGTAGTTAGTGGACACCATGGAGCACTTCACATCGATGGCCTGAGATTGATCATCGATGAAGGTGGTGGATACGCCGGTAGACCTTTGGCTGCAATTGTTCTTCCTTCTAAGAAGATTATCCGCAACACCAACTATTAATTTCATGTACTCTCCAATCAATGAAGATATCTTCTTCTTATGGTCGGTTGGATTTACAGTTTTGTATTTCTCATGGTTTTGAAGTTGATTATAACTTCTTTTCCTAGGTTGATGTTGATTACCTTTTAGGCTTGGTTCTTTTGTACTCGGAGCTTTAATGTGTTGCAATCAGTTTTAGATTCCTCAAGTCAATCTATATGTTTTTTACCTGTGTTTGCTGGAATTTCCAGCAAGCGGTAGAGACTATTTGATTGATGATTATCCTTTTTATCCGTATTACTCATAACCGGTGAAGAAATTTTTTTTGTTATTGGGATTAGTTTTTGGCAATGAGTAATTCATTGAAGTTAAACTCGTATGCGGTTGAGGTTGGTGGAATCATACGTATCCATATTGTCAGACTGGCACGTTGAAGTTTATCAATTTTTTGGTATAATGTTTGAGTTTATATGTGAATTTTTGTTGTATATGTAAACTTTTATTCATGAAATTCAGATGATAAAAGAAAGAAAGTAATTTTGGAAAATTGAAAAAATGTTATGTTGAAAATTATATTAATGTATATTGAGAATTTGAGATCCGTTTTAGCATTTTTTAAAATAATTTTATTTCTAAAGTTTTTATTTTCAGTTAAATGTAGTGTAGTTACAGTCCACAAAGTACATTATCATTTGCAAGAAACGAGATTAATGGCGCAAAAACCACGAACGGTGATATGCGTCGGAGACATACATGGATACATATCGAAGCTTAATAACCTTTGGAACAATCTACAATCCGCTGTTGGTCCATCAGATTTTGGCTCAGCTCTTGTCATCTTCCTCGGCGATTACTGCGATCGTGGACCGGAGACCCAAAAGGTCATCGATTTCTTAATATCTTTACCGGAGAAGCATCCCGATCAAACTCACGTCTTTCTCGCTGGAAACCACGATTTCGCCTTCTCTGCGTTCTTGGGTTTGTTGCCTCGTCCTTCAGATGGATCCGATTTGAAGGATACGTGGAACGAGTACGCGGAGAGCGAAGAGAGAGAAGGGTGGTATAAGGGTGAAGGATTTGAGGATATGCATCTCCAAGGTAGGAGATGGGCCGGTAAAATTAAGGCTACGTTCAATTCCGTGAAAGGAATGGCTTATAAGGGATCGATTTATGATGCTGGCTCGACTTTTGAATCTTATGGTGTACCTCATGGATCTTCTGGTAACATTCTCAATCAGTGTGTTTCTGGGTTCTTCATAGTTTATCATTAGTTATTGCACTTTGTGGGAACTGTAAATTGCTTGAAGTGATCAAGCTGTGATTGGTTTCATTCCAAGTAATGTTGTGAATTTGATTGATGGTCAGGGAATGATTGAATCTGTTCACATTTCAATTAGAGCAATTTGATTGGCTACAAATTGAATCTCTCATGATTCACATCTTTCTGCTGATCAATTTAAGATATTTTGAAACAGTTTTGGGATCTAAGTGAAACCTGTTTGTGTTCTATTTCTTTGTAGATTTGATGAAGGCAGTACCTGAGAGTCACAAGAAGTTCTTGGCCAATATGGTTTGGGTCCATGAAGAGGTAAAGACTCTTTCTCCTACCAACTTTTACTGTGATTCTTGTAGGAACAGTAGCTAGTAGTTGAGTGGTTATAAAACCATAGAAACTCGAACCATTAGAAAGTTACAACCATGCTAAATCCAAGTATATATTAGAGGGTATAAGCTCAAATCGCAATAAGAATTTGTAGTTTAATAGTTGAACCTATTGCAGGAAGATGTTTGTATAGAAACAGAGGAAGGGCTTAAGCATTGTAAGTTGATTGCTGTACATGCTGGTTTAGAGAAAGGGGATAACGTAGAAGAACAACTAAAGCTTTTGAGAGCTAAAGACACAAGCATCTCAAAAGTACCATATCTAAGTGGCCGGAAAAACGTTTGGGACATTCCACAGGTAAAAACAATTTGAAAGAACCAAACTTTGTGTTAAAAGTCATGCTCAGTTTTGAAATCCCTTTTCTCTGAAACATTCTGTTGTAGGAGCTGGATGATAAACAAACTGTTGTAGTTAGTGGGCACCATGGGAAACTTCACATTGATGGCTTGAGATTAATCATCGATGAAGGCGGTGGATACCCAGATAAACCTGTGGCTGCTATTGTTCTTCCTTCTATGAAGATTATCCGCGACACTGATGACTTTTCTAGCTAAGTTCTTGTTCAACTACCCCTTCTAGCTAAGTATTGATAGTTAAGTGTTAGGAAGGGAACATGAACCCGACAAAATATTCAAACGGCCCCTAGCTCATGGGTATATGGGTACCAGACCCGATCTAGTAGGATCTTTCGGGTTTGGCAATATAAAACTCATTCATGTATTTTAAAATTTGGAGTCGGTTCTGGGTGGGTTGGGTTATTAAAAATTAACTTTTATAAAGAAAATAAATGGGCATCTAGACATTCAAAAGCTCAACTCTTAAAGCTTATGTCTATACTTTAAGCCTGGCGATCCAGTAAGCCGAGTTTATGAAGCTGTCTAGACATGACCAGTTCTGCTATGTTTTTTTGGGTTAATAGAAGTGTTTTAGCTATTGCTTTAAAACATTTTATATATTAACATGTTGGACCAACGTAACTTTAAAGGGAAAGGTGCCAAATTTATAATATCATATGGCTGGCGAGTTTGAGCACTTGTTATGTGGAGAAAACGAAAATGAACATGCTCTGGTTCTCTCCTAGTTTTGAAAAGGAATCTATTGGTATCAAGCCTCGAAATGTATTGGTTATTGAAAATTTGTGTATTTAACAAAAAGCATTTTAATTACAATTCAAGTCAGATTATTTATCCGCTTTACACTTAGATCCATTGATTAGAAAAGGAGCAATAGTGTTAATAAATTTGGACCATACAAAAAGGAAATAGAGACAGATAAGAAAAGGCAGTGTCAGAGTTGTGCAAACACATGCTTACTTAACTTTCATATAATCACGACAGCTGTTTACTTCCGTTGCTTCACGTGATTCCAATTTTGTCTAAGCCCGATAGCCAGAATTCGACTGAATCGACATTTATATTGACTATACATAATATAAGTGGCTTAAAAAAGGAGCAATAAGAACAACATCAAATTGACAAAAAGAGCAAGAACTTCATTTTCTAGGATTTCGGTGGATAAAGTTTTTAAATTGTGTTAGTTATTATGTAACGTGAGAATTGGACAATTTCGCTGGATTATGTATATACTAATTCAGTTAAAATATGGTTGTTGACACACAGAATCTAGTTGTTCACCTGAAGGAATGTGTATCTCAGTACATGTATATATATACATATCATTTGAAATATATATTGTAACGAATGCTCGATTTTGTAATTTATTAAGAATACATTTATGCTTTGTTCAAAAAATCGTCCACCGATTAATCTTTTACGTATGTGTTAAGTGATGATCAACCAAATCGATTAATGTCTAGACGATTGTAAAAATTGGATTTTGGATTAGTCCCTGCCTACTCCGATTAATATCTGCCTAATATGATTAATATTATATTTTAAAATTTTTGATTAAAACTTTAATTAACATTTCTAGTTAAAATAAAATAAATTTTAATCATATATATTAAATTGTTTAGAATTTCACTTTTTGATGTTGTTACAACTAACAAATTATCTATAATGAATTTAATATTTTTCATCAATGTATTTCATGAAATTGTAACACTAAATTGTTGATTACTAAAACATAGAATAAATTGAAAAATTAGTTTCCAATCAATTCCCGTGTAATCTCCAATTAATCGATTAGGCGTTAGGCGCTGCTTCGCCGCACGAGTAACGCCTTGGCATTTATGTACTATATATATATATATTAATAATTTACATAAGAATGACGTTGTGAATATTAAAAGGAAAGAAATTGAATAAAAATAGAAAGACAAACGTAGGGGCCAGAATATTTGGGTATGTCAGTTGGATTAGCGTAACTGCCAAAGCACAAAGATATTTCTCTTCTTTCTTCTTCGTACCTCCATTTCGTCTACCTGCTTTCTTTATTCTTTCTTCGTTAATTACGATGTTATGCTAATTACTGATGAATATTTATGATGATAATACTCTATGTTTTTTTAAATATCAGTTAATTAGATTACATTTATATGAGTTGGTCAACGACTCATCCCATTCCCACGTACATCAAGGATCAACTATATTACACATTGTTTCTACACTATTATAAATTATAAATTTTATTTATGTATGTTTTAACAAAAATATAGTTACCTCTAATAGGTCATCTATTTATGATTTTAGTACAATTTTTTCCTTTTTTACAAAAGTAGTGTAGTAATATCAGATTATATTGGTTCGGTTTAGTTAAACCATAATTAAAAACTTTTTCTCTCGAACTTGTCTCACGTAATAAGTAAATCTAATGTTACTGAGGCATACTCTATTAGGCTCAAATAACATCCCATAACAATTGTAACCGTTTTCATGTTTCCATGAATGATCCAAGTATTGCGGTAATAAAGTATTAAGATACGTAATAAGTAGAGTTAAGGCAAGTGGCCTTTAGTCTAGTGGTAGACATTAAATCCACATAAGATATGCGCACTTACATAATCAGAGATCGAGTCTCACTGCTTACATTATGTAGGAACTTGGCTAATGGATCGGCTTGTTGTGGCCCAATGTTAACCAAAAAAAAAGTAGAGTTAAGTAGATAGATCTTGTAATGAAATCATCTGGCATGGACAGGGAGACATACACAAGACATAATGTTGATTTAGTATAAAATAATGAAAATATATGAGGGTTAATCAGAGACAGCAAATCATAGAGTCAAAGGACCATTAAATCCGAAATAAGTGGTGATGCTGGCAATTAGGTATAAAGTCGATATCCTCTTCCTCTCAATCACGTTGGTAATCATCACAATTAAGAGTATTTTAAAGTATCAACAAAATGCGTACACAAGAAATTCTGAATTAAAACACATATGTTCCATTTGTAGAAATTGAGAATGTTAAAAGGGTAAAAGAATGGGTGGCAAATGATAAGGTGATGCATGCGCTAACACAAAAACAGTGGGACCTTTGTTGCAGAAAAGCACACGTCCTCTACGGATCATTCATTTTCTATGTCTTTCATCCACTCTATCTTCCTAACTAAATTTCAAATTGCATTACCAGGACAAGATATATAATTTTTAAAAAATATAAAATCGAAATAAAAGTAAATTCCATTAGAAAAAAATTAAAGTGAAGAAAAAAGAAGGATTCTTGCTTCGAAGGCCCGTTGGCTTAGTGGCTGTTGCCCTTTGCCTTCATTATTACGTTTTATCTTTTTTCTTATTATTATCCTTTTTAAAAAAAATCGAAAGAGACGTTACTTGAGTACGTGTATTGACCAAAATTAATTATAATCGTGTTCTCTAGTTAATTTTGTTTTGTGAATAATTATGTAACGTAGATTTAAAGTAATGAAATTCGAGTAAGAAAACCGGAATTAAGAAAGTGGTTTACGTGATTTGGTTTGGTAATTTTACGGTTTAGACGCGAGAACTTAGTGACCAGCTGTCTCCGGGTTATACGTATTTAAGATCCAACGGTCGTGATCGAAAGTTGGAAGATTTAACGGTTACAAAGCAGATTCTCCTCGCTTTTATTTCCTTTTTCGCCTCTTTTTATTTTTTGAGAATCCTTTCTGCATCTTTATCGGTTGTTAGTGGCAGTTAGGTCATTTCACCTAATACTTCTTCCTTTTGTTTTTTTTGGATGAACCTGTTAAATATGATATTATTATTTTATGAAGTTCTCTTTTATTCCCGTTACACATTAAAATATAATTATTATTTATATTTAATTATCTTTATATATGTTCATATCGCATCACTATTTCTGGGTTCAAAAAGAAAGTTCATTTTAGCTATTTTCTCTCTACCACAGAACAATCTAGAACCAGAGAGAGAGAGACAACAAGAGATCGGGAGAGTAAGAGATCGAGGTAGAGGACTAAAGGGGTTTTAAGTTTATAAGTGGGAAAGATGAAGGAGATGCAGGCAATAGAGGCGTCGCAGCCGACGACGGTGGCTCCGGCGGTGCATAGCCGACAGTTAGGAGCTCAGCTGTCGGGAAGTATGAGTTTCAGTAGCCAAATGTCTAAGGAAGATGAGGAGATGTCGAGGACTGCATTGTCGGCTTTTAGAGCGAAAGAAGAAGAGATCGAGAAGAAGAAGATGGAAATTAGGGAAAGGGTTCAAGCTCAGCTTGGCCGTGTTGAGGAAGAGACTAAGCGTCTTGCTTTGATCCGTGAGGTATGTATACATTTTAATTATCTCATCGATTAATTTAGTTATTTATTTATTTGAGAATTGTGCTTGAATTTTGGGTTATGTTATGGACAAATTGATTTGGGATGTAAAAATTGAACATTTGGGGGATTTTATATTGTATACTATGTGGATTTAATTCATCTTTAAGGAGAATTTGTAGGACCCAAGTGTTGGAAATCTCAAGATCTGACAATTGCATTGGACATAAAAATAAATAATTTTCTTTGATGTTTGTGTGGTTTTGTGCCATATGGGAGATACTTTTGGGCCTTCTGTGTTAGATTTAGGATTCAGTGATCATTAGCAAAGGAAAACCTGGATTTAGTCTGATTTTAGGGTTTTTCAATATCCGAGTTACAAAACAGTGAAAGTTTCGAGAATTATAATGGAACTCATTTGCTAAAAATAAGCTGTGTGGATGAAAATTTTGTTAAACGAACGATTAGCTTCTTCTGGGTGATGTTCAGGACCAAGAATCTTAACTTGGTCTTTTTTCTGGTTTATTTTCCCCTAATTCTGGGTCACACTGCAAGTGTACCACAAATTGTAAAATCAATTTGCTTGATAAGGCTTAGTTCTATTGAGAAAACTCTTTCCTTTTTATAAAAATAATTATTTGCTCTTCTGGGTGATGTTATATTGATCATTGATGACTAAGAAGTTCAATGGCTATATTTCATATCAGGAACTTGAAGGTTTAGCTGATCCCATGAGGAAAGAAGTTGCTTCAGTTAGGAAGAAGATTGATTCAGTCAACAAAGAATTAAAGCCGTTGGGGCATACAGTTCAGAAAAAGGTTAGCCAAAAGACAATCAAATCCATTCACCCATATTCAAAATTTCTGGTTGAAATATAAGATGCTCAGCTGGTTTGTTAACACAACTTGCAGGAACGAGAGTACAAAGAAGCTCTTGAAGCATTCAATGAAAAGAATAGGGAGAAGGTGCAGCTAATCACCAAGCTTATGGAGGTTGGTCATCAAATGCTCAAAATCTCTTTCTGTCAAATATATAAATTGCAGGTCGTGTTTGAATGATTGGTTTAACTGCTCTAGTTATTGTTCTCCTTCTCTCTTGTTTATGGTTCTGTGTTGTTCCACGTTACCCTTGCCTGTGTGGGTAATGACATTTAACTGATTATGGTCCCATAGCTCTGTTCATATATCTTTGTCTGTAATCTAAACATATTCATTAAACCATTCGCACTCTGATCTCTGTCGATAATACTCACTTTGATTTGTGTTCTTGACTTAATGGGTTTTCAAAACGAATGATTTGCAGTTGGTGGGAGAAAGCGAAAAAATGAGAATGAAGAAGCTGGAAGAGCTGAGCAAGAACATAGATCTTATACACTGACTTTGAAACCAAGAGAGAGCAAAAGCTTCTTGGAGCAGAGATGATTCTCTGAGTGTTTTAACTCCACGTTTAGGTTTGGTGATGGTGAATGTAATTTATATTTTATAAGCGTCGTGTGTTATATTATTACAAGTAACTTCAAAACAATACTCATCAAGACAGGTTTGTAACTAAACACTACTTTAGTACTTTTTCTCTTCTTCTCTGAACTCTTATTATTCTCCTTTTAAACTGATTTTACTTGTCTCTTTAAAACTAATATCCTTACAATAGAAGCACCAAGTGTGTAACACATTAGGTGTTTAACTCGAAAACTGAACTAATGCTCAATGATGACGTGGGTAATTTTACAATGGGAGACATAAAAATATCATCATAAAAGAAAAAGAAAAGAATAATCATTAATTTTATTGCAGCCTTTATTTCATTAAATTTGCATCTCCAATGATTATTCATGTGGCATAAAATTCCAAACCCACTCCAAATATAAATCAAATGTTCATACAATAATTTGATGTCGTAGTATCCTACTTAACACGCATCTTTACATATGTCCATTTGGATTGTAGTACTCCTACTTAATTAATGGTTAATTATAAATTTAGAACATGAAAATCATGTAAATGAGTATTTATCTTATAAAATTAGTATGTTTGAGGGACAAAAAAATAAAATAAAAATACAGGTGAGGATCCACCACAATTTTTTTAAGAACAAAAAAATCTAGATATTTAAGCTTATGAAATCTAAAAATCTGATTTGAGATGGAGTAATTAAGAAATGATTTATTTTAAGATAATGTCACTACAAAGAAGTACATGTAAGAACATAATTTGTTCTCTACATATTCAAGACTTTAGAAATGATATAAATCCATAATTATTCATAGGAAACCAAACCCTTTGCCTTAAACAACTACATCAACAGTTACCAATTAACCATTACCCATTACCCATTACCCAAATCCAACCAGAAATTACTCCAGCTAACTTTCCACCAGACAGAAACAGCACCAAAATGTTTCCAATTGCATTTTGCTCTGTTGGCTATTCACACCAATTCCAAAATTAATCATAGATTAGCATCATCTTAATTTTGAAATCAAAGAGAAACAAAGATTAGAAAACATACCAAATAATCCACTTTATCTGAAGTTAAGATACATGCAGTCAAATAACCATTGGTTAATCCTAAGAACGATGTCAGAAGAATCATCCATACTTGGTTTCCAAATTGAGCTATGTAATAGAAAACTGGAATCAACCAGAAACGTCCCCATGATAGCATCTTCAAACCTAATCTACACTCCAACTTCAATAATCTGACCATTGTAATGTACCTCCCAACCAAATCGGATAAGTTGAATATTGCTATCAACACTAGACCATACCTGTGTTGGCTTTCGAAATCAGCAATAGTTCAAAACATGTAACAAGTAAATAGTGTTGTTTTCTTGGTCTTACCAATCTCCTAAACTGTTTTTTCCGGTGTACTCAGACAGAAATCCAGGGAAGATGCTAAGTGTCACTAGATGAACCAAGAACAAGTTGGTTGCATAATCTTCGTTCAGTTTCAATAAGAAGCTGTTTTCTATATGCGTAAATAGTATTGGCATGTCCCTTAGCTGCATTCACATTTTCAAATATAAGTCTCTTCAATACATAAAAGCGTACAATCTACATATAAACTTTCTGTACTATTAGAAATCATGAGCTTGCAACTCAGAATCGGCAATGAATAAATTGACCAATAAACCTTATATATTAGTTGGCAAATCACGGAGTTTACCTGCGTGAGTGGTAAATTTTGGAATCGGAGGCCTGCAGCTGCAAGGTCGGCTGTTACAGTTTTAGATCCGTGAGCAGCAGCTCTTGCACGGTAGAATTCCACAATCGGTAACTTGGTGAACACGTATGCATACAAAAGCATACAAATCAACTCAAACAAAGCCGATATTACGAAGAATAGAACTGCAAATGTTGTCAAAACAAGAGTGTTATAATCAGAGGGTTAATTCATTTGAACATAGCCAAAATTGACACCAAACGTACAAGCTCCCTTGCGAAGGCCATCTTTCGAGTCTTCAAATACTGCTTTTGTGAGAAGTCTTAGTCCAGAGGTTAGTGTTCCTGAAGCAGCTAAGCCACCTACAAACGACTGATTTTGATGGTCAAAACAGTAAACAATAGTCATGAATTCACAACTTTATAAGGTATGAAATGTTTTAATTAAATGAAAAAATAATAACAATCAATAGGGATGGTGTTGCTGGTTAATTACCAGAACAAATTCTGGTGTCATCATAAAAAGATCTCCAATCATTCCAGCTTGAACATGTGCATCTGCTAGACCAAACACCGCACTAATTACACAGACTCCAATGAATGGAACAATCCCTCCTCTTCCTGATGTAGCTATATCTATCTGCATCATATCAATTTAGAAGCTAAATTAATTAATATCAGCATGATCTTTTTTTATCAAAAATATATTAGTGATGAAGACGATTCATGACTCAAATCCTAAAATTCTTTTATCATATGGGGTGACATGACTATCTGGAGTCAAATTCCGATGAAAAATACAGGTTATTCATTTACTTAACCAAATGTACTTCTTCTATCACCGATACTATTATTATCATAAATGTAAACCACCAAACTTATGATTGTATTGGAAAATCCCAAAAAGAGAACAAACACATTGAAAAAGTGAATAACTCACCACAAGGATAGCAAGAAAACTAAGGAAAAATAGACTGAATCCGAACAAATTCCGAAGTCTGGTATTGATTATTGCCTCTTTGTAAGCAAGAACACCAAGTGCACCAGTAGCAAATGACAGATAAATTAGGGGAAAGATTCTCGATGGATGATATTCCTAACAAGTTAGAAAACAAAAAACAGAGGTCAGAGTGATGAAATTAGCTGATTATAAGCAGACAAATGCAACATACTTTCATGAAAACAAAGTACTCACAGGTAACAAATCATTGTAATAATCCACAAATGTGAGCATATTGTTCCATGCTAAAAGGCATCCATTCCCAAGAAACCAACAAATTGCAAGAGCATAGTATTGACCCTGGAGAATTATAAGAATAACCAAAGCTATTGAGACAGTTTCATGAGATTCAAACTTATCTTTTGTAGTACATAATCAAAAGAGGAACATATGCAAACCTTAAAAACGGTGGCAACTTGGTTTCTAGCTACACTATCCATCTCTCAAAACTGTTGGAAGTAAACATAAAGCTAAGTTTTACAGGTTTTTATCTACTAGACATTAGCTTGTTATCCACAAAATCCTAAGTTATCCATCCAACTTAGGGAAAGAAATCTTAATCCTAATCCTAATCCTAATCGATTCGCCTTACACGTGTCATCCTATTTTGCTTTGGGCTTTATTCTGAGTTTCGGTCCATATTATCCAAATTATGTGAGATATAAAATTTGATATAAAAGTTTTGTTCTTTTCTAATAATAAAGAGTATTTACTCTTAAACAATAACAAAATTTAGCAAAATTAGATAATGAGTAAACTTACAATGTAATTTGTCAAACAAAAAGAAAAAGAACATAAAACGGCGTCGTTTGAGTTGTACTCTATCGAACGTTAAGTATAATAAAGTCATGCATGGGAGATGGGACCATTGATCGTCACTGTAGCTTAAGTTCGACCTTTTTCATGGACGACACGATCCTCTTCTATCTCTCACTCAATCTCTATCAATACAACCTTTTCAATTGTTTAACATTTTCTACTTTTTCTAGCAGTATATATTGTTATAGTTCTATCGTTGGAAATAAATAAACCTTGGACCTTACTTTTCTTTTTCATTATATTGCCTTCACACACTCTCGAACTCGAACTCTTTTCTTCTAAAACCAAATGGAAAATCATCATCAAAACCATCCACAGTACAATATACCACAACCATCTCCTCATTTCTCATCTGATCTCTTCGGCTTCAACATCGTTTCGACGCCGGATCAGCACCATCGTCTTCATCAATTCACCGACCATGAGATAAGTTTCTTGCCACGTGGCATCCATATGGTGACTGGAAGCAACAGTAACACTGTGTTAGGGAGCACAAGTAGAAGTAGTCATGGCTTAAAGGACGGAGAAAAAACAGAGAGGTGACCGAGACAAGAGACGTTGATGTTGCTTGAAGTCAGATCTCGTCTTGATCATAAGTTCAAAGACGCCAATCAAAAGGGTCCTCTCTGGGATCAAGTTTCTAGGTCTCTATACCTTTCTCAATCTCATCTCTCAAACCCCTTTGTTTTCTTTCGAAACTGTCTCTTCTTTGACTTAGTTTGATTTTTGGTTGGTTTCTGCAATCTTCTTAGGATTATGTCTGAGGAACATGGATATACCACTAGGAGTGGTAAGAAGTGTCGAGAGAAGTTTGAGAATCTGTATAAGTATTATAAAAAGACTAATGAAGGTAAAGCAGGTCGACGACAAGATGGCAAAAATTACAGATTTTTCCGGCAGCTTGAAGCAATTTATGGCGAATCCAAAGACTCGGTTTCTAGTTATAACAACACACAGTTCATAATGACTAATGATCTTCATAGTTTTCACACTCCGGACACTCATAACATTGTCCCTTATCAACAGAGTGTCATGAGCATTTCTAACAATTTCAAATCCTACTCTGAGTTGGATCCAACTTCCTCTTCTGAATGAGATGTATCTATTGAAAGAGAGATGAAAGATTGGAAGGAAATGATCGACGAATTCATTGGTGTTCATATGGAGAAGTTGATAGAGAAGCAAGATCTTTGGCTTGAGAAGTTGATGAAGACTATGAAACAAAAAGAGTATCAAAGAATGGTGAAAGAAGAGGAATGGAGAAGAATTGAAGCAGCAAGAATTGATAAAGAACGTTTGTTTTGGCAAAAGAAAAGAGAGAAAATGGAAGCTCGAGATGTTGCAGTGATTGAGGCTTTGCAGTATTTGACAGGCAAGTCATTGATAAGATCGAATTCTTCAAGGATTAACAGGAATTGAAGCAATTAAACGATGATGATGGGTTTGTAGATTATAATTTGTCAATACCCGATCTAATAGTCTAAAGTTCATCCATAAAATTTATTTTTAAGCTACTATAATATAGCTGCTAGGAATCGAACCATGATATCAAATCATTAACTTGATCATAGCTTTCATACTTTAAGAAATAATTAGTTTTAGTTATTACAATAAGACAGAATCTGTGAGAGACAGGAAGAAACAATAATTTTAAAATCATGATATAGAAATTGGTATGATGAGACATTCATCAACTCAATATTATTTTAATCATAAATAAACTAGAAGGCGGCTTCAACGGCAATAAATTAATGGGCTTATTGTTCATATATTGGGCTTTTATTTTCAGCCCATTAGGGATCAATTTTTATAGGTTATTTCTCCACCGCCTTACTTTTCTCGTGACCGACTCTCCCTCATCTTCTTCTATAAATTAATTCCTTAAGACCTCTTCTTCTTCTCACAATTCAATTTCCCAATTTCGATTTCAGAAAATTTCAGTACATTCCAGAAATCTCTCAATCTTGATCAAGGTAAATTTCTGAGTTCTCGTTCGGTTATTTCTTTCGTTTGATCGCAATTGAATTACGTTTCTTTTAATTTGATTCGATTGATCTTTGATTGCACGCAAATATTTTGACTTTCACCGGTAGATCTTCCTTAATTTTCGATTAGGGTTCGTTCTTTTTGGCATGTCTTTTGTTTTTAGTATCGATCTGCGATTCCCTTCAAGATCTGGTGTTATTTTGTTGATCGGATTTGAATTCTGTTTGCATTTGAGTTTATCGAAACGAGTCTTACCTAACTTTCAGAATGGATGACTAATTTTTGTTTTTCGGCAATTTCAGATGCAGATATTTGTTAAGACTCTCACCGGAAAGACAATCACCCTCGAGGTGGAAAGCTCTGACACAATCGACAACGTTAAAGCCAAGATCCAGGACAAGGAAGGTATTCCTCCGGATCAGCAAAGGCTTATCTTTGCTGGAAAGCAACTAGAGGATGGCCGTACGTTGGCTGATTACAATATCCAGAAGGAATCCACCCTCCATTTGGTTCTCAGACTACGTGGTGGTATGCAAATCTTCGTCAAAACCCTAACTGGGAAGACGATTACCCTTGAGGTGGAGAGTTCTGACACTATTGACAACGTAAAGGCCAAGATTCAAGACAAGGAAGGTATCCCACCGGACCAGCAGAGGTTGATCTTTGCCGGTAAACAACTCGAGGATGGCCGAACCCTTGCTGATTACAACATCCAGAAGGAGTCGACTCTCCACCTTGTGCTCAGGCTTCGTGGTGGTATGCAAATCTTCGTGAAGACCTTGACTGGAAAGACTATCACTTTGGAGGTGGAGAGCTCTGATACCATCGACAACGTTAAAGCCAAGATCCAAGACAAGGAGGGTATCCCACCGGACCAGCAGAGGTTGATTTTTGCCGGAAAGCAACTCGAAGATGGCCGTACTTTGGCGGATTACAATATTCAGAAGGAGTCAACCCTTCACTTGGTCCTGCGTCTCCGTGGTGGAATGCAGATCTTCGTGAAGACACTGACAGGGAAGACAATAACCCTTGAAGTTGAGAGTTCCGACACCATTGACAATGTTAAGGCCAAGATCCAGGACAAGGAAGGTATTCCCCCGGACCAGCAGCGTCTCATCTTCGCTGGAAAGCAGCTTGAGGATGGTCGCACTTTAGCTGACTACAACATTCAGAAGGAATCAACCCTCCACTTGGTCCTCCGTCTACGTGGTGGTTTCTAATAAAATGTCTTTACTATCGTTTCTCTTAAAACTTTGTGGTTTGTGGTTGGGGCCTTATGTAATCACCTTGATAAATAATTGATGAACTATGCCTTCTTCCTATCTCTCTTTTCTTTCTATTGGCATTTCGAGCTTCTTCTCTATTGGAATCATCTCTAGTATTTGTTCGTCGTTTGTTTTATGCTCCTGAAAAATTAGCTATCCACACTGGTTCTGTTTCCTTAGTATTAACCAGCTCTGTTTGTCCGAGCCAAATCTGAAGTCGGTATTGGTATGCACTGAAACAAGAGACATTACATGATATTTCATGAAACTGGGATTTAACGGACGCCTAGCCTTATTCATTAGGCTTCTTGGTTTGGTTAAAAGAGATGAGGTTTCTTTTCATGCGAGTGACGATGCGTTAGATGTATTTCCTGTTTTGTAGGAAATAAAAATCATTTCAGGCCGCAAAATCTCGAAATCCCCAGTTCCTATGACGTTTCTGTGCTCAAACGGCTTCTGTATATCGACTCGAAAAGAGAAGGTATCGTTCTCAATCTAAAATCTATTCCCTTCTGAATTTCCTCTAGATCTTTGATTCTTAATTCCGTGGGAACAGGATTCGGAAAACCCGAACTAGCTTATCTGAGTGGTTCTTTAGTCATAATCCAATCTAGTTTCAACAACTAGTAATCTTCGTTGCACTTTCTCATTTTTATGTTTATCGTCAACTTGTAGTTTCTGTGGAAAAATGACATGGTCTAGATAGATAGAAGAAACCTATTGATTAGTTCTGCCTTGTTTTTGTTAACGACTACCAAAAAAATGAGTTGCAGAGTACAGCCATTGCCAAACCTTTTGGCCAGGAAAAAAGCAACCTTTTTTCTTTTCTAACTTACTATTTTTCATAAGAAACTGATACGAGAGTCAAATATTCGATCTATTAATGCAATCTGGAGGGTTTTAGTCCTTGTCTTCTTGGTTCTGTTTGCTGGGTGGACAATGCAATCTTTTCACTAGACCTTGCGGCTTACCAGTCTCCCTGTCAAATCCCCTTACACATACATATCCTGTATATTACAGTTGTAGTCAAATCCAATCAAGTCTTATGTATGTATTAGTGGTCAATTATTTGGTTCTTTGCATACCTCTCCAGAAACTGTATTGAATCTCATCTACTGATAAACCTAACAGATTAGAGAAACATATTTAGACATGATCTTGGATTTATACATTCTTTGACAGTTTTGTTTTGAATATTTACCTCCAAAAATCGCTGATACAGAGGATCCAAAGTAAGTGATTCTTCGTGGTAGATTCCATATCCATTGCCTTGGGACGTCAATCGGGTTTATGCTAGAGCCATGGTCAGCAAAAACCTGCAGAAAATGTGTCAATTTGAGGTTGCTTGTGAGTTGTGATCATGTTTTGATTGTCTCTAATTTTTGGAAAGAAGTTACTTCGTTGGTTTGGAAATATGTGCCATTCAAAGGGAAACCTCCTCTCATTGCTGTTCTGCAAGGTATCTGTTCATAAACATATAATAATTTATACAAATCTTCTTTACTTAGATATTCTCTTGAAAATTTGTCTACAATTAAACTTACCAGTATAGTTCCTCGCACTATTTGTGACTTCTCTTCCCGTATATTGTTGCAGAAGAAACATTGTTTATCATGACATAATGTATTGCTTTCTTGGGAAACACATTTTTGTTCTGGCGGTTTTATTGAATTGCTTGTTTCACCTAACATGAAAAATTGTTTAATCACATGACCTTCCATAAATTTGTATACATTATTTGTATTTGATATCATGGTGAGTTCTTATTGGGTTTTCTTACCTGGCGTCCAAATAGCTAATAAGTAAGGAACCATATCCTCAGCTTCTCGCTTCTCAAACTGCAAAATGTCAAAGATAGTTCTTAAGACGTGGAGAAACAGAGAAATTCTTGTTAAATTATTTGAAAAAGTTACTAACCCCTTCAAGAATTGGATGTAAGTCTGGGAGTTCATAACTGTCACATGGTTAAGAAAGGAATTAGTATGAGACAAATGTTGTATAAGTGTCAAATTACGGTTTAGGATAAAAAAGAGAAGTCTGAAAGTGGTAACTCACACATGGTGCTCTGTGCGTAGTTTTTCCTTAGTCTTTAGTTTTCGTCTGGGTATTGATGATGCATGTGTGCTTAGTATCATCAAATCCTTTGATGTACCAGCTTCTATCACCAAATCCGTTGATGTATCAGCTTCTTTGTTGAGCATAATTGTAGGAATTACATCTTTATTTTCCCAAGGATCCTTTGATGTACTATGTGCAGATATTACACCATTGTTGTCCCAAGGATAATCTTCAATATCATGTACTACACACTCTGGTTCTGGTGATGTTGGTTCCTCAATGATTGGTTCACAATTTTGGGAAAATATTTGTAATTCTTGTCCTTTTTCTTGAGAAAGCAATAAAGACTGACGGAAATTAACCACGACAGGCTTGGGTTTATATCTTCTCTCATGGGCTATTACGGTTGTTCTTTCTTCTGGTTCTGGTAGAGCAAGTCGTGCACTGCCATATAACACATGCGTAAGAAAAATACAGACCATTAATATGACTATCTTGAGTATTTGCCTTTGTGGATATAACCTTGCACGTGCACTAGAGTAATGTCGGCACTCCGCCTTCAATGGACATGCATTGCAATTGGGTTTTACTTTTGTGCAAAAGACCTGCAAAATCCGCAAAACATATGAATGTTCCTGAGCCATTTTAACCTGTTACCATTTCACAAACAAAACAAACTTTAGTGGAATTGGGAAACAGATGAGATATGTTCCAAGTACCTTTCCGAATGTAATCATATGGTAATGTAGCTCGTACCTAAAATTGTAGGATCCAATAAAGTTACTAAGAGAGGGTTCGAGTAGATGCTATGCAAAAGCAAGGTTATTTTTACTTACAAGGTTTTTTGGTCAAGCTTGCAGAGGCGTGGCCAGAGGTATTTTTGAACTGATTCTAATACTGGGTACCTGAACATAAGTAATAGCTTGCTTACCTATTGTAGTTTCTCATATTTCCTTTCAGTTTTAACAAGGATCGTTTAAAGAATTGCTTACAGCTCTAGAAGATGCATTTGCAGCTCGTCTGGTAGTGGTTGTAAGGGAACCCATCCTAGTCTTACTGCTATCCGTCCGACGTTGGTATCAACCTTCATTTTTAAAGACATAATATATGATATCTCTATCGCGCATTCATTAGGATGGAGGATTCTGTTATTAACTTACAGGGAATGCAATCTGGTGTAATGAAAGAAGTCTAACACACTCCACACTTTTCAGTCCTAACCCGTTTATGCTTAGTAGATACTCCCTGCAACAATTAGTAGTCACATCAGTTTGTTTCGCTCCTGAATGCTATGGAACAATAGGCTATATAATATAACCTGAAATTTTGTAAATAGTTTTCTTACTTGGCTTTGTCAGGGGGAATATCTCTTAGCCACTCCAAATCAATGCTTCCATGCTCTTGAACCAGTCTGTTCAAGAAGGCCTGTCCAATTTCCAAAGTCAAAATTTACTTTGTTAGATTGTGTATTTCAGGTAATGTATTATGTATATACAGTAAAATGTTTCTTTTTTAAAATTTTTTTTAGTCAAACCTTGATTCGTTCCGAGAGCATGTTGTTCATCCCTCGTTTTTTTATTATATCAGCTATCTTGTGTACGTTTGTGCATCGAAGGGCATCCCAATCAACTGTGTCCATTGTTCTTTCTGTTTTTTCTCTCTTTCGGCCACCACTTTCTGCTTGCCTTCTCAAACTATCCCAGTCAAAGCTTTCTTTTGGCTTGTTATTTGCAAGTTCCTTTTTCTTGCGTTTTACGACTTCTTTTGGCTTGTTCTTTGCTCGTCTACCTACTGGTTTGACAGGAGTTTGTATCTTCATTATCTTGACGTCTGAATTTATATGCATTTCTATTCTCATGTTTTTTTCCTGGTCTTGTGCCTGAAGAGTACTCGCCAGTTCCTGTTGATTGCTGCAGACAGGTTGAACTTGACTGCCTTCAGTTTTGTTTCTGAATGCATCACAGTTCTCTACCTCAAGTGGTACTTCGTTTAGGTCAATTTCGCAAGTAGAAGTAGAAGAGACCACAGAAAGCCCTTGGGAAAAGCCGTTCAGAGCTGAACCAAACTGTGTCTCAAAGCTGTTTGTAGAAGGATCTATCAGCATTATTTTTGATTGGTTTGTAGAACCGACGGAACTGTCACTGGATTTAGAGGATTCCTGACTACAAACAGCACCAATGTTGTCATCATCATCAACCTCCTGTATGATGATGCAAGTTGGATTGCGTACTCTTGGAATTGCAACAAAATTTCCCATATCCAATTTCATTATTGTTTCATGAGTTACTGAACTTTCCCACTCTTCATAACAGGATTCCTTTTTGAAGTTCAAGTTGATGGGAAACTCAGCAGCAAGATCCATAAATGCAGAACTGCAAAAATGAAGTTGATCATTTAGAAACCACTCACGTTTCATATCGCATCTGTTTATAAAAATTGTCATGAAGGAATTTACCTTGATGAATGGTCTGCGACGTTCTGAGTGAGAAAAACTCCTACTACTGAATCAACAACGGATCCCTTCCAAGGTGAGAACCTTCGATCACCTGCAGTAACAAGCTTGCTTTTAGACCATTTTGCTCTGCTTACAAACATGATTTGAGGTTTAAAACTCAAGCCACGAAGCAATGACGTAATTTTCTCAATAAGTAGTACCTTGTACAAGACGCATGCGAGCAATGAATGAGTTCGCACGACCTTGGAACACACTCCTTTCTTCTTCCCACCATTTCTGTTTTTCCTCATCTGAGCCATCAATACCCTCGCTATCGATACTCACCATTAGGAGTTTCCACACTCTCGTAGTTTCAGCATCCAATACTACTTTCGGTTGATGCTTTTTTTCACTATAAAGAACCATTGATCCATCTTCCATGTAAGGCGCTAGTGCCTTTTGCTCTTCATATGCCTTTTTGTGTAGAATAAGTGCAGTTTCTCTACTCTGTGGAAGACAATGAATTTCTCTGTTGATGTCTAGTTCTGTAAACAACTTAGTGATGGCATCAACTGAAAATCTTTGTTCCCATATTTCAGCTGGCGATTTACCTGCATTTTGTATGAGTATAATTGATTTAAAGTTAGAATTCTAGAAAATGTTAGAGATGAAAAGCATTTGCAGCTTGTATGTGTTTTGTCAAACCTGTTAAATTTTGGCGTCGCCACTGCATGTGTAATACCCTTGCATTGAGTCGGCTTGCTATAGGGTCTCTTCGGCTCCGCTTCTTCCGAAACATTGTTGATTGCATCTTGGAAACTATATGTTTACGCTGTGGAACCTCATATCCTTGATTACTACCTTTGAATGGAACAATGCCTTCTGAAACTTGCTTCAGTGACCGGAAATTCCGTGGCCGGGGTTTTGTACTAGATCTCTTTCTTCTCAACTTCTTGTGATCATTTATACCACCCAAGCAATCAGAAATTTGAGAAGCGCTAGAAAGATTTTCTTCTGGTTCCATGAAAGTTATTGGTCCTGTGTTCACCAGGGACAGCATAGAACTGAAACAATAATTGCGTGGTTCTAAAGGCAAATAGATTCCTTCTTTTCTCATAATGCCACTGGTTCTGCTTTGCCGTCTTCTCTTAGGGATGTTACCAAATATCCGCATTTCTCTATCTGTTAGTTCTTTTCCAGCTAAAGAAACACCTATGTGATCTTCTGAAGTGAAACTGAGCCCACAATATTCAATGTCTTCTTGAAAATCATCATCAAATCTTAAAGTTCTCCTGCTTGATCTCTTTGGCCGAACATTTCTTCTCCTTTCATAAGTTTTAGTAACAGTAGCAGCAGAGGATTTTTTAACCCCTGATTGAGATGAGGATCTGTTTGTATTGCCTTCACGAACAACCTTTGGCCTGATCTTTTTTCTCTTATATGTTTGTTGCGGTGTTTTCAATTGAAGCTTGTCATCATCTCTTGCTCTTTTTCCTTTCTTTTCTCCTGAAGTAGATCCAGTTTCAAGCAAAGACTTCTTGATAAGATCCTGTGGCTCCTGGTCTATTTCAGACAATCTTTTGCCTGGCGTATCTAGAGTTACCGGAGCAAACTCAGCTTCAGTTGGTTGCAAACTGGTGCTCACCATCTCTTCAGGTGTAAGATTAAGGTCACAAATAAACTTCTGGGGAGTTGACACATGATCTGTGGTTTACCAAGAAAAAAAGTAAGATATCAGGTAACAAAATTCATAATTTGAGACCTCACAGACAAACTTACTGGGCCTTTTTTCATTACTCATTTTAGTTTGACCTTATCTACACATAGACTATACATTATCTTAAAGGTCCACGCTATATCTACTCTCCAGTTCTAGTATGTAAAGTCACAAACCAAACCATCTAAGTCTTCATTATACTAAGTTGCAAACAACTACAATTCGAAAATCCCACACAACTGAGGCACATTTTATACTCACATTGTGGTTGTTCCATTGTTGTTTCTCCAGCAATACCTATATCTATCCCAAGGGAGGGTCCAGCGTTCAAAATCCATGGATTGGGCTCCATTGTCCAACTATTAACCCAAGGATCCATGGGAAACTGAGAGATTAGTGATGATGATGCTCCAACTGATGAACTTGTGACGACTGATTCAGCCAGAGCCAATAGTTGCATACATGACATACTATACATGCCAGGTAAGGTTTCAAGAGAAAGTCTCCTCCTGTGTCATCAATAATTCAAGTTCACATCTCTCCTTATAAAGTTAAAATTCACAACAAAAATAAGTGCAAAGACTCAAGGATTACACAGCCTAAACCCATTCATCAAAATTGCCTTTCAATATATCTTTTGCATTTTACTTATGTTGCTAAGCTGTTAAATTTATCTTATTGATAGTCTTCCTTTTGCAGAAATTAATCAAAACAAAATCACCAATATTAAGAAAAACCCAGAAGAACAGAGTTAATCACTTAAAGCAGTGGAGCCACAAAACCTGTATGAATCAGGCTGGTGATTGTATTGCATGTTATAAAAGATGGATTGTTCTTGTTGCAGACCAGGTACAAAGTGCATCTCTGGTATAACTTGTACCCTAGCTTCTCTCTCTCTCTCTTTTATCATTTCACCTTCCATATCTTCAAAACCAGATCACTTCCTCTTCTCTGTTCAATCTCAACAATCTGCCAGTGGAAAGATACAAGAATTGAATTACACAGATCAGGAAAAAAAGATGAAGAAATGAACCAAGCCTTTATATTTGCGTGTCATTGAAAGAAACTATATGTGGGTAAGAGAAAGTGGTAGGTGAAACCTCAAATCTTTAAACTTTAATGTAGAATACCATTGAAAGATTCGTAAGTGAAAAAAAGAGATTTGAGCCAACAATAATCTGAAAATGAGAGCTTGAAGCTGCAAGAGAGATTACCAGAGAGAGGGAGAGAGACAAGTAAGCCAGAGTAAAGTCTTGGGAGTTTCAGAGTCGAGACAAAATTTGAGAGATATAGAGTTTTATAAGGAAGGCAATATCCATGAAGTTACTTTTATGAGTTTTAACGTTTTTGCAAACTTCACTCTTTTTTCTCTAAAATATAAATCCTTTATTATCTGCCATTTCTGAAACAATTTCTGCTATAATAATCCTCATTTCTAAAAAAAGATATATTATCTTTTATTATCAACTAATAAGTGCTGATTTATATTTAAAATCCTATTATGCAAGATAATAAATATTGTGGAAAAATACTAAAATTGAACATTTTATATATTTTTTCCAAAAAAAATAGTGTCTGTTTAGTCTAAATTATTAGATTGGTGGATGACAAAAAAAAATTAGTACGGAAGGTTGTAATTTTAAATTTTTGGTTGTAAATTTTTTTGGTGTAGATTTTTTTTCATCTAAATTTTTTAATTATAGATTTATTTGGCGTAGAAATTTATATTTGTATAATAGTAATTTTAAGGGGTATTAAATGATGCATTCTGTGTCAGGCCACTGCCCAAAGATAGAAAAGAGCGTCACTGAGTGGTCGTCGCAAGTGGAAGAAACGCGCGACTAAACGAGATTCACAGTAAAATTCACGTATGTCTAGATTCCGTTATTAACCGTCTTCACGCCGTCAATTCATTTCGTTATATTTGCATAAAGCGGTTTAATCAAATTGGGCTTATGCCCATTTAAAATTATTCAACGTAACCGAGTCAGGCCTTATTGATTACACCATACAGCTTTTTTTTTTTTCCAAACAACTGATTCTATTAGATTAAGTGTTCCGGTTTATATCCAAATAATGAAAATACATGAACCAGCATATAGCCAATAACAAAATAATGCATATAAAAAATAAGTTCAGATGGAGGAAGCTCTGACACTTTAAAGATTTTGGATAGATTATGGATACGCAGTCCCAAATTGATTGTACCATACAGCTATTAGTCAATTTATCAGCTTCACTCAAACACACCATTCTTCTTCTGTAATTTCCTCTTTAACATTTGTAAATTCTTTTTAAGTTTACATTGTTATTGGGCCTATATGTTTCATTGTGTCCAGTAATCAAGTTTTAGTTGGGCCGAGGTCACTCAATTTACTCAGACCATTATTTTGAATTAGTATATATATAATATAAATTAAACACCAGGACACAAGCGCAGGTTTGCCCGAGAGGTTAAGGGGGAAGACTTAAGTTCTTCTGCACATAAGTGCGCGTGGGTTCGAACCCCACAGCCTGCATTTTTTCATTTCCCAGACTTATGTGCAGTGCCCTCAACGTTAATAGTGTAAGGTAAAACGAAAAAAAGAAAAGAAAATTATGAAGGCTCTGCTCATGCGTATGCTTCGGGACTATCGTTCCCGTAATTAATTAAATTAGAGTTGGATAATGGTTACGGAGCAGCAATTGTCTGAATCAGACCAACCACATGAAATTATAATTCTCTCTCAAGTGAAGGGTTACGATCGAATTATGTCATACGAAACTTTAATGCAGCAGTTGAATTATTATTTTTACAGTAGTGTGTTCCACGTCATCACACCGAAAGTTATCACAAAAGTTACAACTAGAAATAAAAACCAAACCCCCCACATTTTTCCTCTTTCGCACATTCGCCCCAACATTTTACAAATTCGAAAAAACCACTCAAGGACTGACCAAACGAGGATCCACCTCAACTCTAGCGACACCAGCCGGAGCTTCCTTCGCCACCTCAACCTCTCCTTTAACAAAATCCTCCGCCACATCATCACCTATCTTTTTCTTAATCTGTTCCTCATCGTAATTAGGATCTCCTTCATCCATCGCCGGTGGATCTGGCTGCATCTCGTAATCCTCCATCCGATCTGGTCCCTCCCACGTGTACTTCCCACCGTGACCAGACTTCGGAGGTGCTCGTCTGAGAGGAATCCCATCAGAAGGATGCCGATCCATCCGTTGAACACCTTTGTCCATCAGCTTCCTCTCAACTTGCTTGATCGTCTCCGGATTATGAGTCTTCAGTTCGAACTTATCCACAGATTTCTGACCTTCTTCGTTCCGGTGCTGCGCACGTATCACCACCGTGTTTTTGTTCTCATCAACCGCAACACTCTGCATCTCTTCGTCTGCTACTGTGTTTGATCAGATTACAAATAATTCAAAATTACGATATAGATCACCGACACTGCGTTTGCGTTTAAGGAGAGAGCAAAGAGAGTGTTTATATAGAAAGTGAAGTAAGTTAGGCATTTAGGATAAGAATGGAGGAGACAAATATCTGATGAAGATTCTAGTAACTCCGTTGTCTTTCTCGTAGATCACGGAAACGTCTCATTTTTTTATTAGTTTATAGTTTTTGTTTTAATTATTTAACGTAGTTTCGTAACTATCCGGACCAGGCGGTTTCACTATTTGGGCCTTTGTGCATGTATTTTAATATGTTCGATCCACAAATGCTTAAGACAGACACGGTTTTACGAACATGTCCGAAACAGTGGGCTTAACTTCAGTGAACCTGTGGCACGCACATTGTTCTTTTCGTTTTATTCACAACATGATCATATTATACAGATACAAAATTAAGGATTAACATAAATAATAAGGGAATATACAACTGCCTGATTAATTCAAGTCAGATGATACTAAGATATAAAATACAAAAAAAAAAAAAAAAAAAAAAACCTTCGTTAATGGAGAGCAACTCCAAGTGTGAAGTGATATAGAGGCTTTTTTTTTTTTTTTGGTCAACTAAACTATGAAATATATAATTTACTTACGAACAAAGAAAGGAAGTTCATAAAGTTACAGAAGTCTTATGAATGAAGAAGGCACAAACTAACTCACACCCGTTCCGGTTCTATCGATCAAAGTACCAACTTGTTCTCCGCATAAGGCCTTCGTGATGTTTCCAGCTTCCAGAAAATTGAATACTACCACTGTATTTTATTTTTTCAAACCAAGAGGTTAAGGTTTAGTCATTACATTCAAGGTTTGATCCAACCATCATTGACTAAGCAATCACCAATAATGTAGCATATAACCAAACGGATATCAAACGAATGAAAGCAGGACTCTAGAGGTCCCCTATCTCAAGTAGACCATAGGTCAAATGTCTAGGTCCCTAACTTTAACTACTTATCTCAGTCTGAAGACGGACTACCTAAATATGGAAAACGATGATAATAAAGAGAAAAGGATCTCGACCTGGTATGCTATTCTCTTCGCAGAAGTTAAGAGCCATTGTGTCCATTGATGTAATACCTCTGGAAGCCAAATCTTGAAATGTTATGTGCTCGAATGTCACGTTATTATCTTGTGAATGGCAGTCATAAACACCATCGACGTTTGTTCCTTTCACCACAGCCTCTGCATTAACTGATCATTTGTATGGAGATCTTAAGTTAGGACTTATGAACAGTTACTAATGGAAAGAAAAGTATATGAATTCAAAGTTTGTTTAAGTTGTTGCACTAAGAAACACCAAGAGGGAATCAAAGAATTGTACTGTCTATAGCTCGAAGGGCTGCAGATGCATCAGATGATAAAAGTGGATTTCCAAGAGTTGCACCTATGCCACCAAATATTACCACTCTTCCTTTATCTAGATGTCGGGTGGCTCGTTGTCGATTGTAAGGCTCCCCGACACCTTGAACCGATATTGCAGTTTGTAATCGTGCCTGAACCCCCATTTTCTCCAGAGATGATTGAAGTAAAACAGAGTTCATCACAGAAGCCATCATACTGTGACATAACAGAGATTTAGTGAGCAGAACCACCAAAATAGAACATCGATTTGACAATCAGAACAATTCATCTCCAAGATGTCAACAAATAGAGTAAACAGACAATATAATCTCGCTGCCATGTGCATGGATGTTTAGCCAAGGATTATAGGAAAGACTATTATATTGTTGAGAAAAACAACAGATCTGTGAGAACTCTAAAGCGTAAAGAATTCATAGCCAACAAATTCTCATACAGTATTTGCGCAGCAAACCTAATTCCATATCAATCGCTTTAGAAAAAGCATAATACATTCTGAAGGTATAAGCTACTGAAATCTTCGACCAACCTGATATGATATGCAGTGGTTCTATCCAAACCGGTAGCAGTTATCCATGTGCTGCCGCAAAAAAAGTTCCGACTCCCAACAACTATAGCTACCTGGAAGATACGAACTATGAATACCTTTTTAACTGAGAATGGATAAAAGACTAAGAATCTGTAACTTAATGTTACCTCCACACCAAGACGACAAGCCATTGCAACTTCTCTTGCAATTAGATTGATGACCTAAACAATCATGAATACAATTTAATGCTGCCTCGCATAGAGAAAATACATCAGTTAAAGATTTTGCATTGTGGAAATAACCTTAGGATCAATGTTATTAGGACCCGTGCAGGCAAGAGCTGCGCCACTGATTTTCAGAACCACTCTTCGCCATCTAGGGTTAGATGTAGCCTTGGATTTGACGTTATTTATCTGAACTCCAGGGTTATATGTTACTAAGGGATACCTGAAACCAAAAACCTTCACTTTCGTAAGAGCGAAGAATAAAAGGGCAAGACCAAATACAACAGGGTCGTTACTGACTCATTACCTTCTTGCTGGCTTCACGGCATTCCCCATTGAGCTGCCGCTTCTATCTTCATCAGATGCACCTTTTGTGGCCAAAGAATTGCCCACAATATCTTCCATCTTTTTGAACCAAGGCCAGTGGCTAGCTGATGTTCCACCGCTGCTCATTCTATGTCTTTCTAGCTTATACCTCTTCTTCAGATTATCGATTTTGTTCTTACACTGTTCTACACTCTTACTCAACTTCTCGCACCTCTCGCTCACCGATGAAGCAACCTCTTCCCAATCCCTTCCCCGCAGATTCCCTCGGTTGAGCTGTGTGAACTTATCCGAATACGCATCTAGCAAACACGCGATCGCCGCGTCGCTCCACTCTTCCCTATCCTTCCTATACTCACCTGCGGAGGAAGAAGATGTCCTCGGCCTCTTGAAGCTACCGTAAGGCGTGATCTCACCGCCATTGGTAGTACCTCCGTCACTAAGCTCCTCTTGATTCTGCCGTTTCTCCACACGAACACCTCCGATCCTGGATCTGTTGGCATCGAGATCCTCGTCTCCGTCAACAGCTGCGTTATTATCATAGGGATTCGAATTTTCGTCCGCCACAAAAGGATTCACACCGTGAAAAGCAGAAGATGCCTCGACAACGACATCGTTCTCACCGTCCTCTTCGGCATTTCTCTGGTGATGCGAGACATGGATCTGGTTCGATGGCTTCGGGGTGAATCGCCTAGGAGCATATGGCGTGTGATGAAGAACCTGGTGGTGGTGGTGATGGTGATGTTGTTGTTGTTGGTTAGGGTTTGACTGATCATCTCCTAGAAGAGAGAAATCGTCATCACAAGACGCCATTAAAGGTTCCGTTAGGGTTACGTTCACGGCGCCTAAAGTCGGCGGAAGAACCAGAGACGGCGTTAATTAGCGGTGAGAGGAACGGAAGGCAATGACGTGAACGTGTACCATGAGCTCCGTTAGGCAGTCTTTGAGCTGGAAAAAAAAAGTTCAATACAAAAACCAAATCGAACCAAACCTAACCTAAGTTCGATTTTGGTTAAATTTTAAAACCATAGGGTGGTTTAGCATCTACAACTAATAAAAATAATTATTGGGGGATTCTATAACTATCTACCTGGGAATTGATTTATTTATTTATTGGGGGATTGATTTAGTATGTTTAATGTTAGAGCATATTAGTAGGTTTAATGTTTTACAAGCCAATCAAATTTATATTGAGGGCATGTTCTTTTACTAATCGTACCTATAATTATGTGAGTGAAGCTTTAAAATTATATAGTTTTTCCTAAACTTAAAACATTAAATCTTGTAAAAATAGAATTTTTTTTCTCATTAATTTAATTAGTTTTTGTAATTGTAATTGTAAACCTATACCTAAAACTTAATATAGAAAATAAAATATCTTTAATTACGTTAATCATATTTTCTTAAACTTTAAAACTAGATTACTTGTATTGGAGTTTGGAGACATGTTAATAAATCTAATATTGTAATTTTGATATAAAATACTTACAATCGTTCCAATCAATATAATTATATGAAAGTTCATATAAACTTATAGTTTTCCAAACTTACAGTTTATGGTTGCATCTTCTAAATGTCCAAGATCATACAATTATGGTTGCCTCAGAAAATGTTCAACAAGAATACAATATGATGTGCTTCAGAAAGTTCTTGAAATAAATGAGGAGGAATCTCTTAGACATGCTTCAGACAAAGATGATATGGCTCCCAAAGGCAGTTATCCAAAAGTAGTGAGTGAGTCTAAAGAGGGAAAGAATATTATCATGGAGGAAGCAAGAGTTGGTAAGAAGAGAGCATCCTTAGATGAATCTCATGATGAGTCAGTTCTAAGTCTTCAAAAAGTTTGATTTTAAATCTTCTGATTCTAATATCAAATTCTAATACATGGCAAAGATGTTTAATTGAATATTTACTACAGATACATAGCAGTTAGTTCTTTTTTTATAAAGGATTTTCATTAATTAAAAGAAATGTATAGAGAGAAAATATCAGAAAGTACAAACACATGATCCAAAAAAAAAAAAAAAGGTCTAGACCCAAAACTCTAGTAGACCGAGATAAGAGTTGCAGGTCCAATTTGGCCCAAAAGACTTTGAGCCTTGGAACCCTAGATGCAAACCCTAACCACCGAAGGGGAGAAGTTCACCATCGTCGCCGCTAACCACCAAAGGAGAACCACCGTCAAAAGAAACTAAAACCTCCAAACAACCATGTAGTAACCGGCTTCGTCCATGTTAGAACCGGAGTCATAAGGTGTCATCGAGAAGCAACTTATATCTATGCATGAGATTCGTTGAGGCTGAAGAATATGAGATACAAGCTCGACGGAGGCTCGCTTGGGAGGAGGAGAGGAGGAAGCAATCTTCTCAGGTCTTTTTCAAGACCAGAGGGTCTCCAACCAAAGGTTTTACTCGAGACCACCGCAGAAAATACCGCCGCTGGAGACCTTTTTCTGACATGTCGTCGTCCTAAAAAAACAACGGGTTTACTTGCTGATCTACGAACAACGGCCACTACCTCCTCATCCATTCACCGAAACCTCTTCCGGAAGCACAACAACGTCGACCGAACCAAAATGTAGTGCCGAGGACAAGGGGGAAGGATGGACAAGGACCTTCTCTTCACCGGCTTCATCCAAGGTAGAACCGGATCCGCAAAGCTCCACCAAGTCGACACTGGTTTCATCCACGCTATAACCGGATTAACAAGGCTCCATCGAAAAGCTCTGTCGCGTCATTGCTTCCACGAAGCTAGATCTGAAGATCTACCGAAAAGTCTGACGAACCACACTCTAGCCACAAAAGAGAAGGGAAGACGAGAGAGGTGAGAAAAGAAAAGAAGAAAAAAAAATGGTGAGACTTCTCTGGTCACCAATAGGAAAATGCCGGCGACCGGAGAGAGATGATAGTGAAAAAGTTGTTGTGGCGGCTAGATCTAAATTTTGCGAGAAGTTTGCCACTCAAAAGCTTTTTTCGGATATTTTTGGTTGGTTATCTTGCAATATAACATATATTAATATGCTGCCAACATAGCCACAAAACCAAAATAGCGATTTGTGACATATAGTAGCGATCGTGATTCTCTCACCAAAATCTTTAAATATCCAATCATTTTTTTTTTGTGTATTAAAAGGCTTTCACAATATCCAATAATTTTAAGAATATGAAATCACTTATACGCAGTTAAAAATATTTTGTGCTCATGAAAAGTTAATAGTCTTTCTCGTACTCTACCTTTGTGCTTTACTAGATATATAGAAAATCACAAGTTCATTTTATAGCACATGCTAATTTGCTTTACTTTTTCAATATCATTTTTTGCAGAAAAATTAACATAGAGTGACTGGATTTCAATAGTTAAAACAAACAAAATGAACTTGTGCATCCATGATATTGTCTTTAAATATCAAATATTTAACTCTTTAAGTTTTACACTATAGAAGATATTGATATCATGAAAATTATTGAGTTCCATATCTTATTCTAAAACTTTAAGGTAATTGAATGGGTTGATCTATTTTGAAAATAATAAATGTGTAAATATATTTAATGAAAAATTTAATTATAATATCATATTATTTCTTAATATATTGCAATATATATATATATATAAGTTAAATTTTTATTAGAATGATATCAATATATAGTATTAATATTACATAATTTCAAAAACTAATTCTTATTTTAGTATGAAATATCATAGAACTGTTTCAAAAATTATTATTTTGCAGTGAAATTAGCATGAATACAATTTCTTGTTTATTGTCTAGTCATAAATTCAAAAATATGTGTCATTATAGTAAACCAAATTTGTTTTGATGTGGTTTAAATATAGAAAAAAACTCAAAACAAATTAAGAACTATAATTTGGAAAATGACTCAAAGGCTCTTATTTTTCTTCCTTTCTTTTTTTTTCTCTATTTGATTGCCTCTCTCATTCTCCCTCCTATATTGTCTCCATGAAAATTTTCTCTGTTATTTAAATTTGTGTTTCTAACAATTTTTATTTTGGTGTAATAGCCTATATCTCAACAGCCTATCTGCAGGTAAAATTTCATTTTATCTACCCGACTTTTCTCTTTCGGATTTTATGTGTTTTGCATGATCTAATTTGGGTAACAACCTTCTAACTATTACAATTCATAGTTTACTTGATATTCTTGTTTACTTTATGTCTTCAACGCTAGCTATCTTAACTTTTTGGTTCTATATAAAGAAGACTGTGTATCCTTTATTTTCAATAAGCTCAAATTTTCAAAAATGAATTATTGTGTTCAGGAAATCAAGCAATTTTTGACTAAATTTTTGTAACTCCCCTTTTTCTATCTTTGTGTTCACTTATGCATGTTCTTGAGGTTCCGATGTGTTTGCAAGAGAAATAAAAAGAGACAATATGACAATATACGTTGTGGTTATTGGTCTGAGAGCGATTTATTTTTCGTTAGTGTCATATATTTACCTATTCAGAATTCTAACTTAAAATTCATTTCAAGAGAAAAGCAGAATTATGTTGTTTTTTGGTCATTATGAAATGTTTTAGGTGTGTTGGTATCATTGGTTTAGTTAGACTTTTTTGTTTACAAAAAAAAGCCTTGAACAACAAAAAAAACTATAATTTGGAAAGTTAGAACCAATACACACATAGGGAAAAATAATGATATATCTGAAAAGCATTATAGTCGCAACTACTACATATCACCATTATAGACAATTATATTCGGAAAATTATATTCGGAAAATAATATTTTAAACATAATATTTCACAATAAAAAAATATGTAGACTTTTTTGATAAATATTTGAATATATACACTTATTACAACTTCACAATTATTAATGCACATAGCTTCATCTTCTTCCAGTTCAGTTTCTTCTTCCACCTTATTCTTTTTCTTTCTTCTTCCACATTCTTTTTTTTCTTATCTTTTACAATTTACTAAATAAATAAAATAATTGAATTAGCGATTATATTTACTTAAAATGTCATTAGAATAAACAAAAAATTAAAAAATCATTAATAAAATATATCAAATCAAAATATCTAATATTTGGTATATCTTACACCAATATAATTTTCTTATAACATTTTCATAATTAATTTTTTTGTATAAACCTTTTAATTTTATTTTAACACAAGTCAAAATGTTTGATTGATATAATAGCACTTGGTGCTATTTACTAATTGCAAACTTTAAAATGCAAATTTTTTTATAATATAATATTATATAATCAAACTCAAATTCTTGCAAAGATAATGTACATTAATTCGAATACTTAATAAACTTTTGGTATTTTTACGTAAATTGGTAGAAAAATATTTCATTTAATAAATTCTTGCACATCTATAATATTGTATTTAAATATCAATTATTTAACTCTTTATGTCTTACAATATACAAAATCTTGATATCATGAAAATTATTGAGTTACAAATCTTATTCAGAAAATTTAAGGTAATTGAATGGGTTGATCTATTTTGAAAATAATAAATGTGTAAATATATTTAATGAAAATTTAAAATTTAATCAAAAACTTACGAGCCCTGTTATGTCTATTCTATCAAAACGTTGTGCAACTTAACATACAAAAATTGCTCATAAATGTTGTGTAAACTTATTTTTCTTGTCTTGTTCCCCTCCGCGTTTAATATTATTGGATCAAAGAAATTGAAAAGATGTTGTCGATCAGTAGAGAAAAACTTCTTCTCAATTGTTTGAGAAAATCTTTTATGATTTCTGAGCCTAATCCAAGTGTCCACAGAGACTTTCACATAACCATCTTCACCATATTTAGTTCCATTACTTAACTTTGCAATGAGATAATTCTCGCAATCTTTTTTAGTATTTCCATCAATTAGCGAAATTGTATTTATACCAGAGAATTTAGACTCTTCCAAGCTAGGTCCGCAATAAATCTCTATATAATGAAATAAAAAATATGGAAAATAAATTGCGAGAGATGCGCTCCAAAAGGTTGGTGATCTATTGATATTTATCAATAGTCTATACTATTAAACTTAAACTTTTGCACTTAAAATAAACATTAATTAGAGTATTTCATAAAGTTTTGCTATTTTTATATAAATTGGTAGAAAATATTTCATTTCATCAATTATTGTGCATCCATAATATTGTCTTTAAATATTAAATATTTAATTCTTTAAGTTTTACTCTATGGAAAATTATAATTTCATATTATTTCTTTAATTATTGCAATATATATATATATATATTAGTTAAATTTTTATTAGAATTATATCAATATATAGTATTAATATTACATAATTTTTAAAACAACTTATTATTTTAGTATTAAATATCATAGAGCTGTTTCAAGGATTATTATTTCGCGGTGCAATTAGCATGAATACAAATCTAGTTCTTGTTTATGGTCTAGTCATAAACTTAAAATATGTGTTATCGTAGTAAATTAAATTCAAATGTAGAAAAAAAAAACTCCAATTTATTCCGACTAGCCAACTCGGTTAACAAACCTATGTATTCATTCTTTTTTCTTATTTCAGATTTGTTGATTCATATTCATAGATTCAGTATTGAATCTTCTTCAAATCGTTTAACTCCAGTTTCCACTTGTTATTTTCAGTTCTAATTCAAACAATCTTTGATTTAATCATCAGAGATCTCCCTACCTTCCTTTGTTGTTGTTTCTTGTTTAAATCTCGCCAAACTGATAAAAGGTTCCCACATCTAACCGAAAAAAGGGTGCGTATTCTCTGATAGTGTTGCTTTTAATTGCTCCACTGCAATAGTTCTCCAGGGTGAGTGGTTCTTCGTGAGAGGCCTTGTCTTCTCGTCGGAGTTACATATGTAGAAAAACTCGGGTTAGGTGGAGGTGCTCGTGGGTTCAAGGTTGCTTTGCCGGGAGATCTCTAAAGCATCACTGTGTGTTTACAACACCTCAGCCGCCGGTCATCCGAGTTTTTGCTGTGGTTCTTGTGCTCCACCGCTAATCCATGGTCTCTGTCGGTTCTCCTCTCATCGGAGCTTTGATTTGGTCTTCCCTTCTTCTTTTGCTTAGTTTAATCTTCCTTTGATTAAATTAGGCTTTCTGGTTTAGTAATGCTTGGAACCAGATCAAGATTAGTTAGCTAAGGTTTAGTTATGGTTTCTTAAGTTGATCGTTTGGATTCTTCTCTTCGGTTCGATTTGTGACTATGCTCTCTCGGGTTTGGTTTTATCGTATCAAGGTTGTTTCGCTCTATGTCCGTACTTTTGACATGATCGAGGTCAGGTCTTCTTTTTGGATTCTAATCTTAGCGTCAACTGGTCGATTTTGATTTCGACTTCGCCTCTTCCGAAAGAACTGTGGGTTATCTTCTTGTCGGCATTGGATCCTAGCTCTTCATCTATGAGGTACCTCTTATTCACTACGGGAGGTTTCGTCACCAGCTCTGGTTTTGTTTTGCCTTGCGATGACTTCGAGGAGCGGGTTCGAGTTATCAATTTCTATGTTTTCTTTCCTTATTTGATATGACATATGTGTTTGTTAATGTAGCTTCTCTTTTTTGGGCTTTAGTCTCTGGGGATATCTCTATATTCCGCCGGCTTTAGTATTTTACCAACATATTCTACTGATGTAATCCCGAACAGTATGTTCTATTTTCATTTTAGTGGGACAAAATTTTTGCTACAATATAATTTGTGAATAACAAGACTTTAGATAAAAATTAAAGTTTCGAGAAACAGATACCACAAATGCACTCGTGGCCTAATGGATAAGGCGTTTGACTTCTAATCAAACGATTGTGGGTTCGAGTCCCACCGGGTGTGTATAGATTTTATTGTTTATAATTTTGTTGGTCATAAAAAGCTATAATTAATTAATTGTTCTGTACAACTAAAACATAAGCACCCGTGGCCTAATGGATAAGGCGTTTGACTTCTAATCAAACGATTGTGGGTTCGAGTCCCACCGGGTGTGCTCGATTTTTTTTTTACTTAAACTTAGGTCTGTGTTAATGTGTTATCATCATTTGTACGACTGATAAAATTTCTTCTTACTTTATTAATTAAAGACGTTTTAGCTCTACACTTAAAAGATATTAAGCTAATCATAATCCTAAGACCCTCCACATTGATTGAAACTACAAAGTAGAAAAATATGAATTGAATCTAAAACACTTCAAACATGACATCACCCGGTAGCTGAACTCGGGTCAACCCGTTTACCCGAAGACTGAAACTCCGTGAACTCAATCTCATTCCGCCGTAGAATCAGAACCATCCTCTCCGTCTCAAGCTTCCTTCTCTGATTCTCAAGACTAGCTTTCTCCATTTCTCTTTCTTTCTTACTTCGATATCTCATCCACTTCACTCTCTGCTTCTCCATCTCCACTGCTTCCCACTCATACCCAATCTTCTTCTCCTCAATCTCCAATGCCTTTCTCCTTAACCATTCTTTCTTCTCCCACGCGCTCTTCCCCACATCTTCCATTACACGCGCCGCTTCTTCCCTTAACCGTTTAACCGCCGTCGTCAACACTCTCCGTTTCTTCTTAGTCTCTTCTTCTTCCTCTTCATCCTCTGATTCCTCCATCTCCGACTCTGAATTCTCCGCCATATCTGAATCATCCTCCTCAGCATCCGCTTCACTCTCAGCAATTCTCGTCATTTTACCAGTTTCCACCGCGTGAAAACAGCTCTGCTGCTCTGGACGATTCTGAATCGGAACCGGAACTGCAACCGGAATCGGATTCAAATTCTGTTGCGGTTGTTCATGACCACCGAGATGACCACAACTATTGTGATAAGCACACATCTCTCTAAAGAAAAGATGTTTAGAATTAAGCAATTTCTTAACTTCATCTTTCAATTTAGGAGTCAAATGATCCATACTCTCAAGCAAACCTTGATTCTCAACCACACGACAAGCAGTTCCTTTACCAAGAATATCGTTAACTCTTTTGTACCTTTTGTTCAAATCATTGAACTTATCTTCACACTGTTGTGGTGAAACAGAGAAACCTTTCTCCACCATAGCTCTCGACACCGATTTCCACTTCCCTTTCTTCTGCAACATTCCTCCTCCTCCTCCACCGCTGCTTTTTTTCTTAACATCGACTGGATCGTTTAATCCAGCTTCATCACCGATGTAGAAGACTGCCATGATCAAAAGTCGAACCATTGTATCTGTCCATTTCATTCTATGCCACTGAGACATTTTCCTCTTCCCGTCGGTTCCTGCGCTGTCTTCTGGGTTGCAACCTGACCCGGAGCCGGACACACGGTCGTCGTCATCTCCGGGACAGCCACCGCCGCTTATTGGTGATAATTGTTTAGGTTTGGAGGGAAGTGAGGCGTATGGGTACAATGGTTTAATCGGTGGTTGAGTTTGCTGATCTCCGGAGGTTGTGTAAGGATGTGGATGCTGAAATTGTACTGAATTTTGGGGATTTGGTGGATTCTGCGGCGTTTCTAAGCTCAAAATTCTTGGACTAAACCCAGAAAACATCACAGACATACCATTCGATTCCATCAAACTCTTAACCCTAAATTAGAGAAATTTAGCAAAAATTGAAGATAAAACCAGAAGGAAACTCCAAAAATCTAAATTTCGAAAACTCTCATAAGACCACAATCAAAAAACCCAAGAAAAAAACCGAAAAAATCGACACTTTCGACGAACAGAAAAATTAAAACTTTGAAGAAGATATTTTAATAATAGAATCTTGGAGTTAGACTTTACAATTCGTGTTGAAGAAAGAAAATATGTGAAATGGTATCTTTAATGGAGCCAAAGGATGAGAGAGAGAGTAAAATACAGAGGGAAGAAGCAGAGCAGCTGGTTTTGGAGTCGCCAAAAGGATGATCAGAAAACTGCCCATGGTTTTGTGGTTTTGGTTTTATTTAATTTTAGTTTCCTTTTTGGGATTACAAAACAGCCTAAACCAAGGTGCTGGTTTTGGACAAACAGTGGAGCTGTCTTTTTTCTTTGTTGCCACTGTCTTTACATTTTTTTGCCATATATCTAAAATCCATACTTAATTTTCATTAGAATTATACTTAAGCATTTTCATGTAAGATGACATTTGACAAAGAGACTTTGGTCTAATCTTATTTATAGTTTATTACAAATCATTGTTATAACACCAACAAGACTAATAATGTAAAGATATGCTTTAAAATACTACCAACATTTATACTGATTATATCATACACATAAAGACCAGGTACTACTGATTATATACTATTTACCAACATTTATACTAAAACATAATTCAAAAAGTTAGAATAGAAGACTAGATAAAATGTTATGTTAACAAGTATCAATGGACGTAAGATTTCTCTTCTTCATGCTCTTCTTCTCCTTTTTTAACCTCTAGGACTTCGGTTTCCGCTTTCTTTTTCTTTAATGGTTTCTGTTTTTCCAGTTCCTCTTCTTCCTCTTTTGTTTCGTTATCTTTTACAACATACTAAATAAATAAAACACTACTATTAGCAATTTTATTAGTTTTTACAAAATATAAAGTTTTATTTAAGGCAGCCTCAAATTACTTGGTCAAACCAAGAAGAGTTTAATCCCTTTGTCAAAAGAAAAAGTTTCAAAGTCTTCTACATAACTATGAGAGCTAGTGGCGAATATAGGTTACTACTCATTGGTCTTAACGTGACTAAACAGCCCGTCAGACAGGCCCGAGAGAGAAGACTGATGGTTTCTTCTTGTTCCTCGGATCTGATTTATCCATACCAGCTTCCAATTCACTGCATTAGAAGCTTAAATTCGATGTCATCACTTACCAAGAAGTACTCGTATCCAAGGGCTTCAGCTCGGTTTTTAAACTCCTCCATTTCTTGCTCCTGTACTTGGATACCGACCAGCACATTTGCGCCTGTTTCACCCTGTTAGGACAATTGTATAGTTAGGAGGAGCTTCGAAATAGCATCAAAGCTTCTTCTTTTTATTGTGAAATGTTAAACAAACCTGTCCACGGTAATGAAAAAGGGTAATGTTCCATCGTGGACTAAAGGAGTCTAAGAAGTTTACTAGAGCACCAGGTCTCTCAGGGAATGTAAATCGGCATAGAACTTCGTTGTCAACAACTGATCTTCCGCCCATCTGATTTTCACATATCAACATTGTATCAACAAATGGCAATGAATTAGATATGTAACAATCCTCAAGACGAAATAAGCAGAGAGAGAAATGAATCAAGGACGCACCAAGTAACGTAGATGATCTTTCACTAAGTCACTGGTCGTGAGATTGGAAGTTTTGAGTTGAGAAGATTCCATTCTCTTCTGTAGTGCTTTGAGCTCTCCGGCTGTGTGAACTCCAACACTAAACAACAGTTCGAAACTTTTCAGAATTAGAGAATGAATAACCACTCTGGAAAGAAGGAATTTTCCAGGAACAGGACTAACCTGTACAGTACAACTGCCTCCTTTTCCGAGCTATATCTATATTTGAACTCCGTTATGTTCATTGGTCCAACCTGTATCCATTAATGTATTAGTGCCCTATGTAACGGGAGTAACTTCTACATGTTTTAATACCAAACACACACCAGTTCACAAAATCGCTTAAAGCTTCCAGGTTTTTCTGGCAGGAGAGTAGCAAGAATAGCTTCTTGTTGCCTACCGACATTGGCTAGTTCAGTCACAACTTTTAGCTTGTCAAAATTCATGTTTGCACCACTGGTTATGGCTACAACATTCACGTCCTTTAGGCCATAATATTTACAGTATGCTTCAGCTCCAGCGAGCGCAAGAGCCCCTGCTGGTTCTAATATGTTCCGTTTCTCCTCAAACATGTCCTGTAGAGACAATTATATGATTATCTACAATGCGGTGTGGAGATGTTTAATAACCTATCATAAGCTATAACACATAAAGGATACTACCTTACCTTTATTGATGCACATATAGCATCACGCGTGACAAGGACAACACCATCAATCAGTTTTCTGCTAACACGGAAAGTCTCTTCGCCAACTTCTTTAACTGCTACACCATCTGCAAAACCCCCAACCTTATCTAATATCACCCTCTCACCATGATGCAGCGATAACGCCATTGCATTTGCATCAGCTGGTTCTACTCCAATGATTTTCACCTGCATAACCCAGAAGTCACAATAAGCAAACAGAAGCTGCAGATCCAGACAAAAAAACAATGAATTCAAATCTTAAGAAAATTGGAAGATTTAGCAACAAGAACAGAACCATGTAACTGTGGATCATTGCCGAAGCAATCTGATAAAAAGAGTACCTCCGGAGAGACCCTCTTCACATAAGCAGCAATACCAGCTATTAAACCACCACCACCGACTGGTACAAATATAGCATGCAATGGACCCTTAGCTTGACGAGTGATCTCCATCCCAATAGTGCCTTGTCCAGCAATAACATGCGGGTGATCAAAAGGAGGTATAAACGTCAAACCCTCTTCTTCAGCTCGTTTCTTAGCATATGATTGTGCTTCATCATATGAATCACCAACAAGAACAACCGTTGCACCCAAATTCTTGACAGATTGCCACTGTTTTGTATCCCCAAAAAGACAATCAGATGCTAACTTCAAAGGATTCAAGATATTAGAAAGCTTAAAAATGAAATACCTTGATTTCTGGGGTAGTAACAGGCATAACAATAACAGCAGTACAGCCAAGTTTACTAGCAGATAAAGCAACTCCTTGAGCATGGTTTCCAGCTGAGGAGCAGATAACCCCTTTCGCCAATTGATCTGCTGGAAGTTTGACCATCATATTGTAAGCTCCACGAAGCTTAAACGAGAAAACCTGAAACATTTACAGTTACCACTCAGTAACCAGGACATAAATCTCAAATGTAGCTTAAATTTCATAGACTATTCACCAAAAATCAACCATAATTGTATAAATCTCAAACCCGTTAAACAATGTTTCAAAAATCGTAATGAATCAGAAGCAATCAAAGCTGAAATTGTAATTTATGAGAAAGAGAAGCTTACTTACCGGTTGCAAGTCTTCTCTTTTGAGATACATACTAACACCTAACCTTTCAGATAGCTTCTTAGCCAATTGGAGTGGTGACTCGATCGCGATGTCATAAACTTTCGTGGACAGTATATTCGTCAAATACTCCATAGCCTCCGCGATGCTTCCGTTCTCGGGATCGTCCGTTCGCTCTGGAACTGCACCGAGGTAACCAGCAGGGTATTGCAGCGAATTCGGCGAGACTTTAAGACGTGTCATCAAGGGAGCAGTCTGTAGCGGCGGACTCAAAGAAGTTTCGTCTCGAGAAAGAGCAGCCATCGGAATGAGAGATCGGGAAGAGCGAGTGAGTCCAATAACCGGTTTTGATCGGAGGTCGCGATTACAAGATGGCAGAGGAATGTGAGGAGCAACGGGTTGGCCTAATGTGTGGCTACGGAGAGATGACAGAGCCGCTGGAAGCCGGACGGAATCCATGGAGGCTCAGGTGGGTTTAGAGAAAGAGAGGAGGAAGTAGTGGTTGGTGGTGGCGGCTCGCAAAAACTATCTAAGGCATTGTTTGGTTTCAAAAGCTTCACAAAGCTCACGGGTTTTTTTTTAGTGTTTTGTGTTTTTCTATTCTCTGTCGAATATTATACCATTCAAATTGGGGACTTTTTTTTTTTTCCTTTTGTCAACTTTCCTCTATTTTTCATACCAAAAATTCATACCCTATAATTTTTTTTTCTCAATGTATCAGAAGATTTCTCCACCATAATATTAATATATGTAGACATTTAACGGATCGAAAATTGTTTGTTTTTTCACATCAGTACAACTTTATATAATCACTAGAATGCACGGGACAAAATTATGATTTTGTATTTAATATTTTATAAATAATAAAACGTTTAAAAAGTAATATAACAAAAACATAATTTCTTTGCATAAAATAAAATATGATTTTATATGCAAGTGACATTTAGTCTAGTGGTAAACAGTAAGTCCACTATGACATGCATACTTGTACAAACCAGGGATCGAATTTCACCGCCTACATTATGTTGGAACTTGGTTAATGTGTCGGTCATTTGTGCTCAGTGTTGACAAAAAAAATGATTTTGTATTTAATATTTTCCTAACCTTGTTTAATTTCGATTTTTTTTTGTCAACCTTATTCTTATAATTGGATCGACAAGACCCAATCCATAGCCAAACCTCATATCATAAAATTTTTTCTTTTTTTCCTTTGCATCGGAAAAGAATCGAACTCTGGTGCCAAAGATTTGTAAAGTGACCACTACTACTAGACCACCACCTGTATTTGGCATAATATAGGCAATGAGATTCGATCTCTGGTTTGTGCAAATGCGCATGTCATAGTAGATTTACCGCATGTCACTAGATTAAATGCCACTAGCATTTTGATGCCTTTCTTTTAACCTTGTTTTCTGGTTTTGGTATTTATGTTCTTGTGTGTTTCCTTTTCTTCACTTCAATGTCAAATAATGTGATGGGTCTACGTGGGTATGTCTTCCTATTTTGCAACTTGTTAAGATTTACTTACATTGTTCTTATTCGTTTTGTTTTGACTTGCCCGTTTTCTTTCCATGTGTTCATTTCTACTTTGCTTTGTTTGTTTTTGAATTATACTCACTTCTTCCTTTTCTTCATTTAGGCCACTGTTACGATTCCTTGCCTAAACCTCTGTTTCCATTCCCTCGGTAGCCAACTGAAGGAAAGATTAATTCGTACTCAAGAATAAAGTACATGATTGATATTCTGGATATCTTGCAAGGTTCATCGGAGTTGGAGACCTTGTTAGCATCTCTGTTTCGGCCCTTGTTATCTCTTCATGTCAGGAAATGTTCGTTTTCGGCAGACTTCTTCACATGTGTTTTGTAGGCAACTCGTGACAGAGAACAATGATGATTTGTGGTTTATTTTTGGTTCGCAACCTCTTTAAATCCTTTGTTGCAAAGCTTTAATACTACGCTTGGATCTGTTGTTACCTGTAAGTTTTTAGCTTTGTTTTTATCTTGATGTTGTTGTTACTTATGTTCTGTGTCTTTTTTTTTGTTAACTCTTATGTTTCCCGAGGTTGCAAACGTTTTCCATAGTGTATTTTTGTTAACTCTATTATCCTTTCATTGTTTATTTTGTTTCTAACGTATTTTGTCCATAAGTATTGAAATCCTAGTTGTCTCTCTTTCTTTCCTAGTGTTTTCGGTATGTTTGTTTTCTTCGACTTTGTAATAGTGCAGCATCTCATATATCGTTGTTTCGAGTAGTATGTCACATTCTCAAAACTGAAACTTTAATGTTTCATACAAAAGCTGCTATTAGTATTACAAACTTATTTATATTCCAAAAAACTTATATTACACTTAATTGTGTATGTAAGGGTAACGTGACATGAGGTGAGCAGATTAAAATTGGCACTGAAAAATGTCTCGATGCCTTTTTAAAAAAAAATTCGTAGGCACAATGCCTCTTTTGACAAATTTCTTGTTTTTTTTTGTTAGACAAATGTTTACACTTAACTCAAAGGGAATATATTCGTTGGCAATAGAAAAAAAGAAAAAAAAACTCATAAGGGAATATATTAAGGGACCATATATTAATCTGACTAGTTTGGGCTAGTGTCTCTTTTTCTATTTTTTCTATTTTGTATTGTAATTTACAGAAAGAGGGAGGATAAATGATTTCCAAATGATTTAAATTTTATGATTTAGTTTAACATCAGGTGGTTAATTTGAATCTTATTTAGTATCAGTTAGAACATTTATGTTATGAATCAGATTTTGTTGATTCAATTACTGTTAATTGAAAAAAAAAAATTTTAGCTAAAGACATTTATTTTTGTTTTGTGTTGTAGTTCTAAATTGGTTTTTACTATTTTACCAAAAAATTGATAAAATCATGCATTTTATATTTTATAATTGCATTTTTGAAAAATAATAAAATTAAACATTTTGGATTAGTAAAATGACACTAGATTTCTCTATTAACTAAAATCTAAGTTTAATAAAAAAATATTTTAAAAACTGTTGAAATAAACTAATAAAGAAAAGTTATAATTTATTTTTATATGTAATCTTTATTAATATAGTTTTTTAAATTTACAATATGGAATAATTGTATTAAGTATATATATATAGTAATTTCTTATAATTATTTTGGTCAATAATTGGATTAGTAATGATCAATCTATAGTCTAAACCAATTATCATACAAAATAACACCACTACTTGATCAAAAATATTCTTACAAAACCCAAAAAAAATTATTTATCATTAATATCTAATTTTAGTAATTATTTATTTTAAAAATCTTTTAGATTATCAAAAAATAATAATACTATCTTTATTATTATATTTTATTTAAAATTTTCCTTAAAATAAACTATAATATTCACGTTATTTTCCCCTGATCACATTATTTTTTTATCACATATTTTTATTAAAACCGTACTTAAACTCAAAGTATAATTTTTCATGGGTGGTTTACTATACTAGTCTTATATAATTGTTTAATTACTGGAATAGTCATAATATTTCAAAATTACAATACTAATCTTTTATTGTCGAATAATACTATTTTGCCCTTATTTTCTTTTATCAGAAAAAATATATTACGAAACTGTCATTAATGAGAGATTCTACGTCAGCAGAGAGCAAACCTACGAGAATTTTTGAAGAGTTGTAGGTTTAGTCATCACTTTTTGTAGGTTTTCATTTTCTTCTTTGTCGGCTTACTTATTCTCTTTGATGTAGGTTTACTTATCGTTTCATGCCGATTAAATATTTCTTCGTTGTAGGTTTACAAGTTTTACTGTCTCGACTTAATTTTAATGTTATGTAGGTTTCTTTTTCGTGCTTTGTCGATTTAATTTTTCTTTGTTGTAAGTTTTTATGACCTTCGTGTAGGTTTCTTTTAAATTTTTCGTTTGGAATTTTGAACATATTCGTTTTGTAGGTTTGTGTTCGTCTTTGATGTCCATTTAGTTTTCCTTTTATGTAGGTTTGTTATTCATTTGTTTTAGGTTTAGCTTTGCAAGATATCCTTCAGTTTTGTAGGTTTATCTCTTAGGTATTGTAGGTTTATTGTTTCTTCTTTCTCAACGTAATTCTCCTATTTTGTAGGTTTTTGTTTTATGCGTTGTAGGTTTTTGTCGTGTGCTTTGTTGTAGGTTTTTGTCGTATTGAACTTTGAATACAATTGTTTTCTACGTTTGTGTATTTCTTCATTGTCGACTTAGTTCTCTTTTATTGTAGGTTTGTTTTCTAGTTTATTAGGTTTATCGTTGTAAGATATCCTTCTTTGTTGTAGGTTTACCTCCTAGGATATGTAGGTTTGAGCTTGCAGGTGTTGTCGATTTAAAGTTACTGCGTTCTAGGTTTTTTATATGCCTTAAAATATTGGTATTGTATGTTAAGTTATGCTTAGTTATGTACATATATATTGGTATTGTATGCTTAGTTATGTAATTTTGTAGGTTTGAGAAACTACTAAAAGGTAACCTTAATGTATATTTAGTTTTGTAGGCTGAGAAACTACAAAAGGGTAACCTTAATGTATACTGGTATTGTATACTGTTTGGTAGGTTTAATTCTCATGTTTTATAAGTTTAATTCTCATGTTTCATAAGTTTAATTCTCATGTTTCATAGGTTTAATTCTCATGTTTAGTAGGGTTAATTTTAGGAAGAAAACATTTTTTTATTAAAAAAAAATTTATTCAGAAAAATATATCAGTGGCAATCTTGTAATTATATGATCACACAAGAAAATTCATATCATAAAGGATCACAAAAGACTATTTGAGTAATTAGAGGATAATATAAGATTATTGAGTAATTCTTTTTATTTTTATTACAAAACCTAAGGTTTATACCCCATCACACTTTGTTGTTCCTAGCAAAATTCTTGTCACCAATCTGACCTTGTCGTTGAAGAGAGTTGAGAAAACCCCGAAAGTGAAATCTGACATTCTGACGCAACCAATTTTAATGATATGACTTGACCCTCTATTTACGTCTGCCCCACAATATGATTGAAATATAAGATTTTTTGAAACAAAAAGTCTAAAGATTGAGAGAATCTAAAAATCGTCAAACTTGTGGAGGAGAATTTCAGTTTTATCCTTTACTTTCTTCTTCCTCTCATACAAACATGTCGAAGGAACACAAATCAGGTAGTTTCGTTGATTCAGACCCACACAAATCTGTTAAGTGACACAACAACATTGTAACTATGATCTTCACTCTGAAACTTGTTCACCCTCTCCATCACTCACTCTCTTCCTCCATTCCACTCCCATCAAAAAGGCAATTCAAAACGTACCGGTGCTCGTTAGCTTCTTCCAATGGCGAAAACGTCACCAGACCAGAGACAGTCGTTTCTCCGGCGATGGTGAACAACAAAGGGAGAAGGGTTTTACTTGGATGTCTTCTCTCCGCCGGTTAGATTCTTATCCTTACCACTAATCATATCTTTATACTTCAACTTAACGCTAGCTTTAAATCAGTATATCAACGTCCTTTCAATGTTGTTAAAACAGCTTCTGGGATTCTGTTAACTGATTCAGCTGATGCCGTAAGCACTAGCAGAAGAGCTGTAAGCATAGATATCTATATGAGTATGTTTGTTCTTTGGTTCAAATCAAGCTCTTAATTACATACATTTCTCTGCAGCTACGTGCATCGAAGATACCGGATAGCGATTTCACGACTCTCCCCAATGGTCTCAAGTTCGTACATTTCTCCTTTACTACATAACCTCAAAGACCATGATGCGTTATGTAGTTGAGAACAGCTTTTATGAGACGTTTAAAATGTTTCAGAACTTCATTGCAGTCACAAGTCTGGTGAGAGATTGAATCTTTATCGCAATTACAAGTTTTGTTTCTGTTTATTTTGTTGCAGGTACTATGATATAAAGGTTGGCAATGGAGCAGAGGCTGTGAAAGGATCTCGGGTCGCAGTACGGTTGTGAATACGATTCCTGGTTAACTTTGGACATGTAAATGCTAACAGTTGTTGAAAAGCGTTGATGCTTAACCCGAAGAGATTGTGTTGCAGGTTCACTATGTTGCAAAATGGAAAGGGATAACGTTCATGACAAGTCGACAAGGACTTGGCGTTGGAGGTGGAACGGTCAGTATAAAGCAATATCACAGAATCCATTAATGTACTTGACTATGCAAGGATCCTTAACTAATAACATAAGAGTTTCTGCAGCCTTATGGGTTCGACGTTGGGCAATCTGAGAGAGGCAATGTTTTGAAAGGACTTGATCTTGGTGTTGAAGGGATGCGGATAGGCGGTCAGGTTAGTTCTTCAAACCAAAAGGCTTCACAAAGTCAGTCCACTCAACGTCTTGTCATGATGACCCTCTGATGTTTATATACAGAGGTTGGTGATTGTTCCTCCCGAACTGGCTTACGGGAAGAAAGGAGTGCAAGAGATCCCTCCAAATGCAACAATAGAGGTAATCAAGTAAAATCAGTTGGACTTTTGTTGCTCCTAAAGTAATGTTCATGTTTGTACCTTCTTTTTGCAGCTTGACATTGAGCTATTATCAATCAAGCAGAGTCCTTTCGGGTAAGTGAGATCAATCACGTAAAACCCACTAAACTCTTATCAAAAGAACATGCCCTTAAAGTTTCCTTTTCTGTTTTATTATACAGGACGTCAGTGAAGATCGTTGAAGGCTAAAAGAGCTAATGAAGCAAAAATTGCACCCAAGGTTGTCTCTGTATACTCCCTCAAAGTTCCATACATTAGTGAATCTTCAAAATTGATCAAAGCTATGGAAGACTCAACTTTGTAAGAAGAATCTGTTTAATGATATTGCCGGCTAGTCCGGTTTCGTAAACACTTCATCTCTCATGCCTCTACTCGTACACTTTTGTGCTTTGCAAAACATTGAACCAATTCAGTCGCATAAGGTGGTAAAAGATACTTCATTTAAGGTTAAAATTAAGATCCAGGCTGAAGCCTCCATGCTTGTAGTTATACTGCACTGTGAGATCAAAAGTACAAAATGGGTGTTACAAACCTCGAACCTATTTAATGGAATATTCCTACCAAGCACGATTAGAGGGTTAGTCTAATACATCAGTGATTGAAGGTTGTAGAGGCCATGAGATTAGCAGGCGTCTTTGCCTGACCGCCTCTTGCATTAGCAGTCCCGTGCCCAAACATATTCTTGGTGTTTGCTGCTTCTGTTGCCGTGACTGACTTCTTTATCTTCAAAAACCCACAATGGATATACAAAGTCAACACGAAAATCTTCAATATATAAGCTACTTTTCTACTCAGTACCATAATCTTATAGTGATTGCTGGGGATGTTTAAAGACATGTGTACTTTTACTTAAAACTTACAACGGCAAGTCGCTCTTTGTGAATATCTGTTGTCACCTGCAAAACATTATCCAAAGAAACAATCAAAAAGAAATTAGGAACTATCTTGCAAATTGGATGAATTGATAAAATTAATTCTTACTGGCTTTCGAAATGTCTTGAACTCATCACTGCTAAAACCAGGAGGCCTGATATTCCAGTTTCTTTCTACATTTGAGGAGAAGAGATAGCAAAAAGAAATTAATCATTGTAATTGAAAATAGGAACGAGAAGAAAAAGGCATATAATATCAATCAGAACGAACCAACATGGAGCAAGATGTCCTTAGCCTCTAGAGTATCTGACTTTCTATGCTTGGCTAAAGAACATCCAAAAGTTGTGATCTGGATAAAAAGAAACATGAAGAGCAGGGGTTAGAAAAAGAAAAAGCTTATGACAGAAAAAAATGTTTAAACTCTAAAACCGGTCATGATGTTCGGATAAAGCGTGTTGGAAAACAACGTGGTGTGGGCTACTCACTGACTCCACAAAATCTTCAGCAATTTCAGAAAGGATGTCTTCAACCTCTGGATCCAATTTCTCTGATGGATCAATCTGTATATATAAGAGAAATTTAAGTTTTAAGAAAATAATTATGGAAATCATGCAGAGAGCTTGAGTGTAGAACAGCATCAAAGTAGCCCCTATAACTATAGATAGGTTATTACTGTGGAACAAATCAATCATACATCAAGGGCGAATCAAGCGTGGCAGTGAGCACGCAATTCTATTCCATGGTCAATATGCAAAACGCATTACCCAAAGTTGAGAATACAAAGATAGATCAGTGGATACCTGCTGAAGTAGTTCATGGATGCTTCGTTTCCTCAGGATCTTATCATCAGTCACCTCATTCTCTGTAGTAACTGTTTTAGCTTGGTTTCCTGGTTGAGCCATAGGAGACTGGCTCGGCGTTACCAGAGAGGTAACTTTTTGATTTATAGACCCTTGGACCCGGGTTGGCTGATGTGGGTGAGATAAAGGCTGTTGCGGAGATCTTAATTGTTGAAGTTGCTCTTGAGACTGATGTTGTTGAGATTGTTGTTGCTGCGGCTGTGAAGTTGCTGCTGACGTGGAAAGATGTTGCTGAGGCAAGGGAGATCTTTGTTGCATGGAGGGAGAATTTACTAATGGTCTATACGATGGAGGTGGCAAAGGTGGCTTCCCTTGGGGAGTAGATGATAACCAAGGTTGATTAATGGTTTGCAAGCTCTGTTGTGCTGCACCAGTAGATTGGACACTAGGAGAACCAATATTTGAAGGTCTCATAAGGCTATGTCCTTGAAAGTTCTACCAAAAGCAGTATATAAGGAATTAAAGTGTGCAAGCAAATTTAAGAAGAGTTTTGTCAAACATGCTCAAAATAAAATAAAAGAAAGAGTTACCAAAAAAAAAGCAACGAAAAATGGCGGTGTTCAAAGAACCAATTCAACTTATACAAAAACGACATAAACGAGTTGAAAATTACAACGAAAGAGAAGTCGGGGAAGACTCACTAGGTGGCTTAATGTTACTGATTACGCTCTGATAAAGCTCTATTCAGCCATCAGAAAACTTGAGTAATTAGCAAATCAATTCAATTAGAAACTTCTAATCCTAGTCCTTCAAAAGTTTTGAGTTAATGAGGTGAGTAATCATTCCCAACAAATAAGGCAAATTTGCTTGTTTAAAATGTGCCACAAAGTAGGAGTTCCTATTTTTCAAATAACAAATTCAAAATCTTATACAAATCGCAATAACGATCAAAAACATACTTGGGCAACAGGAGATTGGCTAATTGAGGAGGAAGCTGGCCTTAGAGATGATTGAATTGGTCTCTGCTGGTGCTGAACTATCCCACTTGGCCGCATTTGAGAACCTGAGCCAAGCGTCCCCATCATCCCAATTCCCTGGGTTCCTTGCATCATCCTAACCTGCACACACACACGACAAAAGTTGGTATCTTCTGAATTCTGCTTAGCTTCAAGTCTATAACAAACACAAGTCTTTGAAATACGGCACATATGAAAACTATTCACCTGTGGGACACTTGTATTGGATGTAGCTTCTGACATTCCCACAGTTCCACGACCCAATCCGGTGTACTGCTGCCCAAAAGAGCCGGGAAAAGCAGAAGCTGAATGCTGGGAAGGTGGAGGAGAAGGACTCGCAATTGGGGAAGCTGGAACGCCAACGGCCATACCGCCTCTTTGTTGCCCAGTAATAGGTAAAGACGAAGACGACGAAGCCGGAGCGGATGAGGAAGATAACAATGGCGACGAAGCGGAGGAGAAGTGAGTGTAAGAGGAGTGTTGTTGCCATGGTCTCGAGTACGCCGGCGGAGGCGGACGTCCCAGAGGCTGTGACTGATGTTGCTGCTGATGCGTCGCCGGAGATGTCACCGGACGCGCGTATTGAGGAGGATTAGGGTTCGGATTGAGCGATGGCGATGGTGGAGCTGGGGAAGAAGGAATAGAAGAAACGGAGGAGGAACTAGGATTGGTGGAAGGCGGTTGCTGAATCGGTGTTAAAGTCGATGGTTTAGAAGCCGAATCGGACGGCTGAGGCGGTGTTTCCGGTGGCTGAGACGCCGTTGAGGTTTGCCGTGGTTGATCCATGAAAAAGATTGTGAATGTGGAGGGAAGGGATAATTGGGTTTATAGAAGATCTAATTGGAACCGCAATTCTCGGTACGAAATTAAACAACTAAACCAAAACCGTAAAGCTCGATATGGACCGGCTTCGATAATTTCTTCTCGGTAAAGTGATAAATACTCTTGGACTAAGAGAGGGTCCCATTAAGACTGGAACGCAGCGTTTCAAATAAATAGCTTTCAAGTTACAAGTTTTGAAGGTTCCACAAGGAAGTTTCACTTTGATAAAATGTCTAAACGTTTCAATGTCTAAATTTGATTTCTCAAGAACATTGTGATCAAGAACTATTACTCAAAAGGTAAATAACTTAAGAAGTTCCACATGATATTCTCGTCAAGAGTTAAGAGAATACATCAATGTTCATTAGACATTACAGGATCAAATCTTTTCTTCAACGAACCAATCTGCTTAAGACTCAACCCAAAAGCTTTCATTAGCAACTCTTCATTGATTCCTGACCCAAAAACCACTGACGGTATCTTCTGAATTCCAGGGTTCTGGCTATTAAGTCCGGCTAGAATAGTGGCAGTAACATCTCCAACGTTCATTTGGAAATGTACAAGTCCTTTTGGGTAAACCATCATTTCTCCTTCTTCCATGACTTTAGCGTAAACCTTATTGTTCGAGTCCACAAAACCAGAGTAAACACGTCCTTTAACCAAGTGTGCAACTTCAGTGGCTCGTGGGTGGTAATGTGGCGGGTTTATGGATCCGGGTTTGAGATCAGCTCGGACAAACGACAGGCCTAATGTGTTCAGGCCAGGGAAGTTTGCTGGGCTTACCGGGACGGAGGCAAAGCCTGTCTCCGTAAAGTTTCCGGCTTTTATTAAACCGGAAAAGACGAAATCTTCTGTTGTTACTTCGGAAGAGTTTTTGCAAGCAAGATTGGTGGAAAAGTGATGGTCAAGATGTGGATATGTGATCGGTTTTGGTATACAGAAGTCTTGGATTGGATCAGGATCGGAAGCTAATGTGAAGCAGTCATTGAGACAGAGAAGAACAAGTACTTTAACAAGAAACAGAGTGTTTGCTTCCATTTTACTTGAGGTGTGAAGAAGAGTTGGGTTATGTACGGTTTAAATAGGCATATATTTGAAGGGTGTAAATGAGATATTATGCTTAAGCCGGTTCAACTTCCGGTACATTGCTTGGTTACAGTTGATTACGAGAGTTAGAAACCTTGAATTGAACAAGTAGGCAAATCAAAACCAAGCTTTTGGTAAAGGCTTAACCAAATAGACAAAGAGTCTTGATGTGGTCCAAATCTATCACTTGGGCTGAATCAGAGGCACGTATGTAAGCGTGCTGTGTGCGCATGCTATTAATATTCAAAGTGATTAATTTGTTGCCTAAGCTTTTTTGTAAGTGTTGATAATGTAAACGTATAACTCTCCAAAGAGCATGATTAAAACAACAAAACATGGCTTTTCGTTGGTAAATGTTTAGTAACTATAACAACAAAACCATAATTATTTCTGGATTTGACACCTCTTTTGAATGCAATTCATCACAGATCTACTTTTGAAATATCTCTAAATCAACTTAAACTATTACGATGATGATGAAGAAGGGCGTGATTGCTGGATTTTGCTTGTGAGTGAAGTTAAATATATACAAAATAAGGTAATGATGAACAAACGATAGCTCCCATCATCATTTTGTTTCTATCCAATTTCAGACGGAACAAAGGCAATGATATCTATTAACATGCTTACAGTATTTTAATTGTAGGTACATAGAGTGGGTGTACTAAGTAATTGATTCCTCCACTAACCTGAATCATTCAATGTTTAACTTTTCATAATTCAATCAAGATCTAACTGAAATCAAATGACAATCTTTGATAATTGAAAGTTATTAGAGAAAAGTGAACAAGATAGACTTCAATTACCAAAACAACTTAACATTTTTGTTCTCTAAGGCAAAGCAAAAACATCGTTGGCAAAAGAAGAAAGAATCAACGGAGTCTTCTGGCTTCTCTCTCGGACTCAAGGAGGGTGAGAATATCTCCCTCTCTGACTGGTCCTTTGACGTTTCTCATGATGTAACGGTCTGAGTCAGTGAACTTCACTCTAACCTGAGTCACTTGACCCCTTGATCCAGTCCTTCCCATCACTTTCACTACAACCGCATGCTTGATTTGAGAATCCATCCTGATTCAACAACCCAATAACATTCAGACACGAGTTTTACTTCACTATAGATATCATTCACAATTCAATCAATACTGTCGAATTTTCATAAAGTAATCAACTTTGCAGGATAACATTTGCAAGAATAACAGAGGAAACACTTCAAAAACACTAATCTAACTTGAAGATTTCATCAATCTCAACACTTTCTAGCTCAATTGCAGATGCAGAATATAATAGGCAATTACGAATTTGCAATCTCTAAGTTAAGAAGCTAAAAAATTGAATATATATCAAAGCTAACATGCTTAAGCTACAAAGATTGGTTGCTCTGAGAATAACCAACAATGAGGAGAGGAATAAGTAGACAGGTAAATGAAAATAAAGACAAAGAGGAAAACTTTACGAGCCCGTACGCGAATACAATGAAGCAGAACAAAGTAGAATCAAAACACGATTAAGAGAGAACCTGTAGAAGACGGTGTACGGAGCTTTAGCGGCGATAAGAGTAAGCAGAGACAAGAACCCTAAATCGAGAGAAGTTATATAAATGCCGAATCCAATTTCTTTTAATAAAAAAAGTCAAAATCAGGTATAACTATGAAGCGTTGACCCGGTTTTTCATACCGAACGGTTATTTATTTTCTCGAAACTATAGACCGGTTCATGATTCTATACTTCGGCCATAATCTAAAACTTTGGGCTTTTACATTTATTTAAAAACGAATCCCCACAAAATCTAGTGGACCTTTGGGTGTCCATATCAAACTCCACTATCAACCAAACAAAACAATTTTTAATAGAAAAATCCTTGATCTAGAAATTCTACTCCCTTTTATGTTTCTAAACTTTCTAATTATCTACAAAAGTTTTTTTATAAATAAAAACTAAAATACTAATATTTTCATGGAAAAATGTGTGCTTACATATTCTTATATGGAGCGAATATGATTAAAAAAAATTGTTACTATAATAGAGTTTGAGATTTGAAAATTTAAATTATGAATCAGTTTAGAATTTTGGTTTATGGGTCAAAAAAATTGATCTAATTGTTGACAAACTAATAAAAAATATCTAATGTAAAGTCATATTGTTTTAGTGGCAAGTGGTAAGTCTACTGAAGACAAACACTATTTTATATTCGGGGATCGAGTTTCACTGTTTACATTACGTAAAAAATTAACTAATGGACCGGTTGGTTGTGGTCTAATATTGTTAAAAAAAAATTTAATGAATATATACATATAGATATGTATTTTATTTATAGCAGCTTTGTAATATATAGTTATGATGGAACTTGATGAGATTATGTATGCAGAGAGAAATGCATGATACTATGGATCACATTTTGGGATTACTTGCATTAGATATTTCATCATTTTCCTACAGCAAAAGTTAATAAAAATATCAATCTCTTTCGACATGTTATAAAATTTCTGCCGCCACCACCAAGATGGGAGAGTGCACTCAATGGCTCACCTTGTCAGCAAAGGCAAATTATATCATCCATTAAGTAATTTATTTTATCTTTGGGCTTAGCTCATCATTCATCAACATCCACTTTTGATTCACCACAATGAAATTAAAAACCCTACATATATATCTCCTTTAACCCACCCATTGTATTTTGTTCTTATCTTTTACCTCTCCATCTTCTTAGTTTCCTACACTCATTATTGTTTTATGTCTTCCCAAGTCAATGGTCAACCAAAACATTAAACCCATCCTCAGTTAATATATATAAATAATCTTTTAGGCACAAATTCTGCCGACCAACAAAGAAAAAATAATATCGAATTATTCTTGGTACGGTGGTTTAGATGATTAATCAACTAATGATTTTGATATTAGGTTTGATTCTTCCGTATTATAGATGAAAGATTAAAATGAGTTTTAAATAGTGAATTTTGGATTATGGATCAGATTTTATCGATCCAGTTGTTAACATAAAATAAACAGACTTAACTTACTTAGGTCAACTAGACTGACTGGAAAAAAAAATTCAAGTGGTCAGGTCAGGGGTGTTACATCGGATTAGTGAATTGTCTCTGCTCAATTCAAGACTTATATTTCCTCGTTTACCAAGAAAAAATGAAACAGAACATACAAGAAACATGGTTAATTGGTGGAACCTATACGAAGCCATTTTATCATTCGTAAGCACTTTAAACTTAGTTGATGAAATGGACCACACTACACCCAAAAATATCAACTTTGCATAATTAAGCTTACGTTATCAAGAGGTAATATATGTGTATAAATGTGAGATAGTGAAAGATAGAGATAGTTTGGTGGTCTATAGAGCCAACTGGGAAAGTAGAGAGATGACCAAGTTTGTAACAGAGAGTTCGGTTTTCTTGTTATAGATTTGGCTACTTCAATAAATGTCTTACGTCGTATTTACTTTATACAGACCTAATTCAACTTCTTCTAAAGAATTTACAAGAAATCAAGTTTGGTGAATTTACTTAAATAAAGATAGCAAAATTGTCCAAATTTAAACGTGCAAGAGATTGAGTTTTTTCGTTTTTCTTTCTGGAAACTAAGGAGAAGAGATGATACTCACGTTATGAAACAAAAATTTTGGTCGAATTATTTTTACTCGTGCGATTGGTTTGATAATTAAATTTTGTTTTAACTCGGATAATTAACTTCAACGGAAATACTATAAGCATGATAAATATCATGGAGCATCGAACTAGCCAAGAATTTTTTTCTCAAGCCGTTGAATGAGTCTACGCATCAACGGGTTAACATGGCATAAGTTCTGACTAATTTCAAGGTAAAAGAGAAAGTCATGTAAATACTTCTAATACTGCGTGCAAATGTAATTTAGTTTCCAAAAAAATTCAAATCCGAGATGACACGTTCCTATATTCTCAAATTTCAGATATACCACTAGATCACACCCTAAATGGGCTGGTTCGACAATTTTAATAAGCTAAATTCTTATTTAATTAGCTTAATCTATAATGTAAAATCTCTTGACAGTGCATATGTATATAATAATTTAACAAAGGTAATGATAAACATGTTGTATAGTGTGTGTAGACGAGTGAAAAATGAAAATGGGGTTTTGTAAATTTCCAGCTAAAGTGAGAGTTGCAGGCGCATGTTAGCAATTAAGAGATGAAAAGGAGTACACAAATTCAATGTAAAGATGATTATAGAAAATCAAGTTGTGGTTCGAAATTGGAAGTGACATCCACTCATCAATAGTAATTAGGACTCTTTCTGAAATGGTTGGCGTCATGCAATCACAAGGATATTCAATTGTATTACAAATCCAATACATAATTATCTAACCAATTTTGTTTCATAACTTATTTTTCTTCTGAAAAACAAAGAGAATTTATGCGACCTTTATCCTTATTTATTTAAACCGACATAAAATGAATTATTAGCAAAACAACTTGTATACTTAAAACTATGTCAAAGCTGACCATAGAGGACACCTCCCGACCAAACCCCACAACATGTAGAAACTTTTGTATTAAAAAAGAAGAGAGAAAGATCCATTGAGGGTCCACATGAGATAATGGCACTCCAAGTAATATTACTCAAAATGTAAGGGTACTTACATAAGCCTAAGCTCTATATATATGCAAACACAAGTCTCCAAACTCAACGGACACAAAATTTTCCTAACTCATTTACATAAGAAATCAAAAAGTAAAGTAAGAAAAGATGGGGAATTGTTTACTAGTGGAGAAGAAAGTGATAAAGATAATGAAAAAGGATGGAACAGTAGTTGAATACAGAGGAACCATGAAGGTTCATCACATCCTCACCAAATTCTCTCCTCACTACTCTCTCTTTGACTCTCTCTCCAACCATTGTCATCTTCATACACAAGCCAAGCTTCTTTGTGGTCGTCACCATGATCCAGAATCAGAAGATGAAGAAGAAAGTCAGGTTTGCAACTCCAGAGGTGGAAAAAAAGAAGAGGATAATATATTAACAGACTGTGGTGATAAAACCAAGGAGAAGACTAATGGTGTTGTGAGAGTGAAGATGGTTGTGAGTAAGAAAGAGCTTGAGAAGCTTCTTCAAGGAGGTTCAGTTCATGAGTTGGTTAGTAGGAGTCTTGCTAAGCAGCATATGTGTGATGATGAAGATGAACATGATGAGTGTCATAGAGGATGGAGACCTTTGTTAGATAGCATTCCTGAATCTAATTAGCCTTTAGGATGTTCATAACTACATATATATGTGACATATACATAGATATATACATAGATAACAGAGACTCAAAGCTTGTTCAAGAGAAAAGAGAAAGCATGTAATTTCCAGATAAATCCATGAAAACCTTTTCTTTTAGGAAGTTTAAAATCTAAATTAAAAGCCAAAAGAGTTTTCAAAAAGTGAATTTGTTATGATGGAAATTTCCAAAAGTTTAAAGGTTTGAGTGCTGTTTGGGTTAATTTCAAAGCCTAGAGACCTTTAATAGGCATCTCTAGTGGCCTATAAGCAAAGTAAAGATTCATAATGGTGGGTGAAGAAAATGATTTCCATGACCATTTACTACTTACATTCAACTATATTCATGTAAACGCGTTTTGTCTTTTACACAAGTTTCTGTTCTATAGAGACAACTCTTGGTGTGTGTGTGTGTATACATACGTATGTACCTTATAGGCTAATCAATCTTCTTTTCGTTCGACTTCGAGGGAGATCTCGTTGCGGCGGGTAAAGGGGAGAGTGAATGGTGGATTATACTGCAGGGAATGAATTCGCAGAGTGTCAGTAGACAGTCAATAAGATAGAAGTTTTAATCCATTTAGTCATTTATGTTGTTGAAACCTGTGCAACTTCAACTGATACTTTATCGTTCACTTGAAAATTCTTGTCATTTTGAAGAGCTCTCTTTAGTTCTTTCTCCCGTTTCTCAATCTCCTCATCGGTAACATAGCCTGTAACAAAGTTGATTGGTTCATAAATAACAAGAAAAATCTGACAGTGTGGAAGTGAAATCGAGTATCTTTTACCTGAGAAGGCAACAACAGCAACAATCTTTCGAGGCACCTCCTGAATTTTGACTGAAGAATCTTTTGGCAATGGCAAATTTGAACCATACTTTGAGGGCATGACAAATGACATCCGCCACTGGGTTTGATCTTTTCCCTGAAGCACAAGTATACATGCAAATACTTTTGATACTAATTTACTAGGAACGAGAACAAGATGAACAAATGAATCAAACTAACAAGTAGGTATCTCTGGGCACAATACTATACAGTACCATTGATCTTTCGGTTCTACAGAGAAATACAACATCTAGACTCTAGAGCATAGGGAATGTGATGCTCTCAAGAATAACTGAGAACAACCTTTGGTATTGACATAAGGAACAAAAGATGAAACCAAATCACTCAAAGCTACTCTATCTCTATCCAAATAAGCTACGAGTATCCAAAAAGAGACACTTCGAGATCCATTGATGAGACACTTACCTTTCTAGTTATCACTGGGGTAGTCATTTCCATCTTCTCTCCACCAGATTGAACTTTACGAGTAAAAACAGGGGTCGTCATCTCCATTTTCTTCTTTACTGTGTTCTGTTGAAAACAAAAGTAACCAGAGCTAAAGCAAAACAATAGTCAAATCAAACTAAAGTTTAACAAAATTCATAAGGAATGTGTCGTTAGTACCTTACCAAAAAGGTACTCAGCTAAAACATTGAAAGACTTAGAAGCACCATAGAAGTCAAATCCAGTTTCCCCAGGCATTGTAGTCTCGGCCACAAAATAAGGCTGTATCAAAGTCATAGCTTTAAACTGAGAATTCACAGTTAAGCAGAGAGGGTTAGTGGGAAAAACATAAAGAAAATGAAAACAACCTCGACTTCTCTAATCTCGTATCCATCCGTCTTACTTAGAACTTTGAAGTTCATTGTCTCAAGATCCGGAACTACAGAAAGATTTAAGGTTTACCAAATTAAACCCAATACAAAGATCAGTGGCAGTGGAAAATGTATTAGCTAAATATCCCAAATAATGAACATAATGAGCTACAAACTAACCGGACATCAAAGCTTCTTCCAGACTAGAGCTACTGAATCTCTTCGGAAACACGTATTTCGCCGTCTCCACCGCCAAATCAGCCAAAACTATTTGAAAAAAAAAGTCAGTCACAAAATTGGGGTAATCAAAGCACTTAAATTTTGATAAAGACGGAACATTTACGGCGTTGAGAGACAGAGGACGTCTGAGAAGCGAGAGCGAGGACGAGAGAAACTCTAGCTTCAGTGGCAGACACGGCTCGACTCTGCCGCATAGCTCTGTCCGTCGCCATTCTGACGCTGGAGCTAACACACGAGCATCTCTGATTAGGTTTTCGATACGAACGGAAATAGACGGGCAATTTTTTATGAGAAAAAGAGGGAAGAGAAAGGGATGATGCAATGGCGTTGATCATCTTCGCAATCGCCCACAACCGAATTTCGTTCACTGTATTCCCAGAAACAATGTATAGGGAAACTATTAAGGACCGCTCGATTTCTTTTAATACGACATCGTTTGGTCGACACTATACATACCATCCATTCCGGTAGATTTTAGCCACGAACCGATCGGTTTAATCGATTGTAAAGGACGCAACTTTTTCTGTTTAAGCCAACTCACCGATTTAAAACGGATCCGGCAAAGAGGAGGAGCCGCCGAGTCGGTTGGGAAACGCACCGTCGGGTAGAACGGAACATGGGTCGACTCTCACAGACCAGTCTAATTCAGAGATTGCGTTTGTTCTCTTACTTACCTCAGGTTCTTGCGTAATTTGTTCTCTTCGTCTTTAATGTTACCTCGCTTTGTTATCGACAATGCTGATGTTGAATGGTTTCTGCCCTAATGCTCCAACTTTTGGTGGCTATAAGAAAGAAAGACTTAATTTTTTAGATGAAGAAACAGGATGATTCTCGATTATTACTTGCATTTTCGTTGTTCCAACAAAAACAATTATCCCTCTTACAGAAACATTGATTACTTGGCCAAACTCCTGAGTAAACAAATGTCTTTTGTGTTTACTTTTCCCTTGCTCCTTCTTTTTGCCTGTAGCAGAATGGAAGAAGAGGCGTTTTAGCTTGCTCGAGCTATGAAAACCGCTATCTTTCTTCTCTAGGTAATCAATAATTTCCTTTATATTGTGATTTCCATGAATGGTTTACTCTGTTTCTTCTCTTACGAATGTGTTACATGTGGTCAGTTGAAGCTTCAGACTGTGAACTTGATGAATTTCAAGATGATAGCAAAGTAGCGGAGAAAGAATCTGCGTTACATTTGGCATTGACACAGCTTTCAGGTGATTTTGATAACGATTCTAAGTTGTCATTGCAGCGGTTTTTTAGAAAACGGAGAGTTTCTGTGATACCAACGGGTTCGCTCAACCTTGATCTAGCTCTTGGAATTGGAGGATTACCTAAGGTTGTTAATATTAGAGTCTGAGATGGGACTAGCCAATCTAAAAGTATTGTTTTTTAATTCACTTAATGAGGTCTCTAAATGTGTGTTTACAGGAGAAATTTGTGGGTTTTGTTTTGTAGGGAAGAATAGTTGAGGTTTACGGAAAAGAAGCCTCTGGAAAGACAACTCTAGCTCTTAATATCATCAAGGAAGCTCAAAAGCTTGGAGGTACTGTTCTTGTATCTTCTATCCTCAATACATCTGTTTGAACAGAAGCCTTTGGTCTTAGTACTAAAATCTATCCTAAGTTGGGAACACAGATCTTACAATTTATGTCTTTCTACTCCATTAGCTTAATTATTATATAAAAAGCGACTTGTATTTGCCAGGTTATTGTGCTTATCTTGATGCCGAGAATGCCATGGATCCTTCTCTAGCAGAATCAATAGGTGTGAACACGGAAGAGCTTCTGATATCACGACCTGATTCTGCCGAAAATATGCTTAGTATTGTCGATGTTCTGACCAAGAGTGGATCAGTAGACGTAATAGTGGTTGATAGTGTAAGTTCTCATTCTTTGGTCTCAATTTTTCATGTATTCTTTCTGCATCCGTTGAAAATAAAAATGGTACTTACAGGTTGCTGCTCTTGCCCCTCAAGGTGAACTTGATGTCCCTTTAGGAGAAAGATATAAAGACTCACAATCAAGAGTAATGACACATGCGCTCAGAAAAATCCACTACTCAGTAGGTTATTCTCAGACACTGATCGTTTTTCTTAATCAGGTAAGAGAACTATTATGGTTTATCCTTTTTTGTTCCTTTAGTTGGATCATATTGATCCACCTATTAAAGATAAGATCTTCTGCTAATTATCTGATCCAGGTCAGATCACATGTCAAATCTAGCATGCCTTTCCCGCACGCTGAAGAAGTGACTTGTGGAGGGAACGCGTTGCCATTTCACGCAGCTATACGTCTCAAAATGATAAGAACTGGCCTAATAAAGACTGACAACGAGGTATTTTCAGGGACATTATTCCATTGTGTTATTGTAAGCTTGAACTGCCTTCAACTTATTATGATTGCTTTGTTTCTTCAGATAAGTGGTCTCAATGTCTGTGTCCAAGTGGTGAAGAATAAACTGGCGCCAGGGAAGAAAAAATCTGAATTGGGAATTCACTTTGGTCACGGGTTCTACTTGGAGCGAGAGGCATTAGAATTGGCTTGTGAGCATGGAGTTATCATAAGAGAAGGAAATAGCTATTTCATCGAAGGCGAGGTCATTGATGGGAAAGACGCAGCTGAGAAGTATCTGGTTGAAAATAGAGAGGTTCTTGATACAGTCATCGAAATTCTGAGGAACCAGCTCTTCAAGATGTAAGAAAGAGAGGAAATGTATGTGAAGTTCTCCAAGCAAATGTGTACGTTTCGATATAGCCAAAAATTAGTTGAGAGTTTCCTCAACTTTAGCGTCCCCCTATTAAGCAATTTGGAAGGAACATAAGTAGTTAGGTAATGTATTTTAATTGAGTTACAGAGAAGACATGCTAATTGTTATAAGATGATTTCAGTGGCAATTGTTCTTACAAGAGATTCTACATCATGTGGTGCAGAATCCTGCAGATATTCTGGTTTCCTTAACGGGTTTAATCAAACACTACACTCCCTTTTATCTTGATCCAATCGTTTACAGTGACCACACTTATTGCGGAATCACTACATCCCTATATACCAAAAACACTAGTCATTTGTTAGATTAACTTGACTATGCACGGATCCATCTTCCATCCTAATCCAGGACTTAATACGAAAAGGCATTTCAGTAATCTCCAAAATCCTTGATCCTCTTGGCCAATTTCCATATCCGCCATAACCCGTGTGTCTCGCAAAGCAAAGCCAGAGCTTCTCTCGGTACGGACAGCACCAGTCTAGTCCATGGTTGTGTCCTACAAACACTGCCTATATACAAAAGTATCAAAACTTAGTTAAAAGAGTAATATCAAACTTTGTGGCATCTAAATGTTTGGCCTTGCGTGTTTAGTACCTTAACTGAAGATCTGTTCTCAATAACTCTCAGCATACCATTTTCAGCCTCTTGAGCATCAATTTTCTCTTTGTTGATTGATCCGACACAAGGTTTTCTTATCCAAAGCCTTGGAGCTACTTTCTTGTATGCTTTACTTGGTATGTGCCAAAATATCAACTCTGGGATCCTGCCCCAAGTGTAAAATACAGTAACCACAATCATGTACCTGAGTTCTCTTCACCCAAAAAAGGATTTAATCTTTTGATGCATACCTTAAATCAGGATTCAAAGTATTCGACTTAGATTTAAACCATTCCACTTGAGCATTTGAGATAACTTCCGGGTACGAACCACCACCTGAATCAAGAAAGTATAGCAATGCCACAGGTGGTTTTGAAGAATCAGATGATTCCACATGAATGACATAGTTAGATACACTTGGCCATAACTCTTTAGGGCCAATCGATGAGTATGAGAGTCCATTGGATGCTTCTATTTCTTTCTGAATCAGTTTGAGTCTTGTTGTTCCTCTAAACGTGTATTCATCATCATCAGATGCAGGGCAGTGAATGGGAGGGATTCCAGAGGAAGAGAACCAATCCAAAGGCCAAACAAATGAAGCATCATCGTGGTTACCAAAGAGAGTAGCCCAACGAATGCCTCTGTCTCTTGTAGGAGAAATTGCTTTGTCCCAAAACAAGCTTGCGTTTTGAACTGCTATGTTGTTAGCTGTTACTACATCTCCCAAATACACCACAAAATCTGTAAACAAAAGCGGTTATTTCGGTTATCTGAATCTAATCTAACATTTTACGAACTAGCTAACAACACTACACTTCAATCAAATACTTGTAAGCACACTTTATAACAAAACTTCAGTGAGACAAAAGAGATACTTGTTGTACAGTGACTATCAGTGCAATGACTAGACCTGGAGTTTCAGCGTCGAGAACGGCGGACATAACGTTAACGGAGTTAACATCCTGACGTGGTCCCCAGTCAGTCCAGGCATCTTCACCGAAGTGGAGGTCTGCAAAGATGGCGATCTTGAACGGTGAACCTTCCCACATCCGAAGATTACTAGTATTCACCGTCGTTGTTGGTATGCTTAGCTCCCATTCTACGGCTGAGATTAATGGAAGAAATAGAACGATGATGATCAGAAAATACGAGGTTTTTTTCATATGGGGATGATAAATAACACTGTCAGAGGACTGAAAATATCTTCAAGACAAAAAGGTTGTCTTTCTGATCTTCTATAAAGATGTGAGGTCATTTTAAGTTTGCCACAGAAAGTGTATATATCATTTTCGAATACTATTACTTTAACCATCTAATGATATTTCGAGTATTCCTTTGCATAAAGCAGAGCATATTCAAAGAATATTCAATCTCTTTCTTTTCTTTTTATCTTTTAATATTGAGCTTATTGTCGAAATTGTAATATGGAATAGGATGAGACTAAGAGGAGAAAAAATATATAATAAAAAGCGTTACAGAAGGATAAATGGATTAAAGAGCCAAATGATAACTATGAAAGAACTAAGAAGAATGGTAACAATTGAAGTTCTGTAAGATTAATACTCTTAAGGAGCTATTTTTGAAATTTGGTATAAAAAAAATCATCTCTTTAGCAATCTGAGCACATCTCCAACAAGGTGTAGCGACCCTGTGACCAGAACCTGTTTCATAAGAAAACCCAAAATAACGAAGAAGGAGAAGTTAATGTTCGTTTAGTTAATATACTCTCAAGTGTCTGAAAACAAAAATCAGACTTTGGTTCCTGTCTCTGAAGTTACCTCTAGTTTTAAAGAAGGGTTTCGGCGTACACAGTCTCGTAGCCAGTTTATAGTTAATGGAAGTGAAGGCATTACGGCGCTGGAAGTGACTTGTGTCCCTGCAGGTCCACCGCAATGAGGTGCATCTCCACACAAGAAATCATGAGGTGGTAATGTGGTTATTCCATCTAGCTTTGGTGCATTGTCAAGTGCAGCATCTGATTTGTCATGGGACATATGATCAAGTTTAGGTGCGACATCAACTAGTTACAAAGAAGCAAAAGTTAAGATTACCTGTTCCTTGGATTGATTTCTCCCAGAGTCTTTGCAGTCTGAATTGCCAAGTTAAATCCTTCCTACGTGTATCTATAGGAATAGCTGATGCACCCGAAATAACCTTGTTGTATGTTGACATGCTTGGGATAAAAAGCGCTCTGGAAAAATGAGTGCCTGAAGAGTTTGGTTCATAAGCTATAAGTAACAACAAACTATAGAAAGAGCGTAGAATTGTATTAAAATTACCTGAGGCAGCACAAGTGGTGACGAGATGTGGAAGTAAAACCTGAGGGTCTCTCACTTCCATGCAGTTGAAAAGAAGAATCTATATTCACAAGTCATATTAAGAGAAAGCAAAAGCAAATTTGCAAAACCTTTGCATATAAGAGAAAGCAAAAGTGTTGTTAACAAAGCAAATCCATTGATTATTTTTGATCTTCAGTACCTGTTTGGATACTCTGTTAAAGTCTCTACCAATCTCCCCATTTCTCCTGTAACCATTCACAGCAGTAGGTAAGCTTTTGTTTCCTCTGACGGCAGTAGAGAACCATCGACCACAAGCCTCCATGCTCTCTGGGCTGTGAGCTCCATCCAAGTAAAAGATCAGATCCCCGCATAGAGTTTCCACTGAACTCGACGAGTCCTGCGGATCTGAAACTACATCATGAACAACCTGAGCTCTCCCATGAAGTCGTGCCGTTGCAAGACCACGACAAAATTCCACAGGAATCTCACTTTCCTTGCTTTCCTGTGAATAAAATTAAAGAACAAACAAGATTTCATCAAATAAAGTCCTTGGAGGTTTTGACAAAATTATATAAGAGAAAAACCCAACATTTGGATTTATCTTCTCCCAGTTCCCAGTTCTTTGAAGCCAGCATCTTGTAAGAGAAACAGCAAGACCTGCGTTTACAAGCTGATGATCCCCAGACAAGCCAAGTGTAACTCCATCCATCTTTTTAAGGTCAAGAGGCGCTATTACTTCCAGAGGAACCTGTAACACATGTCAAACAGCGTTTAGTATGTGTTACTTTAAGTGCAGCTAACAGTATAACTAAACCACAGAAACACAAAAGACCATGGTGAGGTATGTAAATGTAAGATGCATTATGTCCCAAACTGAGAATCAAAGACACCAAGGAACCAAAGATAGAACTCTGGTGGTGAATTTTATAGAACACCCCCAAACTCTAGAAATCCAAAACACTCGATAACCATCCAACATTTCAAGCTTCTCCAATTTATATTGATCCCACTCAGTAAGGCACATGCCGAGGTGGCCTGAGTATTCGATAAACTCTTATCACAAATACATTTTTTTTGTATATATATTTATAAACTAACTGTGGATTACTTGGTATAAGTAAAATAAGACATAATATCCCCAATTATTAGTTACCTTAAGATTCTTAGCTGTTTCTTGAAGAACTTCCATTGCTTCAGAGAGTTGTGGTACTGTGAAGGCGGGGATTTGAGGCTTTCATCAGCATACAAGAAAACAGAGCAAATCAGAGAATATTAAATATGAAGCTGTCAATTGGGACTCTTAAAGCAAACATACTGCATATATAAATTTCTAAGACAAAGGAAACCTTTTGAAACGTAATCAATTAAGTCAGAAGGTTTGTACCTTGAAAATCCCAGCCTTATGAAAAGCAATGTCAGCTAGAGTATTTCCTGTAAAAATAAGCATTGTGGAGCTAGAGTTAGCAAATTAAAGCACGAAAGAGAAAGTAAATTTGCCTGATGAGCTGATAATTAAAATAACAGCATATACCCAATATATCCATATGATCCATCCCAAGAGAAGCAATGCCGCAGACAACAGGTTTTTGAATCTGTAGTTTACATTTTCTATTTTGATGAAGACAGATGTTCATCATTTAATAAAAATGACAGAAAACTCGGGGGACACAAGACTCTCAAGAGATGCTTACCACATTCGTTGAGTCAAGTTTTCCTCCAAGTCCAACTTCAATGATAGTAACATCAACCTATTAGGAACAGTAGTCGTCAGCATCAATCGTTTAAGGTTTTAATGCAATGGGAGCTTAGTGAAATCAGAGAGGAAATACTGCAAAGAAATAAAACTATACTTTGAGAGAAGGGCAAGTTACAAGTGATATCATCTAATTAATATTAGCAATTTTGGTCCATCAATTAACCCATGGACTTCAAAGGAGCCTGAATGTAAGTAGCTTAAGATGGCCCCGCTATCACGAAATATTAATTAACTTTTGCTTGTCTTCGGGAACAAATAAATGCGCAAGACTGATTGGTGTCAAATAGTTATACCTTTTCAGAAACAAAAATTTTAAATGCCAATACTGTGAGGAACTGAAACAGGGGAGGCATGGTAAGACCACCTACAGCTTTTTCCTGCAAAGAAGTTCCCGGTTAGATATCTACACAGTTTGCCAGTAATCGGCACTGAGTACTTCATTCGTAGCTAACTCTTTCACTACACAGCTTGAAAAAGTATACAAAAATTATATTCCACAGATCAAGACAAATAACCTTTAGAAGCAATGCAACTGAACAGACTCAGAAGTCATTGCCATGAAGCATGACTTCTGGTAATTCGTGACAGAAAGTGAGCAATGAATATAACTTAAAGACTATATCAAATCACACATCTCGAACCAGAATCAAAATTACTGCATATCATCAAGGGTATTTTTACCTTCAGTAACCTCCAACATTCCCAGAAATACTGTAGAAACTTTTCCTCGGATATATCCAAGCTGGAAAAGTGAAACATCTTTCAAATTGGGCTCTTGCGTGTGTTCATGTAACATGAACATCGATATATTAATGAACTTACCCATCTATGCGAAATCTTTCCCTCACATCAATCAGGTGAGGAGATGTAAACATTCCGGTTCGAAGCCCACAATTACGTAATATTGCCTCACAGAAAACACATGTTGAACCCTGATACACAAGAATTATAGGCAAACCCAAGAAAATCAGTAGCTACTTATGGATAACCTACTCATCTTAATATTGCTTTTCATACTGAGAACTATAGCCTTTAGAAATCAGAAAAATAGCTTCTTGCGGGCACAAACATGAATTAAACAGTACCATCAGATACCGTAATAAATCAGCATTGATAGTTAATTCACCAAATGATAAATCTAGATTACTCGAAATTGGAAACAACATCATCTCACATCAAATCTAATGCTAACGTTCCTTCTACTGCTATATTTTTCAGATCAAATTTCAAATTTCTGAGCCTACATTAAGCATCCAGAGTGAGAAAGCAACTTACCTTTCCCTTCGTTCCTGCCACATGGATAACTTTCAGTTCTTTTATTTTGTCCTCCAGGTCCAAAATCTGTATCGGTCAAACCAGAACAGCATACACAATTCACAGTATTACATACCATCAATAATTAAGATTACTACTTAACAAGAAAAAGATGACGCAGTCCCCCCACTGTACAGCTATCACCTAATATACAAGTAAAGTCTTCAATGGGAAGGATGAAAGAAGTTTGAATCGAATCACAAAACTACATTGGCCAGAGGCAACATGACATGTATCTCTCAACAGAAGAGGTCCAGGGAGGCTCAGTCAAAAGAAAAGAAAAGTCTTAAATTCCATGATAACTTAAAAGATAGTTCAGAATAAGTTCTATAACATTGGTGTCAAACTAAAGTACTAAAAATTAATTCTCAACAGTCGATGTATTCTATTTTTACATTTAAGCTTATGATTACAGCAGAAAGCACCACTCAATTGATGTTGACTGTAGATGGCTGTATTACCTTGAGATATGTGCGGACTTGTTCAAGCTTGTCACGACTTCCTCTGGTAGGTGAGCGGTCTCCACGGTTTCGACGAGAAATAAGAGTTGACAGCGCTTCCATGGCATCATCATATGAAGATAAAGCTGGATTTTCTGCCTTCTCTTCCTTCGAGCCCATATCGATGGCAGCTTCTTCCACAACTTTTATTGATTTGCTTGAGTACCTAAGATCTAGAGACGCCAACAGAGCAATAAGAATAGCAGTTCTAGGCATGAAACAAATGCAGACAGAGTGATGTATATACTTACTATTGTTGAAGTAAACACGATCCCCAGGGGACGAAGTTAAATTGTAAATTATGCACGTTGATTTAGTGAAGAAAGGTTTTTTTTTGACACAAAAGAATGGAACTCCAGGTGCTCCACACTTTAGAAACCCTTTCGGATAAACGAGCATCAGGGAACCTCAAACCTGCAACCAAAGAATTCTTGCTAAGTTTTAAGTCCGTCTTCTCATTCCATCAAGACGTTGTTCAATCTCAAAAGAGCCCCCAATGTGTCCCTCTTACAAGAAATGGGCACAGCTCAAACTTATATTCAAATCCAACTAACAAGTCAAACCACCAGAAATCAATCAATTGGATTGCATCAAAAGCATAACATCTCTCTTAAGTATTTCAAAAAGCTCTTCACGAAATTTCAGATACAACAGAAGTTCCGTTCCAAAAAAAACCTTTGCAACAAATTTGTCTACTTTAAGCTTTCACAGTATTCTCAAAGTCTCAAAAATGTGGAAACGAAGAAGAAACTCAGCTCTATAGACATACATCAGAATAGAAATCCAATAGAGGGGAAAACTCATATCTGTTCAGCCTCAACCCATCATCGAAGCTAGCAACCAGCATCAATTGAAGAACACGAATGCCAATAAAGTGTCAATTTTCAGATATTAATACCCGAACCCGAAAGTGGTTAATAGACGATAGAGAACCAACCATGGGAAGCTTCAATTGGTAATCGATTTCGTTAGTAACTCTTTTGTGTGGCTCTTCTTGTTGCAACGTATATAAATCAGTTCCACTGACAGTGGAAACGAAGGATTCTTAGGGTTTGTGGGGTTCAGTATATCTCAGCACTCAGCAGCCATTTCCACTCTACACCACCTTGGTTTTTCGAATCAGCTTCGTCATACTAAATTAAAGCCATACAATTAAATAAATATCAAAAAATACTTTTGTCTCAAATATTATTTATCGCAAATAACAGAAATAATAAAAAAACTAAGGATTTGATTGGTAAATAATAGAGTTTAACGTTCTAAAAAGTCAATCAACTTTATTTTAGCTAAGAATAAAAAAAATTATAGAGGGTTTCATAATATTCAATAGCTCAATGCTTTAAAACGAAGTTTTTCCCGAACATATAGCATTAAACATAATTAAAATACAATTTTACTCTTATTAATTTTATTAATATTATGCAGATAATAAATTATGATGTCTGATTTTGCAAATTTAAATCTAATTACGCATTGCTATGCCAGTCACATATCATAAACTTAATATTAAAAGTATATAGCATTTTCTAGTCTTTTTTATGTTTATGCTTTTTCATGGTAGAACTCTAAGTATTACCAATCATGACTTTAGGGTAGATAATCTTATTAGTTTTTTTTATATATTTAGCAAAAAGATTAAAACATCCATTTTCTAATTTTTAAACTTTAAATTGTCCCCTAATTTTGTATTATGCTAAACAAAAACCTTACAAATCCTAATTTGATCACTTCTCTTAACTTTTCTTAATTGACAAATTATAGCTTCCTAAACATCAATCAATAATTAGATTAAAAAGGATAAATGGTATATACGATATAAGAATATACAATATCACTTTATTTACTATTATTCTATTTGTCATTTGACCAATTTTGATTTTCTGTGGGTTAATAACCTAATGTCCCTCAATCTTAGTGAACATGCAAATGCAAAGACTTGACATGTAACCATGATGTGGTCACGGAGATGCTTAAAGAGGATCTCTACATTGAGTCCCAAAAATTCTGTGTCACTTGTCGTTTTCTAGTCGAAATTCATTTCCAATGGGAGTCACGAGAAAGAGATAAGAGTTTAGGAAGCAGTAGAAACACACATGTGATAAGTTTTGTTTTTTTCATTATCACATCTTCTTCTTCGCTCTGCTTCACATGCCCAAGATTGGGAACATGAAGTCTACATTTGTAATGCTACTACACTTTTGATTTTATTAATTAAATTATTTAAACATTAAATTTTTTTTAATTGAGATTTATTATGGTAGTGACACATAAGTCAAAATCCATTCCAAAGATTATATTTAGACTTCCAATTAGTTAACAGGAGAAATATGTTGTTTAGAATGATATTGAAAAGTTGACAAAAAGATATTAATATTGAATATAATTTGGGAAATGGACCATATATATGTGTGTGTGTGTAGTATATTGGATCCCTATCTTTGTTCATAGTGAGCTAAACCTGCAAAAGAAACCAGCTAAACTGAGTTTCATTACAATAACTTCTGTTATCTAAAAATGGCAACAACACTTAACACCATAGTTTTCTTCATTGTTGTGTTACATCTTCTTCTCTTTGTCCAAATGCATGTAAGTCTTTGAACACACTTTCTATTTTACCATCTATGTATTCAATTAATCATCACATTCATCAAACTCGGATTATTCACAGCCTATACACTTTGAATCTGCTGCTCCACAACCACAACCACCACAGCTCCAACCACAACCATCGCCTAAGAATAGCTTTCAAGTGAGTTTCTCAGGTTTCACTAATCAAACATAGAGTTTCATTTTGGAATCCACAAAACCATTTTTTCAAAATCATCCTTTGAATTTACTTGTTGATTTTGACAGTATGGTACTACTGAAGGGAGTCTTCAACCTCAAGGTAAGCCAATGAGTAGTCTGAGTTCTCAACTAATTTTTGCTCTGAATGCGAAATTAAAACCGTTATTTCGGTTATAATATTAGAGTGCGGGCCAAAGTGTGGAGATAGATGCTCGAAGACACAATACAAGAAGCCATGTTTGTTCTTCTGCAACAAATGTTGTGCCAAGTGCTTGTGTGTACCTCCAGGTACTTATGGCAATAAGCAAGTATGTCCTTGCTACAACAATTGGAAAACTAAGCTTGGTGGACCAAAATGCCCTTGAATTATCTTCTTATTTACGTCTACATATCCTCTTACTTTATCTAGTATATATATGTTTTCGACGCATATTTGCATAATCACATCACTTCTCTCATACAAACACTTAAACAAAAGTTTAGTAGTTTACGCTTTGAAACAGTTACTAGCCATGATCAACTACTTAGGAATTATCCTGCTTTAACTTACTTTTTTACAATGTTTTTAAAGAAGCTGAGAGCTGCTTCTTGAGGTCGAAGACTTCGAGTGCTTTTGATGCTAACTTCTCCTTTAGCTTGGCAGATGCTTCCTCGAACTTCCTGTTCATAAGTTCTGATTCTTGCACAGACTGCTTGTACCTTAAACTGATTGCATCTAAGCGTGCTTGCGTCCCCCTGAGTCTCATTTTTAGCTTTGCCTTCTCCTTGTTTTCTGCAGCTACATCCTGCAATCAGATACAGGAAAAATATGGTAAGAATATGTAAATTGGTTACATTATGAAAGTTAGCACCGATCTCACACAATCAAGATGGCCTGTTGTTAAAACTGCAATTCTCTTGCATTGGTTCTTTTCGATGAAAGGATCAATCTCAATTAATGTGAAAAACATTACCAGAAATGTCACTTGGCATTACCTTGAAAGGATTGGCATCTTGGTTTGGGATTCTGAGCGTCAATTCTTCAGTTGGATTTTTTGCATTTTCAATCTGACGGCAGTAATAGGGTTTTAGTGACAATGAATGGTTACAATTATATCTGTAATGTCACGTATGCGTGCTGTGAACCAAACCTGCCAACGATTTGACGAATCAAGGTCCTTACTCAACTCCTCTATGCGAATTAGCAAACCCTGGCGTTCACTTGTGACGTGATTCAGCTCTCTCTTAAGTGTATCCGACATCTCGCAAGTGCGTTGAACTTCGGACTTTAGATTATCGATATCAGACATTAGAACCTGCAGGTGCACACATACATTTTTTTGGTATAAAACTATAATTTTCAACATAACAAATTTGCAAGTGATGGGTTATGGTCTTTAACTGATACACTTAAAGCATGAATACCATAACCAGAAAGTCAGGAATATTGTCATCAACTACATTACAAGTTTAGTTTTCTCATTGAAAATGTTATACAACCTCTGCTACATTTAGAGAAAAAACATTTTGCAAAATGATTCTTACCTCTTGAGACTGCTTACTCGTAGCATCAGCTGATCGAAGTTCATCACCCAGTCTATCAATTTCCAAAGACTTCTTCATGCTACAGGGGAACATAAAATACTGAAGTCAGGGGAGATATAGCATCAACTATAGAAAGCCTAACAAGAATATTTTCAGAGAGTATAGGAGATAAGGAGTAAAGAAAGAGTACAAACCTGCTTTCTTTCTCTTGCTTAGCACTCTCCTCAGTATATCTTAGCCTATCAGCAAGTGTAACACATTCAAGTCGACAAGATTCCAGCTCCTTCTTTGCCTTAAATTTTAAAGTGATCGACAAAAGATTAAGAAACACTAAATTTTTGGTCTTTGCTACAGGGAGTTTATGTTGATGAAAGTTATGCAGAACTCAATTCCAAAATCACTCCTCTAGAATATAGATCCAAACAGATGGGATTCTATGCGTAGAAAATTAAAAAAATTGCTGACAAAATGATCTTGTTCGGTACATACCTCTGACATTTCTTTAGATAAGGACTCATTTTGTATATTATATAGTCTGATCTTTTCCTCCATGGCCTCTGTCAAAGCGTTTTCTTTGGAGCTCCATAATGCTTTCTCCTCCTCCATTTCCAAAAGTGAGTTCGCCAGATGCTGAACAACAGGACCAATTACCAAATTTCCACAAACAAAAACTAAGTTTAGAATCTGTCTTTAGAATTTTCATACCATTGCTAGCTCTTCCTTTTCTTCAAGCAGCTGTTTAACATCCGCCTCCAGTTGTTGATGCCCAGAAGTTGAGCCTTCAAGTCTTGTTTTCTGGAACAAAACATAACATACGATTGAGCAAACACAATGTGTCTTATAAACACTAATTGCTTCAGATTAAATTTCAACAACTTTTGTATCAACCATCAATTGCATGAAATGACTTACAAGCTCCGTGACATCTTTTTGCAGATGTTCTAGTTGGGTATTTGAGTGCTCCAGTTTCTCTGTCAGAGCTGTAATTTCTGAGTCTAAACCCTCATTTCTACAAAGTACCTCCTCTTTTTCTCCACGTTCAGCGGCCAGCTCCTCCTCCAGTGAAGCAATTGTTGTTTCCATTTCAAAAGAAAGCACTTCAAGCTTTTGAAACTCTTCCTGATAGATTTGCAGTAGAAATGAGAACAAGCATTCTACTTAAATATCTGGTAATCCACCGAAAAACAGTGATATGTCTCTTTCATTGAGAAAATATGCTCATGCTATGCTTGAACAATACCCAAATTCAGCCAATAGAGTGCAGTTGGCTACATAAGATAATGATTTCTTACATTCTATTAGCTTCTGATATGTCGACTCTACATTCCGAACATCAGATAAGTTACTTAATATTAGAATGGTAAAACAAAGATCATGCTGCAATCAAATCATTAAATAATACCTGCAACGACTGGTTTGCACATCTCTCTGCAATAAGAGAGTCGCGTCTTTTACCAGCAAAGGACTCCTGTTTGCTGATGTCTCTCTCTAGGAGGGCCTTCTGGCTGTGCAAGCGTTTTAACTCTCTCTCAGCAGATGCTTTCTCCGCCTTTGAAAGGACATATTAGATGGATTACTTCGACAAAATATCTAGTACTATTTAAGTTAAGAGTTATGTTCTACTGCACACCTCTAGCTTAGTTTTATCTTGCATGGAATTCTTAAGCTTGGATTCAGTGTCTTTTAGCTTTGTTTTCGTCTTCTCAAAATCTTTTCTTAGGTTCGCCATCTCTTTGGCCAAAGAAGACAATGACAGGGTCGCTATATCCCTCTCAAGAGATTCGATGTGAGAGAGAAAATCTGACCTCTCTGACTCATGCTGTTCTGAGAGCATCTAAAAAATGGTTAAAAACATAAGTTACTTCTAGCACAGGAAAGTTGGAGGAAGAAAAGAAAAGAAATTTGATAAAATATGTTTTAGGAAAACCAAATACCATTAACGAAGTTTCATGCTTTTGGGTTTCTTGATTTAATTCTTCTAATTGGCTCTGCAGACTAGTACACTGCTCTTGGAAAAGAAACTGAAAAGAAAAAGCACGACTTTAGCTAAAACTACATACAATTTTACCATCATAGGCAGAGTGAATGAAAATTGTCAGACCTTCTCATTCTCAGTAGCAAGAACTTTTTGTTGCAGACAAGATTGGACATTTTGGTAGCTGCTTATAAGTGAAGCATATTGCTCAAAACTTTGGCGCATAAACAACGTGAAATCCTGCGGTGGATTTTCACATAAAATGAAAGGATTGTCTAATTTTACTATCACCCATAATTGAGGTATGTGTATGCTGCACTAAACACAGCTTATACAACACATGGTACTTACATGTATCAAAGGAGAAAAGAAAGCAAAACCTTGGAGATCCTCATCCATAACTGACGACATAGTTTCCACTGATGCTTTACATTTTCGATATTCAGACTCTAAGACTTCAACTTCTGTTGCTACGTTGACTAGTGAGCTAAAATTCTCCTTCACAATAACAAGTAAATTCAATTAGGTAATGGCGTATTGATTGACACCAATAATAATCTGTCTTGAGAAATTCAGATTAATGGGATGACTTAGAAATGGAAACCAACATTAAGCATATGACTAATTTCAGACTCCTTGGACACAAGTTTTTCACATGCAACCTGAGCTTCTTCTCTAGCAGCATGAATCTCTTCTTCAATCTATAGAATTCCATAACATAAGAAGGTTAAAACACTCAATAGTACCAAAACAACTCTAGAAAGCTGACTGGAGACAAATTTTCTTTTATTTGTTAAGCAAAGATATAAAGTGATAAAGACAAAAGATCAATAATGTAAGAAGCTCATCAACAATTTATGAATGATGTTTCCATTCACATTCGACAACATTTGCTTTGGTATGGAAGCTATGTTCTGTCAAGTTTAGCCAAATTAGAAAATAGCAAAGGTTAAAAGTTCATTTTTCCATTAGTTAACTACAAGATCTATGTGATAGACTGCTCATACTTTCCAATAACTGTAACCAGTTACAGAACCACAAATACCTCAGCAAATTTTTCCCTGGCACATACATTCTGCTCAGTAGCTACCGTGACAAGATCATCAAGATTTTGCATGCTTGAAGACTTCTCCATTTCCAGCATTTTTATCTTTTGGACAGAACATATCAAAGTTAAGCAAAATGCCAAATGGATGAAAGAGAAGCTTCTTAAATAGTCATTCCAGTTGTAGATAAAGAAAAATAGAAAGACACCTTCTCTTGAAGTTGCTTTATGAGAAGAATAGCTTCTGGATCCCTTAAGTTTACAACGTGTTCATCCCAGTGCACATTTCCAACAACTTGAGATTCTAAATGCTGGCATTTTGCTTCACCAGATAAACCATCTTCACCCAACTTCGCCTTAAGGCTCTCAATTTGTATTTGATTGATGATTCTCTATCAAAAGGTGTAGAGAGATAAGTACTAAGAAACATGAACTACTGATAAAGAGAAGGAGAAATTATTACCTCAGTTTCATATTGCAAGAGAAGATCTCCATACTCCCTTTGAATTCTAACTAACTCGTTCTCATCCTATGGAAACATTAACAAAATGTCAACTTTACACATGAAAAGCGCAAGATACATTCAAAAGAGGAATAACGAAGACTGACCACTACAGGACTTTTCTGCCTGATTGGCGGTTTCTTTCTGCTTGTCACATGCAGTAAAGCACATGGATCTGGAAGTGCAGAATCCTTGAGAGTTCCATTGATACTGTCTGTGTCTTGCTCCTTAATGTTAGATAAAGGTTCATTTACTAGTTCCGAAAATTGAAGTAGTGGACCTATCTGTCGCTCGGATGATGCAGATTGTAGAGAGGATCCCCTTGACAAAAAAGTAGACTGAACCTGATATGCAAGAAACAAAGTATTTTTATGGCTGCAAAGTCAACAATGTTATTTGTGGCCATTTGTACAATACTCACCTCTGATGTGGAGTCTCGTGAAAGCTTACCAGTACACCATGTCTCCCTCCTCTTTCCCTGCAAGCAAACAACATATCAAATCTAAGAAACGATGGGGCGCAAATGTATAATTAGTTTAGTGTTCACAAAGCATACTACATTAAATGGATGGAAGAAACAGACCTTCTTAAAATTTTCCTGTTCACGCTTCTCATCTCTATTCGAAAGGAGAACTATTGAGCTCAAGTTCTTTATCTTCTTTGCTTGCTCCTGCAAAACTTTTTCTCTCTGAGCTTGTGCCTTCTTCTCCTCTTCTAACTCAAGTGCTATCCGCTCTCTCTCCAATTCAGACTGCAGTAATACAGAATAGTAGACGTATTAAAGAATAAACAACGAAGGAATTACGAACAATGATGCCATACCTTCAACAAGGTGTTGCGCAAGTTCAGAACCTCTTCTTCCGAATGGTCACAGTGAGAAGCCTGCGATAGAAAAGCTGATATTTAACTCACAATAAAAAATTCAAAACAAAAGAGATAACTTTGAGAAAAAATTTTTAAAAAAAACTACTTAGAAACCTGTAGTTTCGACCTGAGCTCCTCTATCTCCTTCTTTTGGCGCTTTAATAGAGCAGCATCAGTTAAAATCTGTATTTACAACGTAATAATGGATGGATAATTAGTTTCTGAGAATAGTACATCTAATTTAGTAGAACTAATCAGTAAACATGTTACAGAGATAGAAAAAAATAAGTGCGAAATGATTAGGATCCTACCTCATTGACATGTGCACAGTTAGTTACACGCAGTGCTCGGCTAGCGAATTGAAGACTGCTCTTGGTTTCATCAGCATGAATCTAACATCAGAACGAAATTTAATATTGTTAGTTGTACCAAAGCAAACAAAGAGCAAAAATGAAGACTGTTTTTGCTTCATCTCAGGATTGTCATACCATTAGTGATTGATACATACCGGTGCAAGTGTTATATTACATATTATAGCTGTATTTGCGTTTCCACCTAAAGCAGGCTGCAAGATCCTTGTAAGCTTGCTGTCTCTGTACGGTACATGGCCACTGATACAACCAAAGAAAAAGCCAATAAGATTATTACGTATCATATGCTTCTTTCCCTAACAAAACTAGACCAAAAAAAGCTCACCCTTGATTTTCAACTCCTTCACTCAATTTTTTAATTACTGTCCCGAGAATCATCAAGCTTTTGTTTATATGTGAGCCCTCCTTAAGCCTAACACCCTCTGCACCTGTTTTTGCAGCCCGTTCTGAACCAGCTAAATCCACCAAATTCTACACGTGAAAAGAAAGATGAAACTAAAAATAAAATATGTTGCATATATGGGGAACAAAAACACTAGTACGAACAGATAATACCAGAACAGAAACACGGACTGCATCACAAACATTTCCCGCCCCTTCATCTTGAGTCTTCTGTCTGCTCTCTATTATCTGTTTAAAGAAAAGGCTGGCTAGCTGAAATTTCACTTACATTTAATTGAGCACGAAGAGTGAGTGTATATGTTTTTACCATTCGGAAAATAGTGTGAGATCTGCTACTGTAAAAATTCATATTCGTCTCCCCAATATGCCGATGAGCTGAAATTTTAGTTCAAAGAAAATTAAAGATTCATCAACTGTATCAATATTAGCAAAACAAAAATTAGAGACAGAAGACTAAAATCAGTGAAAACCATATAAATGCAAGGGCCAGAAGTAAGAAAACACAAGGAACCAAGTAAAGAACAAAAATAACGTTGAAGAAAACAAATAGTACATTCTCCAAACTCCATCATTTCAAGGACTTGTTGAGGGGAAGCAACAATTTCTTCTCGTAATCCAGCAACAAATATTCCTTTCTAGAACATCAAGATCAAAAAACACGTCAGAATCTCTAGAGAAGTTGTTTGAGGAAATTCTAAGAAGACATATAAGTACCTCTAAATTTTCATGAATCTGTAGTTTTCTGTGTTCAGGAGCCAAGAGATCGTTTATATCTTCATTATAAATCTCCAAGTAAGACATACGCAACAGAAACTCCCTGCTTCCATCCTTAGGGTCAAAGGAAAGAAAAACAGTTGTTCTGCGAATCAATAACTTTCCACAAATAACACCAAATCTAAAAATTCAACTTTACAAACATAGTTACCCAAATGCTAAGAAAATAATGGGATGAACCTGATAGATAGTGTCAAACAAATCATGTACAGCAAGAGGGATGACTCCAGGTTCAGTTTGTGATCCTCGCATTGTATGTGTCTTTCCACTGTTAGTTTGCCCGTAAGCAAACACGGTTCCTTCAAACGAAACAGATATGCAAACTCTTTAAACCGAAAAAGTAAGGAGAATTCATCTTCAGCAGTATGAAATTGAAGAGCCACATGTTACTGAGATATCAAAATAGAAGCAAATTTCTGAACAGTTAAGTAATTGAGCTTAACCCATCAGAACAGTTGTTGAGTTTACCGTTAAACCCGCTAACGGCAGCAGCAACAATCTCCTTTGTCCGTGCTTCGTACACTTCGTAAGTTTTACAATCTTCTCTGAATATCTTATCTGTTATTGTAAGAAAAGAGAGAGCTGAGGCGTAAAAATTTCTCAAAACGAAAAGAGAAGTGAGGCGAGAATTAAAAAAAAAAAGTACCAAAATCAAATGCAAGAGAAGGTTGATTAGGCATGAAAATTGAATTCGAAGAGATTCTCCAAGGACTTGTCTTCGTGTCCTCCGTCGAAAGCGGCCGCGCTCTGACTGAGACATGGATTCTCTCCATTCTCCGATTACCTTCTCCGGCGAAAAAGAAAACCTAAGACTCAGGTGTTCGAAATTGGTTTTTCCCTCCCTCTCTTAGCCTTTTCAGTTTTTGAATTTTAAAAACCAGCTCAAACCGGTTGGTTAATAATAATAGTAAACCACACAATCCAACGTCCCCTTCTAGTGAGTTAATGCAAATATTTTAATGTTACTTGTACATTATTCTTTACTGAAGTTTCGAAGTTTGGATATTGTTCAAAGTGAAACTAAATCCAATAAAATTATTAAATTAAGTATACTTATGGGAATTTTGGTTTGGATAGTAGCTGTTTAACAAAAGAACTATGGTTTAATTAAAATTTAGTATTAGCAGATTAATAATTCTTTTTTAAAAAAATTTTAAATTATTGATCAACAAAAAAAATATTTACATGTAAGCTAATAATTTATGAAAACCAAAAAAAAATAACCAATTGTTATTCTAAAAGAATTAAAATCGTGAAATCTCAAACTATCTTCTAAGTAAGTTTTCCATTTTATGAGGAATTGTGTATCTCAAAAATGAGGTATGATTCCACAAGATCTTATCAATCATTTGTGTGAAAACCTCTATTGTCGAACCTTGTTTGTCATGGATTTGCAAGTTTCGATCGCGCCAAATGTAGTAAATGATCGCTTGAAAAATCATTATGAGAAGAATGGTGTCCATCAGTGATGATTTGAGATGCGGATAGTTTCAGACCTGTCTGTGTTAATAGAATTGCCGAGTAAGCCATCACATAAACCACCCAAATAAAAAAGGTCATTCTATCTTCTGTAGATTGACATTTTTTCAATGCCAACCAAGATATAAAAGAAAAATGTGGTACCTTTTGAAGAAACCATATAAGTTTGCTCCAAAGCTGTTTAGGATGCTTAATTCTGATATGATTAATAATATTTTAATTTCGGGTTTGACATGTTCTTAATGCATAGCTTAATCGCAGACGTAAATGTTCGATTTATTTGGAATTTTTTTTGTCAAAGCAGTCTATTTGGAATTTTTGTCAAAGCAATCTATTTAGATTATATATAATATTTGGTTGACAATAAGATATTTATAATTTTATAGAATGTTAATTTTTCTTCATCTAAATTTAGAACACTAGGAAAACTGTTTATGTGAAACTTCAATTCAAAAAATTGACGATCGGGATTCCCCTTGAAATTTTCATATAGCACCAGAATTACACGAATTATTGCCTTTTTTCTATTTCCCCCTTAAACTATGTAAAAAATTAATTTCTCCCTAATAAAGTTTAAAAGTTTGATTTCTCCCTTAAGAAAACATTGAATTCCAATTTCTCCACTAAATTGAATTGGCGTTGGTTTACTGTAAACCATTTACATAAACTAAACATGACTAAACCGTAATTGTGTACTTAACCCGATTTCGTAAGATTAAACCCAATTTCATCAGACTAAACCCGATTTTGTAAGATTAAACCCGATTTCGTCCATCTCTTCTCAAAATCTTCCTTCAAAATCGCGTTGAGAAGCTATCAGAGAAGAATCAATGATATTGTCGTCTTCAAGCTTTTTGTTTTCAGGAACAGTACAACTAAACATTCAATGAAAAATACATAAGCTTCAATCTTTAAATCCTAAAACCAAAAATCGTCAACAAAGACCCACACTTTAACTCATCTGGGCAAAAATTAAAGTACCCAAGTTATCAAATTAGAGAAATCGTTCATCTTCCCCAACAACAAAGCTTAAAATGGCTCTCCTCTTACACACGGAACTCCGACGAGGAGAAGCCAGTTGTATCCGCCACCGCCGCTGTTACTGAATCGGAGCTAGGCTTCTCAGACGTTGAGCTGGTCTTCGAAGAGAAATCTTTGTCGCCATTGAAGATATCTTCGTCTCCAATTGCATCTCGTAGAGAAGATGATGACGTAGTAGAATTGGTAAAGAAAGAGATTACGGGATTTGTGAAATTAGGTTCAAATGTTTTTCAATTTGGGGGAAACAAAAATAGATTGGATTTTAATTGTCTTGAGTTACCAAAATAGTTTATTCTCACACAATAAGGTTTGATTTTAGAATTGTATTGGTTCAACTGAACAAACCAACATTGGGGGAAAATTGAAATTTAACTTGTGCTGAGGGAGAAATTAGTTTTCAATTTTTGTAGAAGAGGAAATAGAAAGAGGACAATAGTTCGTATAATTCTGGTGCTATATGAAACTTTCGAGAGGGATCCAGATTGTCGACCTAAAAATTAATTGTGTAGTATCATATTATAGAATTTAAGAAAACTTTAATACTATGAATTATATGTTATCAATCTAATTAGTAAATAAAAATTCGGAAAACCAATTGCACATTTATGTTTCATAAAATATACATATACATAGAGAAAACGGTCCGCTAAATACTGAAATTACGTGTTTATGCTTAAAAAATAAGAATTTTTTTATTTGCCAAGAAAAACACAAGCCAATATGATACCGAATCAAGTAAACTGTTTAAACTCCGTTAAAAGCCGGTTATGGGGGTTATTAATAACAATACAAAATTAGAAACCGTAGCGTTTTGTCTAAAATTGGTACAATCTAAAATTCTCAAATTGACTATGAACCCTAATTTTCGCGATCGGGGCATAGATACTTCAATTTCTCTGGTTTTATTTTTTTCTTTGATATGTTCTACCTCCTTCCTTCAGAATCGAATCCTATTATCTTCTTCTACGCTGGATAGACGAAAAGGGCGATTCTCTATTACAATCAATAACTGCAAATTTGTCAAGCAAAGTAATGAATCATCTTTGCATCCAGAGGCTGCGGAGAATGGAGAAAGTCTCAAGTTCCAGAGAGGCTCTGTTGATGAATTCCTATTTGAAGGACCAGAACTTGGCAAAATCAGAGCTTTTTGGATCAGTTTTGAGTCTCTGTTAGTTTCATTTGATAAAGAACTTGTTTTAGTTTTTGAGATTTTCAAGGCTTGAATTTCCTTGGAAAAATGGTTTTGTTGATTGCTTATGAAGATCCTCTTTGTGTAATTGTGATCGATGTTGAATGTTAGACTCCTGTTGTTGGATGTTAGACTCTTGTCATTCTCAAGCCAAGGTTTCAAGTGATTCTCAAACTAAGCCACTCTTCGTTCTTAAATATGCATAAACCACATATATGAACAAAAATGTTTTAAGGTTATACAGAAAGAACACAATCAACATAAGCATAAAATGTAAGTCTCGAACATAAGCATAAACTTAAGTCTTCATCTCTCTCCATTTGATTATCACCCACTTCTTCGTCATCTATATTGAACTCGATTGAGATTCTGTCCAAATCTTCCAATTCTTCGTTTGGGGCTTTTTGTTGCCTTTGTTCTTCAATCTCGGCATCTCAATTTCTCTCTAATTACGATATGTTCTTTATTCTAGGGTTTATTTTTGGATTTGGGAATTTTTGTTTTATCATCGATTTGGTTTTGATTTCGTCTCAGACATGAAACACTGCGTTTAACACAAAGCCATTAATGACCTGTAAACACTGTTGAACGGTGTTAACTAAAAGTTAACATTGACTTAATTCATTATCAAATTGGCTACGTCAACCAATTATTGTATTTTCTTTAGCAAATAAAAAAATTTGTGTTTTTTTGGCAAAAACGCTTAAATTGAGTATTAAATTAACTCTTTTTCATATACATATATAAAAAATTAAAAATAAATTGTGAAAAATAATGTCTTAAAAAAATTATAATGTATTTTTAGGTTTATATTATTAAATAAATTATATAAATTTATAAAATAGCAAATTAAAAGATTTGTAATTATTTTCTTCATAAACTATTCCAATTTATATACAAAAGATAATACTTTAAAGTTCAAACACGTAGCTAGAGATAAAATAAAAAATCAAAATAAAATAAAAACGGCGGGTATTCAAAGTTAGTCGTCGTTTAGTTAAGGCTTTCAATTAAGGGAAAATTAGGTAGATATCATAATTCTATAAACTAATTAAAAATCTATCATATGGTTCTTAAAATTAAGTAAATAGCACTAGGATCAGATTGAACAAAAACTAAATACCTCCTGAAAAAATAAAAATTGAATTTTTGCTGGCCTACATAAGCTCGATGGCCCACCTTCTCCAACTTGCTCTGTAAGCGAGACATGAGCGTCCTGAAAAGTTGGATATCTCCAATGATACTTCAAAGTTGGATTTGAGGTAATAGATCCAATAAGAGAGTTTTTGTTTGTTTGATTGTTGAGAATTCATTCAAATTGGTATTGGAGAATTTGATTTGAAAATCTTTCAAGATCTGAAAACTAATCTGATAATGACGGATTTTGCTTAGTAGATTATTAAGGATTCTAACTCTTCTTTTGTGGGTTTGATTTCATCATTGTTTATTAGGGATTCTAACTCTTGATGACTTTTATTTTGTAGATTTGTTACAATTTGTAAATTTTCAACAACAACCATAACTAGGGTTGCATATTAGTTTTAAACACTCATGAAGAAGATGAAGAAGATTTGACCGATAACAATTATCTTAACTGATAACTATTATTTTATCTTATAACTATAATCTTTAAACGACAACTGGTTTTCCCAAAATTAGGGTTAATTTCTTATGCAAATCCCCATTTTTGTTTTTCAATTTATGTGTTTGAACAAAATTAGTTTACTAGTTTGCGACTTTTAGTAAGTCTATGTAGTTTGATTTCTGATTCATCAGTTGTGTAAATTTACCTAAGAATGTAAGAGAACCTTGTTTGTTCTCTTTGTATATATTGAAAATTGCATCTCGAGTTAAGAAATCCCTTTATAAGTTATCAGTAAGTGTAATAATCGGAAAAATATACAAAGTCTATGGTAAATTATTTGTTTGTTGCAAACGTATATATTAGCTAGAAACATATATATTAACTGCAAAATTATGTGAAAAAGATGTCTAGATAAAAAAGGATAGAAGTTTACAAAATGAAACACGCTTACACAGTACATGACATATAAATAAGCATAACAGTGGATGGTCATAGATTGTTTTGCACAAACACAGAGAACAATCTCTTGCAGTGGTACTCAAGCTTGTCCATCTCTTCGCACCTTCCTGAATCATTTGCGGTATGTGATCGACCTTTTCGTCGGTTTCTTCATCGCACCACATTAGGTCTTCTTCTTCGGGACAACATATTCTGGTGATATGATGGACTGGATGTTAACCTGTAAATCAGATCGTAACAGTTAACAATAAATTTAACCGTAACTTAATTATTTTGCGGGAACATCAACCCCAAATCATAAATACAAATCCCTAGCAGATTGTAAATTCTCAAAATTGAAGGCTTACCTAATAATTTGGGATCCCAGAAGATCCAGAAAATTTGATTAGTTTTATCACATAGAATGATCCAATAGTAAAACTAATTAAAAATCTAATTACTGAGATCTAATTTTCTAAGATTTAAAGATGGTTGATGTGAGTTAGATTTCTTTTTTGTATAGATAGATTAGAGGATAAAATAATTTAATTGTAGAAATTGTGTGGGAAAAATAGAGAGAAAGAAGATAGAACAAGGCGAGAGAAAGAGAGGAGAAGTGTGAACAACTGGGAGGAAGAATATGAAACGTGACACAAAAAAATAGGGATATAAAAGTAATACTTTGAAAAACAGTACCCACCTAATTTCTAAAACTTCATTACAATTTCTCTTCAATTAGTCTTAAGTACAGTTAGGGATTAATGAATTTAAAATTAAATTAAAATAAACAAATGTGAAACACGATAAAGTTGCATAGGAAACTTCCACGACATTTCCAATAGTTTAGTCACACTTCAGTTCACTCCCATTTTAAACTCCTTCATTTTCTCTTATTCTCATCAAATCATTCCACCATGAAATTCTCCAAATTAAATCCTAAACGTTTGTTCATCAGATCTAAAGATCGATCTTCAGTTTCTAAATCTTCCGGTTCTTCTTTCGGATCGTCTTCTTCGTCTAATGGTCCCGACTGTAAAGACTCTTCTATAGTCGGCGGTGGAGGTGGTGGCTCCGTCACGGCGACTAGCATTCTCTCGGAAGTCTCCGTTGATCCATCTCATTACTCATCATACGTCGAGATCCTTCAAGCTTTTAAACTGATCGATAGAGATAACGACGGAGCCGTCTCGAGACTTGACTTGGAGTCTCTACTTAGCCGACTTAGTCCTGATCCACCTACAGAGGAAGAGATCAATGTCATGATCAGAGAATTTGATCGCCATGGAGATGGTACCATCCGTTTAGAAGAGCTGGCGAGTTGCGTCGTCTCTTCCGATCCTTCTCGCAATTCCACTGAGCTAAAAGACACTTTCGAGTTCTTCGACGCGGATCGCGACGGTTTGATCTCGGCCAACGAGCTTCTCCTAGTTTTTTCAACCATTGGAGATGAGCGGTGTACTTTAGACGATTGCAAGCGTATGATAGCAGTTGTTGATGAGGATGGTGATGGATTCGTATGTTTCACTGAGTTCTCACGAATGATGGATCCTCAACAATAAATTTTCCACTTTTTTTTTTTTTGTTATGAAACTCTTTTTGCCCTTGTTATTGGGTTATGAGTATCATTTTGTTCCTGAGAAATTAGAGGCTTCTTTAAGCTTTTCTTTGTATTCTGAAATTTCAATGAAGAATATTGGTGAAATTCGAGACTGGTCTTTTCACTAAAGTCTCTTTGTTAGAAGAATTTGAATTTGGAGTTCAATATAATTATTAATGGAGAATGTATGTCAATACTGTAAAGATCTAACCCATTATTTTTGTTAACATTGGGCCACAACTAGCCGGCCCATTAGCCAAGTTCCTACATAATATAGGCGGTAGGACTCGATCCCTGGTTGTGCAAATGTGCTGTCTTTAGTGGACTTACCGCCTGCCACTGGACTAAATGCCACTTGCTATCTAACCCATTATTCAGCTGTGTAAAATTGAATTATATTCAAGAATTTGCAGACTCTGCAGTTTTTTTAATTAATTGTCGTTTTTTGGAAAGTTTTTAAGTCTGTGTAATTCATTTATAGCATTAATGTAACTGAGAACATGCGAACCACTAGAAGATTTTTTGTATATAAGAAAAACTCCATTATAATTGGTAAATAAAGAAAAACAGCGGTCCAATTTGTGAGAAGATTACTAAAGGCAATGTTTTATGGTTTGCTTGGACCCAACTCTAAATATAATATTATGAATTTAGATCAGAATTTGGAGGTTGATGAAGAAGGAGGATGCCTTGGACCGTAACAGGTGCAACGTCCATTGTAACAAATGTCTCCAACAGTCATTTTCACCATGCCTGTTCAATGATACCAAACTAATTAAGCGTTTAATTATATTGCAGACTATAATTGATCTATCGAGAGTAACTTACACGACGAGACAAGGAAGATAATGAAGAAGACTGCTGAAAGTTTCTCCATTTTTTGTTTTGTTTCTTATACTTATGTTTTGTTGATGATGGTTTTGGATTCGTAGGTGTCGCTTCTAATTTATACAAACGTGATTTATGGTTTGATCTTTGTCTTAGTCGTAATCAATTTAATACATTGCCCTTTAATTGGTCAAAGATAAAAGTATTTCCTTATATTTTCGATTTTTTTCAGTTGGTGATTATTAAGTTTCTGAATTAGTGAAGCGTTATATATGTTTTAGCGACTGGGCCCAGTCCTAGAATTTTATGTGGGCTAAAATGAGACCGGGCCCAATTATGATACTTGTTCGTGTCGGAAATTCATAGTTACCTACCTCGTAAGAGACTTTGGTCTTTTGATTTCGAACATGAGAAGAAGAAAAAAAAAAACAAATATTTTACGAAAAAACGAGAAAAATAATTGAATTCTCATGAAAATGAAAGACATATCGAGTTAAAAGAAGTGGACACGTCTACTAATTAGCGACGTCCGAGGACATGACAAGTTTCGAAGGCTGAGCTCTGTGCTTACTTCATAGATTTGTTGAATTCAAAAGTAAAGTATAAACGAATACTGAGGAAGACGACGAAGAAGCGATACTTCCTGAAGTAGAAGTTGAAGAAGAAAGAGCGACAAAATCAACGGCAGGTTATTTATTGGGTGGAGCTAGATATGGACAGACGATAATGGTGGCTCTCGTTCTCATGGTTGGATCATTTTACACTGGTTCTCTCTTCGGAAACAACCCATCTATTTACGTCTCTCAAGCTTCTTCTTCTCAATCTGGTCCTTTCTCTCACTTCTCTGTCATCCATTTCACATTAACAATTCTCTGCATGCAGCTGGATTCTTTTGGAATTTTCGTGATTTGATTTAGTTTTGGTTTCGAGAGCTGAACCAATCGAAATTCATAACAGCATTTGTTTTACACTGAGTGTGTTCTAATGAACATAGTTCATAGTTTAGCTCGCTAGGTTTTCAGTTAAATTTCATTGTGTGAACTCACATATATAGTCTCTGGATGCTAATTGATCAGTGCTCTATCCAAATCAGAGTAGTTGTTATCTTTGAAAGTTGTTTTTAAGACTCGAGTTTTGGTGGATTTCCAGTATCAAAGTAAGAAGAATTGATTAAATTATCAATGGATTGTTGCAGCTCTTTACAAATTTCCAAACAAAATCGAGCTTACTTACAGAGAATTACCACTAGTCATACCTGAAACTGGTATAAATGTGTGTCCATTGAAGTTCAATGAGTATCTCCCTTGTCATAATGTCACTTATGTGCACCAGCTGCTTCCAAGCTTGAATCTTTCTAGAAGAGAAGAGCTTGAGCGGCATTGTCCACCACTCGAGCAGCGCCTGTTTTGCTTGGTACCTCCACCAAATGATTATAAGATACCAATAAGATGGCCGACTAGCAGAGACTATGTATGGCGAAGTAATGTGAATCATACACATCTTGCTCAAGTTAAAGGTGGACAAAATTGGGTGCATGAGCAAGCGCAGTTTTGGTGGTTCCCTGGTGGTGGTACTCATTTCAAGCATGGAGCTTCTGAATACATCCAGAGGTATTTACATTGTGTGAATAGTTATGTATATATGCACCGCCCTGAATCTTGTATGTGTATTCTCAGGTTGGGAAGTATGATGACTAACGAAACAGGTGACTTGGGTTCAGCTGGAGTGGTATAAGTACTTGATTTTGGCTGTGGAGTTGCCAGCTTTGCGGCGTATCTTATTCCTTTAAGTATACAGACAATGTCATTTGCTCCTAAAGATGGTCATGAAAACCAGATTCAATTTGCATTGGAGAGGGGCATTGGTGCAATGATTTCTGCTGTTGCCACCAAACAAATGCTGTATCCTGCAGCCTCCTTTGAGATGGTTCATTGTTCGAGATGTCGTGTTGATTGGCATGCAAATGGTATTTTCCTTGTATTGACTTCTGCTTGCAGTTTGCTTTTCTCAGTAGGAATCATTACTTAAATAGTGGTCATACAAGTAAACCGTTTAATGATAACAGTCCACTTGATTCAACAGATGGCATCTTACTTAAAGAAGTTCATCGTCTTCTCCGACCCAATGGATACTTCGTGTACTCATCACCACCAGCTTATCGAAAGGATAAAGAGTACCCTATGATTTGGGATAAATTGGTCAATTTAACTACTGCTATGTGCTGGAAGCTCATTTCCCGCAAGGTACAGACTGCAATATGGGTTAAAGAAGAGAACGAGGTGTGCCTTATGCAGAATGCAGAGCTAAAGCTCATTAGTTTATGTGATATGGAAGATGTTTCAAAGCCATCATGGATCGTTCCTCTTAAGGACTGTGTGCAAATCGGTGGACACACAGAAGAGAGACCCTCTTCTTTAGCTGAACATCTTTCAGTTTATCCGGCAACACTAAGAAACATAGGTACATTTCTTCTGCTCAATTCATTGTAGGAGTGGTATTATCTTCCCTTAGATTCTCTAGCCACTAAAGCAAAACTCTCATCAGGCATCAGTGAAGATGAATATACGTCAGACACAGTCTTCTGGAGAGAACAAGTTAACCACTGGCGGTTAATGAATGTTAATGAGACCGAAGTGCGGAATGTGATGACATGAACGCATTCATTGGTGGGTTTGCTGAAAGTATGAGTTCGTACCCCGTTTGGGTAATGAACATAGTACCTGCTACCATGAATGATACCTTGTCTGGAATTTTCGAGAGGGGCTTAAATGGTGCTTTCCATGATTGGTAAGCATGTTCAACACTTCTTTTGTTTTGTTTCCGATCCTTGCCAAGTATCAGCACCACTTAATTAAAAACAAGTGTGTCTTAGGTGTGAGCCATTCTCAACATATCCACGCACATACGATTTGCTGCATTCAGACTATGTCTTCTCTCACTACCAAAGTCATGGTGATGGTTGCTTGCTAGAGGATATTATGTTGGAGATGGACCGCATAATACGCCCGCAGGTACTTTTCAGTTACTCTGGCAACAGTGGTGCCACTACCACTGAATCCAAACCCTTCTGGTCTTTACCAGTAGTCCTTGTAATATATATGACCGGGTTTTTCGGGGTTGGCTTCGCAGGGATTTGTCATTATAAGGGACGAAGAATCTATAATATTGAGGATCCAAGACTTGGCTCCTAAATTCCTCTGGGAAGTGTAAACTCATCAGCTGAAAAACAAATACAAAATGACAGAAACTGTTCTATTTTGCACAAAGAAATTCTGGGTAATCATCTGAAAAGATCAGCTTTTCTGCTTTAAAGCTGATGCAACTGAGGTTATAGTTGTTTGTTTGTACTCTCTTGGGTCTACAAGAAGATGGTAATTGTTCCCATGTAACTTTTGTTCGTTAATTGATTTTAGAATCTCTATGTACATGTTTATGGGCAATTTATATCTTCATAATTTATACCAGAGTTTGGTTTCTGAACTAATCAACCATTTTAATTACATATATGATATTATTTGATTCGGTCCACAGTCAATCAAAGCCAGATTGAAATACAAGTATTTAAGGACATAAGATTACTCTATACAACAAACAAAAACATAAATGTTCTGGCTTGACAAAGAGAGAATGTACTATGAGACCCATCTGTTCTCGTACCTGTTAAGCGAGAACGGTGAAGATTGAATCTCAGTTAACTGGAAAGGATCCGGTTCGATTCCATAGTCAGTTAATGGTCTATGCTCAAGCACATCATCGTGGTTGCTCACAAAGTCGGGAATTTCCACCTCCCCCTTCCGTATTTCGTCCCAGAGGTACTGCAACCGGCTCAAATACTTGATCTTCCAGTACAGTCTGCAATATTGAAAGAGAAACAAATCGTTATTATATGTGGTGTTCCAAAACCCCGAAGATCAAGAGAACTTCAGTTTCAGTTTCATAAATGCAAGTTTGAGGTTACTATTATGCAAAAAGTGCTTACCCTCCACTTAGAAGAAGGCGACCAAGAGTAGCAATGACAAGTCTTGAACGCAGACCAGGGTGGATAAAATAAACAACTTGAAGTCTGTCTTTGATATCTGAAGGAAGGTCCTCGTAAATCCATCTTAAGATGGTAATGCCTGGCGAGTTGTCCTCCTTTTGCACTGTGCTATGGATGTAAACCAAGCAGTACGGTCCTTCAGGACATTCGTTGCTTATCTTCTGGAATATATACTTCTTCAGCCGCTCTGCACTCACAACTCGAGCTGCGTTTCATACACACAAATCAATTAGAAAATTAAGAAATTCATAACTTAATAGAGAAGAAGAAAACAAAGAAGACCAATGAGAGACTGAAATATGATAATGAGTTTGCTTTAACATATCTACAATGAAAACAGGACCAGACGAAAGATAAACCATGTAAGGGATTTATTTAACTTGTCTTGCTCAGCAACATAATGTAAATCAAAAAGCTAAACGTTATCTAAACTTCATCAGAAGTTGATGTTCTACAGCCAGAAACTGGATGATCAGAAACAATAAAGTTAGCAACTTCATCTTGCAACTTTAAAATTTTATGATCCATTACAACTAATAGGACGATAAAGTGTTAGGTAACTAGTGTCAGTGTGATTACCAGGAAAATACTTTCCGACGACACGGAAAATCCTGTTACCGGACTTATCCAAGCCCTGGAGAGTGAAGAACTGGAGATGATCAAGATCGGAGAAATCTTCATCACCGAGGTATTGAGGACAATCATGCCAGTTCTCTTGTTCATCAATTTCATCGCTTTTCGTCAAGAACGGTCGAGCGTCAACTCCGAGATCAGAAGCCAAGACAAGCACTGAAAAATCTTCTGCCATCGCCAGAATTTATTCTTATCTCACACGATCTTCGCAAGTCTTTTCTCTCCTGCCCTCTCTAATGATTTTTGTTAGGGATTATGGCTACACTCTCATGCAGGAGAGTACACAGAGTGTACCGTGAAACTGAACACGTGGCAACATCTAAACGAGTCTAATCGGCATTTGAAACCAAAATTGCCTTGCAGTCGTCACTCTACACCTCCACACGACGGCGACCAAAACGTTGCCCTTTTTCTCTCTGCTTTCTCAGCTACATTCTGACCAACGTCTTAGGAGGGTAATAATTTCTACGATCCGGCGAGATTTGATTCGATTTCGGAGAAGTCAAACTCTTTGCTCAAAAATCAGCAAAAGGTAAGGGTTTTATGTTACCACGGCGAGAAAATGGAATTAGCATTCATCAAAGGATCAAGTGATTGAACAGAGTTTGTGTTTTGTGTAGAGGTGTAAAATGGCGACTTCACGCTTACAGATGGATGGGGATGACTCTGTACATCTACACGTTACTCATTCCAACCTTAAGAGCTTCTCTGCGGATGTTCGTTTTTCTCCGCAAGTGAGTTACGCTTATGAAAAAAACATAAGTAGAATTTTGTACTAATTCAACAGTTTTATATGTATTGCTATCTGTAAAATAACTATCTGTGGCTTTTGTTTTGAAGATGAGTGTAGAAGCTGTGAAAGAAAAGCTATGGAAGAAATGTGGCACATCTGTAAATGCCATGGCTTTAGAGCTTTATGATGACACTGGCTCAAAAGTTGCTGTTCTCAGTGATGATACAAAACCCCTCGGTTTCTTCTCCCCTTTTGATGGGTAACTTCTGTTCTTTTTATGAGTTGGATGTGATGTTTTCGAATTCAGCGCTTAACAGATTGCAAAGATTCTGTTTGTAGTAATCTTGATAGATCCATCAAATTAAATGGATGAAATTTTTTTTTATCACTTCATCTGATTGTTCTTCTCTGCTGCTTTCAAAAGGTTTCGGCTACACATCATAGATCTTGACCCCTCCTCGGTCACAACTGGAGGCTGGCTTGAAGATACGTCATTGGTTGAGAAGTATAACATCTCAGAAGAGGATTATGCTAAACGAACTGGTAAATTATCTATTACCTAGAGTCAGTGTCTCAAAGGAGTATATGCTGACTGTGCTGGAGCACTGGCAATTTCCTCAGATGATATGTGTTATTGTGTTCAAATTGCAGACAGTTTTAGGAAATTCAAAGAAAAAAGAATGTCTCAAAATCCGGCTGCTTCTGAGGCTAAGGTATGATAAAAGGAACATGTGTCAAAATAATTGTCAAAGTTTAGGCAAAAATGAGGCTTTCAGTATAGTGTATATAGTTTCTAGGAAATATTTGGAAATTCTTTCATGAATACAGAGATTCTTATGATTCTCCTACCAACTTAATCTGTTCAACAGATGAAGGAGAACTACATGGAAGATCTCTGTGCAAATATTAAGGTTAGTCAGTTTCTTTTTGTGATAGAGAGTTAATCTGGCCTTCCATTTCAGAATATTTTCTTTAAATTAAAGAGCTAATTAGCCAGTGTCTTGTTATCTTTATGAGACCTGACCTCTCTCTTCTTTGTTCTTTCTCAAAACGAAATGCCTTTTATTGCTCTGACAATTAGTGTCAAATATATAGGTGGGAGATAGATGCGAAGTTGAGCCTGGGGAGAAAAGAGGAATGGTCAAATTTGCTGGACGAGCAGAATCGTTGGGTCCAGGCTATTGGGTTGGAATTCAGTATGATGAACCCCTTGGAAAACACGACGGCATGTATGTATATTTTATCGTCTTGATGTTATATTATAGTCATTAAGGTTGAACTCTCTTTACAATTTATATTAGACTAATTTATCAAGTTAAGTGTCTTATCTTGTATAAGCATTTGCTTAACATCACGACGTTCATATTGTAAGTACAATTTGTGTAGGCACGGCTGTCAGATCTCACATATTTTAAACATGCTTACGATTGCAGGGTTAAAGGAACAAGATTCTTTGAGTGTCCTCCGCTTCATGGTGGTATAGTCAGGCCAGACAAAGTAAAGGTATTTGGTTTTCTTTATGGTATTAGCATGACAGCTGCCTAATTTATTTTATTCTGCCTGTGAATGACCTATAACATTCCAAAGAACTGAACTGCTGAGTCATTCTATATCAGTTAGCTATAGAACTAGTTAACACGTAAGGGTATCATCACTCTCAAGCTAACTTTTGGGGGACTTAAACTTTGTGGACGTGGTTTGCCCCTATATATCATTTAAGTAATTGGTTGGGTAGACCGAATCAGCAAAGCTATTTTCTGCTACTCATGAGCTTGATATTGGCCAGGTTGGTGATTACCCCGAGAGAGATCTTTTCGAGGAAGATGAAATATAAGATTCAAGGAAGCATCAAACCAGCAGGTGGAAAAAGAGGAGCGGACGGAGTTCAAAAGATTTGCTTTTGTGTTCTACTCCTCACTTATCTTATTGCACTTTGCCTCTAGTTTTGGATATACAAAAGTTGGTGAAAACACAATGCAGCATTAAGTATTTGATTTTAATGAAAAATAACTAGCAACAATTTGTTTTCGCAAGGATTTAGGTTACAATCTGCGGTTTATACACAATCATCCGACGACTTGTGAAGCGGATATCCCCCAGGGTATGAACCAAAGAACAGATGTACATATATGTATGGTCCTTATTCTCTATCTTGTACCAAATTGTTGATCATCTTGGCAAGAGGAACAGTTCCCTTTGTCATGATTTCTAATCTTGAAGTATTGGAAGCGTGGGAGAAGAGGGACAACCCAAAGAACAACAGTTCTGGGAGAAACAGCCTGGAAGACAAGAATCCATGCCAGTAATGAGGTTCGAGATCAAAAAATGCGTCAAAGAATCTTCTAGTAGCTTTTAAATCGAGCTTCAGTAGAATATCCATTCCAAAACAGAAGAATTCCCGCTGTCTACGCCGTTCAATAGGCCACAAGTCTCTCCATACCTCAGCAGAGAGTTGGTCTCCTCTCAGGCTGTTAATACTCGATGAACCAAGGTATCTCACAATGGCGTCTGCAACTATTGGTGCGGCTGCAAGAGTCCTAGCTACCATGTAACCGGTGGAAGGATGAACCATTCCTGCAGTACCGCCAATCCCTACAACCCGTTGAGGTAAGACCGGTAATGGACCACCCATGGGGATCACACAACGCTCATCTTCCTCAATTCGCTTTACATTGATCCCCAAATGTTTCAACCTAGCAACCATTCTTTCTTGGATATCTTCCATCCGCAGGCCAGGTCTAGCAACAAGAGACGTTTCTTCAAGAAATATTCGGTTGGAAGAAAACGGCATTGCGTACAAGAACGTTGGGATCTTGCTGTTCCGAGCTTTAAGCTCGGGATACGAATCCAGATGTCTATCTCTCCAATCCATAAACAACATTTTGTCTACATCGAATGGGTGACCATCAACTTCAGCTATAATCCCATAAGCCACTTGGTACCCCGGGTTGTACGGTTTGTCATACTGAACCAAGCATCGTGAAAACCCGGTGGCATCAAGAACCACCGAAGCCTGAATCTTGACACCGTCACTGCAAACCACGGTGGAGTTTGACTCCTCGTGGACTACGTTAGTGACCTTAGACTGATGAAACTTAACACCGTTGGTTATACATTTCTGAAGCATTTTGGATTTGAGTTGTTTCCGGTTAACTCTCCCGTATGGCCGGTTCAAATCCTTCTTGACACCTTCATCGATATAGACAACCGCACCAGACCAGGTGGTGTCGAGGCAATCAAGTAAGTCCATAGCCTCAAACTCATCAACCCAAACTCCATAGTTGTTAGGCCATATGAGCTTGGGAGAAGGATCAATGGAACAAACAGAGAGTCCAGCTTCAGAAACCTGCTGAGCCACGGCTAAACCAGCAGGGCCACCACCGACAATAGCCAAATCAACAACTTTACTCATGGAAGTGTCGTACAAGGGAAGCTCAAAGTCGAGGTTCTCCTTCTTAGTTTCAGGAACAAGATCCAAAAGAGCAGCACCAGAGCCAATTTTGATTGCCCTTTTCTTCACACCAAGCCTAACCCTTGAAGGGTTTGCATTAGTAGTGCCCAATCTCTCAAACCCATGAAACTGAGGGACGAAAAATTCGAGCTTGTTGGGTGTTTTCAACAAAGTATCCATCGAATCCTCCCCTAAAACGAACACAATTCTATAACAAAGACGAAGAAAAACCTTAACTTCGAGATAAGTGAAAGTTACGGGGAGTTAATCGAACCAGAGGGTTTGCGAGACCTACACAAATAAAGAGAAAATGGAGTTTTAAATCCCAGGTTGCAAGAGGGAAAGAGAGAAGATGGACGAACACCACAAAGACTTACCCAGAAGAATCTTCATGGAGATAGAGACAATTATCTTCCCATGGAGAGAAAGAGAGAGAGTCGAGTTTCTGTTTTGTGGCTTGTGTCCTTAAGTGGGGTCCGCCCATTATGTGTTAAAATCCATCATTATTATCTTTCAAAGCTTTTCGGTTTGTGACTTTGGTTTGCGTTTTGGTCATTAGTCACTGACACTACCTCATAAGTCATAACCACTAACTTACGTTTCAATACATGGTTGTTAAAATTTTGATGCATTATCCAGATTCAGTGGTTCATATGCCACAATTCTGATGTCAACCGTTGATTTTGCTAGTTTAATGTAAATTGTCATATTATACAAAAATGTGATTTAACAAACTAGTTTCGTGTATGCAACAAAAACATTCAAACTCTCCAATGTTTTCCAAATATAAACAAAGCGGAAGATAACAAAATTACTTATGAAACAGGTTTTATAGATAGAAAATTCCATAAATTCGAAAATTTATCCTCCATCCAAATAAATAATTGTAATAAGTAAAAACCAAAAATAAGAGAAAGGAGACAAAATCACACCCTGAAAATTACATGATCTTGTTATATATTTTTACTAACTTCAAGCTAAAGTAATAATGTTAATGAAAAGCCCTTTTTATACACCCACCAAATAGTCTTTGCAAGGAAAACATCAAAAGCTGACTGAATCTTTTGTACAAAGACGTGTCCTAAGTTATGAGTAATAAAGCAAAACCTGCAGAAACCAACGATGATGATGTTAGATCTGCACATTCAAAAACACAACCTGGGAATCAGACAAATGAGTATTGTTCTTACCTGTTACCTAACTACTCGCTCCCGATGTTATCATAACTGAAACCTTCGGAGATCGTATCCAATCTCTTGTTGTCTCCTGCACAAACACACTTACAATTATCATTTTTCTTTTTGCATCAACACTTTTACTTTCTTTAAACCAGCGAGTAGTAACTTTCGTTTTTAAGAATTTGAAACCGGTTATGTTACACTGGACTAGAGATTAGACAGATATAACAAAAACTATCTTCTTCATTATTTTGTTTAACAGCCCCAAACTTCTCTAACCTTGATATTCTCCCCTTTCACGGGAATCCAGGAAATTTTCAGCACTCCGCACAAGGAAGGGTGATCTATCGTAGCTCTCCAGAATCTCTGATATCAACAGGCTCTTGTATTATTAAACCACTAATAACTACTTGGTTCTACATACGTGCTAAGAAAAGAACAACAAGATAAAAAAAGAAAAAAAAGGAGTTATATGAGATGGAGAAAGACCTGAGCTTTGGGAAAAATCAGCTGTCAAATCAGAGAGGCTGAAGTTCCGAGGAATTTGATCTAAGAACCCAAAAGTAGAAGATTCTGCATCAAGAAGCGGGTCATTGAGGGATTGGTTGTTGGACTCATTACTGAAATTAGGAATCGAAGTATCTCCAACTGTGGGATGTCCTTGAAGGGCATTGCGTTCACCACCGTACATGAATGAAGCAGGATTTGTAAAGGCAGTCTCAGATTTAATTATTCCTCCATTCATTCCTTGCATCAAAGGCATGTTTGTGGTCTGCGATGAGAGCAGATTTGGAGAAGCATCAACTCTCCGAGCATGGGTTGATATGTTTACAGAAGAGGGCACGTTTGTATTGAGTGCTGAAGAACCATTGAGGAATGTATTAGACAGACTAGTAGCCATAGGATGATGTGCACTTTCAGACTTCAAAGATTGATCCGTGTTCTCAGAGCCATAGCATACTTGTTTCTGACTCACTGTAAAAAGAATTACATCGATTAGCTATTTAAAACTAATAACTTGCCTCCGAACGTAATAATTAATCACAATGAAGAGAGAAAAAAAAATACTATTCATCAGTAAGTAGCTACGACTTGAAATAATGACTACCAAATTGATATAAGACGGACAGATGGATACAAAATTACCTACTCCTAAGCTTTAGATTTCATCCTCGACAAATACTCATGCAGAGTTTGAAGATTTACTTCTATAAAGAAATCACATTATGGGCACACGAAAAAGAAACCATGAAAAGAACTAAGGAGACAGTGGTAGCCAGACAACAAGAAAAAGGATATGAAGACTGTTTTCTACAACACTAGACCAACAATTCTTAGTACCTAATTACAAAAATAGAGAGAAACTATTTTCATACAACAAGCATTAGGAGATCCCAAATTGCACAAATTAAAATCCATCTCGTTCCAAACGAATCTTACATGATTGAATATGAGACCCATTTGTGTTTTGGACGGAACCAACCCTAGTTGGATGCATCTGACGCATGTGGTGAACCTGCTGTTCAAGCAACTTATTGAATTCCATTATCTGGTGTTTCACCATTAACCTAAGATAGTAAGCCTTGAAAAATTCCCGGTTCTCTTCTTCAAGCTTCTGCCAAACTGTAAACCAAAAAGGAATACATTGCAGCATAAATTATTGGTTAAACCTGCAGTTGGCATGCTCATTACAATAGATTTTGCATATGTCATGATCTATTGTTCTGCAGTAAGGTTATAAGCCCCTTTTTCGGGTTTTTTCTCAATTCCAGCACTTCCTAACTGTGTATGACCAATTAAACCTATTAGGTGAAAAATGAACCAAATTGTAAACAGTACCTAGTTCTGTGAAACCAGGCTCTATTTTGGCATGCTGCAGTAAGGTTTCCACAACTTCTCTCTGATTCATGTAAAGTTGTAGGCACCGTTCTATAAGGTTTTGAACCTAAAACGGGATAACAACAGGCCAAAAGTAAGTTATTAGTGAGCTCAAGGTTGGATAGGCTCTCTCTACACGGCTACGAGAAACCAGCAAATATTACATCATGCACACAACAGAGTTTTCGCCAAAGAAAAGGAACATTTGCAACACAAACCTTCTGGATATGCAATTTTTATTACATTCTAAAGGAGAATACGAAGCTACTACACTCTTGATGTACTACAGTCACAACAGCAAATAACTTAATACCCTTCAAGTTTTTAAAATATTACCAGTTGTATATCTTGACGTGAAACCCTTCTGACTGTTCCACTTGACATCTCTGAGAATTTTTGTAAACAGACCTTGCTCCTGTTAGCAAAGAAGCAATATTAGAATATGTACTTGGAGGAAATTTGAGTCGAAAATATCTAAATTGTAAAGTATATCAACCCTTCGAGATTCTATCTCCTACTATCCTATTATAAACAAGGTTCTTTCTCACACAAAAACATCAAAAAGAAACAATGAATTGCAACCCCTCCAGCTAAGAAATAAGATCAAAATCAAAACTTTATCGATCAATTAAAGAAGTTTTAATATATTTTTTTAGGTTTTTAAAACCGGAATCCCAAAAACAGAGAAGCAGAAAGTCAAAGCGAATCACCCAAACATGGATTCACGATAGAGAGACGAAACAAATTGAGAATCATCCAATTTTCGTCCAACTAACCCCAACACTTTCAATCGATCTCGTTTTCAAATACAACCGGATCAAATCAATTAAACAAATACAATTTAAAAAACAGTAAAACGATAAACAAAAATAAATTCGAATTGCTAGAAGAAATATTGATACCTCGATCGCTAATCCGAGAGAAAGAAGAGAGGAACCTAATTTCACTTTGATCGTGGATCAATTCTTTACTCCTTTTTCCGATTTCCATTTTCCTGAATTTATTTATATTTTATTTTTTCATTATATTTTAACATTCCGGCTTACGAGCTCGGGAAGCTGACACGTGTAAAATACGACAATAGTGGGTCCCATACAGTTATCTGATCCTCTTGACGGTCAATTTTCGTTTTGGTCAATGATACGGAAAGATCACAAAGACACCAACCAACAACAATGGTCTTGTTTTGTAAGGAAACAAAATAGATTCAATACACAAAATTACATGAAAATATTGTCAAAAAGTTCATTAGCAAATCATAATCCATTGTTCTAACAATAGAGGAAGATGAGAAGCTGATTGATTTAGTCACGCTTCTTTAACCCAAACTTTCCACTTGGGAATCTACTAAGAAAACCAGAATCCATCTTCTTGTAATGACTATGAAACTTCATGAGCAGAGAATCCACAAAACCATCGACTTCGTCTTCATATCTCTCATACAACACTGGCAATGTGTGTGCCCCAACAAACCCTTCACAGAATAAATGTGGTCCCTTAAAAGTCTTGTATATATTATACTCAACTTCCAATCTTAAAGAAGAGAAACACTGATAAGAACTACTCACCTATATACAAAACAGTAAGGAAATTGCAGCAGCTACCTATTATTGCGGCTGCCCATAGTCCGATTGCAGCCTGAGAATGATATTTTATCTTAGAGGACTAAATAACCAAAGTGCTACTACATTATGCAGATTGATATGTGTCTCAAACAAGATTGTGGTTACTGAATGATTCTCATCTTGTTATGAAACAATGGAATGCAGAAAAAGAAATGGAGGCAAGAACTACGCACCGCGAGGAATTGTTTCAAATTCCCTTTACAAGACAGGTCTTGAAGAAACAACAAACCGTGGTTGATCTCTGTTCCAATGGTCACACCGACATCAGCAAAGAAATCTTTCGGAAGAACAAGGCGTGGCACTCTAGATTCTGAGCTGTTTTGAGATATGAAAGGGACTTGTGTTAGATTGCAATCACAAGGAACTAAAAATACAACAACAAAAGACTTCAAAAATAAACTAAGGTTACCGGTTCATAAGCCCTGAGGCGTTACACCAAACGAATTGAGCGATCATACCAAGCAAGAGGGAGTAGCAAACAAGAGACAGAAAATGAAAATTGATCCATTCGAAAAGCACCCAAATTGCTGTAGCTCCCATAAGAACACTTGCAGAGATCTTCTTGTTCCTCCATAACAGCACATCAGCAGCTGAATAATCACGTTCAAAGACTTAATTAGAACAAACCAAACCAGAAACCAATCTCACATTTGTGTTTTTGTATGTAACTTTGAATTCTTACATTTGCCACCGCCTAAGACACGATGAAGTGGCTTCTGGCGACCAAACAAACGGTTGAAACTAGAATTGACGGTATCTTCTTGTTCGAAGAAAGAAGACGTATGTTTGTTCTTCTGAAGTGTTTCCGTGAAGTTATCCACCAAATCATCGATAACATCCTCTACGATATTCTTCTCAGGCATGATTCTGAAATACAATCGAAATCTGAGATTCTCAATTTGTACGAAGTTCACAAGCAGAATCTGAGAGTTGACTATATATATGAAAAAAATCGAATCTTTTGATCATTTTTTCATACGAAATACGACCCATGTTATAAAATCTAAACCCAAAACCCTTTTCAAGTAATCAATTTTCATTTTACCAGTTTGTAGGTGATAGTTACAATGATATGAAACCCAGATCTTATTATTTGGCCACGAAGACAAGAATAAAAACGCAGAAATTGAAGGGCAAAACGAGATAAGTAAAACTAAACCTGAAGGAACTGGAAAAGAAGAAGCTTGCTCCGTAAATTGGAAAAGAAGAAGCTTATTCTGTGAAAAGTTTTTTTTTTTTTTTTTTTTTTTCTGTTTGAAGATTCTCAAGATGAAATAACAAAGAAAAATGGAGGGTGGAACTGAAAAGCAAGCGATGAGATTGGTTAGTGTAATAATGCAATTGAATTGAATTGAATTAAGAAAATGTGGGGACTTTGAAGTCGAGTGTTGGGATAAGACTCTAGTCTACCCACGTGAAGCTCATGACAAAAATATGCAAACTTTTACCATAAAGAAAGAAAGAAAAAAGTATTTTATTATGGGAAGCCAGACAAAGAGAGAGTATTCTATAAGTATTTGCAAGCAGACATACAAAGAGAGTGTCGTACACATGGCTCCGAATGTAGATATTTCAAACCGTTACAATTAGTGTAAGAAGTAATATTATAAAATTTATTTAATGCATGTCGAGTTGTTCTCAGTATCATCCAAATTTGATACCAGAATTTAATTCTTATCTGTTATATTATGGTAAAAAGATTGTAGGGATATGTCTTAAATTATGGATCGAACCTTGTCAATCTCATATGAAAAAAAAATTATTTAATAAATTAAACTTCCACTAATATGGTTGTTACATGTGTTCATAAATTTTTTTCGGAAATTTTTCATAACGATGGTCTTGCATGATTTTCCGTAAGCAACTATCGAATGCCAATTTTCCTAGTCTCAAGAAAGTATAATACTAATTCCAATAAAAGAAAAGAAAAATGTCCAGCAAGTGCTCAATTTAGCCAGTGAAAGATAAATCTAACTCTGATTTTTTTGTTGTCTTTTATGAGTTTATCCTATCACCCAAAGGCCAAATGAATAACAAAAACCTGTTTGGCTTATGAGTATATGATACTATCTTAAAAGACAATGTGATGTCTCTCAAGCTTCTAACCACTTTACCAAAGTTGGTCTCTTTGTTGTTTATAAATGGGTATATATAGCTGAAGGCTGAAGCAATGACCCGTTTGTTATATGTCGAGATTTTCCAGATTCATCCTAGTCGCAGAGTTTTTGATGAGTTCCTTTCGGACATCGACCTGAAACAGACACAGAACACAACGTTGCAGCACGACTTTTGCCAGATTTCTTTTTTTAGTATGAGTCTGAGTCTGGCAATTCATTGGCTTACCCGAGCACCCATCAGGGATGAGAAGACCATATTTGTTTCTGCTGCGTCCTCAACAACTAGTTGCTTCAATATCCTTGTATCTGGATTCATTGTTGTTTCCCATAGCTGTGCAGGCATCATCTCACCCAAACCTGCAGATGCAGAAAAAGGACATTATGGAATAATACCGTTGCGTCCATGTTGAGGCAAATTAAGATTTAGTTCTGTACTCAACAGTATCTTAATAGCTAACGCAGAACAACAACAGATTCACTTTTTATAGCTATTTATCCTTGGACACAAGGCTTGTACTTTAAGAGATTTAGAACAGATGAGGTAAAAGCAATAAGACCACAAAACTGGGGTTTCTCTCTAGCATTACCTTTGAACCTCTGAATATTGTAGGATGCGTTTCCAGGGAACGAAGCGACAATTTTTTTAAGAGCTACCTCATCATAGCAATAGTGTGCCTGTTTCCCCCTCTCAACCTGGTCGATATCAAAGATAAACTAACTTTAGAAAAAAACTTCATGTACATCTGAAGCACCACAGAAGATCACAATGCTAAGAACTTACCTTGAAAAGAGGTGGAACACCAACGTATATGCAACCCGCGTCAAACAAGGCTCTCTATAGAAAAAAAGAATTCTTCAATTTCACATAAGTCCATCATCCATCTGGAGGCTAATTAAACTAATGTTTTCTCTAACTCAACAAATACCTGATATCTGAAGAAAAAGGTCAACAGAAGTGTCCGGATATGTGCACCATCAACATCCGCATCTGTTAAAATGATGATTTTATGGTAACGCAAATTTTCCTTGTTAAAATCTTCACCCTGAAATAGAGTACATGTCACATTGGGATTGCCAAAAATATCAACAAATACGATACCAAAAAAGATAGATCACCTTGACTCCAAGACCAAGGCCAAGAATTAAATTTTGAATCTCTTCGTTCTTATACATGGCTGCTTCATCCTTTCTCTCTATATTCAAAATTTTACCTCTTAACGGAAGAATTGCCTACGTAGATCCAAAACACTTTGTTACTCATCAACAATTTAGAAACAGAATCCACTGTTCCCATCATCCTAAAAATAATGGCACTACCTATATGATACTATCTCGACTTGTGAATGATTCTCCAGATTTGCATGCAATGCAATTTAAACTAAAAACACCCTTATTCATCTGTCGTTTTTTGTAGCCTTACTCTCATCTTATTGACATCAACGAATGGTGATACTACCCAGAATCAGTCACTGTCTTTTTGAGGGTAAAGAGAAGTCTCTTAGACCCTTACTTTTTTATACTAAAAAAGCCAACCACAATATTTATTCGCAGACTGGAAACTGCAATGGGTGAACTTAAACGTGAGGATGAAATACTATCTCAAGTATTGGCAGGAGCACCAGCCATAATTTGCTTGGATATCAGTTCTAGCTATAAAAAAAAAGAAACTCCCTTTCTACCCCCTGCGATTCTTGTTTAATGACACACTGAGAGGAATGATTTACTACCTGGAAACGCCTGTCACGTCCCTGTTTAGCACTGCCACCAGCAGAATCTCCTTCGACTATGAAAATCTCTGGTAGCATAGGTATAAGACGTCAATAAATATAGCCTCTCATTTCCTTTCCCATCTTCTTATTTAGGTCGGCCAATCAAACTTTGCCATTATACACTTTTATTTCATGTACTTCATACTTATGATTCATCAAAATAAACTCACGTTATGATTTCCTAAGAAAGGCAGTTTTGTACAGGCTAATGCATACCGGATTCTGCAGGATCTGTAGATGAGCAATCTGCCAGTTTGCCAGGAAGTGAGGATGACTTCAGAACGCTTTTTGATCTCACTAACTCCCTAGCCCTCTTGGCAGCCAGAGCAGCCTAAAAAAGAAAAGAGTCAAACGGGAAAATACATGGTCATTTGGTAAAAAATAGTAACTAGACGCAATGTTATAGCGTGAAAGTTTAAGCACGTATCAGAGAATACACTTATCACAGCTATTAGAAAAATGATATTCAAGGAATAAAACACACATTTGTGTGTAGGTGAAGATGTGAAAGTTTAAGCACGTATATCAAAGTCGTACCTTGTATGCATTCAAAGATTTAGAAATAATGCTTTCAAGTACATCCGGATGCAATTCCAAGTACTCCGTGAGGTACTCCTGGACTGATTGGTCAACAATTCTCCTCACCTCTGGATTTCCCAGCCTTGTCTTTGAGACAGAAAATATTAGTACAAGAACCAGAATACAAGAAAAGTTATGGCCTGCCGACCACAGATAGTCGACAAAAAAGAGGGCCAAATATCATTATGCTCTAGGGTACCTTTGTTTGACCTTCAAACTCAGGATTAGGAACCTTGACTGAGACAATGCAGGTCAATCCCTCCCTGACATGTTCCCCACTTAAGCTAATATCCTTTTCCTGGAAACATAACCAACAACAATAAATTACACCATGAGTTTGTAACCTTCTCACAATTGCCTACCTCTATCTGGTCAAGATAGATGCTAAAATGAATGCAAAAGCAACCTCTATAACAGGCATGTTTTACAACTCAATCATTTATAAGTACAATTTTCATTGCCCAAAAAGCATGCCTATGAAGTGCAGATGTATGTGCATTTCCGTCTCAATCCATGAAGAGGATAATATAATCCTTAATCTACGTTATCTCAAAATACTTTTTTAACCATAACAATGACCAGCTAACCACAACTAGGATGTGCAGTTTTCATGAAAAAGAAGGGAAATGAAGGAATAAAAGGCTTTAAACCTTTGAGAGTGGAAATATAAAGAGTTTATTAATAATGCAGTTGGTTACTGGTATCACACCTTAATAACCTTTGACTTTTTTGCAAGGGTATTTAGAGTTCTTGTTAATGAAGCCTTGAGACCTTCTATATGTGTCCCACCATCAATGGTACGGATACTATTTGCATATCCCAGCATTGTGTCTGAATAGGCATCTGAACACCTAGTACAGTAAGGAGAGTAAAAATATAGATCAGATAAAATTTGGATAAACACCATGATGTATATAATATATATATATATATACATATATTCTAGTTCAGAAGAACTGCAGCATATACAGTCGTAAATAGAACGAAAAGTAACATACCACTGAAGAGCAACATCAACAGTGGTGCCATTTATCTCTTTCCGGAAACCTAGCACATCATGAAGCGGTTTCTGAACAAAAGAACGAATAATTAATCTTTTCTGGATGACAATAGTGATAAGGGTGTTTAATAATACCAGAGACCTAAATGCATAAGAGCTAACTTAATAGAGATCTAGTTGACAGAGCTCTCATAATCATGCTACATAAAGCCCTAAGAATTATGAACAGGTCAATATCTCTTACCATTAACTAAGCTGAGAAAGAAGAGTATAGGTACCATCCTCATTGCATTTTGTTTCACAAACCCTTTTCCACTTTAACTTGCCACAATTTTAGTTCTATCATCACCGATAGGCAAATGTTTGAGAAACTTCATTCAACTATAACAAAGGATCCAATGTACAAGCCTCACCTTATCGGTATTTAGCCAGCTAACATATTCAATTAATCCTCCAGCATAGAAATATTCACTATACAAGTCCCTTTCTAGATCATCATCCTCCTTCTTCAAAGAGATTGTAATCTGCATAGATTTAGATCAACAACTTAATTAGTTTCTGCTACATAACAACTAATTATAATGACCAGGTTCTATGATGCAAATAAATTTAATATTGACGTTTTAATTAAAAGAGGTTATCATGGCTGATTTGAAGTGATAAAAGTTAACCTTCGGATTTAGAAAAGCAAGCTCTCTAATTCGCCCAGCAATAGTGTTATGGTCAAACTGAATTGCAGTTGTGAATACTGAAAATCAGTTTTTGCAGTAAGGATAAGTTAGTCATCAAATCCAATCTTTGGAAGGGTAAAATATTAAGTACAGTAACCAGGAAAACCTTCTTTGTCAGGCCAAAACCTGATGCATGTTCCTTGGCCCCCAGAGAATTCCGGTGGGAGTACATGACATGTTAGCGTTGTCATAGGCTTTCCACGAGAATATTTCTGTTGAAACTCCATCCCATCTCTGCGAACAATAACCTCCAATGCCTGTGAATAGTGGGAGCTTCTAAATTAGTTGTATGCATATTATCCTGATAGTATCTTGATATCTTGCCAAATGCGCAGGATCTAACTTTCATACAAACCACTGTGACAGAAAAATTTAAAATATAGAGGAGAAGAAAATGATATAATGTACTAATGGAAACGCACCTCTGACAAAGCATTGACAACCGATAAACCTACACCATGCAATCCACCAGACACGCTGTACCCGCTACTCTTACCACCAAACTTACCCCCTGCATGTAACACCTGCACAAATAAAAAGCACTGATTAATTGCATGACAAAAAATCAGGATTAACATAGACAGCTCCCTACACAGTGGGCAGTCGAGTTTTCAACAGAAAGAAAACTAGAATTTTCAGCTTGAAAAGAGCAAAATTTCCATTTAAAGTATGGGATAGCACACCCATTGATCTATAGTCATCAAAAAAAAAAACCTTGCTTATAGTAGGACTACAAGCTTTTATCATTTACCAGGTCTCTATTATAAAGGAAACCAAGTTTAAGATGAGGTATGCATTACTAAAGAATGAAGAAACCGAGATAATGCATGAGAATATAATAGTCTGTTAGTATTACTTATAGTTATGTAACTTACACTTATGATATTCCCGCTTAACGTTTAATGAGAGTGATCAAAATTCATATATAAGTTTAAGGCAGAGATAATAGATATTTTGCAAGTAGCAGTACCGTGAGGACAGTCTCCAAAGCAGATTTTCTCGTCGCAGGATGCAAATCTGTAGGTATCTGCAAAGAAGCCATATACGAATAAATTTGACAAAATCGTTCTGAAATTAGTAACAGATTTGACTTCTGGAATGAAAGATATCTGTATGAGAAAGAAGAACCGTAAATGAATAAAATAGACCGCGATTGACATATATCCTCAGTTTATAGTGGATGTAAAGCCGGAAGCTTAGAAAATTTAAGCTAGGAATACCAAAATTGACTCTTACACAATATTACAGAATGCCATTGGGTGCCACTTATCGTTTCTTTTGCATCCCAGCAATGGAAAGCTCTAATCCATGTTTTCTATATAAATGAGTAAGTGGAACAAATAACATACCCCACGTCCATCGTCTGCAACGCTGACTGAATTATCTGCATGTACAACAACGTCGATCTTTGAAGCAAAACCAGCTTGGGCCTCATCTATTGCATTGTCAAGAATCTCATAGACCTAAGAAACATGTATTAATAACATGTTGAAAAGGAGCCTGTAAGGACCAAGAAAGTTCGAAGAAAGAGGCGTTTACCAGATGGTGTAAACCACGAGATCCGGTGCTCCCAATATACATTCCTGGTCTTTTCCTGACAGGGTCTAAGCCTTCCAACACCTAATGCATCTTGGAGAATTTAATGTACGAAAACCAAGGGAAGCTAAAATATCATACTAGGAATTTCAACAACTGTTGAAGAAGACACTGTTAAAAGTCCATAAATAAATGCAACAAGTCATCTGAACAAAGCAAGAAAGAGAAACAAATGAACAGAGGCATTACTTGAATGTGCTCGGAACTGTAATCCTTAGAGGTGGAACTCTCGTTAAGAGAGTCCGTGTCCATGGTAGATGACATAAAGGACTTTGGTGAGACCGCATTTCTTTGTACAAGTCTTTGACTAAAATCCTTGGCTAATTGAAACTTAATCCTGAAACCAAAGAAGAATTTATCGGACGGTAATACAATCAAGTTTTGCCTTACACTATGGGAGAGAATCATATAGCAAAAAAATTTCACTAAATCCATTAGAGCCAACCAAGAAAGCCTGAATACACAAGAATAAGATATTCTTAGCAAACAGAGCTATACGTAACACAGAAAACCATATCCCAGAATTTGAAGAGCTGAAGAAAGCAATTGACTTTTACTTCAAGAGATTCTCAATTTCGAGAGCTTGGAAACTTTCAGGAATCGGAAAGGCATAATTTTGAGTATTCGGAGATATTTTTTATTGCGCCCCTCTTAACTACCGCCTGTTATCCTTGGAAACCAAAACCGAAAAGTGAAAGAAGATAGGAGCTAAAACCTGGGTGTTGAAGAGGAGAAAGATGAGGAGTGACATTGAAATGAAGGACACCGCGAGTGAGAGAAGAAACGAGGACGAGAAGCCATGAGACGAAAATAGAGGTGAAGATAAGAGGATGGTCTCTGAAGAAGAGCCATGGAAGAGTGTGATAAAGACAGACGAAAGAGTTTGTTTTCTTCTGCTTCAAACTAGTATTTCACGGGTCTTCATCTCGGGCCGGGCCGAATTACTCGACTGTCTTCCCCCCCCCGACCCACCTGACCCGGACCCGACCCAGACCTTTATAAAAAGAAGTTCATCAATTTCACATAAGTCCATCATCCATCTAGAGGCTAATTAAAGTGATATCTGAAGAAAAAAGTTAACAGAAGTGTCCGGATATGTGCACCATCAACATCTGCATCTGTTAAAATGATGATTTTATGGTATCGCATTGTTAAAATCTTCACCCTGAAATAGAGTATATGTCACATCGGGATTGTCAAAAATATCAAAAAGTAAGATACCAAAGTATTTTAAAACTAAAACATAGATTTATGAAATAATTGGGTTTAGTGTTTTTTTCCCGAAATTACTTCCTATACTCATTTTTATTTTCTTTGTTTTTAGTCATATTTCGTACAAAAGAAATTTTACCATTTTTTGTCCATTCTAGATGTCTTCATACACTTGTCCGGAGAAAACCTCTGGTTTGTTCTACTACCTCGTTCTTTGCATCCACTTTCTACGTCCCCTCATTTAATTCTAATTTTTATCCTACATTTCATAGACTCCTACCATGCCTATGATATACAATCAATCTTCATCACAAACTATATCAATGTCTGGAATACATCTCATATATTGTCCATACTAGACGTCCCCATATCATTTTTGTCTTCATTACCAAACACAAAAAAAACGTACATAATATTACAACTACCGTTTACCCTTACATTACGAAACAATAAAAGGAACCACCCACACAACAAAGCAAACAACCTAGAACTTAAAACATTTCACATTTTCGGCCATAACTCAACACTATTTAACCAACACTTACATCTTATGAGCCAAACATTTCCAGAAACTGAATTGATCTCTACCAAATAAAACACTCACTCTCACATTGGTGGCATGTGGCATAATTTCAAGATTAAAGATGGCATTATACATTTTGTGTAATTCCAATCCACATGAAAAAGTCATCATAATCCATCTTTCTATCATATTTGATGTCCACTTTGGACGTCTTACACCATATGTCCGTTGTTGCTTTGACCCAGCTCCAGGGCAAGACCGTCTTTTCGGATGGAAAAGGGGGCACTCCACACAAGACATTTACAAGGGGGCATATGATACAATTTCCAATTAAAAAGGGGCATAAAACAAAAAATTCTCTAGATTTATTTGTAAAATTATAAAAATTAAATATGATTTCAAAGCCCAAAAAGAACAGAGAAAGCATCAATCTTATGGTCTTCTAAAGATTTTGGATTAAAGATGCATATAGAAATCCATTTTGGAACAAAAAGAAAAACAAAAGATTAGAGAACTACAGTCAAATCCGATCCATGAAAAGTTCAAATAATCAAAACAACAATAAGAAACCATAACAGAATCCATAGTTCAACGAATCAACTAAGACAACAATTGTTCATACATTTGGTTGTTTCTTCGGCTTTATGAACCGCATATTTCTCTATATCTCATGTTGTTTGGTTTTGCAGACCATCAGAATCACAGAAACCAACGAGTAACAAAGGAAGGGAAGAAAAGATTGATTCATCAGAATTAGAAACTACTAACAAGGGTGAATTCAGATAGTCTAATTTGTTGATCAACTTTCACAAATTTGGCGTAGTTTTTCTCATCGCTGGTTAGTTTCCACAATTCCACGGTGGCTTCGACGTCTTTACTGTCGCAGTCGTCTTTGATCGTTGAAGACTTGAGAGCCAATATTTCATCGACCTTTGGAGCGTATGAGTATCGAAACAAGCAAAAGAAAGAAGAAGAAAAATAAGAGTAATTGAAAAAGTATTTGATGCAGAGAGTTTTTTTTTGGTTTTGTTTTAACATCATCAATATATTAATTAAACTTGTGAAATGTAATCCTTATGAAGGATATGAATTATACAGAAAGGTACAAAATTATTATGTTTGCCATTTCTGACAGTTAATATATTCATAGCTTAGAAACTTTATTAAAAAAAAGGTATTTTAGAATACCTTATTTGGTGTCACATAAACATATATATATACACACATGTGAAACATCAAACAGTGAGGGTTTAGGATGAATGCAATGCTATTCGATCGGTGGTAGATTCCACTGTCCCATGAATCATCCAACCACCGAACCAAATGAATAGCTGCCGTCATAGACGTTCCATCAAGTGTACATAAAGCTAAATAATACTCTCTTGTTGCTTTTTAATAGATTTTTAAAAATTTCACATATATTTTAAAAAGATTTAATAGTAATTCAACAAACAGTTTTTGATAACTCTATATCAATAGAATTTCAATAAATCTAACTAGTATTTTTGATACTTGAAATCATAATTATTATTTGATAAAATTTGCATAGACGAGGACGATAAGTCATGAGATGAAAATAGAGGTGAAAATAATTAAGAATGTGGTCTATCTAAAAAATTGATAAAGAAAGACGAACGAATTTATTTTTTCTGCTTCAAACAAGTCTTCTTCGGGTCTTCATTTCGAGCCGAGTTACTCCACTCTCTCCCCCACCCGGCTCGGATCCAGACTCAAACTAGAGACCTGACCCGGACCCGACCCAGAGCTGTTGGATACGGAAATGAACGTTGAAGTGCTTCATCGTTTTATAGTTGTCATGTTTTGGTTAAGAAAGGTCTTCTTTAAAAAAGTACATATGGTCATTATTTGCAGCCAAAAAACAAAACAAAAAGTGAATTGTTATGTCTATTTTTATCTGAAGTTCGTATTTGTTTTACATTTGGATAGAAACTGAGAACTTGAATCGAAACTAACCTCAATATAACTTGATCCCTTTTGGTTCTTTTCAAGTTAGTGGGTGAACACAAAGTGACAATGAAAGTGTCTTGCAACTTGCAACAAAACAATGGCATGTTTCTCCAGACAAAAAACAAAAAAATAAACAAAAGTCATAAAATTCTAAGATAATGCGATACATATTACCTATGTATATATGTATAAGTATGTATATAATGTGTATATATGTCTATGATTAGACACAAAAATGACTACGAGAAATCTCTGAACTTCATCTAGACCTGCGTTTAGTCTCTCCATAAGCAACAACTCCGAGAACAGTTATACTGTACCCGCCAATTCCCATCACCGTTACAGGGTTTCGGAAAAGCAGGATTGAGATCACAACCGCAACCGCTCCTTTAGCGTTTCCAAGAACCTGAAACATTGAAACATACACATGTTTGATCCAAATAAGCAGAAAGATGAGTTTTAGTTTTGTGAAAGATAAAATCTTTTCAGTTGTTTTACCTGAAGGGTTAGGGCGCTTGTGTGCTTGGTTACCAGAAAGTTTAACAAGTTAGCTGAATAAGCCATTACAGAGTTCAGTAGAAGAAGTACCCACATGTACTGATGTTGTTTTGCGAGCGATAGAGTCACACTCATCACATCTGGTTCCATAAAAATTGTGATGGGAAGAAGAGCAATGACGGCTATAGGGGACATGTACAGCATCAAATTCATTGAATTCAACTTTTCTCTGCAAGTGAACATAAATATAGGTTAAACTCAGGGCCGTGCCTCGGTTGTCAAAAATGAAACATTTGTCTAAGGCATAACAATTTTAGAAAAAAATGTGGGCATGCTTTTGTTATTTGTTAGTTTAGGGGCATATATTTACATGTGTTCTAGTAAGCATTTAGAATAAATTTGAGCTGGAATTGAACAATTAATTACTATTAAAAATAGAAATATAGTTAGTAAGAAAATATGGGCTTTCACAAGTGTTTAATGGATTTAAATAATTAATTAATATTATAAACAAAAATACCAAAAGTTTTAATTCACTTTTAACTCTTTTTTTCGTTTGTCATGTTGGTCAACAAATCTTTTTTTTAAAACCTTTCTTAATTCTTTTTTCTTTCACCAAATTGTGCCCTTCAAACCATTAGTGTAAAATTAATTATGTATTTTTGAATACTTTCACCTAATTGTTTTGCAGAATTGTTAGTAATGGTTGAAAATTTAAATTTTTTTACTGCAGAAAAAATGTCATTAAACAAAAAAAATCAACCTTCTCGAATAGAAAACAGAAAGAAAAAAATATTAGAACAACAAGCAAAATTTCAAGAGAACGTTTTGTTTAGGTAAATGTTTGAAAAACAGTGATAAACAACTAGACCCGTTTTTAGAGAGGATGAAGTGAATAATGATATAAAAGATAGTGTGGATGAGAATATGAATAAGTTTCAAAGAAAATCGCTTTTTATTAAACAGGGACATTTTATTTTGAATCGCCTATGATAGTCATTAACGTTGGCACGGTTCTGGTTAAACTCTAAGATTAGCATTATTGGTTAGGTAACTAAAGTATCCTACTTTGTTTTTTGAACTGGTTGCAGGGCCTTTTACATTAAGCAAGGTCATTTGCTGGGTTCTGATGCATTGAGTAAATAAAATGCAAAGGCAAAGCAATGATTTTATGAACAGATTTACCCCTCGGAAGATAGTAAAATGCCTTGAAGAACAGATTTGAATGCTCTTGCTGCAGTAGCACTAATGCACATTATGAATCCAAACCAGTGAAAACCAGGTTCACCCTGCGACCATAGAGGCAGATCCAGATCAGGATCGTTCATAAAAACAATACATAACTCCAAAAGCACATTCGATAACAAAGGCCTTAAAACAAATATTCACCGCACAAATGTTTATTTAGAGATGACAATAGTTACAAGAAGAAAGTTTGGATCTTTCGATAATTCACAAGTAGAAATCGTTAAGGGATAAGCTTTAGATAACACAGGTTTCTATGCTCGCCCCGAAATATTAAGTTTTTGACTAAAAGTAATCATATTCATTTAACAAAATCATGAAATAAACAATTGTTTTATGGGTATCAGACACATACGTGGAACACAAACAATCGTCTATAATGCCTAAGCTATATACAATGAATCAGACATTAGATCTACTGAGAAAGGACGCATTTTTTTCAAATTTGTAGAGCATCACGAATCAACGACAGCGAGAACGAACACAATTACATAATCTCGAATCTAAATTCCACCAAAATCAAAATCAAGAATGTTTTCATTACGTGGATCTCAGAACAAAAAGAAAGCGTACCCCACTGGCAATTACAACACCGGTAACGACGGGGACGAGAGCAGCATAAGTGACCCAAGCTTCTCTCTTAAAGGTCATGAGATAAGCGAAGAGTGCAGTGAAAAACGGAGTCGTAGCGCCAACGGCTTGATTAAACGAGACAGGGAGGTAACGGAGGGAGATGTTGCCACCGACGACGGAGAAACAGAAGACGATGCTTAAAGTTGCAACCTTGAGAAACTGAGAGCGAGATTTGAGCGATTGGAGAGGAACAAGCTTAAGGAAGACGATGGAGACGTAGCTGAGGATTGCGCATGCGGACATGTGACACATTGTGAGAAAGATCGGGAATTTGAATCCGTAATTGGAGAGGAGGAACTTGTTGAGGAGAAGAACACCAATGTTGGAGGTGTACCATAGGATGATAAGGGATGATATGAAGAGGGTTTGCTTTTTCGGAGAAGACGAAGAAGACGACATTTCTGATTTCTGATCTGGATTCTTCTTGTTCATCCTCGTTGATGAGATCGAAAAGCTTGGTTGGATTTTTGATAGGAAAACAAAGGAGAGAAATTAGCTCCTTAGCTCGAGCATGGGACGACAAAGAAGAAGCTACGATTGAAAAATGAATACTTTTTTTGGTTTTCAGAAAAATTTAAGATTGTTGTTTGCGTTGTTTGGGGAAACGTTATTAATGTAATTGACCAAAAAAAGAATAAGTAAATTAGTGGAAAATTTGTACTCCCCAATAAAAAAGAAATAACTAAAAAGAATTGAATCTATATACATTTTTGAGAAAAAATAGAATAGGCTAGTAAGTGTTATAAGTGATAGTTATTCACTGTCGTTAATACAGTAAAGTGATCTACATGAAATTTGATTCCCCTAACGTATAATAATACATAGTTTTTCTCCTTTGAAGAAATAAAATCAGACTTTATAACGAAAAATAAAAACAAAACAAAAACGAAAAATTTTAGATTTATGTGCACTTGTACAACTAGGGATCGAATCTCACAGCTTATATTACGTAAAAACTTGACGAAAAGCTTTAGATTCAGTGTGTGTCCAACCAATTTTTTCAACTTCGACACGTAGTAGGCTATTAGCCCAGCCATCAAGGTCTTTTCGTAAATATCATGAAATTGTACCACAAAGATATTATATAAATCTGACGTAGCCAATAAATATATGTTTGTATCATTTCGATATTGAAATTTCTCAGCCATGTCTGGTTATCCTCCATCAAACCAAGGTTACGGTTACGGTTACGGCGGTAATCCACCACCGCCTCAACCCTACGGATCATCACCCGGTGGTAATCCTCCTCCACCGTACGCCGTCCCATACGGCTCTCAGCCTCCACCTTCCTCCGCGCCTTACGGTGCACCACCATCCGTTCCCTACTCGTCTCCTCCAGGAGGAGAATATAAGCCACACAAAGAAAAACCTCACGGCGGAGCTTACGGATCTCCATCTCCTGGTGGTTACGGTCATCCATCAACTGGACAATCGGATTACGCTGGTTACGGAACCCAGTCAGCACATGGAGGAGGAGGTTACGGGGCTCCTCCTCCTCAACAGTCTTCTTATGGAAGTCCGTTTGCGTCTCTTCTCCCGTCGGCGTTTCCACCCGGAACGGATCCGAACATTGTTGCTTGTTTCCAAGCTGCAGATCCGGACAATAGCGGTTTCATCGATGATAAGGAGCTTCAGGGAGCACTTTCTTCGTATAATCAGAGTTTTAGTTTAAGAACTGTTCATCTCCTTATGTATCTCTTCACTAACAGCAACGTTAGGAAGATCGGTGAGTTTCTAAATTCATTTTAACATTGATCCAAAATTCACCTCAATTTGATTGTTTTAGTCTTCGCATTTAGTCTTCCCATCATCTTAATTTCAGCATCTAGGTTTGAGTTTTTGGCATTCCCAAAAATGACTTTTGGATTTTTTATTAAATTGTTTTCTCTGTAAGTAGTTTGATTTGATCTTATCAAAACAAAACAAAACAAGTAGTTGGGTTTGACGTTGATCTTTTGTACATAACCTCTCCATTATACCAGATCGATAATTATATATAATTATTTAGTTCAATTTGAAACTTTTAATAATTCATCTTTTAATTATTCTTCTATCTAGTCTGGTTTTTGAGTATGTACTGATTAAAGAAATCCACATTGCAGGACCTAAAGAGTTTACTTCACTTTTCTACAGTCTTCAAAATTGGAGGGTAAGTTAAAAGGGTTTTCCCTTTTTTTCAATGATGGTTTGATGAAAATTGATGAACTCATGGGGTTTTGTTTGGTGTTGGTTTTCAGTCCATTTTTGAGAGATTTGATAAGGACAGAAGCGGCAGAATAGATATAAACGAGCTGAGAGAGGCCCTCTTGAGCCTTGGGTTCTCTGTGTCTCCTGTGATTTTGGATCTGCTCGTTTCAAAGTTTGACAAAAGTGGAGGCAGGAATAAGGCTATTGAATATGACAATTTCATCGAGTATGTTCCTTCCTTTTAACCCCCATACTTTCTTCTACTCTGTGAAAAGTACCAAAATCCACACTGATTCTGTTTTTGTTTCCATTGATGCAGGTGCTGTTTGACTGTAAAGGTATGCTTTTGGGTCGTCACATTCTTAAACACTTCAAACCCAATTGAAACACTTCAAGCTTACGACATTGTCTGACTTGTATGCGGTTGTGTTTCTGATTTTTGATAAAACTAAATTGCAGGGGCTGACTGAGAAGTTCAAAGAGAAGGATACAGCGTTATCGGGCTCAGCTACTTTCAACTACGAGAGCTTCATGCTCACTGTTTTACCATTCCTCATAGCTTGAGTGATAGTTTCAAATCTCTTCCATTGCCGTGTGATCTTTTACCTTTCTCGTCGTTGCTTCTGTAAGATTTGGTCTGGCTCTCCTTCATATGAGCACAACCGTTTGAATGGACTTAAGTTAATAAAGCCAATAATTTCTCTCAGTCCAAACGCCAAGGCCTAGAACCAGAGTTTTCTAAGTGCAGAGGCCCAACACGTTTGTGTCTTTTTCTAAAAAAATAGCCTATTTGTATTAAGTAGATGAAATAAATCTTACTCTTATAAATCTGGAAATTTTCTTTCAGTCTAGTTTATGAAAAAATCTGTCTTTATTTTTTCAACTATTTCTATTGAAATAGAATGAAGAAACACTCAGATATATATACAGAGGCATCAAAGGCCAAAAAAGAACGTTACAATTTGGAAAAGCATATCTATAACGATATTTGATAGAAATCAATCTCGACATTTTGTACATGTTTGTTTTGGTCAACCATATAAGTTTGTTTTCTTCTATTCGTTTTACAAATGTTAAAATTTAGGATTTGGTATGAACTATGAAAATCGTGATGATTAGTTAATTATTTCCCACAAATGGAATGACTTAACAAATTTGAATCCCAATTAATTAAAAATTATTTTCGAGAAATCAGAGACCGTTGACACATTTGCGAATCGGACGGATAATATTACTTCATCAGATATTTGAATTCAAACACAGTAAAAGAGTTAACGTTACAATTTTTTTCGTTTAGGTTGAGATACGACTCTAAATATCAGAGCCAGAATCACAAAGAAAACGAATCAAAGAAGCAGAAGCTGAAGACTTTGATTCAATTCTTTCTCTTCCACATTCTAGGGTTTGATCTGTTTTCAGAAGGAAAGACGCAGAGTCCATAATTGGTAACTCTAATCTCTTCGATTTTTTTATTTTTTTTGTCTTTTATCGTGCATTGATTTCGATCGATGAATTGATTTTATTTTTAGGAAGATAAACAAGAATTGGACTCTAATGACAAGCGTCAGAACTGGATTGCATGAACTTAATCTGGCTTCAAGAAAAGCTGAAGAAGCAGGTTCGTAAAATGTCTCTGTTTGATTCGAAAAGAAATCGGAAAGCTCTGTTCCTGATTTGTTTTTGTTGCAGCGGCAAGGCGATTTCAAGCCGTGCAATGGCTTCAATCTGTAGTTGGTGAACTCGGTATTACGAGTCAGCCATCTGAGAAGGAGTTCATTTCTTGCTTGAGAAATGGTATGATACTGTGCAATGCAATCAACAAGATCCACCCAGGAGCCGTTTCCAAGGTATTCTTTGTTTTTTATTCAATTAATTGAATTAATCAAATTGCTCTGATTCCTCGAAAGTTGGAATTAATTTTGGGTTATTACTTTCTTTTTTCGCTTAAGGTTGTGGAGAACTACTCGTATCTAAACGGAGATTATCAGCTTCCTCCAGCTTATCAGTATTTTGAGAATGTTCGGAACTTTCTTGTAGCTTTAGAACGGTTAAGGCTTCCAGGATTTGAAGCTTCTGATCTCGAAAAGGTAACACATTGGAGTTAATTTTCTTACCATAATGGTTGAATCTGCGATAAGTTATGAAGAACTGATATGTGAGGTGTAATGTCACAGGATAATCTAGAGTCTGGATCAGTGACCAAGGTTGTGGATTGCATTTTAGGACTTAAGGCTTACCATGAGTGCAAGATAACGAGCAGTGGTAATGGGGTATACAAGCACATCAAAACGCCAACGTTTCAGCTCTCTGCAACAAAGATGCATCCTCTAAGTGCTTCTAAAACATCTAAGCATTTGGACATGTCCTCAGTCCGCGAGAAGATTGATTGCACAGATGATGAATCTGATAAACTCAAAGGTTTGATCTATGCTTCTTCACAACCCTCTATGCATTTCTAGTGTCAACGATACTCTAGCTGACTTGACCCGTTTGGATTGGATAAATGTAGTGATAGCCAAGTTGTTTGCCGATCACATTTTCAATTCCAAGGAAAATATTGATGAGAATCTTATTTCACTTGAGAATGGGAGTGAGGTAAATTAACATGTTCCGCATCTCTTGTTCAAATTTTGATATTGTGACAGTAAATCCAGTAATAGTTGAAATGTTTGAATTCTTTGAATTGCAGAATTCCAGAATAAATTTCGAGAAAATCATATCAAGATTCCCAGAGGTGAGTGTTCAAGTTGAGAATTTGACTTGTGTAGTAATTCTGGATGAAATTTGATAACTTGCTATATAATATAAGTATAGTTCCCTGTATTCACTATCATTGTGGCCACTTTATTGCTGATAGTGAGTGATGGGGATATATTTAGAACACATAAAATTGATGTGCTTCGAAATGATCTGTTCTGATTATGCAAATATTGCACTTTAATACTGCTTTGATAGATTGATCTAACAGTGATAGTTTCTATATACAGCTTCAATCAGCATTTAAGAATTTCCTTAACGACGGTACCCTGAAACCATCAGACTCAAAATCCATGCCTCTGGAGGAGTTACCTATCCATGAAGATGACCAAGTATGCTTTTTTTTCCTTTTTCTTTTTTCTTTACTGCATATGCCCCAAAAATCTTACTTTTAGAACCTGAACATAAATATGTCTTCTTTTTTTTTCCACATTTTGACTAATGCTCTTACCTTTCTGATTCTGCTGCTCTTTCTTGGACATCTCTATTTACTCCTCGACTGTTTTAAAGCATTTCATGTCTAAGTTAACTCTAATAAATTATTATTATGTTCTGCTCAGTCCAGCAGAAGTCTCCAACACAAGACAAAAAGCAACCATAAGCGTATCCTGAAAACACAAGAAAAGGAGCTTGCGGTATGTATTGCATTTAATCTTTCTAAATACAGTTATAATACTCGTTTGGACCAAAAGTACTTATGGCATGCTCTCCTGACTCTTTATTTCTTATTTGTCTTGATTACTCTGTGTTCTAATCTAGGTGTGCTTCTCTTGGTTTAGGTTCTCAAGACGTTGTTTATAAAAACGAAGCAGGATTTCACGGAATTTCAGATTCATTTGCGAAGAGATTTGATGGAATTAGGTTAGTTTGGTTTCAGAGATCTCCAGAGCAAACTGCCAGCATTTATTGTTAATTACAATCTAATCTTCTGCATCAAATGCAACTTTCTGTGTTGTGCAGGGAATCAGTTGCAAGAGATGTCATCAGCAGCTCAAGGGTATTACAAAGTGGTGGAAGAGAACCGAAAATTATATAACATGGTGCAAGATCTCAAAGGTAGAAAATAGTTAACACAAGTTTTGCACTTTTAATGGAAGTCGTAACGCCAAGTCTGAAAATCTGCAGGAAATATAAGAGTATACTGCAGAGTTAGACCGATCTTCAATAGTGAGATGAAAGGAGTAATAGATTATATAGGAAAAGATGGCTCTTTATTTGTTGTGGATCCATCGAAGACTTATAAAGATGCGAGAAAAACGTTTCAATTTAATCAAGTATTTGGTCCAACAGCAAGTCAAGGTAAACTTGCAAATATTCAGAGGCTGCATACGCTTGTGTTAATCCTCACACTTCTTTGTTTTAGTGAAAAATCTTATAAACTTTTGATATCATGTGTACAGATGATGTGTTCAGAGAAACACAGCCATTAATCAGATCAGTGATGGATGGTTACAATGTCTGCATTTTCGCTTACGGCCAAACGGGATCAGGGAAGACATACACAATGGTGAGAATTGTTCTACAGACTAGGGCATCTTCTTGCTTTCTACATATGTTGTTACTTATCTTTCTTTTGTTTGATACAGAGTGGTCCTCCAGGTAGATCAGCTACTGAAATGGGGATAAACTATCTAGCTCTCAGTGATCTATTTCTGATATGTGATCAAAGAAAAGACATAATGGTGTATGAGATATACGTCCAAATGGTCGAAATCTACAATGAGCAAGTCCGAGACCTTCTTGCTGAAAATTCCTCCTGCACCAAATATCCTTTCATGGCTGCTGAAACTTCAATTTAAATTACTTTAAATTCTGCTTTGTCTATATCAGATGAATCGACATAGTGTTCTTCTTGACTATGTGCACATTAGATATTCGTACCTGTTCCAGCGAGGATGATGGGTTGAGTCTTCCTGATGCTACTATGCATTCTGTGAATTCTACCAAGGATGTCCTTCAGCTTATGGAGGCTGGTGAAGTGAATCGTGCAGTTAGTTCCACGTCCATGAACAATCGGAGTAGCCGGTCTCACAGGTACATAACTCAAAGCTACACTTTCAGAATTATGGAATTACTGCTTTGTGATCTAAATTAGTTATGTTTTTGTAGTATTCTTATGGTGCACGTACGTGGGAAAGACACATCTGGAGGCGCCCTTCGAAGTTGCTTGCATTTGGTAGATCTTGCAGGGAGCGAGAGGGTAGATAAATCAGAGGTTACAGGAGACAGACTCAAGGAAGCACAGTATATCAACAAATCTCTTTCTTGTCTCGGAGATGTAATTTCTTCATTGGCTCAGAAGAATTCTCACATCCCATACAGAAACAGCAAGCTGACTCTTCTACTTCAAGACTCATTAGGTACTGAATTTCGTGAGCAAAAATCTTAGCCAAGGATCCTTCTTTCTCTGTTTTGTGAACATATTCACTGAATTCTTCTGCTACGTCTTCATTTCAGGAGGACAAGCCAAGACTTTAATGTTTGCTCATTTGAGTCCTGAGGAAGACTCCTTTGGGGAAACAATCAGTACTTTGAAATTCGCGCAGAGAGTTTCCACTGTCGAACTCGGGGCTGCTCGCGCACACAAAGAGACCAGAGAGGTTATGCATCTGAAAGAGCAGGTTTGTAGAGACTGAATCTGGTTTACAAGCTAAACAATAACAAAATTCGTTTCCAGTTTTTTCTAGTTTTTGTGAGCCAACAAACAATTCGGTATACTTCTTTTAGATTGAAAACCTGAAGAAGGCTTTGTGTTCCGAAGAAGGGAATCGTGTTTACAACAGTGGAGCAAAGGAGATAAAATCTCCTTTCATCAGCAGGCCTGTCGCAACAACAGAGAGAACTCCTCCACGTCTCAGAAGATTAAGCATTGAAAACTGTAGCAACACAAAGGCAAACCTTGAAGACAAGAAAAGTATTAAATCACCTCTGACCTCTCGTCGCGCACAAAGAATGAGTTTGGAGGGTCCGAAGTTCTGTAAAAACGAAGAAAACAGTAAAGGAGATCCCAATATAGAGGTGTATGAGCTCAAGAATCCACGGAGTCCTGTAAGTTCTTATCAAAATAGAACAATGAAAGTAGATGGCAAAACAAGCATTCCACAACTCCAGCTATTGCAAACACCTGTTAAAGGAGCCTCCAGAAATGAGGTACAGATAATTTCTGTGGAATCCAAAACAAATGGAAAAGGTTCACATATTAGGAAGTCCCTGAGGACAATCGGAAAGCTGATCAATGGTTCAGAGAAGAGGTATGACAAAGACTATTATTGTTATTATTCCAATCTGCATGATAATGTTTTGCCTTTACCAATTTACTGAAACATTTTTTTTGTTACCACAGAAAAGAGAACATTCCTGCAGATCCACGGTCACCACTTGGAGTTGCAAATAAATTCAGTCATTTAAAATCCCCAGACACAAGCAACGCTAAGACTATGCGACGACAGTCACTCACAGGTTTTCTGCCACCAGGGCAAGAAAGATCGCGTAGATCCTCAATAGGAGGCAAACCAATTGAGAATGGTAAAAAAGATCTAACCTCAACTTAACGTGTCTCTTTAGGCCTTTTCATCTGAACAAAATTAACAACTAAGCTTGTCTTCATAGGCGATAATGGTGCAAGAAATGCCAAGACACCTCCACCTGTGCGTTCATCAACAAAGATTGGGAAGAAATGGGTCTAAAACTATCGAAGAATAACACGTTTTCTTGCTTTGGCTCGAAGCATAGTGTCTAGTTGAAACTCTTTCAGAATCTACACTTTAGAATCTATTCAATAGGGCGATTTTTTTCTTTCCCTCCGAGTAAATAAGCTCTAACTGTAACATAGATGGCTCTTGTTTAAGCCATTCTTAACAGTTTTCTTGTTCGTATCTCTATAACATTGAATTCATTTATGACACAGTTTCATTTAAATCTTTACAAAGAACTCTATAGTTTCTGTACTTTATGCAGATTGTACAGCAACAACAATTTTCAAAAACTATTTCAGGTCAACTAGTGGATTTTGCATATGCATCAACCAAAACCTTCTTGAATCTCCGGAGATCTAACCTTATTTGCTGGTTGGTCAGGTATATTCCCTTTGTGAATTGCCATCCTTTCCGAGTGATGCTGTTTGGGTCTCTTAGAATTGGATCATTTTCATCATATTTGTCAAACAATGAGCTCTCCTTTGCAAGAATCTTATAACCAATGTAGTCTAGACCGAGCTTCTTTGCTGGTTCTCCGTAGTATGTCTCTGCAGCCCAATCTGTTCCCAATGGAATGACCTGAACAAAGACACTTCCAGGTTTCATGAAGAGAAAATGGGTCATAGCTGCTCCATGTACCCCAACCATGACGTTGCTTGAGTTAAGCACTCTGTAAATCTTTGCCAGTTCCGTTGTTCTGCTAGGCTTCAAAACCTCGACTTGAAACCCAATCCTCTGAGCCAATTTCACCAACAAATTCTCATTTGTTATCGCTCGAGACCTGTTTCTTAAAAACAGTGCTAGTTTTGGCCTTCGAGCTTGTCTTCTCTTACCTGCTCTTGCGTAGAATTGCTCCTCTTGGCGGTCCAGTAAGTTGATTCGGGGTCTATAAGCTTGATCAAGTACATTTCTGAACTCATTGATGGTTGTTTTATCATCTTGCATCAGAGAAGGATCAACTGTTAACTCACCATGGATTCTAAGACCAACAATGGCTTCCTTGAAGCAGTGAGTTCTCTTGTCTTTGTTGAAATCAATAAGAGGATAACCAGAGAGCTGAGAGATAACATCTCCATACTTCATCTCCCACCACTTGTGATACTCAGCAATCACAAAGATAACCTTTCTGTTGAAACGTTTAGCTGTTATATACAAAGGAATAAGCCCATCATTGAACTCATGATAGAGGTTTCCAGTATACCCTCCGGTAGAGAAGAACACAGCAGGTACTTCATGGATCACTTCGCATTTCTGCTTATCTCCCAAACGCTTCACATCTTTTGTCACAAGTTTCAACTCACGAATGGTTTCCATTATACTAGTTTCCCATTTTCTGGTGTATGGTTTGATTTTTTCTTGTAAGACATGATGGGTGAGATTATTTGAGGTGTAGAGAAAGATAGCGGAAGGAGAGTGTGTTCTGATGTCACCTTTCATGAAACAGATGTCTGTACGATACGCAGTTCTGTCACAAAATATGCTCTCTTCTGCAAAATCACCACAGAAAAAATACTGAGAATCCTCTTGCTTGATGTTACAAGAACAGTAAGAAACAGAGGATTAAGTACTAACCAACTTTCGACTTCTCAGGTGATTGTGTATCACTTTGGGAAACCTGATTTTCAATCTCTTTTATTGAAGAATCTGCCAAAACATATGAAGTGAAAAGAATTTAGGACAGCAACAGAAGTAGATAAAAAGTGATTTACTTGTAGTAAAAGATAAAAGAATCATACCAATGAGAACTAGAGCACAAGGGTGAGGAAAATGAAGGAGATGAGGAGCAAAGACGAAGCAACTTGAGACAAGAGAGAAGAGAAGAAGGTAAATAAGCTTAGGCTTCGATCTCTTTGAACAAACCCCAGAATAACTGTTTAACTTGATGACATAAGGAAACAACTTCATAGATTCGTCTACTTTGATTGGTGCTAATTTCTTCAGATTCTGCCTCACCATTACTTACTTGTTACCCAAGAAAGAAAGGAAGGGAGAGAGAGAAGCTTATGCAGATGATTGTAGCGAACTTGTTCTCTGTAAACAAAAAAAAAATTGCTTATCTAGCTCCTTAGATACACAGAGAGGAAAGATAGAGAGAGACGTTTTTTGGGTATAGTTGTAAGGTTTTCCTTTGAAAACAGAGTATATATATTCAGAGAGAGACGTCAGTTCTCTGGAAGAGAGAGAGACACAAACAGAGGTTTGTTGGAATTGTCTAGAGAGAGAGAGAGAGAATGAAATATAACAAAGTCTTTGGTTTTGTGATCTCTTGGTCGAAATGCTAAGAGAGGTAATTGGGGAGACGTGTGGGAGAACGAGAAAGGGACTTTGGCCAAACCCATCATTCATTCATTTTTAGGCTAAATATGTTGCTTGAATCACAAGATTCCTTTTTCCTTAAATTCTGTTTGGTAAAATAACTATTATCTTATTTTATTTTTATTTTTTTGTCAACATGCCACAATTGGTAGGCCTATTAGCCAAGTTCCTACATGATGTAGACAGTAAAATTCGATCTCTGGTTGTGCAAATACCTTACCGTCTGCCATTAGACTAAATGCCAGTTATTAACTATTATTTTATTAATATCTCATTAATATACTCATCTTAGTTGGAAATCATCCTATCAATGACTTATTAACCTTCCTCATAAGGAATTTATGTCTTTTTTAGTAAATAATAATTTTCAGCTAATCAAGTAATTGGTCGCATATTTTCTTCTTTGTTCATTTATATTGACTCACATTTGTTCTTATTATCTCATTTCCAGCTCAATTTTGATCAAAAATTTAAACTACCCAATTTGTGTGTTGAACCGGAAGTTAATAATTAAATTTCAATGAAAGACTGCATGACCCGGGACTAGTTTATGGTTCAAATCTATAAAATCCAAATAACTAAGTAAAAGTTGGCATATCATAAGGCCATCGAAACAGAAATTTTGTTTATATGGATTGAACAATTTATTCAACTATATAATGAGACTACTCTAATCAATGGGATGACTAATTAAAAAATTAAAATTATTCAACAAATGTTAGAAGAAATTAAATTATCAAATAATGGAGGCGTTTTGAAAGGTCAAATACATACAACATGTCATATTCAACTAAATACAAATCTAATATTAAAAACTAGATATTTATAGCTACCCTTATGTAATCTGTACACAAATATTTGATGTATAATTCATTTCATAAAAAGTAAAATCCTAATGAATTTATATACTTCCCCTACGACAAAATCCAAATTCAAAATATCATGTTCAATAGGATCGAAATTTATAGTATATATTATTTGTTATCTAAATTTATGTAATAGTTTAAGTTATATAAAAATTGCTTACTTTAACATAAAGTATTGCGATCCACTTTAGACCAGGTACTATTTTCTTTATAAATTTATTTATTTTTGATTAAATTCTGTTGGCCAAGTTTGTAAAATTCATATATAGTGAGAATTAATGGTTATGATACTAATATTTTACCAAAGTTTTGGCACTAAATTGACCTAAAAATTAGTATGATTAGGCATCATAAATACGCAAAGAGGATTCCTCGAAGACCGGAAAGTTTGCTTTATCGAGAATTGTGGATTTAACCATATCCACTTTTTGACGATCATGAGTAAGTCTTAACCCCAAACTTTTGCTGAATTTTATAGGCTACGATACAAACCAACTATTTCTGTTTTAATAAAGTATATAATGAAATACATTCAGATATAAATAAAGACGAAAGATCCTCATGGGTTTAGACCAAAATGAAAATAGCTTACATATGTTAGTTCAAATGTCAATTTTGAGTTTGCTGGATAACTAAATTTAATTTTTAAATAGCACACAGTTATAACTTGTATATTGAAGACATCATCAGAAAACAAAACTTGAATTCTTAGGTCAGTTTAAGAAAGTTCATAAAAGTCAAAATATTCATTAATTTTTATATAATAGCCTTGCGAGATGCGATTGTGAAGGCATGTAGATCCTAATTCATAGTTTATATCATTCCATTACAATATGTTTTGTGTTGACTCTTGATTAATTACATGTTTCAATAGGTGTCATGTCATTATCCAATGTTTTTATTTTCATTTTTTGTCAAACTTTCCAATGGTTATGTTCATGTTTATCTACATGATTATTTTCTTTTATTATAAATTGTATGTCATGATTTATTTGGTTTTATGGTTGTGTCATACATTTCTCATGTGTGTTTTAAATGACATAAATGTAATGAAAAAAAAGCATCTGTAGAGTGGCAGGCCCAGAAAAGAATTTAGGGCTTCAAATATTGGGCCGGGTTTTCATTCAAAGCCTATTTATTATCTTATTAGACATGTCAAAAGACATGAGTCGTTGGATCATTATAAGACACGTGGACGGTTTATATCGCAATTTTGATACTTGGAAAGGAAAGGGAAAAATCGTTGAAGAAGAAAGCTCAAAGGCGCGACGAGGAAGAGGTTGAAGAAAAAGAAAAGTGTTAATTACAGTCGAAATCGGAGTTCAATTACTTTAAAAAGAAGGGATTTTTGAGAGAACGAGAAGCAATGAGTGACGCGTTTTGTTCGGACTGTAGGAGGCATACGGAGGTCGTGTTCGACCATTCCGCTGGAGATACTGTTTGTTCTGAGTGTGGGCTTGTGCTTGAATCTCACTCCATTGATGAAACCTCTGAGTGGCGTACCTTTGCTAACGAGTCTGGTGATAATGATCCTGTTCGTGTCGGTGGTCCAACGAATCCTCTTCTCGCTGATGGTGGTCTTACTACTGTCATTTCGAAACCTAATGGATCTTCTGGCGATTTTCTCTCTTCTTCCCTTGGTCGATGGCAGAATCGTGGATCTAACCCTGATCGTGGCCTCATTGTTGCGTTTAAGACTATCGCCACCATGGCTGATAGGTAGGTTTTCGAATCTAGGTTTTTGTTTTCCTTGAAGCTCAATTATAAGAGCATCGCTTCGCAATTCAGTCTCTTGTAGAATCGTATGTGCTCACTGTGGTCAGAAATTTTGAGAATTATAGTTTTCTTGAAGCTCAACCTAAAAGATTCTTATAATGGTGGGTTGTAAGTGAACTGAAACTATATACTAAATTTTGTCGCTTTCTGTGGAAATGATGAACTTGATTGTTACTCATTTCTTGCCATAATACGATGACTTAGTGGTTTCGATGCCTTGCGGAGTGTAATTTCGCTTGACAAATGTCATTTACTAACATGATCAATCTTGTGTTTTCTCCAGGTTGGGTCTTGTTGCGACCATCAAGGTACTTCCTTTTTCTTAGCAATCTTATGGCTTCTCCTTGAAATGCTTTCTGTTTTGTGTAAGTGTCTGATGGTTTTTTGGAATCTAGCTTGCCAATCTTTTATAGAGTTCTTTATCCTTAATCCATAATTATATTTGCATGTGCTTTTTGCAATCATTTACCTAACATCATTCTGTCATGGTTTTTGCTTTTCTTTTGAAGGACCGAGCCAATGAGATTTATAAAAGGGTAGAAGATCAGAAGTCAAGTAGAGGAAGAAATCAGGATGCTCTCTTGGCTGCCTGTTTATACATTGCTTGCCGGCAAGAAGACAAGCCACGAACTGTCAAAGGTACAAAACAATTTTGGAGTCTTTGTATATTTGTTCTACCATTCCCTTTGTTCTAACTCTTGCCATTATTATGTAGAAATATGCTCTGTTGCTAATGGAGCTACTAAGAAGGAGATTGGACGTGCAAAAGAATACATAGTTAAACAGTTGGGACTGGAAACCGGACAATCAGTTGAAATGGGTACTATACATGCCGGAGATTTTATGGTGAGTTCATAAATCAGTGCTTCTTGCTACACATATCAACGGTTTTCATCAACTTGATTGGTAAAATTGCAGAGACGTTTTTGCTCCAATCTTGGTATGACCAACCAAACAGTGAAAGCAGCTCAAGAATCTGTGAAGAAGTCAGAGGAGTTCGATATAAGGTTACATCATCAGCCACTGTTGTCTTATTGCCTCTGTTTGTAGGATGTATCAGTTCACCTCCACTTACACGGAGGTTTTAACCTGTTTCAGGAGGAGTCCCATATCGATTGCAGCAGCTGTTATATACATCATAACACAGCTATCCGATGAGAAGAAGCCTCTTCGAGGTCTGTACCATTCACATTCTGTGAAATGATCCAAATCTAACTTCAGATTTACACTGAAACCATAATCAATATCTTTAAACCTGCAGATATATCAGTGGCAACTGGAGTCGCAGAAGGAACTATAAGAAACTCTTACAAAGATCTCTACCCTCACCTTGGCAAAATCATACCAGCTTGGTACGCTAAAGAAGAAGATCTAAAGAATCTTCAAAGCCCTTGAATGCGTGTGGCTTCTTCGTCTCCTTTCTTACTCGCTGCTACACTTTCGGAGTTTTAATTGGGATTATGGGTTAATTTAGTCCAGAAGTGCGACTCAACAAGCTACACTTAAACAAGAGTCTTACAGTAGATTTGTAACAGTTTTCTAATATGATACCATTTAATTTGTTGAATAATGAGATGGTATTTCTAATTGATCTTACCGTTACCAACACCATTCCACCGACCAATAAATTCGTTTTCACAAACTCAAACTCTTTACTTCGAAGCAATGCAAGAACAGAAATTGGAGAAACTAAAATGTGCAAGCATTCAAACTCGAAGCTGTCCTCCATTAGTTGTTAATGTTCTGAGGTTATAATAGTCATTTTCATTCGAACTCAATCAGCTTCTGTTTGAAGTCATCTTATCGTCATCCCTGAACGATTTTATTGTCAAGATAATACTTTTCCATCTTGAAAATTTGAAGTTTCGTTTTCTAGTATTTCAGATTTACAAAATGTCAAAGATATTAATCAACAAAATCAGATTTTTTGGTACAAAATTTACTAGTCATTGATTGTGTAAGTCTCCAAATTTGTAAGTTACATACATATATATATACTAATGTACAATTTCCTATTCGTATTTGAACCTAACACAACCAAAATAACTATATTTTAACCAGTTAGATTAAATACATCTAGATAAAACTAAATAAATAATACTCTTGCTTGAAATCCCACAAGAATAGAATATATAGAAGAAACACTATGCTCTTAGTGATCCAAATACATGATATATTGAAATTCTTTGATTACATGAGCTACCTTTCATAACAATATAATACTCCATGGGTTCATGGTTCATTTTGCCTGCCCATGTCTTCGGTCATCGGTTTCGGGATAACAGTTTTTCGAATTTACATCTTTCGGGTCTTAATTTAGTCTTTTTTTGGAGCTTATTTCTATAAGTTTTTTTGGTTTTGTTTTTGTTTTGAATTTAGATTCCAAAGATATATTTGTTTTTCTTCGGCTTTTATATTCCAACAGTGTAATTTTTCCTATTTTTTAATATATATTACATAGTGAAAAAAAAAAATCCTACGAGAAAGAAGATTGGTGAGAAGTACGAGTATGGTTGGTGAAGAAGAGGAGCAGAAAAGACTTACCCAAATCTCACCAACTCCATCCATTATCTTTTATATTCTTTTTCTTCTCTTCCTATCATCATTTTATGTGTTTGATTAGCTTTATCATTTTTTATATATAAATGGTAGAAGTTCCGAAATTTTTAACTAGTAGCCTCTTCTGATATTGGACGCCAACCACTAGTAATACCATATTTAAAGCGTAAATCACTTATTCCAAATAGATTTGAATTGGGCTGTAATCTATTTATTAGAAAAAACCACTATACTAATAATCACTTGGCAATGATTAGTTTTATCGCCATCTACAAATTAAGGAATTTATACGTACTCAACTCAAAAATTTTAATGAACTCTTTATATATACTTATAACACAATTTGCATCTCCAATAGCCAAAATACTTTGGCATCCATTCATATTTACATGTCAGCTCTGTCCAAGGCCGATTTAGGTGGAGTTATTAGTTATGAACAAAAACAACCTAATTTTTGTTAATCAATGTAGAAAATGAAATCAAACTAAATTAGTATCATGGACCTGTTTTGTGCCTAATAGTCAAATAGTTAGGGCAACAAACACATCAAATGCAAAGCTTGAATGAGGATTAACTTTTTGGTATATGAGAGCGTTCGACCAAACTATTGATCGTCTGAATTCAACAATTATCGAAATGATTGGCCAGTTCAACTTCATTTTCCGTTCATGTTTTTCTATCTTTGTAACTCGTAATGAATTCGACTCACACGTATTCAATGGAAAAAGGTCTGAATTCTCATGTTTACGATATTTTCTTCAATCTTCCTTTCATTTTCTTATTTTGTCAAGTGGCCTAGTGACCACTTATCTCACAGAGAAAGGGTTCAAATCGTGTCATCGACAATCATTCTTTCATCTATACCAATGTTTTTGGTAACTACTTATTACATATTTTTCATAATCTTGGGTCTATAATAAAATATGAGTATATATATGAATGGTAGACGAAATTAAACATAGCTAGATATCAAACAAATCTAACATTTTAAATAAAAACCTACCTGCCTAAAAATGACATTCTATCAAACATACGATCCGGATAATATTTGACATATATAAGCTTTAAATGATATTTACTATTTTTTCCTTAAACATAACATTTGTCATGCATGAAAGTTAAATTCAATATAACAACAAATGTATAACATTAATAAAATTAATAATGAAAAAAATCGTAATATTGGATTTGTGGTCTTACTCACACCTAGAACTAGGAATTGGGTCTGCGGCCCGCAGACCGTGTGGGTTTTGGGCCGCACGGGACAGATATGAATTTTGCTTTTGGCATTCTTTTTTGCGGGTTTTGCGGAACGGGTTGAGAATTTTAGCGAATTGCGGGTTTGGCCCGCGGATCCCGCGGATATCCGCGTAAAGAAAAATTATGTTGTTTTTGTAAAAACAACATGATGTTTGAAATAGAAGTGTGTGAACATCGTGACATTTGTAGTTAAAAAACCAACAGGATGTTTGAAATAAAGGTAAAACTCTGGTTTTCATAGGTTTTTCGTGGGTTGGCTACGCAATTCTTTTTGTTTGCGGATCACCCACGGGACCCACATGATACTGTAGAGCGATTATGGATTTGGTTTTAAAAACCTGTTTATTCGCAAGGCGAATGCGGTTTTAATAAATTTTCTCAAATACCCGCATATTTTTTGCAGGGTGGGACCCGCCAATCCGCCTAACCCAGTGCTACTCACACCAGACCAAACATCGTGTCTTTATCTCTGGCAATTCTGACGTTGAAGCTGGACAGGTAAGAAAATTCATATTACATGGAAACACGTGGCGAATATATATCCGTCCAGATTGCACTTGCAAAATCCGACGGCTGTAAAAATATGTCAACTAACCCGTCTCGTTCCCACCAACTCTTTGCGTCTATTTAAAACCTCCAATGTCGCTCAACTTTCTCTCAGGAAATTATTCACAATTGAATAATAATTTCCATTTTTTTTCTCTCTTCAATATTATAAATTCAAAAATTAATAGTTATTGTAATCGCAACGTGTAGAAAACACATACACACATTTTCAGTGTTTTGTTTTGTATAATAACATAAAACATTGTTGAATCCGAAAACCCGAATTTTGTTATCCGGATCATGGAGTTGTGTAATCAAGAAAACCACGTCACCACCGTCGTCTCCGGCGATCCGTTGAACTGGAACGCGGCGGCGGAAGCTATGAAAGGGAGTCATTTGGAGGAGGTGATAAGAATGGTGGAAGATTATAGGAAAGGAGCGGTGAGGTTAGGTGGAAAGACACTGACGATTGGTCAAGTTGCAGCCGTGGCTAGAGGAGAAGGAGGAGCTACGGTGGAGTTAGCGGAGGAGGCTCGTGCCGGAGTGAAAGCGAGTAGTGATTGGGTGATGGAAAGCATGAGCCGAGGAACGGACAGTTATGGAGTTACCACAGGGTTTGGTGCAACTTCCCATAGAAGAACCAAACAAGGTGGTGCTCTTCAAAAAGAGCTTATCAGGTAATTTTTTTTGTTAATATTAATTAGGTAAATATGAATTTATTACTATTTTTTCTCGATTTTATTTGTTTTTAAATTAAATATGTTGATTTTTATATATAATAGTAGATAGTGAAAGATGATTACATAAAATGGTGATAGTTTACTCATAAAGTATTTAATAGGTAACTAAATAAATTACAATAACAATAAGGGTATAACAATTAATAAAAAAAATTTGTACTTAAATGCTTAGAAGCTTTTTAATGACTAAATTAATTTTAGACATGTCCATTTCTACAACTTTTGCTACAAAAATTAGATTCTAAAAAATTGTGTAGCCTACATAATAGAGAGTTTAAGATATAAATTAAAGTTTGTCATCTAATTTGAAAAAAATATGTATGTTATTGGTGATATCTTTTGTTTAACAATTTTCTTTCTCTTTGGCTAATTTTTTTTTTGGCTTCATACTTCTTTCTGGTAGTTGGTAATTTAGCTAATATTTAGGTGGATAATTTGTTTGGCGTTACTAGTTGGTTAAAAATGGTGGTGAATTTGGCAATAATTAATAATTAATTAGGTGCATATAAGTTACACAAAACATTTCGTAGACGCTAATAGTTACATGTTCACTTCATACACCAAACTTTATTTATTTATTTATTTATTTATTATTTTTATTTTTTTGTCAAACACACCAAACTTTATTGTATTCATATTTTTTTATGATAATTAAGCTTAAATTCTATCATTTCAAGTTTCACCTATATAGAGTAAAGAGTAAATTAAGATGATATTTTCATGGACGAAATTAACGGTAACACGCAATTTATAACTCTAACAGATTCTTGAACGCCGGAATATTCGGCGCCGGCGCCGGAGACACGTCACATACGTTGCCAAAACCAACGACAAGAGCAGCAATGCTCGTCCGTGTAAACACTCTTCTCCAAGGCTACTCAGGGATTCGCTTTGAGATACTTGAAACCATTACAAAGCTTCTTAACAACGAAATCACTCCTTGCCTTCCTCTCCGTGGTACCATCACAGCCTCCGGTGACCTTGTTCCTCTCTCTTACATCGCCGGACTTCTCACTGGCCGTCCCAACTCCAAAGCCGTTGGTCCTTCTGGTGAGATTCTCACTGCTTCTGAGGCCTTTAAGCTTGCTGGAGTATCGTCTTTCTTTGAACTGCAGCCTAAAGAAGGACTAGCGCTTGTGAACGGAACTGCGGTTGGATCGGGTTTGGCCTCAACGGTTCTGTTCGAGGCGAATATATTGGCGGTTTTGTCGGAAGTTATGTCTGCGATGTTTGCTGAAGTTATGCAAGGGAAACCGGAGTTTACTGATCATCTTACGCATAAACTCAAGCACCATCCTGGTCAGATTGAAGCCGCAGCGATTATGGAACATATTTTAGATGGAAGCTCTTATGTTAAGGAAGCAAAACTTCTCCATGAAATGGATCCTCTTCAAAAACCTAAACAAGATCGGTAATGTTTCTTGTTCCTCAAGTAAACCGATACTTTGTGTTGAAGTTGATGCTTTCTTTTGCTAATGGATGTATCTTTTTAAGTTGCAGGTATGCGTTACGTACGTCGCCACAATGGCTTGGCCCGCAGATTGAAGTGATTAGAACCGCGACTAAGATGATTGAGCGTGAGATCAACTCGGTTAACGATAATCCTTTGATTGATGTATCAAGGAACAAGGCCTTGCATGGTGGGAATTTCCAAGGGACACCGATTGGAGTCGCCATGGATAATTCTCGTCTAGCTATTGCTTCCATTGGTAAACTCATGTTTGCGCAATTCTCTGAACTAGTGAACGATTTCTACAACAACGGTTTGCCTTCTAATCTTTCGGGTGGGAGAAACCCTAGTCTTGACTACGGGTTCAAAGGTGCAGAAATAGCCATGGCTTCTTATTGCTCCGAGCTTCAGTTCTTGGCTAATCCAGTCACCAACCACGTCCAAAGCGCTGAGCAGCATAACCAAGATGTTAACTCCCTTGGACTGATCTCAAGCCGGAAAACCGCAGAAGCAGTTGATATTCTCAAGCTTATGTCCACGACTTACATAGTGGCTCTGTGCCAAGCCGTTGATCTAAGACAACTCGAAGAGAATCTGAAGAAAGCTATCAAATCCGTAGTGAGTCAGGTGTCGAAGCGGGTCTTAATCGTTGGTGCAAACGGTGAGCTACATTCGTCGAGGTTCAGTGAACGCGATATCCTCCAAGTGGTTGACCGAGAGTACGTGTTCGCATATGCAGACGATCCTTGCAGCCTCACTTACCCGCTAATGCAGAAACTTCGACACATACTTGTAGATCACGCTTTAGCGGATCCAGAACGTGAAGCTAATTCCTCAACATCGGTTTTCCAGAAAATCGGAGCGTTTGAGTCTGAGCTGAAACTACTTCTTCCTAAAGAAGTGGAAAGGGTTCGAGCTGAGTATGAGGAAGGATCCTCGGTTATAGCTAACCGGATTAAGGAATGTCGGTCTTATCCTTTGTATCGGTTCGTCCGTAATGAGATGGGGACAGAACTGCTTACCGGAGAGAATGTTCGGTCGCCGGGAGAGGAGTTTGATAAAGTGTTTTCAGCGATTTCTGATGGAAGACTTATCGATCCTTTGTTGGAATGTCTCAAAGAGTGGAATGGAGCTCCTATTCCTATCTGTTAAACAGACCTCCATTACAGAAACTCCTACCAATACTTTTATTTTATTTTATACTTCACCAAATTTGTGTATTTTATATCTTTCTTGGTTTCCAAGACATTGAACATTGTCAAGAATCAAACCTATAACTCTGTATGTTAAATGCTCTATTTTTTTAATGACAATTGTATTACAAGCAACTGATTTGGTTTGCTGAACCGGTTAAGAGTTACAATCAAACGAGTGAGCCTCTAAGATTTAGACTTCAAAGTCAATGTAAAATGCTTTGTTCTGTATCGTATCGGTTCAGGAACTATTAAAAGAGAAAAGCTTTGACATGCCAATAACTACCTATGTCCTTGCGATCTCGCTTCTCCTTTGTGACCCAAAACAAAGAGGCTTTATGTTGTGCACTATGGAGTGTCGCCTATAGAGTTGTCAGGACTTTGTTCTTGAAAAACCAGCTTTGGATGAAGTACTGTGCTGATCATTTTTTGGAGAGCTTCGGAATGACTTGTATGATTGGAGTGAAGTTACAAGCTGACAAGAGCTTTGTAGATTCTTATGTCTGTTGTGTTGGGCTTTAGTTCTCTATTCTAGAGAGAAATTCTACAGAGTTTCTGGTCGGACCCAGAGTTTGTGTATACAGCTTTAAAGCAAGCAATTTTGTTCTAACCGTACTTGCTCACCGGACATCTGCAATCGAAATTTGAACATGAAGCTTAGTTGATCAACAAAAAGTCAAGAAATTTCAGGACTTGAAAGTTCTTATAAGTCGAACTTAGGTTATAAGTTATAACCCAACTAAATCCTTGTTTTTATCTTATGTTTGAATAACAAAAAAAAGGATGAATTTTGAGACTTATTTATTGCGTGTTCGCAGCATAAACACGATAATTTGTTTCTTGGCACCGCTTCTGATAAAAAAATGGCGACTCTTTCTAACTCTCGATTGTTTTATTCTTCTCCTCCTCTATGCAAATCCCGATTCTTGCCATCAACTGTCGTCTCGGGAATTAATTTCATCTCTCTCTCGCCAAGAACAACTCTCTCCACATCCCTTGTCTCGCCGGCAATTCTATCTCTTACCGTCAAGCAGATTCGTCGGAGCAACTCGCTCCAAGGTTTATATTCTTAAAGTTTACCTTTTTCCTGATTAAGAAGAAGGAATTAACTATTCAATGGATTGTATTAGCTTCTCATATCTATTTTGATTTTCATTTCTGGGTTTCAGTGAAATCAGTAGCTAGCCCAACAGAGGCAGTGTCGGAATTCGATGAGATGGTCTCTGGCACGAAACGGAAGTATTACATGCTCGGAGGAAAAGGAGGAGTGGGCAAAACTAGTTGTGCTGCTTCTTTAGCTGTTAGATTCGCTAACAATGGCCATCCAACTCTTGTTGTTTCCACAGATCCAGCACATTCGTTGAGCGATTCTTTTGCTCAGGTAAACCAGGATATTCTGTAAAAAGTGAAAACTTTTTGTTTTTGTTTGATGATAGTTATATAATTGATGTCTCAATTGTTTCTTGTTGATTTCTAGGATTTGACTGGAGGAATGCTTGTGCCTGTAGAAGGACCTGAATCTCCTTTATTTGCTCTAGAAGTATGTGGGAAACCGATGTTATCGTTTTTAGTTTTGTTTTTGGTATTTGTGTTGATGATCTTACACTCAATTGAGTTTTAATTTATAGCTCTGCAACAGATAAACCCTGAGAAAGCTAGGGAAGAGTTTCGTAGAGTGTCACAGACGAATGGAGGGACTGGAGTGAAAGATTTTATGGATGGTATGGGACTTGGGATGCTTGCAGAACAGGTATTTTTGTATCTTGATGTATTCCAATTGTTTTAATGGCCGATCAGGCGAAAATGCATCCTTTAGTTTAATTGGATCTATGTATTCCTAATTTCCTATGTTTAGCCATGTAAGCTTCGATGTCTAACCTAGGTGTCTCAACTGCCTCTTACTGTTCTGTTTGATACTGACTGTGGTTTTTTCGGTTGATGAAGTTGGGGGAACTTAAACTTGGAGAATTACTTGACACTCCGCCTCCTGGATTGGATGAAGCCATTGCCATTTCTAAGGTAACTCTGTTATCTTATCTGATTCCTCTCTTCATCTTGATTTGTTGTAGCATATTTTTCCTGATTGTCAAGGGTCTTGACAGGTTATTCAATTTTTGGAATCACCCGAGTATAACATGTTCACCAGAATTGTGTTTGATACTGCACCAACAGTGAGCAAGCTTGACAGAAGATTTCTTTCCCCTTTTTAGTGCAAAATAATTGTTAAGGACAAAGTTTATTGCCACTTACAGGGTCATACGCTAAGGCTTCTATCTTTACCTGACTTCTTGGACGCTTCCATTGGTAAAATCTTGAAGGTGGGAAATGTTGATGTACCCTTTCTTCCAGATTCTTGCGTTTAGTTTGTTTACCAATTCTCAATCTCTTTCACCGATTTTTGTCTTACTAATTACATTTTCTGCATATCCAGCTTAGGCAGAAAATAACCTCGGCTACTTCAGCGATCAAATCAGTCTTTGGGAAAGAAGAAAACCAGCCCGGTGCTGTAAGTCTTTGTGTATACTGGCTGATATATTATTCCTGTTGTTCATTCCTTTTAAATTACTTTGTGGATGTGAAAGGCTGACAAATTGGAACGGCTAAGAGAAAGGATGGTTAAAGTTCGAGAGCTTTTTCGCGACACAGAGTCAACAGAATTCGTCATTGTCACTATTCCAACGGTAATATCTACACATAAATTTCCTTAGATGTCCTTCTAACGTTAAGAATGTTATGAAACTTTTTCTTAGTTCTTCTTTCAAACACAAAGTATTGATAAATTCCATTTATCTAAGATTAGCATCTCACCGCTCTTACTGTTTGATCATCTCCTAAAGGTTATGGCTGTCAGCGAGTCTTCTAGGTTAAGTGCTTCCTTGAAGAAGGAAAGTGTTCCTGTCAAAAGACTTGTTGTTAATCAGATTCTCCCGCCATCCTCTTCAGACTGCAAATTTTGCTCAATTAAGAGAAAGGTATGTATGTATCTACACACATATGTACTAATGGTCATTTTGGAATTTGGACTAAAGATTGAACTTGTGTACTCCTCAAACAAGAAAGATCTTCTGTTCTTGTGTTTGTTCTCTGATCCTAAAGATGCATCTTAAGTGTGAAAAATGAATGTGCAGGATCAAATGCGTGCTCTTGATATGATCGGGGAGGACTCAGAACTCTCTGCATTGACACTGATGGAGGCACCGCTGGTTGATATGGAGATCAGAGGTGTCCCTGCCCTGCGCTTCTTGGGCGATATCATATGGAAATGAAATCATACATTATCAACAAAAGGATGAAGCATAAGCAGGTTCACTTGTATGAGATAGTGTTGGTTAATACATTACATAATTTTGGTACAGATGTTGGAATTGTTCTTAATGAGATTGGTCTTTGAGTAAAAATGATAATTGACGAGCTTGTCTTATACTCATACTCAGCAGCTTCATTCTTTCAAGTCTCATGGATGAAGAAAAAGACATTGGTTTTAATGTACTACATATTGATTTCAACTAAAGTTGAAACAAGAAATATTGCAATCCTTGAGGAGCAAAGCCTCAAGATATTTACACAGTAATGAAAAACTAAAATAAGCCATTGCTTTACATAATAAAACAGCAAGGCCTCAATCACCTTTTACACAACCAAAAGGAGATTTTAATTTAAGCCAGTCGAGATCCAAAATACATTTATTTACCGACTTAAATAAAAAAAAACCTCTCTTTTATTTACAAATTATTTGCAAAATATATATAACATGTTCCATCTTGAGGTGCTTCGCTTAGTTAGGCTGTACAAATAGCTCTCGGTTATCAAAGTGTCCTCTTTCTCTGATTGTGCTATAAGTTAAGAAACTTGAGGTTTTACTTACTCAGAGATGGTTAAGGAGTAGCGTTTGCGGTTAGAGATGACGAGAGGCCGATTCTTCTCTCTGCAGAAAAAGAAGAAGAGTGATTTATGATGATGATCATGACCTGTGAGACCTGTGATCTTGTAAAGAGAGTAGAATAGTTTACCTCCGGCAGTGATAAGTTTTTCAACCCGGGCAACGATGTGTTTTCCATATGTGTATCTCTTCAAGGCATTCAAGTGGACCTTGATACGAGAAAGGATGAGTGCAAGACTTTGATTATCGCATGTTTCTAGAACCTTTTGCACAACGTAGTTCCCGAACGGATCCTTCATCATCGCCTGCAAATTGTTCCAAATTTAGTCGGACTTTTTTGAGACATTGCAGAAAGACATGATGGAGCATAGATTAATAGATTGCAGACCTGAAGAGGCTCGTTTTCATCAGTATAACCAAGCATTTCATTCACTAGAACCTGACGTTCCTCTGGACCTCCAAATGTTAAGCACTTTTCAACAACATTAGAAGCAAACTTTTGTTGACTCATCTTCACAATCTGTCCAGCAAGCTTATTGATAATTTCTGACCGCTCATGGGGTTTACCGTGTTGTATGATATGCTACAGCCGGAAGAAAGATCAATCATTATCAGTGTGTTCATTTTCATGAAGCAAAAACATAAATCAAGCTTCACGATCTTACCTGTATAACATAATTTCCATACTGATCTTGCGCTAGAGTACAGACTGAATCCATGATTTCCTCCATAATGATCCGTTGGGTTTCTGTCTCATCAATATGCTCGAGTACCCTCTGATGTGGTTCGAAAGAAGTACATTACAAGAACCGTTAACAGTGAACAAGGAAAACTGGAACTTGGATCCTATGATCAAGAAACTATTAAGGTGAGATGGAGTATATTGAACCTGGATTACACGGCACCCATAAGGGTGTGTTGAAAGAGCTAAAACTTTTCCATAGAATGATGAAATGATAAACTGTATCCAATCCTGAGGAAGACGCTCTATACACTTCTGGATCACATGATTACCATTCTGGTCATGAACACATTTCATGACAGATCCATCAAGCTCTTGCACCATTTGAGCTTGCTGCTCCAATTCGACCACCTCTAGCGCCTGTATTAATACCCGAAACAAGATAGAGACACACTTAGAAAAGTCGAACACCTATCTCTATAAAAGTCTTACCACTAGATTATAAGACGTAGGGTCAAAACAATGTCCTTGAATTGAGTACCTTTTGGATAACCCTGCAGCCATACATCTGTAAAGATAGAGCCAAAACATGACCTGTAACTTGTTCAGCAAGTTCTTTTCTTTGTTTGTCTGTACCATGTTCAAAAAACTAAAACAAAACACGAACAACACATGAGTAAACTGACATCTAGCCTTGTGGGTTGAAATGATCTAGAAGCTACAGCTCTCCTACCTTTTGAATGACATAATTTCCAAAGACATCAGTCATTAAAGTGTGACCATAAGGAAGTATCTCAGGAAATATTGCATTCTTTTCCTCATCTGTTGCTGTCTCAAGTTTCTGCTGAATGAAACGACTTCCATACTGATCCATGCTGTAAGTAATGTGAAATCAAAACAAAAGTGAACTAGTAACCTTGAATGAAATATGCTAGATAAGACAATGTACATACCTGAACTCAATTACATGACCAACTATATCTGAAAGTTCCAATGACCTTGTCTTGTTGTTCTTGAACCCCTCTAATAAGGAGCTACCAATATCTACATGGGATGATCCCTGTAATCCTCCGAAAGGAGCTTTCATCATCGAGGCAGATTGTGACATATGAATGTTCTGGAGATTTCTTGAATTTTTGGAAGGAGAAGGCATTTGTTCTCCTAGATACATGTTGCTATGATCATATGAAGGACTCTCAAATAATCTAGGATTTGCAGCGTTAAGGCTACTCAACTGCTGCCTTCTTTGAGCAAGTAACATAGCGAGGTATTCGTGAGTCATATCTCCATTTGAAGTCCCAAAATTGTTTCTAATCAGAGAATGGTCGGTTGGCGCAGCAGTAGAAGATGCCATATGCAGAAATTGGCTGTAATGTGGGTCTATAACTGGAAAGTGAAGCTCAGAAGCAACTTGATTTATCAATCTGTTCAATCTTTGTCTATCCCCTTCTCCTGTCAAATGTGAGCCTGAAACAAAAAGGAAAAAACCAAATGAATCAATCTAAGGCAATATGATGTAGTGTTTGTGTATGAGAGAGAGAGAGGAAGAAGTGAGAGACCTTCAGCGGAATAGTGATCAGCTAATGAATTCAACTTGTTATTCGCCATATAACCACCAGCAGTGGAGAAGTCTGTTCCATTAATATTTGCATTCCGAATATTGACGTCCGATAGGCCCAGGCCTCCTAATCTAGAATGGTCAGAAGTTGAGTAAAGACTCGCTGAAGAGGAGGTTCGTTGAGGAATATTGACCTGTCCATGGGAACTTCCCATAGAAGCGCTAAGACTTGTTCCATACCCACTAATACCACCAAAATTTGCAGAAAACAATTGATCTTTTGATTCTGTTGTGGCACTGTTTTGTTGCCGCAAAGCCTTCTTATGACCGTTGGGTATGTAATGCATGACATCAGAATGATTCTCCAATTCCACCTGAAGCTGTGACTGCGTGTGGTTTTCTTTTATTTGACCCATCTCTGACATGTTCAACCTCGACAATGTGTCAGCAACATCGGCAGCAGTGTAAGATTCACAGTTTTGGATGGCTGGGCCAAAAGTATTCTTCTTCTCAACAGGACCAACTCTGGTACCAATAGGGGGGAGACCAGAGGCCGAAGATCGCCCTCCTAGATGTGAGTCAGGAGTTCTATTCCTTGGCACCTGAGAATTCATAGCGGATCCAAGCATGGTATTTGGATTGCTTTGGGCTGGAGAATTTAATGAGTCATGGAATGGTAATGGACTGTTGAATCCACCCACACCAAAATTCGATAAAGCAGCAGGATCTTTCATGTCACGGAAAGTGTTGCAACTTGCAGGTCGAGAGAGTTGGCTGCCTAAGGCTGCATCCCGTTCAAGTCCGTCCTGTAAAAGTTACAATCGATCAAGTTGGAAAACAAGGACTAGTCAGACACCTCATATGCTCAACAGAATAAATACAATAAGCATCAATGTAAAGACATTACCTGAAGTATGTCAGCAAAACTCTTCCTTCTTGGTCGAAGGCCAGAATATCCAGATAGTCCAGTCAACTCTTCTCTACCTTGATCCAGTCGGTGCACCTTCTGAGAGCGGCCCTGGACTACAGCATTCCTCAGTTCCATCAAATCATTCTCTGCCTGCTCAACTGGAATCCCTGGCTGAACTGAGAAGAGCGATGAGGAGTTGTTGACTTCAACTGCTTTCTTCTTCCAGTCCCCAACGGGATCAAGCACAGATTCACTGTTGTGAAATCGTTGAGCAACCCTCCAATCCTCTCTAGACAACAACGGAGGCGGCAGCCTCGGATTCGCATGTTCATTCGAATAATAATAGGAGAGATAATCAGGGTGCCAACGTAACTCATCATCAGACAAAAGCTCTACGCCATTAGTAGTGCTAACATTCCCAACATCTCTATGGTCAGAGTTATTATTCAAGTACTGATTATCCATGGCCCTCAACAAACCTTCCACCGTCGGAGGAGCGCTTCCGCTTCTGTGCACATCAACGTCCCGTTCTCGTTCTCGACTAAATGTTTGACGGTTCCGATGTTGTTGCAGCAAATATTCGAGCTCCCTCTGGTAACGATCCTCGAGATCCACATTGGATCCTCGATTCACACTTGTTAAATTCGATCTCGTATCCATGTAAGTATTAGTAACCATCTCTTCCCTTCATCCGAATTATATCAGACCTAAAAAATCAACCCCTGCAAAACCAAAATCGTGTCGGTGTCACGAAATCGGAGCTAAATCCATCGAATTTCAAAAGACAATGATGATCAGAATCTGATCGACAGATCAAAATAATCACCTTTCGGCTTCAATGCCGACGAATGATGTGGTTCTCTCAATCACGGAAACACAAAACGCAGAGGATAAAACCAGGAAAGTCGTCGAATTGGGACATTGTAGGAGAAAACTCAAAAGGGAGTGAGATAGGAAAATCTAGTGAAGATGATGAGAAGAAAAATGGAAATGAATCAAAGGAAGAGACAAGGTAAAAGACAAAAGAGGAGAAGCATGGAAGTCTGAGATCGCCTTCATCATCTGGTAACTTCTCCCAAACTGTCACTACCCTTTTTATTAAAATAAGAAAGAAAAGAAATTATATTTATTTTTATTTAATTGTAAAATAATCTTGTGAGTGAAGAAGCGGCCATTACGACACCGTGTGGATGATTAGTGATTCCCTCCTCATCCAATCATCAATCGCAATATCTCGTTAAATTATTTAATCAGACAGACCAACAGAATTTGATTTCTCGTTTTCTAGATTAACATTTCCCTCCATTCATTTATTATTAATTTAATATATTTAATAAAAGTATAATTACTGTAAATAATTGTAGAAATTACGCTTCAACAATGCAATTGTAATTGGTCGAATCACCAGAGCCAAATTGGAGACCGTACGATGGTTCCAAAAGTCCGGTGGCAGACTGTTAAAACCAAAAGAGTCTGTGTATTGCAGCCCACTCAAAGTTTCCTTGGAACTAAGAGCCCAAAATGACCAAAATGTCCCCCTTAGTTATGGTCTATAACATGGTAACTTCAGAGGGTGAAACCGTAAATTTACTGGATTTAGTTACCATTACTGTGAATTTAATTTTATTCCAATTTTGTTATCATTGACAATCAATTTTTCTTCCCATGATCGTCTCGTTAACCGACGCAATCTTCTTCATCTGAGTCGTCTGAATCTTCTTTACAATCCATGTCGGTCGCTTCCATTCGCCGTTTAGCTGCTGGAGCTGCCGTAATTGCTGTTGCATCTGGTGGTGCTGTTTATCTTTCGCCGTCGGTTACTTCCAGCGAGAGAGGCGGTCCGATTCTAGATTCATTGAGGCGTAGGCTTGGTGATCCCACTGCTTCCGTACCTTCTCGATCTGTTCAAGAGTCTGTTCTGATTGGAGCTAGTGCTTCTAATCCCCTTGATGTCCTTGTCATCGGCGGTGGTGCCACCGGTACTGGAGTTGCTCTCGACGCTGTTACTCGTGGCCTCCGTGTTGGTTTGGTAGAGCGAGAGGATTTCTCCTCCGGGACTTCTTCGCGGTCAACTAAGCTAATTCATGGAGGTAAATCATATGTTTTGAATTTTGAATGTGGCGTCGGGTCTCGGGAAATTCGGATAAGAAGCTCTCTAAAATCACCGGATTTAGCTGCTATTATCTCACAATTGCGTATTTAACGAGTCGGAATTGAATGGTATGATCATCATTAGATGCTATTGAAGGTGTTGACGAAATTTTGGTGAATGTTTGAATACCAAGAGGAGTAATTGAAGATTCTATAGCTTGTTACTTGGTTTTCTGCGTTTCAGTGTTGAATATACTTGATGCACCAATTGATTAGTGCTCGTTTACACTGTTCTTGATTAGGGGTTCGCTATTTGGAGAAAGCTGTTTTCAATCTTGATTATGGACAGCTGAAGCTTGTATTTCACGCGCTTGAGGAGCGTAAACAGCTCATTGAGAATGCACCACATCTCTGCCATGCTCTGCCTTGTATGACACCTTGTTTTGACTGGTTCGAAGTTATCTACTTCTGGATGGGATTGAAAATGTATGACTTGGTCGCTGGACCACGCTTATTGCATCTGTCCAGATATTACTCTGCACAAGAGTCTGTTGAACTCTTCCCCACTCTTGCAAGGAAAGGGAAAGACAAGAGTTTGAGGGGCACTGTGGTGTATTATGACGGACAAATGAATGATTCACGTTTGAATGTGGGTTTGGCATGTACTGCCGCATTAGCTGGTGCGGCAGTTCTTAACCATGCTGAGGTTGTGTCGCTTATTACAGATGATGCTACTAAGAGAATAATTGGTGCTCGAGTTCGTAACAATCTCACAGGTACGATGACTAGCAACTTTGAATTTGGTGTACCTCTGCTGTGCGATGATTTGTGCAGTTTTTAATAAGATGCTTTATTTCGATAGGCCAAGAATTTGACAGCTATGCAAAAGTAGTTGTTAATGCGGCTGGACCGTTCTGTGATTCCATTAGGAAGATGGTTGATGAAGATAAAAAACCTATGATATGCCCAAGCAGTGGTGTGCACATCGTGCTACCTGATTACTACTCTCCGGAAGGGATGGGTTTGATAGTCCCTAAAACTAAGGATGGTCGTGTTGTGTTTATGTTACCGTGGTTGGGAAGAACAGTAGCAGGCACTACAGACTCTAACACGTCAATCACTCCACTTCCAGAACCACATGAAGATGAGATTCAATTTATACTAGACGCAATCAGCGACTATCTCAACATCAAGGTACGTCCAGCTTCAGCTTAACGGTGAATTATCAAATCAATTCTTGACCTTATTTCTCTTAAGAAAATTTTCAATAGGTTCGACGTGCCGATGTTCTTTCGGCTTGGAGTGGTATCCGTCCATTGGCCATGGATCCAACAGCAAAGAGCACAGAGAGTATCTCCAGAGACCACGTTGTCTTTGAGGAAAATCCTGGTCTGGTGACAATTACGGGTGGAAAATGGACAACTTATCGAAGGTGAGGGAGTTATAGAAAATAGCAGAATCTTGTAGAAAGTTGTGTTATTAAAACCTGTTAGGTAATTCGTTTTCAGTATGGCGGAAGATGCAGTTGATGCAGCAATCAAATCAGGAAAGCTGAATCCAACCAATGAATGTGTAACACAAAAACTACAGCTTCTGGGTTCTTACGGATGGGAACCATCTTCCTTCACAGCTCTTGTACAGCAATACGTGCGCATGAAGAAAACCTATGGTGGTAAAGTAGTTCCTGGAGCAATGGACACAGCAGCTGCAAAGCATTTGTCTCATGCCTATGGTTCAATGGCTGACCGAGTCGCCATCATAGCCCAGGTACGATTCTGTATCAGACTTGTCCTTCCTCACGTCCTCTGGAGATTAACAATTAAGGTTTCGGATTGCAGGACGAGGGTTTAGGGAAACGGTTGGCGCACGGACATCCGTTTCTGGAAGCAGAGGTTGCCTACTGTGCAAGGCACGAGTACTGCGAATCAGCGGTTGATTTCATAGCGAGGAGATGTAGAATCGCGTTCTTGGACACTGATGCAGCGGCACGGGCGTTGCAGCGTGTGGTGGAGATACTAGCAAGTGAACATAAGTGGGACAAGTCGAGACAGAAGCAGGAGCTGCAAAAGGCTAAAGAGTTTCTTGAGACTTTCAAGTCTTCCAAAAACGCACAGTTTCACGATGGTAAACACAACTAAAAGCGGCCTCTCCAAAATTTACACTACTTTGTTTAATTGATTATTTTCCATGTTCAAATTTGTTGGATATTGGGTAGCTACTAGCGAGAACGGATAATTCTGTTCGGACAAAATAATACTAGGATTACTAAATAATACTCATGTTTCTCGAACTATACAATTGTTTTTGTCTTCAAAATGTAATAGTCAAGAGTCCAAGAAGCATGTTTGTTATGTCTTCTCAATCGGGATCTCTATAATTAGCTCACGTTTGTTTTTGAGATTGAGATTCTAAAAGCCAAAAGGTGAATCTTAGATTTCACTTTGTGGTTAGTAATTGTAAAAGCTTGAGATGAATATTCTCTCTATGTGGAAGGAAAATGAACTCCCCTTGGACAGTTTTTATACAACAAAATCTCTACCAAAGAATTTAAACAAAACAATGCTCTCAAAGAAAGGTCTTGGTTCCGTATTAGACAGATGCTCGCCAAACTAGACACATAATTCGAAAACAAACAAAAATATAAAAACTGAGATACTCACGAAACCAGGCTCTTATGGCAGCATTAAGCACGAAGAAAACTGATTATACATTTTATGTTTCTTGCTTCTCCTTCGGGCTGGCTTCCACCATTATAACTTTTTCTGCAGCTTACGAGGATAATGAAACAGATCGGCTGCTCGAGAAGCTTGTTTTATTCACGGTAATCCGTGAATGGCTTGAGGAGTTGATATTAATGAGAAAGAATTTCCAAAAGACGGGACTGAGCATCCGGAGGTGTATCTCTTCCAGGAACACTGACCTTTAGAAGATTGGAATACCTGCAAGCCAAAGAATTCGATTTCAATTAGTAAATTAAAAGAAATTTCGATTAGATGGTATTCATATTGATAAGTTTGAGGTCAAAAGGAATGAGAAGCAGACTCTGTGGGTGTAAACAGTTGGTCGTGTTCTGCTATGAATGCGAGTAACGCCTGCAAAACATTTGATAATCATTTATTTTCCGGGTCATAGTATTTGTTAAAAAACCCAAAGGTGAAACAAACAGTAATCTGTTTTTTTTTTGTTTGCTTACTTCGAATGGCATGTTCAATAGTTCAAAGTAAGTACGGACACGATCTAGGCTCTGTTGTACGGTATCACCATCGATATATGGAATAGCTGCCACGGCCTGCAGTGTAAATACACAGAAATGAAGTTAGTGAATGCTATATAGGTAATTAATAAGAATAGCGAATTGATCTTACCTGTTCCAATGCAATAGTGTTCCGACATATTTGTTGAACCCCAAAAAGGTTGATTGATCTCAGGTCAGCCAAAGCCTAGAAAATTATGTAATAAGACATTGTCACGGTTTAGAAGATGATGATAACCTATTGGATATCGAATTTTATAGAGTATCATATAAACAAGAAGTACCAAAGAGCTTATAATTCCCATTACCGTAAATAAAAAAAAAGGTTTAAGAGACAAAGAAGAGGTGTACCTTAATGGACGCATTTGCTGCAATTCCACAAATGCCACCAAAAACATAATTGCGCTTCTCACCAGAGATGAAAGGCGCCATTCCGTCGTCCCTACGTGTTATCTTTGAACAAAGAGGAAGCATAAGAAACTTCGTGCAGATATATAGGGGTGAAAAGACTATCATCTCGCACCAGTTCCGAATTACATTGGACACTAAACAAGTATGTAAATTCACAGCTATTTAAGATGACTTCCTCAGTTGCCTAACTAGATTCTCTCAGTAGAAGAAAGTGTATGCATGAATTTTTTTTTAAGTACATAGAGAGAATTACATAACTAACCTGTGAAGTGAGAGTTATCACAAAGTCGTCCGGCTCTTCAGCATCCTCATCATCCAAGTATTCCCTATTCGTCATTTCCTATTCAACACCATAGTATTTCGTACGTTTACAGGGCATAGATAAAAATTATCGTAGTCAAGCCACGTATGGGAACATCCATCACGTACCTGAAGATGAAAGACTGTTTCTAATTGCATCTCAACACGAAGAACCTTTAGGCAGTCAGTTGCAAGTTTTCTGTACTCCTCAGCAAATGATGCCAGATTCCTAGGAGAAGCTGCTTGATTCCTGATATTACCTTCAGCTTGGCTAGCCGCACGAGGAATAGTTTCTCCAAGCCTAAAGATTTTGGGAAATCAAAACTTCAGAAGGAGTTTTCATTTTTTCCCTGTTAGGGAGGGAGAACAGACTATTCTCTTGCTCCACATAATTTAGGAGCACGATAGAAAGGTAAACGCAACATTCATGAAGACTCATCAAACTATACAAGCCTCTCTTTTACATTGAACGCAAAGGTTCGTGAGTTTCTTTAAGATTGGAGAGGAGACTACAGCGACCAGTTTAGCCCTCTTACCTATTCTACTTTTTACTATGTATGCCCCTTTTTCATTCTTTATATAACATTTTAGAACTTTCCACTTTTCCTTGTGTCCTTATAACATCGTGATGTACTCAGAGATGAGAACAAGCATGACAGGATGAGGCGTGCATAAGGAATTAATCCACTGAACTCACCACTCAATAGAGTCTGCCACGTATTCAAGCGAGTCACTAAGAGAGGCTAACAAAATCAGTTTGTTGTCATCACGAATGAGATTATCCTGTAAGAAACACACTTAGTTAAATAATACCTTCACCGGGTAAAGTTTTTAATTAGATGGAGTTTCTGACAACAAATGAAATGAACCTGCTTAATAGGTCGCAAACTCAAGAATAGTTCACTGAGTTCGAAGTCAGTGTCAACAGCATCAGAGTGAGAAACAGCATGGTTAAGCAGAAATGGCAGACACGCACTTGCTGCATCAAGTCGCATCAACTTTTCAATGTCATGCCTCCCAATGAGCATGTAACTGAGCTTCTCTAGAACAGCCTATTATATATACAATGGGACCAATGGTCAGAAAAGTGTGTACGAAGGAAAAATACAACGGTTTACAATTAGGGAAACTAACGATGCATCATTTTGTAAGAAAATGGTGTATGGAAACGCTATTAAAGATGGGAAAAAGGTGCATATACGGCCCTGAATCCATATTCTTATGTCCATCTCTCTAAGTCATACTTTCTCTTAATGATTGCTTCTAAGCATAGAATGCCAAGTTCTACTACATTCTCACAGGTGGTAATATAAGCTACACTTGCACCGTGCGCTACACAAGACAGTGCCAAAAGCCTAATACTGTTGCTACTTAACTAAAGTAGGTTACATTTTAAATAGACCAAACTGAACTCTAGCTGGTTACACAATGTTCACCCTTTTCATCATCTTAAGCGACACCTCAATTATTCTTGACTCTAAATCCACATCCATGTCATCTAATTCATACACCTACGTTTGAATTTTTGAAATCACATTACGCTGTCAAAACTACTTTTTAATGTAAGGATTTTCGGCTATAAGTCAAACCCCTAAACCAGATGCCAAACATATAACATAGATTAGAATAGCCAAAGAGGACAAAGAATAATAGAGGGGGAAAGATCCATGCCTCCATGTATGATGTTCGACATCTCTCAAAAGTTCTCTCAAGAAATGTCTGAACATACTTCACAAGGTCAGTAGCAAATTTAGGCATGGCTTGAGCCCAACCAAGAACCTGTACATAGTGAAGAGGAAGAAGCTTCATCAAAACAGAAATATTTTGAAGCTTGTGAACATAAAATGAATTAAATGATGAAATGGAAGTAACCCCTACACTGATCCATTCTTTTAGGAAGATCAAAACTAAAACTAACCAACAGAGTTAAGCTTGCAGTTCAAAACAACAGATGACTTGCCTCTTTTGCAAGGAGATCTATTGCCAAAAGACCTTGTAAGATAGGTCGGCCCTTTTCTATGGTTGTGGTGTAAGTTGTAGTTGTATGTGCACGGGGACGAAATGCAGCAGCGCCTGCAAAATGATTTGAGAGTCATGGGATTCTAACCTTCAATCTAAGCATACACATTGACATTACTGATATTTCGTTTTTACAGATGAGTAAATGCATAAATTCCTATCACATATTTCTTCCCAAGGAATTTTTCTGCAACAATTTTTCTGAAGACGGTTTAACTTTTCATGAAACTGCCATACCCTATTTGGCAGACGAATTCAGTTAGTTTTGCAAGCAAATTCTTGTATTACTACCAAGTGCTGATAAAACTCCAAGTCATTGGGGCCAAACTAACAGCTCACCTTTCAAGATGCAACTCTATGTATACGGTATACCTTTAGATTATAGTTACAGTAAAATAGAAACAAAAAATTAAATGACTATAATCTACGGGGTTTACTTGATATAGCTTGCTGGACCCCTTTTCTATAGTCCACAAACATTGTCGGTAACAGGTGGTCCTTCACAAAGTTCTCAGTGAATGTAAGCAATCCGTCATTCCTGCATTTTGAAAACTGTATGGTGAAAATACTAGTAATTTCTCAACATTCTGAGAAAACAATAATTCAACTTTCATAGTGGACAGCGAGCAAGCTTTGTCAGAATGGCAGCCTGTGAAGACGAATGGAATTTTTGAACTTACACAAGCTGGGAATGCTTTTTGGGCAACAATGAAGTAATTTTATCTGTAAACTGCAAGACACATAAGATCATAAGTTTACTGAAAAACAGTTGACATTCAATGAAAAAGCTTAATTAATCCAGAATCAAAACCTGAAGGACAGGCCGGTATATAGATGCAGCTAGATATATTCCTTGTTCAGGCAAAACTGCTGCAGATCCATAACCTTCCTGCGATGCATTTGGAGCCCTCCTTCCCCAGCCTTGACGAATGAGATCAGCTCCTGCAAACCGCAGATAACGTCATTAAGTCTACTAAAGACATTATAACTAAAGAAAAGTCAAGATGGATAATAGTTACCCTGATTAGATATAGATACAGTTGCATCTGTAAACCGAAACGTGAATGTTAGCCCATCTTCAGGTGCATCCCTGCAGCCCACATCATCAATCAAAAGCATCAATATTACCAACTACATTGCAGAGTTTCACATGCATATCTTTCATATAGACTTGCCAAGCACTATTGATTCTGAAGCGAACGCAACTTGTTTTGTATATTAAAAAAAATTCAAACTTTCCTAAATTGACATCTAGACAAAGAGCTTAAATTCAACAACCTCAGACAGGCTAAAAATCCAATAACCAAAGATGTCAAATCTGTGGTATACTCTTCAGGGCCCCACTTTACTAGCACGCTGAAAAGAATCTTAATGACAGCTATCTAAATTTAGGTTTCGTGAAACCCTCTTCTTAGATCAACAGAAGAAATCTCTGCTGTAATATTGTCCCTATTTTTTCGAATGACCACATTAAGTGATTTACAGCCCTATGAAAAATGCTTGTACATGAAACCAGGCTTATAAGAACAACAATCTAATACGTCTAACTCTTGGGACATGTGTTATTGTTTATGTAAAGTCATCTCAGTATAAACTACCAAATGATTGAGGGTCACTTGCCTTTTGTCTTTCTTGGGAGACTTCTTTGCAAGCTTAGCAGTTTGTGCAGCAGCATCAGCTGAAGCAGCTTCTGGTGTTGCTCGCAAAATCTCACATATGAGTTGTTGGCATTCACTCTTCATCATCAACACAAAGAATTTCAATAAGCTTAAGTATGAGAACCAGTAGTTCAATGTGAATTTGTAAACATTTAGCTTCACGACAATTTAGATATTTGGAAACTAATAGTCGGACCTGTAAGACTGTCAAGGGAAAACTGATAGTGTAGCCTCCAGTAACTTGGGATGCTTCAGAATCGGTGTTCCAATTCACATCAGTAGGCAATGACTTTGGTGTGTTAATGTCATGTTGTGTAGCCTTCGACTCCAGAAGCTCTCCAATAACAACATGATTTTCTATAGAAGCAACAGTAAGAGAAATTTTGAGATTTGACTAGAGAAAATGAAATATTGACATGAGTTTAAACTTTGGATTGCTCACCAAATATCTTGACAATAGTATCCAAAATTGAGTCAAGAAGTTCTCTTGCTGCAGCCTGCGCTTTGCCTCCAGGAGCCATGAGAGGCGAAACAGGGCTCACAGCCAGGTGAGTTACTGAATTTGATATCCCATTTTGAGGCTTCTCTTTTGATAACCTGTAGGCTTCTGACTGTCCTTTAGTAAAATGCATACCAGTAGCTACAGTTCGATCACCCTGACTACAGGCAGACTTTGACAAATTTTTAGTCTCCATATGGGCTTTAATCTTGGATGTTATGATCTCATGAATTGTGGGTCGAAGTTTTTGGCTGCAGGTGAACACAAAGACATCACTAAGATAACGGAATGTAGTTATTTCCATCAAGAAACATTTTTGGATGGAAAACTAGCAATATTTGAGCAGTATTTGTGAATTATTCATCTTTAACTTCAAGAATGATAATGGTCCCTGGTCTAAAAAATTACACATATACATTGGATAAAGATATAATGGCCGGGGGGAAATAAGTTAACTAATGAAATAAGGCTATCTGCTAGCGATCTAACACTAAAAGATATTAAAGGAGTAAATTTTCTGTAACCATATCCAGGTTTTAAACATTAACAGTAGCATTTTTAAAACCATTTAAAGAATGAAAGATATTAGAAAGCCAACCATATGATAGCACCAGCAGCTGCAACTTTGCCAAGCATGCAGAGACACTGAACAAGGGTCTGTAGATACTTCACATGCAGTGGATCATCACTCTTTCTCAATGCTTCCTGAAGCAGGAGAAATAGAAATGTCATAACACTGAAAAGACTGGGCGGAAAATATGTTATATGATCGTGTCACAAGCACATACAATAAATTCGTCGGGAGTGGAGCCATAAAGCCAAGGCGGAAGTTGATAAGAAAGCAATTTATTATCAGTGCCATTCCTGACTGTATCTGTGGTGGCTTCATCCTGTTCTACAGAGTCCTCCTCATCATGTCCATCGAATGATGAACTAAGAAACACAATGTGATATGATAAGATAAGATAAGATACGATAAACAAACATTACTGAATTCAAGGAATGACAAAACAAGCATAGAAACCAGAACAAAGGTAACACAGAACCTAAGGTATACAGAGCAACTTTTGCCATAATCAATTTACAGTGTAGTTACTTCTAGCAAAAATGATTTTAATGAAGGAAATTACTGAAAATTATCCACATGATGATTAGAGAATTGATCCAAGTATGATGATCTCAATATTATCAACAAAGCCAAGAGAGCCTCTGGAGAAATTGACAGTTACTAAAGAATGATCACTCTGAATAAATTTATTATTTATATACAGAAAAATGTTCCTTATATCAATGAAGAATAAACTGAAAGGAAAGGGTGCTAAAATCATACCCTTCATCATTAGAAGCTGTTTTATATGAACCATTTGTGAGCCCTCTAACACCAAACTGACTATCACCTTTCAGTGTCCGTGTTCTACGAGACAGTGGTTGTGAGCTCATTCGACTGGCTGCAACAGCTGTTGTTGTTGGTACTTCATCATCTCTTTCATATATGCTTGATGAAACTGAACTGCAGCATAAACAAAGTTTAGAACAGAAGATTGTGCACTGAGGGAAGTGATGAGGCACACTTTCAAGCAAGCAAGCCACTTGAACCAAGAATAAAAAGCAGCACTTCTTCTGAAATTCATTTATAGAAACAGGAAAAACCTACCTGTATTCACCTCTATTGTATAGATGTGCATGCAAATCATCAAGAATTTTGAAGAAAAGAGCTCCCCGCAACTTAGTTAGCTCAGATCTGACATCTTGAAGTGCACCAACCTAGGTGAAAGTACCAGAATATCTATGAGTATAACATCCAAGTGAACAGTACATACTTCGAACAGCGATCATTCCAAAGTCTCAATGAAATTAAATGATAACAGATCCCCTTTAACGGATTTAATTCAAAAAAAACCCTAGAGATCAAAATTGACAACTAAATGGGAAGAACAACATTGTTCTCATGAGATTGTTTTTCCAGCAATTGTTAACAGTGAGAGTAAGTGAATTACAGTTTGAAGCCCCTCACGCTCGAGCATCAGAGACGACTGGAGATACACTTGAACAGCAGCGTATAACTGCTTATCAGCAATGAGCTTCTCAATACGAGATGGAACCTGTTTAATGTTTCAAAAGGCAGAGCGACCATTTTCACATCAGAAAAAGCAGGTTCTTTTAATTAGCTCAAAGTGAAAGAAAGTAAGTACAAATATTTCAACCATATCAACAAAAGTATCATCAGAAATACAGAATGCAACATGAATGCAGTATTGAACTTCGGAGCAGCGCAGATACATAGCAAGCACTGTCCACAAAATATCAACTAAAAAGTGTTATGGCTAACCAACTAACCTTAGCAATGCCCTCTATTTGATCCAAAAGTGAGATTATGTGCCGCAATGTAACAGAACGGTACCAGAGCTGATGTAATTGTTTATTGCGTGCACCCAAGCTCTGCTTTGCTTCTGCCAAATCTTGCTTCAAGTCGTCAATTTTTTCAGTGGACTCACTGAATAATCGCAAGATCTGATGAGGAATACATTGAAAGCATAGCAAAAGAATAGAGAAAATTAAAATCAAGGTAAATCATAAATGAACTTTTACTAGATAAATTATCTCTTGAATACAGAAGTTTTCGTCCAAAAGAAATTCTAAATTTAGAAATCATAGACACAGCCATCATTTAGTATGTCTATTAGATATATATTTTTGGTTAATCAAACATGTAATACAGAACTAAATACACAGCAACATAGGTTGCTGCTTGAGGAAAGAAAAAAAAGGCATTATCCAATAAGAGGAAGAGCTAATAGATGTTAGAAACCTGGGAGTAATTTTGAATAGCTTTGTTAAAACCACCATGATAAGCATGCACAACTTCATCTACAACCTCCTCGACAACATCACTTTGTTCCTTTAATATATGAATGTCAGCTTCACGGTCTTTTGACGTCAGGATATGCACTACATGTGGCAAAGAATCAAATCGTGCAGCAGCCCAGCTCTCATCAATTCGGGCCAGCTCCTCCCTGAGGTACTGCAATGACCAGTACCGCTCAGGCACAAACATACATCCATGAACTCCAAAAAAAAACACAACGAAATGGAGAGTGGTATTTCACTCTATTTCTTGATTAGCTCTCGTATCACTTCTTCCAATTAACTCGAACCCCAAGTTGAAGAGATTTAAAAAAGATAACCAACATACTTAATGTCTCTATAAATTCCTAAGGGGATGAAAGAACACCACTGAACCAAACAATTTCCCCTCAAAGGCCGAACTTATGGTTTATTAACTCAACTAGGAGTGAGGAAAGTGAGACTTACAGTTTTATCCGAAGGTACAGGCAAATCATTGAAAATCCCCATGCTGGCGAACTCACTCGGCTTGGCTTATTATAGCCCGATTGAGTGTTCCTCAGCACATTCCAATCAAGCTCTCTAGCTGAAAGCAAAAGTTCAAAACCCAACACGAGTTAAACACATTCATGAGCTAGAGACCTACTTTTTAAAATAGTCTTATGATGAATAACGAACAATACACAGTTTAGTAGCCACAAAGTACAATACAAAGAAGCAAGTGGACCGATAAGAGGACATAGAATTCAAGTCAGGAGAACAAAATGTAAAACAATTCAATCATCACACCTTCAGCGAAAGATCTAAACCATAAGCATAGAATAATAATCGAATTACATGAAAATTCGAACTGAATGCGAGACTATTGGCGTATACTGAAATCGGGAAAAACCAATCAAACACTACGTCTGAAAGTAGATCTAGATAGAAGAATTGAGAAACGAGATGAATTTCAGCAACGAATCTTACCTGGATGAGCGCGTACCTCGATCACGAATAGAAAATCTAATCTCGAAGTAGAAATGAGAAAAATCTAAACGCGTTGTTCTCGTTCCAAGTTCTTCTAAATTTCACAGACTTTTCTTCTCTAATTTTGCTGTTTCTGTTCTACTTTTCCCTTGCTTTCTGTTTTTCCCCAAATTTTTTTTACATCAGTAAACATAATTTAAAAAAAAACAATTTTAGGAGATAATAATAATACGTGTTTTACATGATGGTACATGTTTTATACATGAATCCATCGACGAAGACAGTTCTATAAACAAAGCTTATTGAATTTATGTAATTTAGAAGCTTGTACTAGATTTTTAATGGATGTTTTCGAATTCTTTGAGGGTTTTGTTACGACGCTACAAAATAGTTATCATAATCACTTATAATTAAGGTGCGGCTTGATAGATAAACTAAATTGTGGGGGCAATTCGTAAGAAATAAATCTTAGGGGGTAGATTACTAAAAGGCAAACTAATACTACGTAAGTTGCTCCTGCGTGACCTTATTAAGAATAAACTTAATCAAGTAACCAAACAATCTTTTTCTTCTTCTTTCATCTGTTTCTTTTCCTCTTCTTGTCGACCACTCTCCTGGGAGACGGCGAGGGAACGATGAACCCACCGGAGAAGAGCCAAGATAATGTCTCTTCTGTATCGAATTCTCAAGTTTCTACTCTTTCTCCACAGTCGAACTCGAACACGAGTATAGGAACAAGTTTGAATCAGTTTCCGAATTCGATCTCCACCTCGATCTCTAACCCTAGTTTTGAGCAGATGGTCTCTTTCTCCGCGCCAAAGAAACGAAGAAGAGGCAGGTCTCAACGCTCAGCGTCGTCATTTCATAGCCTCCCGGTTCCAAATGTCGGTGTTTTTCCTGTTAACAGTAATTTCGTGTCGTCTTCAGCTTCTCCATCCGGTAGATTGGACGTAGAGGTCAATGGATCGAACCAAACTGTGAAAAATTATCCTGGAATTGGTGATGAGATCATCACGATCAATAAAGAGGCTACCACCGAAGCTTTGCTAGCTCTCACAGCTGGTTTTCCAGCTGATACGCTTACAGAGGAGGAGATCGAATTTGGTGTGGTTCCTGTGGTTGGAGGTATTGAACAAGTGAATTACATCTTGATTAGGAACCACATCATATCTAAATGGCGAGAAAATGTATCTAGTTGGGTCATAAAGGAGATGTTTTTTGATTCGATTCCTAAACATTGCAGAAGTCTGTTGGATTCAGCTTATAATTACTTGGTTACACATGGATATATCAACTTTGGTATAGCACAGGCTATTAAAGACAAGACTCCTGCTCAATCTAGCAAGTCTAGTGTGCTTATAGTGGGTGCTGGATTATCTGGTTTGGCTGCAGCTAGGCAGCTGATGAGATTTGGGTTTAAAGTCACGGTTTTAGAAGGTAGGAAACGACCTGGTGGACGGGTTTATACCAAAAAGATGGAAGGTAACAGGGTAGGCGCTGCAGCGGATTTAGGTGGAAGTGTTTTGACTGGAACTTTAGGAAATCCTCTAGGGATCATAGCGAGACAGTTGGGTGCTTCTCTTTATAAGGTACGAGACAAGTGTCCTCTTTATAGAGTGGATGGTAAACCGGTTGATTCAGATCTGGATATGAAAGTTGAGGTAGCTTTTAATCAGCTTCTAGACAAGGCAAGTAAACTTAGGCAGTTGATGGGCGATGTTTCCATGGATGTCTCCCTTGGGGCAGCACTTGAGACATTCAGGCAAGATTATGGGGACTCTGTGGCCACCGAACAGATGGGTTTGTTTAACTGGCATCTTGCTAATTTGGAATATGCTAATGCAGGCTTAGTGTCAAAGCTCTCTCTTGCATTCTGGGATCAAGATGACCCTTACGATATGGGTGGAGACCATTGCTTTCTGCCTGGTGGAAATGGAAGGCTGGTTCAGGCGTTGGCTGAAAATGTACCAATCTTATATGAGAAGACCGTCCAAACAATCAGATATGGAGCAGGTAGTGTAAAGGTTATTGCTGGAAATCAAGTGTATGAGGGTGATATGGTGCTGTGTACAGTTCCCCTTGGTGTTCTGAAGAATGGATCCATCAAATTTGTGCCTGAATTACCTCAGAGAAAACTTGATTGTATAAAGAGATTAGGTTTTGGGTTACTGAATAAAGTTGCAATGCTCTTTCCTTATGTATTTTGGAGCACAGATCTTGATACCTTTGGGCATCTTACTGAGGATCCGAACTATCGAGGTGAATTCTTTCTGTTCTATAGCTATGCGCCAGTTGCTGGTGGTCCTCTCTTGATTGCGTTGGTTGCGGGGGAAGCTGCTCATAAGTTTGAGACAATGCCACCCACCGATGCAGTGACTCGTGTTCTTCAGATTCTTAGGGGTAATAGATTTACTGTCTATTGGTCGTAAATTAATTAAATTTGACTTTTACCTGCTAATATCAATCTTCAGGAAAACTACTTTCTATTTTCCATTTTAACCCTAGTACACAGGTCCAGAATAATTAGATTTGGATTTGTATTTCAGATTTGTTGAAGTTGATGCTAACGTCTGATACAATTTATATTTTAATGAACGTCAGGTATTTATGAACCTCAAGGGATAAATGTCCCTGATCCACTTCAAACAGTCTGCACCAGATGGGGTGGGGATCCATTCAGTTTAGGATCTTACTCTAATGTTGCAGTGGGAGCTTCAGGCGATGATTACGATATATTAGCAGAAAGCGTGGGAGATGGAAGGCTATTCTTTGCTGGGGAAGCCACGACAAGGCGATACCCTGCAACCATGCATGGAGCCTTTGTTACTGGTCTGCGGGAAGCTGCAAACATGGCCCAATCTGCAATGGCCCGAGGCATAAGGAAAAGAATAGATAGGAACCCATCAAAAAATGCTCATTCTTGTGCCATTCTCCTTGCAGATTTATTCAGGGACCCTGATCTGGAATTTGGGAGTTTTTCTATAATCTTTAGTAGGAGGAATCCGGACCCAAAATCTCCTGCGATTCTTAGGGTAACTCTAAGTGAGCCACGTAAGAGAAACGAGGACCCAAAAGCAGATCAGCACTCAAACAAGATACTGTTTCAGCAGCTTCAGTCTCATTTTAACCAGCAGCAACAGATTCAGGTGTACACATTATTAACTAGGCAACAGGCTCTTGACCTGAGAGAAGTCAGAGGTGGTGATGAAAAGAGACTCAATTATCTTTGCGAGACACTTGGAGTAAAACTAGTAGGAAGAAAAGGTCTTGGTACTGGAGCTGATTCCGTCATTGCTTCTATCAAAGCTGAGCGAACCGGTCGCAAGCCACCATCATCATCCCCAGGCACAAAATCTGGTTAGTCTCCGTAAATTCTGATTTGATTACTCCACACTTACGGATAGAACCAATAGTAACATCTTTAACTTGTTCAATATTGAGAAGGTCTACTAAAAGCGAAATCCGGTGCATTGAAGCGGAAATTGATCAGGTAAGATACAAGGTCTTATGTACACTAATTTCTCTCAGTTATTAAAGAACATTTATTAAACTATTTCCTGCACAGAAGGATTAAAGGACCAGTGCCGCTAAAGCAAAGTAACAATGGCGTCTCAGAGACTATAAAATTTGAGTCTTTAGATAATGGCAAAGCCTCAGAGAAACCCACAGTAGTAGAGCCAATAGGAAGCAGCAGCATTCAAGAGGAAAGCAAGGTGTTGGGCACAGGAGCTGCATCAAGTTCCGGTATACATTTTTCTTAGCTTGTGTCCCCTCTTGGGAGTGTTGATTTACATAGAATAATAACACGTATAGGTAGTTCCTTAAATGGAGAGACGATGAAAAAGATGACGGATGATTGAACAATTCCCGCTTATTGGAGAATCCGTATTTGATGGAGACAAAGAACATCCGTAGTTCTGGTCTCAGCTCCTATCAAGCGGAGCCACTGGAGAGAGATATGGCCGTCCGGTGACAAGTTAACACTACACGGAGCCACTGAGGAGAGATATTGCCGTCCACTACACAACAATGAGCTGTGACTCACTCTTTCTAAAACCTCAATTCTCTGCAGATGGAGCCTCATCCTTTCTCTACATTGTGATTGTATTGTAGTGAGCTAAATTACAGATGCTTTAGTAGAATGCTCATCTTGTTAATAAAAGATACTCAAGTGACTAGATAATCTGTAGTATGTAATCAAATGATTTTATTTGAACATAACAGAAAATGTTTGATTTTTCCTTGCTTTTATTACACGATACTGTACATTTATATCTAAACAAGAAGAAGGAAAAAAAAATCAACTCCTGACAACCAAAAAAAACGACAAATGAAGAAGAAGAAGATTCATCAAAGCGACGATGACGAGGACGACACTTTCTACTATCGTTATTCCTCCGTCGCTGCACCACCACCTTCGAATTCTAGACAACAACAATCCTCTTCCTCCGCCAAATCATCAGCTTCTGGCGGCGGATCTGGCGGCTTAGCTCCTTCTAAGTCGACGCTTTACGTCTCCAATCTCGATTTCTCTCTCACCAATTCCGATATCCACACGCTCTTCTCAACCTTTGGCAAGGTCGCGCGAGTTACTGTTCTCAAGGATCGTCAGACTCGCCGCTCTCGTGGCGTTGCGTTCGTTCTATATGTCTCTCGTGAAGATGCGGCTAAAGCGGCGAGTTCCATGGACGCGAAGATCCTTAACGGCAGAAAATTGACGGTTTCGATTGCCGCTGATAACGGACGAGCATCGGAGTTTATTAAGAAGAGAGTGTACAAGGATAAATCCAGGTGTTATGAGTGTGGAGACGAAGGACATCTTTCGTACGAGTGCCCTAGAAATCAGTTGGGTCCAAGGGAGAGACCACCGCCTCCGAAGAAGAGGGGGAGGCGGAAGGAGGAGGAAGATGAGGCTGATGAACGGGCTTGGTCTGCTCCATCATTGGCTGTAGCGGAGGAAGGACTTGAGGAGGAGAATTGGGCTTCGGTGGTGGATAATGAAGCTGGTGAAAGGCTGAGAATGAGAGAGGCGGAAGAAGAAGAAGAGAGGAGAAAGAAGAAAAAGGAGAAGAAAGTTAGTTACTTTAGTGATGAGAGTGATGATGAAGATTAGATTTTTAGATTGATCTTCTGGTATGTGACTACTCTGAAAGCACTCGAATTAGAGAGAAAGAGAAAGATTGATCTCAAAGCTCATGAACATATTCACTTTTCCTTTGGGTTTCAGATTCTGGGTTTGAGTTAATCTGGTCTTGTCTTCATATGAGATCATGTTTTGATGAGCATGGTTCTTTTGTTCAAGAAGTTACCTTTCACTACAAACACAACTTTTTGTGAGTTCATGGTTTGAACTTTGAAGATTACATTGTTGTTCATCATTCCATACCTGCTCTTGATTCGAAGATTACACTCTAAGGGAACAATTCATTGTATACTACAACTTATAGAGTTATAGATAGTGAAATCATTTTCAGGTATTTGAATTTTGAAACAACTCCAATCAGAGCAAATGAGGTTTGATCTAAACTAGGGTAAATTCAAATTTTCTGCAAGTTTCTGTCTTGATCTAGTGTTGTCTACACTTGATATTTGATTACATTCTTGTACATCTCACTTCTTTATTTTATAACTACACTCGTACAATATATTTTGGGTTATGCCCAATTTGTAGTCCTGTTGCAGAAAACTGAAGAATTTCAAAGCTGTCTTTCTCACTCAAAACTTTCAGCTTGAACCGCTCCTAGTCTGCATAGAGAACAAGTGTTTGATTGTTTTATGCATATCGAAATTCAAGACCATAGCTGACTATAGTGCAACATATTTGAGATTCACTAACCACTAACTCATGATCTCCCATGATTTCTTCAGTCAATTCAAAGATAGATTTATCAGCACTGTTCGGAACCAGAGCTGCAAACACAACTGGTTCCAGTTCTGCATTAGAATTTGGATCCACCAGTTATAAAAAAGACATGCATACATTTAGAGTCTTTCTGTCATTTCTTTTTAATTCATATCGAACTTGTAGGTACCAGTTTCTGGGAATGCATCAATAAACATCATCATCTCCTCTCCTGTCAAACCAGATAAGAAGCAGATACGAGGCAGTGACTCCGCAATCTGCCATTGGATTTATGTAAGCAACAACACAAAGGAAGCTTAAATGGAATTTCAAAGCCACATACTTTCACTCTCTTCAGGTCAGGCTGTTTTGTGTTAACTGCTTCCCATAGCGGACGCGGGATCATTTCTTCTGTGCACAACACAATCTGGAGTTTTCCTCCAAACAACAACATGAGAAGGTATTTATAAAATCTCAAAAATCCAGGACCTTGCAAGAATCAGATTACCTCCATGAATTCACCATCGAGCTCCTTAAGAAACTCTTGTATCTGCATTACAAGATGGTATATTAATCCAAAGACTCCAAAAGCTTTTCAAAATGTGATTTGTGTATCCATTTCCATTACCTTTTGTGCTTCATGGAATTGAACGCCAAGCAACAGCAGAACCTGCAAAAGAGGATATAACGGAAGTGTTTGTTATGAGTTATGATCATAGACTACTAACAGTAAACAAAGATTTAAAAGGGTGAACGAAACTGACTGGAGGGCCGAATCGAGGATCTTGAGGATCCAAAGGTACAAACTTAGAATCCTCTTCGAGTGTTTGTGGAATATCTTGGGCTGAATCTCTAACATAGAGCTTTGGCTTGAGCTTTGTGCTTGTGTGGTGAGGTTTGTTCTTTGTCCATAACAAAGAAGACGTAGGTAACCCAAAGATGCGAGATCTGAGTAAGTACGTATCTGAAGATGATGAAGACGATGAAGTTAGCTTTGAGATTGCAAACCCCAACGTAGTAATCGACATTGCCATTCTCTCATCTCTGCTATCTTCTTGCCTTTTGGATAAAATCGTTCTTGTAGCCAATTATATTCTGCCATGTGTCATGTAGGGACTCAGCAAAACTGTACTGTGTTTTTGTTTTCAATATGAAACCTGCTAAATTACATTACAGTGTTCATTTCAATCAACACAATCTTTTAAAAATGTAATCCTTACAAATTTTATTACAAAAACACATCGTTTCGTATCTGTAATTTGCTTTTAGAATTATAAGTTTTCAGTGTCAATCAGAGTTTGGTATTTATCAGAAATTGGACAACCCCTACATATAAGAAGATCAAATAACCCAAATGTTTAACAAAACCTTGTTTTATAGTAATTCCTGCAACACATAGAAGAGAGATGGGATGATCACATCTCAGCAACCAGTTCCTCTTCTCCGTCTGCAGCCACAGTAGCATCTTTTACTAGTGAATTCTCCATCCATCGCTTCAGCATGTTCAACGCAACTTTTGGTTGATCCATTGGAACCATGTGTCCTGCATCTCTCACCTGTGTTTTTTTTGTTTGTTTGAATTATCAACATTCTGTTTAGTTTTATAAGAAAACCATCAGAACCATATAAGATTGTACTAAGAAAATCCCACCGACCTTAAGGAAACTGAGTTGTTCGTAAGTCTTTAACAAGCCTGCTTCTTTGCCATCCACCATATACGGAACTTCTTCAGCCCCTCCAAAACCCGCTTTCCCTGACCACTCCATTGCATTCACCCACCTCGAGTTACCTGCTCCAGTTTTAGATATATCATGGTCTCTGGATTTGAACATATAATAATACATGTGAATATGAGTTACCTAAGTACAACACGACCCGGCTTTTAGTGTGATTCAACAGCTTTACACTAGTCATATATCTTTCTAATATTGCTTCTTTTTTGTATTACTAATTAAATTGATTTTGCTTTAGTTAATAGTTCAACTTTATGTATACAATTATTTCCATGTCTGTGTTCTATGTTTTTGGAACTTACCGAGCCAATTGCAGATAAGATCATATTCTCCGGCATACACAAGAAGGCTTACTCCATCTTCCAAGAGTGTAGGAATTCCAACCTCGAGATTCCTCATCCAATCTACAAGCATTGCCTGATAGACTGTAGTACTGCAGGAGACAAAATCTATGTCCCCAACACCAAGAGACTTCCTTACAGATTTCAAATTCAAAAATTTCTCCATCTTTGAGAAATCGTAGCACAGGGTCCCCTTGCACTTCTTCCTGATGTCGTAATACTACACAAGAAATGCAATATTACTCTATAAATGGACATTACTTGAATGCGGAAATATTAACGCAATTTCTTTCTACATAGAAATGGTTTGGCAGGAAGAATACTATTTAGAAATGCAGTGAGCAATAAAACAAAACAATCATTTTGGCTTACGTTAATTCCAACAGCATGACTTATTACACCACTGAACAAGGTATTGCAAACAAGATATGATGCCAAACAAGAAGCTGTGCCATCAGTACCTGAAAACCACCCCCAAAAATATAAACATAGAGGATCCACATAGAGAAAATTTAAAGTCAATTTGATAAGGAAAACGGGAGGAAGTACCGCAAAGCTTAAGTGAGAGTTCACACAGAGGGACAATCTTCTCTAAGCGGTCATGCTGTGATTTCGTGATTAATTTCATCTCTAGAGCATAATCAGGATAGGCTGGGTATTGGATTGCTGGATTTGTAAGCCCATTTCCAATGGCGAATCCCTGCAAGATTATCCTTGTGAGTAACAAACTTTCAATTAGCAACTTACGAGGGAAACAAAGAAGAATTACATGCCTTGAGGTTAACATGAACCCCCTCATTAGCCTTGTTTCCTTTATGGACTCTGGAAGCAAAAGCCGGAATGTAGTGCCCAGCATATGACTCTCCAGTTATGTAAAAGTCATTTTTTGTGAAACTAGGGTGTTCCGCAAAGAAAGCCTGAGGTAACATCACGAAAGATATCACATCTTGTGTCAGCTAAAAGTAAACATAGGCGAATTCCCAATTTTCCAGGCTTAAGAAAAACATAACATCCAAGTCGAAGCTTGAAAGCAGAATACGGCTGAATAAAAAAGGAATCCGAGAAAAAATACAGTGACCAAACCTGCAGAAAATCATACAGATCATTGCTAACTCCGTCTTCGTCATGACGGAGATCACTTTTGTCTGTGGTGTAGCTGAAACCAGTTCCTACAGGCTGGTCAACATACAGAAGATTGGAAACCTGCAATAAAAATTCTCAATCAAGTCTCATCAGCAAAAAATCAAGAGCATTACGACGAGTTGGGAAATAGTTTACAAAGATTATAGTATAAGGTAATACCTGATCCCATCCATACTCATTCCAAGCAAGAGACATGTTATTAGTGATCTTGAAAGGACCATTCTCGTAGAACATAGCCAACTCACTGCTACACCCAGGCCCTCCAGTCAACCAAATCACAACAGGATCATCCTTCTTGTTGCGTGACTCGAAGAAGAAGTAGAACATGCTAAAACACACCAAGCGAACAAGTCAACAATCAAACATTTCATCTATTCCCACAATTTTGAGATTCCAGTAAGTGATACGCCACCAAAGGTTCAATGTTAAACAACAACCTAGTCAATAGGAACCTTCTAAATATAGATGAAACATACGCAGAAACCAAAATCTAGAGTTTAATATAAACCTTGCACCATGAGATTTCGGGAGCTTGTAATAACCGGCATGATGACCTAAATTATCAACAATAGCGTCGCCATCGGCAAGTATATTCGGGAATACGAAGTTCCGTTCAGCAATCCTAGATCCATTAGCGGAAGTGAGAGTATCTTCTACATCGATCACGTTCAGATCCCCCGGCGGGAAAAGGTTTAGCTCTCGGATCAACTTCTCCGCGCGAGCTGAAGGCAAGCCTGATCTCTCGAAGGTGCGATCGTTCAAAAGAAACGATGAAGACGGAAATGTAGAAGCTATGAAGACGACGAAATGCAAGAGAAGAGGGAGTAAAGTAAGTTTCTCCATTTTTCCTTTTTTTTTGGTTTCTTCAACTGTCTGTACTTCTTTTCCTTTTTAAGTTTCTCGACGGATACTGGGGGAGGAGAGGAGCCACGTGGCAGGAAAATATAATGATATTCGTAACGTGTACGGGCCCGAAAAACTTGGGGGCTATTTTGTGATTTTTGAGAAGTACTGTATTGGGTGTGACAAATAGATAACGTCAGAAGTAATCAAACGGCGGTTAGTCACGCCAGTTGAATGGGACAGAGATTTATCAAAAGTCAAAAATCCGACCTGCCGGAATCGAACCAGCGACCTAAAGATTACTTTGGAATTACCCACTACAGTCTTCCGCTCTACCAACTGAGCTAAGGTCGGTTTGATTATGTGTTCAACATTGCATTTATATAACGTTGATGATAAACACTTTTTGGGCCTTACGTATTATCTATACGGCCCAATCGCAATTGAGCATCCAATACACTCCTGAAGAAACCCAATCTACATATGTATGAGAAAGCCCAATATCAAACCATCGCACTAAAGCCCATTCCGCCCAAAAAAACAGAAATTACAAAACGATGACTATAGATGAGATGAGGAAAGAAATTAAGGAACCATCTTAGTTTCTACAATTTGACTTGTTTGGTTTGTATTCGGTTTAAATTAGTCAGCAATATTGATTCAGATCTTAACATGCAGATCGAAAGAGTTGACGAGTTTTTCATCTACCGTGCGAAATACAACCTCCGTTTTAAGAGTTCCAAAGAAACTGGCAATAAACGGTAGCTCCTTAGCCAGACACGTGTCATCAAAACTGTCTAACTCTCCACGTGGCATTACATAAACCACTTGCTTGAACGGCTATGTTATCATCTTTCCCTCCACAGTGGACCCTACTAGCTTGCTCTATTCAGATGTAGTTTCTATGCAGATGCTTTGATCCTTTGGAATCTTCCACTAGTTTCAGTCTTCACGCATCAAAATATTCAAAAAAAATCCAAGTACTAAACGTCGTCGTTTCATTTTGGTTCTTCATATCTTCTCCTTTTTAGCTTCTTTGTTTCTGCTTTCAGAGGAGCATTCACCTTCGCCATTCGCTAAAACGAAAAACAGAATCTTTTTTTAAAATTAATTATTTAATTTATAGTATATAATTAAAAAAAATCAATAATTTGTGATGAGGGCGTTGAATTCGCGGCTAGTTCTGATCGATATCAACAGCTCATGGCAAGCATCGCGCCGGTTAGTCTCCGCCACAGCAACCGCTTTTTCATCTGATTCTTCCTCCTCATTCCGTCGAACACGTGGTGCACGTCAGAGGATCTCTTCATCAAAATCTTCGGCGTCAACGCCGTCTGCTGTACGAAGACCGTCTGATGGATTCAGTTTCGATGTTCGGTCACCGTCAACTGATTCGTCGAACTCTGCGTCGGTCTCTACGCGGAAGACACCGGCGATGCCACCCCCTACTGTGGAGCTCGACGCTTTCCTCGAGATTCTTCCTCCAGCGACGAGGAAAGAGCTTATTAAACACGAGTCGATCGGGGAATTGATCGAAGTGGTGATGGATTTAGGGAGAAAACCATTGGCTAGATTCCCTTCCGGCGATTGGGTTATCTCAGAGCAGCCTGTGACACACCAGGATCTGGAGCTTGCGGTATCAAAGGTGTGAGTTTTTCTGATCTAACACATGCAACTGTTTTCTCAAATGTTTTAGCTTGACTTCGCCTGATCTTGTAGCTCTTTGAGAGTGATAAAATGTTGCTTAAACTGTTTATGATCTCTGTTTTCGAAATGTTTTATTGATGAATTTGAGCTGATGAGAAGATGAATGATTTCAATTTAGGTTGGCGACTTTTCTGATGATAATCGATCAGGGATTAACAGATCTTTGCATCGTATAAGCGCTATACGTAATCGCAAACTGCAAGTAATTGGTCTAACATGTCGAGTGGGTCGAGTTGTATCTGGAAGTGCAGAAATTATAAGGGATTTGATTGAAGGAGGTGGATCCATCTTGGTCATAGGATCCCCTGGAGTTGGGAAAACAACTTTAATCAGGTACATTGATTTAGATCCCGGTTTGTGTATCAGTATGAACTAATAATGTGATGATCTCCTGAGTGCTGTTTCTGTCAAATTGCTATTGTCACATGTTATGTGACAAGATTGGTTTGGTGGTTTGTACAGAGAAATCGCACGGATGTTAGCTGATGAACATAGGAAACGTGTAGTAATTGTTGACACGTCAAATGAGATCGGAGGTGATGGTGATGTTCCCCATTCTGGAATCGGCCGTGCGAGGAGGATGCAAGTTCCAAACGTGAATTTACAGCACGATGTATGTTTCTGAACTCTTTATTCTTGTAATAATATGGTGAGGATGGATCTTTCTGTATTGAAAGTTCTTCATGTTAAAAACCTCACGCAGGTTATGATTGAGGCGGTTGAGAATCATATGCCTGAGACTATCATTATCGATGAGATAGGAACCGAGCTTGAAGCTTTAGCTGCTAGTACTATTGCTCAACGAGGGGTTCAACTTGTTGCAACTGCTCATGGGATGACTATAGACAACGTAATTAAAAATCCCTCTTTGCAGATTCTTATTGGTGGCATTGAGGTATGACATTAAACTACAACTTTGCGACTTCTGTTTTGCTTTCTTGTTGTCTGAGCGGACTTTAAGTTGAATGTATTTTATTGTTACCCAGAGTGTGACTCTTGGGGATGAAGAAGCAAGGAAAAGAAAAGTGCAGAAGACAATTCTTGAAAGAAAAGGACCTCCAACATTTACGTGTGCTGTAGAGATGATATCGAGAACCGAGTGTCGTGTTCATCAAAAACTAGATGTCACCGTTGATGCTATACTAGCCGGTAAGTTTAAAGAGTTCCTCTCCTGATAGTGAAGTTGAGCCAAGAAAAATGGGAAAACCCACACTGAACAAACTTCTTGGTTATTATAGGGAGATCCGCTCCATTTGAGATCCGTCAAATTCGTGGTGAAGATGATGTTCCTCAAAAGTTAGTGACTCCCATTCCTATGGAGATTCTTGAAGAAGAGCCTGCACCGTTGCTCAACAGAGATTTCGCAAGTGAAGTGCTGTCTGATGACGAAGATGAAGATGAAGATCTTCTTCCCATTAGGTATAACAAGACCAGCAGTAACATATCCACGAGACCCAGAAGCTCACCTGTTCATGTTTATACTTACAATGTAAAGAACTCAATCCTTTCTTCCCTGAGCTTCTCAATGTGCCATTTCTGATCGTTGAAAAATGTTTTTGATTATAAACAGCCAAAGATACTAACAATATGTAAGGTAACATCCGATTGTGTTTTAGGTCCTTGAAGCTGATCTCCTTCAAGTAGCAGAAGTTATGGGCCTAGAAGATGAGATAGAAGTGACAGATGATATTGGAGAAGCGGATGTCATTCTAGCCTCAAGTTCTGAATTGAAACAGAATTCATCCATCCGACGTGTTGCCAAGTTACACAAGCTACCTATATTTGTCATTAAGGTATCGTTCTTTTTGCATTACTGATTGTGACTCACCACGATTCCTTTGTTTCATTTACTTGATTCATTTATCTTTTCCTGTTTATACCTTTCCAGTCAACTACAATGGCTCAGATGGTCAAGGCAGTCCGAATGATCCTTGGGAGAGAATCATTTGGCTCAGCCCCTAAAACCATAGAGAAATCTTCTGTTGTTGATATCGAGATCAAAGATGATGCTCCTGAAAGCAAACCCAGTTTAGAAGAACTCGATGCTCTCGAGGTAACTCACATCCCCCTTCTGTAAATATTCTCGAAAATTTCCCAATAGAGATGGCTTATATCTGAAACAGTCTCTTCAACCTACCAACTTTTAGTTCATTAGGATTCCTGCATCTGATGTTCAAAAAGCTTAATACAGTTGAGTGATTACAGATTTGTGAGACCTGCAAAATGTAACTGCTGACATACCCTTGTTTCTAAAAACGCAGGAAGTTCGTCTAGCAATTGAATACATTGTAATCCCAGGAGGTGAACCTGTGGAGCTTCTCCCTAGACGGTCAGACATAATAGTCAGACAACTAGAGCTGGTGGAGAGTTACCAACTCGCAGTGGAGAACCTCGGAACTCACCTTAATCCGCGCCTGCAGATTCTTCCTCGTAGATCCACCAAGAAAATGTTGCCATCTTCATCCCCAAAGAAAGCAGGAGATGATAGCATGACCCGTCTTCCTTTCCTTAAGGATTGACAACTCTGACTCAGCATATGGAACAGTACATACTACATAAGTTGGAGAAGCTCTTGAACATTGTACATTTTACTGTAAGTTTCGTAAATAAACTGTTCATGTTGTTGCTCATTTGCCATTTATGTTGTTTACAAATGCAATGCTCTGTCTTCTTTACCCGAGGGGTAATCTGTACCACTGAGGAAAAACAGAGTGCAATCTGTAGATATCTCCTTACTTCTTAATTATAAATAGAAATTTATTTAAGAATTACTATAGAAAGTTATTTCGATTAACTGTTTGCATTTTTCTTCTTCTTCTTAAATAGCTAAATAAAACTATGCATGGACAAGAAAATATAATGGAAATGTTGAGGTATACATGAGCTATATGCATAACTAATGTCCAATTCTAATCAGACAGATACAACTCTGGAAAAATACCTCAAAACTCCTCAAGATGTCTCCAATAAAATCTTTTCATTCTTTGTACATATATTTGAATTAGGGTAACGTTTTAGCTGGAATCCTATAAAGGATTTCTTTGATTACATGAAATGGTAGCGAGGACGAAGCCATTGTTCGAATCAATCAAGATTGATTATTGGATAAAATTTGGGTTTATTTTTCGTTGATTTCGGAATAAGTAGGACTGATATCAATTTCTCAGCTCAATAAATATCTTATATACCACATCATACACACAATTTTTTTAATGATTTTACAGTTGACGAATTATTCCACCTTCTACTTATTTATTTATTTATCACGGGAAAAATTTATACTTATTTACTATTTATTTTGTGTCATAAACTTTTTTATTCTTTATATCAAATTATAAATTTTATTATTATTTATATTATTACGCGTGCAATTGAATTTTAAAACCGTTTATTGTGTATTTTATTAGCAGTTTAAATTTGTGTTTAGGGACAAAACGAGAATTAGTATTCTCGTTACGAAACTGAGTAAAACGTAGTTGTTTTGTTTGTGAAAAAAACAATTGAAGACACGTTATTGTCTTCCTCCTCTATTCAACTCAGTTCTTCTCACTCTTGAATTCTCAGAAACAGAGACAAAGAGAAAAGAACAATCTTTACAAAAGAGGAGAATTTTAGTTCTTTTTCGTCGTCTCTTTTAAGTATTGTTGATTTAGTGGTGAATTTAGGATTATTTGATTGAATTATGGAGTTGAGAGAAGTTCCTAACACCACCATTAACAACTATGAATTTCTTCAACAAGCTTTATCAATGGCAAATTATAACAAGAGAAATTGTATAGAATGTCTTTTATGTTTTAAATTGTACCATTAACGCCTTTTTAAAAAACTTTTACACGAAATATCATTTTTGTGAAAATGTGGTATTTCATGTAAGGACATACATTTGTTGTCTACGGTGGATATATATAGTAATTTACCGGTGGACATCTATATGGTCTACTATGGACATACCATACAGTGTTGTCTAACAATGGATATTTACACGATTCATCGTGGACAACGATGTTGCAATTTAATGCCACAAAAAAAGGTCTCCCAAAAATTGAAACATGAAATATGGTATTTTGTGTAAGGTTCAAAAAATATGGCATTTCAGGTAATTTTTTTTTTTGGGTCAAAAACATAAATTCATTAATTCAACCATAAAGGTTGTTGGGGTTTAAAACATCTTTGGCCAAGTATATCGGCTTCTTTGTTCTCAATTCTACTCACATAAACGAAAACTAAAGCTAAAAAAGTCGAGCTCAGGTGCATAATGTCTTGGTAGATCCCGTAAATTTATTTTGGAGGATTCTTGTTGTTTATAGAGTTGATTAAGATCTGAGAATCTGATTGAAGTTTTATATTGTCCAAACCTTCCTCTTTTGTTGCTTCTAGGGCCATTTTAATCGCCAATCCTTCTGCCATCAGGGGAGATCCTACGAAGCTCTCCTTCCTCTTTCGAATCGATTTATTTGCAGAGATTAGATCCTTGAGTACACATGCAAGCCCCACTTTTTCCTTATTTTTATTCCATGATGCATCCGTGTTGATTAACATTCTGACTGGGAAATCACATCTAGCTCCTTGTTGCAGAAAAGGCTTCGTTTGATTTGGTAGAGATTATTGCGCCTCATTCCATTCTTTTGCATCCGTGATTGCTCTGTTTAATATCTCTTGAGCGGAGAAAGCTATGTTGTTAAAGCAATTATTGTTTCGAGTTGTCCAAGTCGCCCACAAGGTCCATGGTATCATTACTGCCGTATTGATTCCCACCGAAGGAAGCGTAATTGAATTGTTTCCTCGTATAAGTATATCTTTGATACTCTGATCTTGTGCTGGGATGATCTTTTATTTCAGGGGGATAAGAGGCCAGATTTGTTGAGCAAACTCACACTGAAGAAATAGGTGAGATAAGGTGTCCAATTGTCCACATTTCTTACATTCTCCTCTATCTGAAATTCCTCTTTCTAACAAGTGTTCTCCTGTTGGTAGCCCATTGTTTAGGATCTTCCACATAAAAGTTTGGATTTTTGGTGAACATTTTGCCGACCAGACTTCCTTGATCCAATTAAAAGGTGAGCTCATCTCTGTTCCTGGAATTTGCGAATTGGTCTCAAGTCTCTTGCAACTGTATCTTGACTTTGATGAATAATCGTCGTTTGCGTTAGGTAGCCATACTCTCTTGTCCTTTGCTCTGTAGGTGCTAGGTATCAATCTTCAGATAGCGGTTTCATAGGCTAAGATTACTTCTCTTATTTTATACACGTCTCTTTTAGTAGCTTCCGGTTTAAAAAGCTCTTTAACTAGCATTTCAGGTAATTAAAAAAGTTTATCGTATAAAATAAAATAGCAAATGTAGAGTTGCTCTCAGTCTGGTGGTTAGGATGATCTACCTAATGACTTGGCACCAGAGTTCGATTCCTACCTACTGCATTATGGTAGCTTAAAAATGAATTATAGGGATGAATTTTAGACTATGGATCAAGTCTTATCGATCCAATTGTTGACAAAAAAGCAAATTTTTCCCTAGATGGTGGAATAATTCCTCAACCCATGATTTTACTTTGCATATCATATAATTCTATTTTTTTTTAAATGATCATTAATTAATAATCACATTTTAAAATAAATTTACATCAGAAGTTTGGCATTTGATTTGAAGACATTTTGTGTTATTTGATGGAAACATATAATCTATGTCAATACTAAGTCCTATAATTTGATGTATTCTCTTTTTTCTTTAAAAAATAACTCATATTTGTCTGTTTGAAATGTTATCTTTGATATTTTTATGTATCATTTTTGAGTTTTTTTTTAAAGAAAAGAGACAATCAAGCTTAGAGTTCTTCAGAACGAAGATAAGAATTGAATTGAACTTCTAAAATCGATTTAACTTTTGATTTCAGAGACAATTTCGATTTGGGATTAACAATAGGTTCAATTTGCCGAGTCAATGCAAAATTGACGATTTTTTTAAAATTCAATAATAAATTAAATATTTAATCAACCATATCCAAAATTCGATATTAAATCAACAATTTTGGTAAATACAATATTAAATTGACATTTTTTCCCATAACCTTTACATGCATTTGGTTAATGTTAGCTTTCAATTTTGTAAAGTTCTTTTGTTCAAATAATAGTAAGATAAAGCAAGAGAATCATAGAATGCAACCTTCCTAGATTAGATTTTCTTGTCGGATCCTAAGCATCTCTTAACATGCTCACCTTTAGTAATGACTTTTGTTTCATTTTAGCTTGATTTAAAAATTTTAGAATATGAATTTTTGGTTATGTATCGAGTTTTGTCGATCCAATTATTGACAAAAATCATAATTTTTTTTTTAATCTCATGATTTAGCACGGATCAATATTTGATTTAGAAACTTTTATTGATGGGCCTTAGGCCATGATAAAAAAAAAGAATGAAAAACAAAAAAATCTTACTAGATTTTTTTTTCGAATAATTATAAAGGGAGCAAAAGCTCCAACAGTTCTTACTGATTAAATTGAGAACGTTTATGACCAACGTAATTACCTTTCTTACGTGTTTAACCCTCGTGTATATTCGCTCTCGGTCCTCTTTTTTCCCTCTCTGATTCAAATTCTGATTCCGATAGAGGAAACACGAAGAGTCATTTTAGGTTTCACAATGGTTCGACCTACGGCTCTTGCAGTCGATGATCACGCCGTTGAAGGTTCGAATATACTCTTTCTTACGAAATCTCTCCGTCTTCCTAGTTCTGTATTTTAATTTGACGTACGAAATCAGGTTTCATATGGTTTTGTTCCGATTTAAATGGAAATTTGAGAGTCAGTAATCTAATCTGTTGTAGATTTTTGCTAATTGTTCGTTTTTCTCCTCGCGTTTGTTTGTTCTAATCTCAATTACCTGAAATACCTGGGCGCATCGTTGTTCTTTGTCGATTTTCAGGTCTGATTGTTTTGCTCTAGTATTCATATGACGATGCTAGCTTTACCATAATTGGATATATCTAGATTTGTTTGAAAAATCTGTAGGATTTACGACTAACAGAGCAAAAGGAGAAAAAATGGTTCTGGAACCTCCGTTGAACATTGCACAGAGAAGGAAACTGGGAGATATCACTAATTTTGAGAAACAAAACAAACTATTGAACAAGGGAGCGAAGCAGCAGCAAGAAGCTGTATTCGTCTCTTCCATAGAAAACGCTGAAAACCTTAAAAAGGTACTGTTTATTCCATGTTGGAGTTCATGAAAATGTTTATGTCATTCTGTTGCTGAATTTTGGGAAATGTATTCTTTTTTCCTTTTCTTTGACTCTACTTATTCAGGCGCTTTATCAAATGCTTTTGCAGGAAAACATGAAACTGATAAATGCCGTCGTGGAGAGAGAGTAATTTTTGTTCACAAAATGAAGCTTGTTAATTTGTGTACATTTATTGTCGCTAATACTTATTGTTATTCTGTGACTACAGTAGAATTAAAAGTGAGCTGCAGAAATTTAGGATTGCCCTACAGAAGGTTCAAGAACAGAATTTGCTACTTGCTCAGGCAAATACTCGTATCTTGGCGGTAAGTGTCATCTTTGTATGCTTCAATTGGAAATGATTTTGAGAATTCTATGGTTACTGTGTGATTTCAAAGTTACTTTTTCATTATTATTTCCTGGCAGGAGTTCAATTCAAGCAAAGATCAAGTGCGCTTTTTTTTCTGGAACCCAAGTTTGTCAAACACAAGGTTGCTTGACCATTGATATTAAGTTCCTCAGCTGAAATTTTCTGTGCATTTTAGCTAAAGATACTTCAGCACGAACTTGATTGCAAGAATGGGTTACTCATGGCCAGAAAAACACTGCTCAAGGTATGTTATCGATATGTATGTAATTATTGTCGACCATAATTACAAACTAAAAAGTTAAACACTTAAAGATTGTTATCTTGTCTTTCCAGGAGCAAATCCATCCATATACATATCATGCATCAGAAGTCAAGGTATGAGAATTGGCTTTTTTCACCTCTGGAATAGGACATTATTACCCTTCTGCTCAATTGTTCGCATGTTTTCTTCTGCATTGTTGTGACCTTCCGACTCACTCAAACGCTTGTGGTGGGGCTTGGAAAACCATTCAGCCAAATGATGGTAAGATAAAGCAACAGATAAGTATAAAATGCAACCTTCTCAGCTTAAACTTGTGGATCCTTAGAATATTTTAACACGCTCACCTTTAATAATGACTTTTTTTTTTTCATTTTCAACTTCAGAGAGCTCTAACTTAAACTCATTGCAAATAAATGAGAAAGCTAACAGTAAAAGGTCCAGTCTCTCTCTTGCACAATCTGCTTGATGTTTAATCCCTGCTCTATAGACTTTATTGGGCAATCAGGTTATCCTGGATTTGTGGCGTTTCCATATAGGAGAGTTTCTGGAAGGAAGAATTCTGTCAATTCCGAAGTATTATATGTTATTGGCAGGCCAGGAGAGACATGTCAGATGGAAGACAACATGGACAACAAGAAGTTGGTCTCTGCTGGTGACAATGCTGCTGATAAAAAGGAGTTTGCCCTCTATGCTGAAAACCATGTAAACGACAATGTCCAAAGCAAGAGGTTCATTTATCCAAAACCTTTAGATGACTTGATTATATATATGTATTTCACTATTTTATTTGTGCTTTTATTTGCTTTTGGGTTTTATTTGCTGCAGGTATTGTACAGGAAGGCAGGCAGCCCGTTTTAAAACTCGAGAAACCGGCCAAACAGAAAACTTGCAAAATGTGGTTGACGCCACAGAAATTAAGGAGAAGGAAAGGTCTGTTAACTGCCTTTTATTCAATTCCAAATTTAGAACCAACATTAAAAGCGAATGAAGACTATTGGAAATGACTTGTGAGTTTGCACTTTATATACTTAAAGCAGGTTTTCTTTGATAGAGCATCCTGCCTGGTTACATTCTCAAGAACCTGAGCCATCTGAGAACCTAAATGAGTGGGGGTTTTTTATCTGCTTTTTTCCCATTTTCAGTTGTAGCCTAAGATACAAAGTCTGTCAAGACTAGTGGAAATGACTTGTGAGTTTGCACTCTCTGTTTCATGCAGCTTCCCTTTGAGAAGGCGTTCTGCCCGGTTAAAATTTCAAGAACCTGAACCATCTGAAAGCTTCCATGAGTCGAAACAGACAACCAGAAGGAGGTCTGCAATAAGAGTTAGACCCTGTTTATAAGTACTGTACCCTTATAAGCAATTTTATTTTTTGCAGGTCTGGTATGTTGAATTTTAAACAGCTGGACGTTATTCAAAACTTGAATGGTTTACATGATAAACAACAGATTGTAGCAAACGCCGGGTGCGTAGAAACAGCATATATTCTTTCTTTCTCCACTAACTTATACCTGAACCATGGACACTTATCCTACTTGCGGTTTTCTTTCTTTATGCATGCAAATTCAGATGCTCTGGAAGTGAACAGTTTAATGGGTCTAAACCCCAAGCAGTAGAACCACATGACAGGAAAGAGATGACCAGGAAAAGCAGGTTTTGTAGTGATAGATAAATTTCTCATATTCTGCAGATTACTGAGTGAAGACTGTTATCTAATGTGATTCTATTTATTGCAGGGTGTCTTTGAGAAGACAATCTTCGATCTTTAATTTCCACGAGCTGGGCGTGACCGAAATCTTAAATTGTCTACATAATGATCAAGCGATTGCTACAAAGGCCGGGTTCGTAGAAGCAGCAGATGCTTTTTATTCTTGCACTCTTGATTTATAAAAAGCAGCACATGTTCTTTCTTTTTGCACTCCTCTTGATTGGTAAATTTTTCATCAACGAAATACGTTAATGTCACTTCCGCTCTTTTTTTGAATGCCATTTTAGATGCTCCGTAAGTGAACAGTCTATTGGGTTCAAACCAGAAGCAGTAGAACCACATGGAACCAAAGAGAAAAATGGGAAAAGCAGGTTCTTACTGAAAATAATCTCTCTGTTTACCGATGAATGTTAAGAGTTAAGACTGTTATCTAAATGGTATACTTAACAGTGTCTCTTCAAGAAGACAATCTGAAAACGTTAAACCTCAGAAAGCCATCACAGAATCCGCAGATGCTTCTTTGCACGATAGCATTGTTGAGGAGTCTAGTCAGGTATCATCTTCAGTTTCAATGGAGCTTGAAAGAGAATCAAAGAACAAACCAACAGAAGATGAAGCAGAGGAGATGAGAAGAACATCTACTGAAAGACCAAAAAGGCAAGCTGCTGGAAAAATCAAAACATACAAGGAAGTCTCACTTAAGGAGAAGATGCGACGGAGCTTCTAGAGTCTCTCGAGATCTAAGTATCGTCTTAAGCCTCTTCTTGTTTCTTTTTGGTTCTGCAACTTTATTGTTGAATGAGCTATTGCTTCATGATGATAATCAGAACGTAAATTCGTAGGTGTTTTTGGTTCTTCCAGATCAATGAGAGTTAGCGAGTGGTCTTGTTACAGTACGCACCTCTTCGTCTTCTTTTTTTCCCTTTTTTGGTTAATACCTCTTTGTTTTGTACAGAAAATATTCTTTTGGTTCTCTATTTCCGAAAGCAACGTCTTCAGTCTTCACTCTATAAACCTCAGTGACTTGCGACAATGACAGCAATAATTAAACGACGAGAATATAGAAATTTCGAGATTGGTGTCCAAATCGGAGAAAGACTTACTTGAGCGGTGGTCAAAGTGAAACAAAACCGTGACAACTGTTAGAAGGAACAGTAATACTAACAACAGTCACGCATGCAACTTGTCATAAGTTAGATTTTCATGAAGAGCCAAAATTTAATGATGGTGACTATGAGAAAGATAAAAATTGGACACAAGGGAATCACGGTACGCAATCTATCGCCTTTTCCTTCGATAATCCTTTTTAAGGCCTTTTGTTCTTTTGTTGTTCCTCTGTTTCAGTAAAGGATTTTGTTAATTAAAAAGACGGCTTGTCTCTTTTATTCACTTGGAAGGTTCGATAAGTGTCCTTCAAGACGTTGACTTATCATAAAAAACGAATGGCTAACGACAAAGTTTCCTCTGTTCTGCTTGTGCTGCTTCTTCTTCTACTATTTGTCTTCTCGACACAGCATGCTGATTCTTCCTCTAATATTGTCAAGTTTCTTCCTGGTTTTGAAGGCCCTCTTCCCTTTGAGCTTGAAACCGGGTTTGTTTTTGTTTTTCTATGATTAATTAGTGTCTGTAGTATATCATCTAAAGTGTGTATGAGATTATGATCATACCTTATTTTGACTTTTGTGGTTATTTATAGTGCGTTGATAGGATAAATTTAGCACTTATTCATACACCAAAATTTGAAGAGACATCTCCTGATTGTTCTGTAAGTAATCTATCTTGTTGTCTTGCTAAACAATTGAGAGACAAAATATACATCTAACAAGGTTGCGTCTTCAGTCCTATCGGTATTTGTTGACTATTTACTGGGTCAATGATGAGAGTGTGCGCAGAGTTCTTAAAGTCCACAAGGTAATTATATATGACAAAAGTTCAACCTAAGATTTGTTTGGTAACGAAGTGTTTAACTTTCAAGGATGATAAATATGATTGCAGAAAAGTATAGGGGAATGGGTATGTTGTTACTGGGGACTGCCTTACACTAAAGACATTAAATGCAGCGTACCATACCAATTGAACAACAGTATCAATGGTTATTCATCACTCATCTTCAGGTCTGAGATTTAACTCTGCCTTTTGAAGAAGCTATAGACTCCAAAATTGTAGATCATTTGCTAACTTTTGTAATGGTTTTTTGGGTGAAAAGTGGTGATCACGCATCCAAGTGTCTTTCCTTGGAACTCAAGAGTGGATTAGGTCTCTGAATTATTCTATCATTGATGATTGGAGACCTTGGATGATTGGCGATCAAGTCGCTGGGTATATACTGCATCTCATTTTTTGACATCTCTTGTTTAAATTCATTCTTTTGCTTGTATATATTCATCATAGTCACACTTTTGGCAGATATACAAGGACTTATGCCAACAAGATGACATTTGCTACAATCAAAGGAAGTTTTTTATTTGACGTTTTGATTGTTGTTTTCATATTATGTTTCTTAATTGAAAAATGGAGTTTTTATTACAGGGAGGGGACACACAGCAGAGTATAAACCAGAGGAGAGTTACATCATGTTCCAAAGATGGATCGATGGTCAACCTCTTTAATAAGAAGCTTATGATTCTTCTAAAGCGTTTTATGTACAATTGTCAACACTTTCTTTGTAGAAAAAGCTTCTGACTTTTTATTTGCTGTGGGATGTATCAAAATGATTGAATAAACGAGTTTTGAGACAATGAAAAAATTTGTTATGCTCTCTTCTTTCTCTAGCAACGGTGGTAAGAGTAAAACAAAAGCGTGACAGGTGTTAGAAGGAGCCGTAATTTCTACAATAGTCACGCATGCAACTTTATCAACAACGAGAATTTTCTTTGGAAGCCAAAATCCAAAGATGGCGACTGTGAGAATAAGAAAATGTGCACATGTGAGTCACGGTACGTAATTTATCGCCCACTCTTTTTTTTCGATAATTCTTGAAGGCCTTTTGTTCTTATGTTGCTCTCCTTTTTCTCTGATAGAGGTTTTTGTTAATTAAAAATGGGCTTATTGCTCCTTTTTTTTTTTTTTTTTTTTGTATACCGAGGAGTTCTGAACCCGTGGGTCCGTACGTCTCTCCAAAACAGGACCTAAACCAATGTTAAATTTTAAAGACTCCTCCCAACGCTGCTTGAACTCGTGATCTCTTGGTATTACCACCAAAAGTTTACCACTAGCCCAACACAACGTTGGTTATTGCTCCTTTTTACTATAAAGGTTCAATAATTGTCCTTTAAGCCGTTGATTTATTATAATACTAATGGCTAACAACTACGTTTCCTCTGTTCTGTTTCTTCTTCTTCTACTATTCGTCTTCTTGAGTCAACATGCTGATTCTTCTTCTAATATTGTCAAGTTTCTTCCTGGTTTTGAAGGCCTTCTCCCTTTGAGCTTGAAACTGGGTTTGTTTTCCTTTTTCTGTGATTAATTAGTGTTTGGAGTATATAGTCTAAAGTGTGTATTTGGTTATGATTATTTTGGAATGAAAAGGTATATTGATGTTGGTGAGGAAGAAGAAATGCAATTGTTTTATTATTATTATTATTATTATTATTATTATTATTATTATTATTAGGGTGATTTACTCAACTAATCTATTATGATTCTATCTCTTATTGAAATAGTTTAAAAAGATTGAAATTACTATACTAGTTTTTTAGTTTTTTAATACTGTTTTATCTCTATTTCCTTTGAAAAGAAAAAAAAAATTACGAAACTGTCATTAATGAATAATTCCACGTCAGCATACGTTATGTAGATTTTTTGTTTCGTAGGTTTTTGTTCTATGTTATATAGGTTTTTAGTTGATGTTATGTAGGTTTTTAGTTGATGTTATGTAGGTTTTTAGGTAATGTTTTGGCTTCTTACCTTAAATTGATCGTAACTTTTTCAATACAACTCCGATCAACGAACGATTTCAAGCTACAGATTCTTGAGAGTGAGATCTTTCCAACCGTACCAAAAACACGACGAACAGATCAGTGACCAAAGAGTTATAGCCCCCGAAAATAAGTCCACTAAAAATCTACATAACATATACTAAAAACATGTTGTAGGTTTACATGTTTCTTTGTTGTAAGTTTTCATTTTTCTTTATTGTAGGTTTTTTGTCAAGTGTTGTAGGTTTTTAATTTATGTTATGTAGGTTTTTAAGTAATGTTTCGGCTTCTTACATTAAACTGATCGTAACGTTCTCAATACAACTCCGATCAACGAACGGTTTAAAGCTACAGATTCTTGAGATCGAGATCTTTCCAACCGTACCAAAAACACGACGAACGGATCAGTGACCGAAGAGTTATAGCCCCCGAAAATAAGTCCACTAAAAACCTACATAACATATATTAAAAACCTACATAACATAAACTAAAACCTACGAAACAAAAAACCTACATAACATAAAATAAAACCTACGAAACAAAAAATCTACATAACATAAACTAAAACCTACGAAACAAAAAACCTACATAACATAAACTAAAACCTACGAAACAAAAAAACTACATAACATAAACTAAAACCTACATAACATAAACTAAAAACCTACATAACATAAACTCAAACCTACATAACATAAACTAAAAAGAGAGGGAAGAAGAAGAAGATGAGGACAACGGCGGAGAGAGAAGAAGAAAAAGAGAGAAGAAGAAGAAGAGAAGAAGAAGAAGAAGAATAGACGAAGAAGAAGAGAAGAGGAGAACAGCGAGACGACGACGGAGAAGATAAGAGAAGAAGAGAAGAAAAGAAGAGGAGAAGAGAAGAAGAGAAGAAAAGAAGAGGAGAAGAGAAGAAAAGAAGAGGAGAAGAGAAGAGAAGAGGAGAACGGCGGAGGGAAGAAGAGGAAGACAACGACAGAGAGAAGAAGAAGAAAAAAAAATTAATAAGAATGGCATTCTTATAATAAATGGATTATTGTGGAAAATTATGGACATTTCCACACATTGTCACTATTCATGGATCAAAAGAAACTATTGTAGTAATTACAGGATCATAATGAACTATTTGAGTAATTCTTTCTTACTATTATTACTATTATTATTATTATTATTATTATTATTATTATTATTATTATTATTATTATTATTATTATTATTATTATTATTATTATTATTATTATTATTATTATTATTATTATTATTATTATTATTATTATTATTATTATTATTATTATTATTCTCCAGCTGCTGAGAAGAAACGTCGCCAGAGATTCACCTTTCTAGTGAGGACAACTTTAGAGGGTTCAGAATCATGTTTCTCCATCGGTTTGCTCATCTAAGACCGAATCTCTTCCCGTTAGCCATTGTTACACAACTGCCGTCATCACTAGAAGGGCGAATCTCTGGCGACGTTTCTTCTCAGCAGCTGGAGAGACCTCCCTGGCGGCTAGAGTTTCCAAATTGTTTTGGGCTCTTCCCTTGTAATCAGGCCCATCTTGAGGTTAGGTCTTTTGGCAATAATTTTCTGCGAATTGGGCTTTATATCTCATCTTGATGTCAAGTGGCCCATTATTAATGTAACTCCTGATGGTTCAATCATCTCACATAGTGAGCTCATTACTTACCTTATGGGTCATTATCCCCTCACAATTGAGAAACAGTTTCAAACGTTCTCCTTTGAAATGGGAAATCTTTTAAAAGAGTTACTAAGAGATTTTATCGAGTTTGGATCGAGGATGTCTAAGTATTCATGAAGATTTTTTTTGGCTCTCTGACCGGAATTCTTTATTTTACTTATGTAGTTTCTGTTTCTTATTCTAACACTGCTGTAATCACGATTTAATTTATCTAATATGATTGGTTGAAAAAAAAAACTTAAAAAATTTATACAATGCTCCAGCTCGGATAAAATTTGAGTTTGATATAAAAGATGTCACATGTGTTCTTTTCGGCAATTTCATTTTTTTTATTCAGGCAACAAAATGCACGAACTTGTAATTTATGAGTTTGATAGTAATAAAATTGATAAATTGATTGTTTTGGTCTGGTAGCTTAAATATATATATATATATATATATATAGTTTGTCTACTAGAATTTGATTACAGTTTGCGTTACATACGTTATAAATTTCAGACAATATGGATTCAACATTGTTAGATCCCATTGGTAAAAATGAAGATGATAAATTAAGAAATATTATAATCTAGAATTATATAAGATACATACTTCTAATATTCATACGATTATAGAAATGGAAACCACACAACATAATAATTATTATTATTTCAATTTTTTGGGTAAACAACAAAATTATTATTAATTAAATTCCACTTGTATGAGAATTTTTCTGGCTTATTATTGTGTGAAACATAAATTCCATCATCTCGACCATTCCATGAGTATAACTGACCACATCTAATAAATAAATCTGCTGTATATGTGCCAATATTTTGACCAAACTCCAAATCAAACATTTTCTTCAAGTCACACATAAATTTAGTAGTTCTGATGACATTATCATGAAAACTAAAATTATATGCAGGACCTTCAAATTTTAAAAAGTGTTCACCTAAATCGTCGTTTTTGGATCTGGAGATCACTGCAACTTGCAAAAAGATTGTTGTGAAAAGATACAGTGTTTTACGACAATAATAATAATAAACAGAAAAAGAAAGTTATTCTTCATCACTTATGAGTCAAATTAATGATTTTTTAAAAAGTGACATAAGAGGACCCTTGAGTACTTACTCATGTGAACTTGTGAACAACAAAATAGCAAATTTATAATTTTATATACTTATGGTCAATATATGCATAATTGGTATTTATTGATTTTCTTACTTGAGAAAACCAAAACTTTTAGTAAATGCATTAATTGTATTTTTTGAGTAAGAATATCTTACACTTTTTATGTAAATTAGTATAAACTCTCTAAATTTAAGGTTTTCCCTTAAAACAATAAAAGTTAGCTATAACAAAAATATAGGGATATTTTGTGTTGAAATCAACCATGCTAAAATTGAATATGATGTTGAGATATGATTATTTTAAAATTTAAGAAATAATTATATTAAAAAAAAATATTAAGTTAAAATAATAAATAAATAAATAATGAATTAATATTAAATAAATCTAAGTAAATTTATAAGAGTATTAAATTAGAATAAATTTAAAATAAAAAATAAGTTAAAATATATATAAATATTATTTTTTTGTCTTAGTAGATTTTATTATATTTAATTAATATATCTTTATATATTTAAGTTAAAACAAACTAATTATATTTTGTAGATGAAGATAATATTATAAGTAGTTAAAGAATTTTATTAAATCTTATCAAGAGATAAAATATTAGTTTTTATTATTATAAAATTTATAAATCTGTTAACGTTACAGATTACATGTCTTTGTCCCACGGCGGAAGTTCAGAAAGTAGCTTTCGAACTAAATTTGGCTTATAAAGAAGAAGAAAGCTATTGGAAGCAAAAGAGTCGTAGCAGATGGTTAGTAGAAGGAGACAAAAATACTAAGTATTTTCATGCCCAAACAAAGCAACGGCGCGCCAAAAATAGGATTATTGGCCTCTATGATGATCACGGTCTATGGGTGGACCAGTAAGAAGAAATTGAGACAGTTGCAGTAAATTACTTCAAAAATCTGTTTACCAGTAATGGGACGACAAATTTCGCGGAAGCATTAGCAGGAATTGACCGATTAATCACTGAAAAGCATAACCAACAACTTCTAAGACATGCAACGGTAGAAGAAGTACGCCGCGCTCTTTTCATGATGGACCCTGGTAAAACACCAGGACCGAATGGGATGACAGCTCTTTTCTTCCAACAATCCTAGCATGTCGTCAAGATGGACATAGTACGGGTGGTTAACAATTTCATCACACATGGAGTTTTCGAAAAAGAGATAAATCAAACGAATATCTGTCTGATACTAAAAACGGCTAGGCCAACAACTATGGTATCAGACAGATGTTCGTTTAGTCTAATGATTACATGTTTTAGCTAATGAATAAGAATTTGATCCAATTGAAAAAAGGAAATTTCAATAATTGACTCATAAATTTTCCAATACTGAATTAAGTAATATATAATAAGGAAAGTATGCACTAATTAATGTGTAGCTAATTGTATATAAAAATGAAAATGGTTACATGCAGTCCATGTTATCCAGTAGACTAATCCCAGCTAATCATTTGGAATGAGCATTAATAATTATGTCATCACTATCATCATGTTTATACTAATTATTAGCTACATCCAACAATTGAGAGAGAGTAGACTTTATCTATGTGTGTGTGAGTGAACATGTCACAAAGCCACTTTTCCACCAAATGTATTAATTAAATTGACTAAATTGTGTATATGCTCATATATGGTATTAAAAGTATTATCAAGTACTTAGACACAAGGTTTTCATCCTAATTACAATTAAGTCAAAGTAAATTAATCTGTAAAATGGACCTTAATTGATTAATAAAATATATTGGTTGATAATAATAAAAAGTCTAGGAGATATACGATGAGCTAGCTGCACTTGATAATTTATTGATACTTAGTGAATAAATATATATATTCCTTACGTGAAGTGGATGGTCTTCACATTATGCAACCAACAATGAACCCAATCGGCATATACTTCATAATACATACACACTTCAACATGTGATTAACTATATTTATTATATTTTAAAACTTTATCTTATATAAAATCTGACTTTCAGTTTACAGTTATGTTTTTGGGACAACAATCAGTAGTTGTCTATAAACCAAATTAGTCCTTTTTTACCATGCTAATTGAATTATTTTTTTATAATTGAGGAATTTCAAAAATTTATGAAAGGGGTCTAGACTATTCTTATAAAATAGGTGCAATTCATAGATAAATAAGTATTCATAGAGATTTGCATCCGTTCTTACCGCTGGACCACAACACTTTGGCATGCTAATTGAAGTTCACGTATCGTTTTCTCAAGTTTTCTACTTAATATGTATTTGCTAATTACAAGAAAATTTGTAATGATGAATTTCACTTTAAGAGACGTGTGGTCACTATTTAGCATTATCTAAATTATTGTTCACTGAACTCAAGTCTAGCTAGGGAATAAGTCGTCGTATACTCTTACGACAACTTAGTTAGACTTATTTCTCTGGTGTGTGTATCCAAAAAAAATCAGAAATGAATTAGAAAATTGTAGTTTAATGATTGATGCCTCAAAAAGAAGAAGATGGAGTGGAGTAATGGTAGAGAGAGAGAGCCGTAGATTCCGTGAGAGACAGGCTTGCACTTCTCATTTATTTACACTTTCCTTCTTGCTAACTCATCTCTTTGCCTCTACTTCCTTTTCTTTTATTTATTTTAATTATATTTTATGTCTTCTCAACGATGCTACAAGAATATCAAATAACAAAAAAAAGAAGAATGACGGCGATGCGTGCGATCCTAGGGTTTTGGAAGCAAGTGTGATTGACGTGTTGATTTTAGAGGCGGTGGAGACAATACGGCCGCCGGACCCACCTGATAAGCCTCTTCCGCTGGTTGGGGTGGCATTGGGAACAGGGGTTGGTGAGGCTAGGGTTATGGAAGAGAGCGTGAAGGATACGACAATAATGGAGGTCATTGATTTGGAGGTTGGGTGAGTGCGAGTCCGGTTGAGAAGGATATGGCTATGGTGGAAGTGATAGATCCGGGGGCTGCGACGAGTTCGCGTCTGGTTGCTACGGATACACGTAGGATGGAGGTGACTGATCGGGCAGTTCCGTTGGGGGTTATGCAGGCTGCACAGGTTTCTTGGGTGGAATGTTTGTCTGGTAGCACCGTTGGTGGAATGTTGAATCCCGACAGTGTATTGGATGATGATTTTGTGGAAGAAAATATGACATGGAAGTATCTTGATAGTGTGGAGGATGAAGCGAAGATCACAATTGATCGGAAGGTTTTAATGGTGATGGAGGGGTTGTGGAAGAGATGTATAATTGTGAAGGTGTTGGGGCGTACAGTTTCTCTTCCAACCTTGAGTTGCAAGTTACAGGAGATGTAGAAGCCATGAGGTTCGATGTACGTATTGGATCTTCCACGACAATTTTTCATGGTGCGTTTTGAGTCGGAGAAGGAGTATCTTGCGGCGTTAACTGGTGGACCATGGAAGATGTTTGGAAGTTATTTGCTGGTACGAGACTAGTCTCCAGACTTTAATCCGACATATGATAATATTATCACAACTCCAGTGTGGGTTCGCTTGTTAGATGTTCCAGTAACCTTCTATCATAAGAAGATTATGTTAGGGATTGCTAAGGGGGTTGGTAAGCCATTATGGGTGGATCTCACGACCTTAGGTTTTGAGAGAGCCAAATTTGCAAGGGTTTGTGTGGATGTAGACCTCTCGAAGCCGCTAAAAGAATCAGTGTCAGTGAACGAGGAAAGATGCTTTGTGGAATATAAGGGAATTAACCCGATATGTACACATTGTGGAATGATTGGCCATGCGATTACGCTTGTCCAAGAAGAAACAAGGGTTCTCATGTTCGTCCTGAGATTTCTTCCGCGCCTAGATCTGTCAACATAGTTAATCCTAGGGACTTAACGCCTCAGGCTCGTACACAGGGAAATTCGGTGGTTCCAAAAGTGGTGAATGCTCCATAGGTGGATGCTGATGGGTTCACATTGGTAAAAAGGTCTCGGTCGAAGCAAAATATGAAGGTGAGTGGAAATGTGGTTCAAGGTGGAGGTTCAAAACCGAACTCACAACGACAACTTAAAGATATCACGGGCTCATCAAATCAGGATAATGTTCGGGAATCAAATAAATTTGGTACTCTGGCAGAGGAGTTGCTAGTAAAGGGGTTTCAAGAGGTGGCAATTTCGAAGGTGATTACTAAGGAAAACCGGGATCTAAGTGACGAAACGAGTGTTAAGGTTACGAAGAGTAATGAGGAAGGTGTTAAAGTGGTAAAAAACCGGAATGAGTTGGACCAATATTTTCAGTTTGGTAAAGGAGTACGGGATGGTGTTAAGGATAATAGAAGTGGAGGTTCGAAGTCTACATGGGTAGGTGGGTCCAGAAACTTTGGGTCGAAAGCTAAGATACATAAACCTTTGAAACCTTCTAGGGGTCTCGCCTTTGGTCCGGTGAATGACGTGATACCGTTGGAGAAGTTGGGTAAGCGTCTTCGCCTTGACCTTGGTGAGCCTAGTAGGCCCGTTGGAGTGTCTTTAGGTATACAAGATTAACACCTTTGACAGCGGTTGAGTATTCAAATACGGGTGTTGAAATCATTGAGGGATGTGATTGTGATTGATTCACATGTTGGAGAAGTGGAGGGTGATGAACTAAGTGAGAGAGGGCTGGTAGCATCCTCTTCAAACTATGCGTGATATCTAGCCCCGGTGGTTTTGATTTATGGATTATCTTTTATGATGAATTGTTTGATGTGAAATTATTGGGGGCAAATAAACTCACTTTCAGACGTGCAATCCGTTATATGCTGAAACGTTATTATATTGAAGTTCTTGCGTTATTCGAAACACATTCTGAAGGTGATAGTGTGAGACGCATTTGTCGGAGTTTTAGATTTGAGGACACCTTTTGTGTAGATGCAAGAGGGCAGAGTGGCGGTCTATAGTTACTTTGGAGATCTTCTGTTGGTCCATTGAACATAGTGGATTCAGATAACTTGTTTATCCATGCGGAGATTGGTGAAGGTAATGAGGTTTTACACCCAATTGTGGTGTACGCGGCTTCGTCAGTAGCTCGTCGGAGTGAGTTGTGGCCGGGGCTGAAGGGTGTTGTGGCCAAGGCTGAAGGGTGTTGTGGATAGTATCGTCGGGCCGATGATTGTTGGAGGAGATTTCAATAAAATCGTACGACTTGACGATAGATCGAAAGGTAATGGTCAACTGTCAGCTGATTCGATTTTGTTCAGAGAATGGATAAATGACCTTGCATTGGTGTCACTTGGTTTTAAAGGGGGCAGATTTACGTGGAGGCGTAGTAAATCGGGTTTTACTTTTGTGACCAAACGTCTTGACTGTATTCTGTGTAATACTCACGTGAGATTAAAGTGGCAGGGAGCTGTCGTTAGCAACTTACATTTTCTAGCATCAGATCATACTCCGTTATATTTACAATTAGCTCTGATGGTGAAAGGAGATCCAAGGAGAAGACCTTTCCGCTTTGAAGCAGCTTGGCTTAGCCATTCAAGTTTTAAAGATTTGTTGTGTAATTCTTGGAGCAATGACGTGAGTACCTTGGATTGATGGTCTTCGAGTTCATTTACAAAGATGGAATAAAGCTATTTTGGACATGTTATACGGCGGAAGGAGAATCTAATAAAGGAGATAAGCAACATGTATGAGTAGTTGGAGTCCAATTCGTCGGATCTTTTGATGGCAAGAGAAGAGAGTCTTATGAAGGATATAGAGTTAGTGTTGGAACAAGAAGAGATGATCTGGTACCAGAAATCACGGGAAAATTGGATTATTCATGGGAACCAGAACACTAGTTTTTCCACACCCCCACAATTAGAAGACGAAGAAGAAATCGAATAGAAATGTTATGAAATAATGAGAACAGATGGATAGAGGATGCAAAATAGCTAGAGTCGTTGGCTGTTGAATTCTGTCAAAAATTATATTCCATGAATAATGTGGCAGATACAGTTCCAAGTCTCTCATGCTCGGGTTTTGCCTCTTTAACCCGAGAGGAATTGACAGCTTTGTGTTTACCTTTTACGGAAGCCGAGATTGAAAAAACGGTGCAGAGCATGGGAAAGTTCAAAGCTCCGGGTTCGGACGGTTACCAACCAGTATTCTATGAACATTGTTGGGAGATAGTTGGCCCGTTAGTTTGCAATGACCTTCTTTGAGACTAATACGTTACCGGTAAATGCGAATGATGCGCTGCTTGTACTTATACCAAAGGTGGATAAACCTGAGAAGATCACGTAGTTTCGACCTATAAGCTTGTGTAATGTCTTATTCAAGACTATTACTAAAGCAATGGTTATGCATCTGAAGAAAATCATGCCTAAGCTAATAGATCCTGCACAATCCAGTTTTATTCCTAGCAGGTTGAACGCAGATAACATTATTGTTGTTCAGGAAGCGGTTCACCCGATGAAGCGAAAAAAAAAAGAGGTTGGATGTTACTAAAGCTGGATTTGGAGAAAACGTACGATAGAATTCGATGGGACTTCTTAGAAAACACATTGAAGGCTACGGGTTTGCCTATAATGTGGGTTCAACGAATAATGCAATGTGTAGTGGGTCCTTCGACGACATTATTGTGGAATGGTGAGAAAGCCAAACCGTTTACCCCTAAGAGAGGTTTGCGTCAAGGAGATTCGATGTCACCTTATCTCTTTGTGTTTTGCCTCGAAAGACTTTGCCACCAAATTAAATTGGTTGTAACATCAAAGAAGTGGAAACCGATACGTTTAACAAGGAATGGACGGATCTTGTCACATTTGTGTTTCGTGGATGACTTGATTCTCTTTGCCAAAGCTTCGATTGCGCAGGTGAGAATAATTCGTGGAGTGCTTGAATCATTTTGTGAAGCTCAGGTCAAAAGGTAAGCTTGGAAAAATCCAAGATTTATTTCTCAGAGAATGTGAAGAGAGAGTTGGCTGCAAGTATTACCATGAAGAGTGGCATTGAACAAACACATGATCTCAGTAAGTGTCTTGGTATGCATGTCCTTCACCGCAGTATTCATAAAGATACTTTCAGCCCTATATTGGAAAACGTTTCCTCTCGACTAGCTGGTTGGAAAGGAAGGTTTCTTAGCCTTGCTGGTCGTATCACGCTGATGAAAGCTGTTATTTCCTCAATTTGGGTCCATTCTCTAAGTACGATTGCTCTTCCAAAGCATATGTTGCGGCGGCTTGACCGAGTGTCTCGTGATTTTATATGGGGTAGCACGAGTGAAAAGAGGAAACAACATCTGTTATCTTGGGTCAGAGTTTGTACTCCGAAATTTGAGGGAGGTTTAGGCATACGGAAAATGCAGCCAATGAATACTACTTTATTAGCAAAGATTGGTTGACGATTATTAGAGAATAAAGATAGCACTTGGGCTCATGTAATACAAAATAAATATCAGGTTGGCAACGTCCCGGAGCTGAGCTGGTTAATTCCAAAGTCGAATTGGTCTTCAACATGGAGTAGTGTTGCTGTTGGGTTACGTGAGATGGTAATACTTTGGTTATGATGAGTACTTGGAGATGGACGGTCAATCAAGTTCTGGTGGGAAAAATGGCTAACGAATGAGAGTTTAGATGGTATCTCACAACTGAATAATATTGTTGTGTTAAATGATGCTAGAGTATGTGACTTATGGACTGAGGGAGTTGGGTGGAATATGGCTGTTATAAGCCCATGTGTTCCTGAGAGAGTTAAGCTTCAATTAACTTCGGTGGTGGTGAATAATGTGACAGGAAGTCGAGATCGATTGGCTTGGTGAGAGACGTCAAACGGTAGGTTCACGGTTCGATCGGCTTACCATAGACTAACGAGAAACAACTCTCTACGTCAGAATATGAGCAGCTTTTTCAAGTTAGTTTGGAAAGCATCGGTCCATGAGCGAGTGCGCACATAACTCTGGCTTGTTGTGAACCAGATAATTATGATAAATATAGAACGTTTTTGATGACACTTATCTACTTTGGCGATGTGCACTGTTTGTAGAGGAGGTGATGACACAATCTTGCATATTCTTAGAGATTGTCCGGCGATGATTGGAATTTGACAGAGATTGGTACCTCGGAGCTATCAGAATAGTTTCGTCACATCATCTTTGTTGGAGTGGTTGTACGGGAATTTGAACTCATAGAAGAAAGTTTCAGAGGGTAAATGAGTCACACTCTTTGTGATTAGTATTTTGGTGGGCATGGAAATGGCGTTATATGCATGTGTTTAATTCGACGGAGAGGTGCAGAGATCGCACATAGTTTTTGCAGGATAAGACGACGGAGATTACTAAGGCTTACCTTACAAGTAAGCAAGATGTAGGTATAAGTCAGAGGGTAACACGCTTGGTACGTTGGCAGCATCCATGAACAGGTTGGTGGAAAGTGAATATTGATGGTGCATCACACGGTAATCTGAGTATAGCTACTGCGAGTGGAGTTATGCGAGATACGAATGGTGATTGGTGTCGTAGTTTCGCGATCAACATCGGAGTTTGCTCAGCTCCTCTTGCGGAGTTATGGGGAGTCTATTACGAGCTCTATATGGCTTGAGAGAGAGGCGTGGATCGAGTCGAGTTGGAGATTGATTTGGAGATGGTGGTGGGGTTTCTAAAGACAAGGATTGAAGACACTCATTCGATGTCCTTCCTAATACATTTGTGCTACAGCTTTATGAAAAGGGACTGGTTGTTCAATATTTTTCACGTGTATAGAGAGACTAATCGTCTTGTGGATAGTCTAACTGACTATGCTTTTAGCTTGTCTTTAGGTTTTCATACGTTTGTTGATTGCCTGAATTATTTAGGGTCGATTGTTTTGGACGATCAGCTCAGGGTTTCGCAGCCATGAATGGTTAGAGCTTAATTTTTTGTCTTAATAATAAAACGCAGGGGCTTACCCCTGTTTTCGAAAAAAAAAAAGAATATCAAATAACATGATCAAGACTAAAAAAACAAGATCAATACTAATTTTCGTAATTTACAACTATTGAGTAACATTTTTAGTTTATGAATTAAAGTTTTTCTCGATCTGGTGGTTAGGATATTCAAGTAATGATTTAGCATCAGTGGTTTGATTTCTCTCCTTTACCTTATAAGATTTTAGAAATGAGTTTATGTTTTGGATCGAGTCTTGTCGATCCACTTATTAATAAAAGAAACACTGATTTATTTGATATTTTCGGTATATATGACATTAATCAATGAATAACAAGTTACAAGTATTTGAATTCACATATAAGAATTTTAAAATATATTTGATCAAGTTAAATGTACATCTCTCTAATTTTTCTGATCTGATTTCAACTCCAACCTTACGTGGTTAATATTATTATTGACAACCAAAAAAAACTAATTTATAAATAAATTTGTTATAGAGTAAAATAGAGGGATAATGAAGAGACACTCAAGTTATTATCTAAATTTAAACATTTTTAGTTCTGGTTTTATCTCTCTCCTCTCTCTAGCTCTTGTGTATTGTGATGAGTTTGCCAAGTTAGGAAAATTGTAAGAGAGACAATAAACAGAAGTACTAAAATTTAAGAGGCTGCAAAAAGACAAGTCCAACATTCTTGAGAATGTGGTGATCTCTCTTTGACTCCTCTCCCTTAATCACTCTCTCCTATTTATGTATCCTTCTTTTCAATCCACACACATTCATATTTCTATATATGTAACTCTTTCAAAACTCATCATCTCCAACAATTCTCTGATTCATCTGCTCCGATTCATCAATACCAATTTTGAATCTCTCAATCAATCATAGCCAAATGGAAGCAGCCGCAGCGGCGGTGGTATCAGCCGCTCAAGAGCAATCATTGATCCTTAAAGGGAAAAGGACTAAACGGCAACGTCCTCAATCTCCAATTCCTTTCTCTATTGTCCCTCCTTTGTCTTCTCGGGAACCAGACCCCGAAGAGTCTGGTTTCCAAGGAGAAGAGTCTACTAGTCTTGTTTCCAAGGAGAAAAGTCTCAATGATGAGATCAATAACAACAACAATAATAAGAAGAATGATGATAACAACAATGTATTGATCAATGGTGTGACTTCTTCATCTTCCAACAACATTGCCACATTGAAAGCCGCGGCCGATGAAGAAGATCAAGACATGGCTAATTGTTTGATTCTCCTTGCTCAAGGTCATTCTCTACCTCAACACAACCGTATTCACCAGCCACCACAAACAAGACAGCTTATGATAAGTTATCAGGAATCTGGTAATAATAACAACAATGCGTATAGATCTAGTAGCAGGAGGTTTCTAGAGGCATCTTCATCTAATGGAACCACAAGAGCTGGTTACTATGTTTATCAATGCAAAACATGTGACCGTACTTTTCCATCTTTTCAAGCTCTTGGTGGCCATAGAGCTAGCCATAAGAAGCCTAAAGCAGCCGCGAGTCTTCACTCCGATCATGACCATAAGAAGTCAATCTACGACGATACAGTTTCTCTTCATCTCAACAATGTTCTTACTAACAACAATAGTAACCATAGATCGCTTGTGGTATACGGTAAAGCGAGTAATAATAAGGTTCATGAATGTGGGATATGTGGAGCCGAATTTACATCTGGACAAGCTTTAGGTGGTCACATGAGACGTCATAGAGGTGCAGTGGTTGCAGCTGCAGCGACATCTGTGGTGGTTGCGCCAACCACGGCTTTGTCATTGTCTCCTATGTCGTTTGATCAGATTTCGGATGGTCCGGTTCAGGTTCCGGTTAAGAGAGCGAGGAGTGCGGTTGTATCGTTAGATTTAGACCTGAATTTACCTGCACCGGATGATGAGAATCGAGTCAACGGATTAAGCTTTGGTTCAAAGCAAGAACAGGAAGAAGAACATGAACAAACGCAAAAACATAGAGAAGAGCAAAAGTCTCTTGTCTTGTCTACTGCTCCTACATTGGTGGATTGCCATTACTGATATCAAAATTCCCAAAATTCATTTATTAAATTTTTAAAATTTTATGCAGAAATTGGTAAAGCATTTTTACTGATTCCTTGCTTGTACAAGACTTGCAAGATTTTTATATTTTTATATTTTTGTTACTTACTTTCAAAAGAAAACTATATATTATACAAGTATATATATATATATATATACTCCCACTAGCTAGTGCGACTTTACTTCTTTTTTTTTTTTATCTGCAGATCTATGTAATTACGTCCAAGTTTTTTATTTATTTATTTTGATAATTAATTACATTCAAGTTACTGTAATAACAACAATAAAAGAATGATTAACGACCATATCTTCCGATGAAAGATATGGTTCAACTCTTTTAAGAACAAAAAAAAACGTTCATGAAACAGGTCCAACTTAAAAAAAAAAAAAAATTGCATTTTAAATAGAACACTTAGTTGACAAAAAAAAAATAGAACACTTGATCATAGTGACTTGAAGGTAAATGGTGACCCGACCCGACCCGAATACTCAATCACTCACTACTCGGGTTGAGCAATACTCTTAAGTCTTAACATGAGTCTCACCCAAATCTACCGGATTCTTTTAATTATTTGGAGCGAAGCCCAAAACTGTAATTGGCCTACTTATGGGCCTAGCTATGAAGAGGCCAGGCCCATAACCTAACACGAGGCTTAAACCGCTTCATTTTTTTTTCAACTCTGAGCCTACGAAAAAACGCCTTGATATTTTAGGTTTTTGTCCTTTTGGGAGACAATGGTGTCAGATTGCTGACAACCTAAAATAAATAGTGTTTTATTTTACTTTTACTTTTTAGGTCCAAAAAATGTGTAATAATTTTGACCCAAAAATAAAAAGAAGGATATCTTTCGTTTTAAATTTCTCAGCTTCCAAATTAGTTAAGAAAACAAACAAAGCATAAGAGACAAGAAACGTAGAATATGTATGATATCAAAACAAAAATGTAACATTCAGATCACAGAAAGATTGACAAGATACAAGTAAATTATTAAAACTGTAATCTTAATTTAATTAAATATATTTTATGATTTAAGTTGCTTAAACGAAAACCAAACAACGAACTGAAAATTGAATTGTAGTTGCTCTGAAAATATTTATAGAGAAAAAAAAAAGGAAAAAAAGAAGAGGAAAATGGAGAAGATGATGATTCGTGTGGACCAAGTCTTCTTCAGCTTTAGCTTGCCTTATTGGTAAAGTTTCCTTCTGCAAGCAAACGTACCTGTCACTCCTTTTTATTTATTTCACCTTCTTCTATCCTCATTTACTTCTTTTTTTTCTCTTTAAATATGAATGGTACTGAAATCAATTTGGGATTAAATGTGACATTATCAGTGCTGACTTTGGATATTCGAGCCTATTCTCAAATTTGCTTACAGAAATTTATCTTATATTTAGACAAAAAAATATATATTTAAAAATGTAAATCTTTAAGATATTCTAGTATTTTATGATATTTCATTAAAGATATATACAATGCACTTACTATAAAAAAATTTAGTTACTTTGCATTTCAAAATATTATATATCACGGAGTATTGATAAGTGAAGAGAAAATAATAGCTATTAAAGTCTAGTGCTTTTTAATGATAATAAAATTATTATTGGCAAAAAAAAAAAAAAAAAATTATTTTCAGTTGTAATACACTTACTTTCGAGACGCACTACGAACAGTGTTTTTCTTTAATTTTAACTTCATAAAACGACAAAAACCAACGCAGTAGTAACGTTTGCTAGGGTTTTATTACCGAAACACTTAAAAAAGAAAAAAAAAAGAAATCGGAATCACAATCCGAAACACTTGTTTCTAGCCTTTCTGGGAACTCGAAACAAAAAAAAATTTCTTGCGATCTAAGCTACGTTTCGTTTCTTCTCCGTCAAATAACAAACCCATTAACCAACTTTATTTGACGTTAGGGATTCGGCAAAAGCCAGATTGAAAGAACAACCTAGAACAACAACAACACCCTTTAATTCAATGGGTCGCCAACACATGAACCCTTTGCTCTCTAAGTTCTGTCTTTCTTTAAGAGAACTGAGGGTATAACCGTCTTTTGACTAATTCAGGTAGCGTTAAGATTTATGAATGCTTTTCCGTCAACTACGTTGGAATACTTTTATTACACGTAATTCGCAATTATTATTTTTTCTACGCACTTAGTACCCTTTTTTTTTTTCCAAATCGCAAATCAAAAAATTTGGGTCAAAGACTCAGCTTTCAGTACAATTTTTTTTTTTTTTTGCTAGTTTAAAGCCTGGATCCGTTCTATTTTCAAATAAATAAACATATATATTTTTTTGACAGCCATATTTATTTTGTTTTGTTTTCATTTTATCAAAATAATTTCATTACCTAAATCCCTTTTTCATTACCTGATTACATTTTCTGATAAAAAAGATTTCCCGTTTATCTAAAAAAAACAGAAAATTTAGTTACTTTTGAGTTTTGAGACGTACAACGACAGTGTTTTCTTTATTTTACTACAGAAAACGACAAAAACCTAAGCAGTAACATACGCTAGGGTAATTAATTACTTGCAACACTCTAAAAGAGAAATTAAAGAAAAAAATGAAAATAGAAAATAGGAATCAAAAGTGGAATCGCAATCCGAAATACTACTCTTGTTTCCAGTAGTCTTCTGGGAACGCGAAAAGAAAGAAATTTTTTCTTGCAATTGAAGTTATCTGCTTCGTCTCTTCTCCTTCAAATAAAAAAAACCCATTTTGCCATCTTGCAATTCTTGGTATCCTTCTGGTAAGGTTTGGTAAAGGGGGAATTCAGAAACCCTAGAATAAGCACCGTATCTATTTTGCTTAATGGCTCGCGAATCTCTTGCTACTGTGTCGCCGCCGCCGCCATCCGCGACTGCTTCGGGTACTGCTGCAGCGGCTACGTCTCTCGCTCCTGGCTTCCGATTTCATCCTACTGATGAAGAACTCGTGAGCTATTACTTGAAGCGTAAGGTTCTGGGTAAACCCGTTCGCTTCGATGCGATTGGGGAGGTCGATATCTACAAGCATGAGCCCTGGGATTTAGCAGGTTCGCGGAGTTTCTTTCTCTTCCTTTTTGCGCATTTTTACGATTTGAGTTTTTCTGTGAGACCTGTTAATTTGTTGCTCCGATTTGGGATTTTTCTGGCCTGGGCTTCTTCGCGTCTTCTGACTCAATTCTTGGAAAAGGTTTAGCTTTATGGGACTCCGATTCATTTGCTAGGACAATTTTGTTGCAGATTCTCGCTTGTTATGTTATGCTATGTTATAGGCGATAGCACTGTAAAGACATTTCATCAAATCGACTTCTTTAAGTGGTTCAAATATTCGTATTTCCTGATTCCTTGAGAATTTTATACTAATTGGTGCTCCAGTTTAGTTTGCTTGTGTTTCAGGAAATGAAGTTTGAAGTTTGAGTTAAGTCTAATAGTAATTTTTTTTTTCTGTTGTGCTGTGTTCAGTATTTTCGAGGTTGAAGACAAGGGACCAAGAATGGTATTTCTACAGTGCGTTAGATAAGAAGTATGGAAATGGCGCTAGAATGAACCGAGCTACTAACAAAGGTTACTGGAAAGCAACTGGAAAAGACCGAGAAATCCGCCGTGATATTCAGTTGCTTGGTATGAAAAAGACGCTTGTTTTCCACAGTGGGCGTGCTCCAGATGGGCTTCGGACTAATTGGGTGATGCACGAGTATCGGCTCGTGGAATATGAAACCGAAAAAAACGGAAACCTGCTGGTATTCTATTCTCCAAAATTCCAAAGTGGGTTTATCAGATATTGTCTAAAGATCATATAGTAAGTTAATTCTTTGTTTGGGTGCAGCAAGATGCATATGTGTTGTGCAGAGTGTTCCACAAGAATAACATTGGGCCACCAAGTGGGAACAGATATGCACCGTTCATGGAAGAGGAATGGGCTGATGATAGAGGAGCTATGATTCCAGGAGTCATCAGGATAGAGCCACTACCATTAACCAATGGACATGACCAGATGGACCAGGTTTGTTTTTACTTCAGACTCAGGCTTCATAACCCAAAACCTGATGAGTTTCGTAATCTAATATGCAAGAACTGTTGAGAAATCCTCTCTTATGTGGTGCTCCAGTAAGATGAGGGAGTTTAATTGAACTGGATTAGTCTATTTATGAACCAATCAACAACTTCGATGTTATTAAATGCAAATGTCCAAATTTATCTTATGCATCATCTCTTGTTTCACAAGATATCATATATTTAATTAGGCAAAAACTCTGGGCTGAAGTGAAGCTTTTCTAAGTACTGTTTTAGTGGGCTAAGTTACTTTACTTGAACTAGACTACAGAACTAGTCCATCGAGTCTGTAACCAACTCTCGTAGAACTCAACCTTATAGATTTACCTGATGAATAACTTCTCTTGGTGCAGAAGATATCTGGATATCCTTTGGTCCTATTCTGATTCTTGGGCTTTATTCTCAAGCATACTGATTACAAAATCTTTTAAACTTAGCATTCTCATTTGACCAGCGCTTGTCACCTTGCATCATATGAACTCATGTAACTGATCAGTGAATGTTGATAGGAAAGATAATAAACAAGTGAAGCTTTGTTGTGTTTTAGTGAAACTTTAGTCATCTTTTTCATCTGCAAAGTTGATCCAAGCATCTGGTTTCAGATAATGTGTTTGTCTCTGCTGGGGTTTATATAACTTGCAATTTGTTTTAGGAAATCCAGTCAGCAAGCAAGAATCTTATTAATATCAACGAGCCACCGAGAGAGATTACTCTAATGGATATCGATTTTAACAAACAGAATCATCACGAGAATGCTCTCAAACTGCAGGAGAATAACAACAGGAATAATTATGATGAAGACGAGGAAGCACTCAAACGTGAGAACACAGAAGAAGATGAGCGCCCTCCTCCTTTATGTGTTCTCAACAAAGAAGCTCCATTACCTCTTCTCCAGTACAAACGCAGACGCCAAGGTGAATCCAACATCAACTCAAGCAGGAACACACAGGACCATTGCTCGTCCACAACAACAACCGTCGACAACACAACCCCTTTAATTTCATCGTCTGCTGCTGCCACCAACACTGCCATCTCTGCATTGCTTGAGTTCTCGCTTATGGGTATCTCTGACAAGAAAGAAAACCCACAGCAACCTCTACGTCCTCACAAGGAAGCTTCTTCTCCTACCCCAGTTACATCTCCTGAAGAGAAGGTTAAAGACCTCCAGAAGGAGATTCACCAGATGTCTATTGAGAGAGAATCCTTCAAGCTTGAAATGATGAGTGCAGAGGCTATGATTAGTATTCTCCAGTCAAGGATCGATGCACTGCGCCAGGAGAACGAGGAACTTAAGAAGAACAACGCCAATGGACAATAAATGGCAATGCTCTAAAATGATCTTTCCAGGTTTCTTCTTCCTACCTATTAGCATTAATTTGCCTAATATCATGAGCCATCTATGTAGTTTCTTTAGACGGAGTGAACTGTATGAATCTCTGTTGTAACATAAGGATAAAACGGATCGGATCCAAGTATGTTTTATCCTCCTTTTTCTTTTTCTTTTTTAAGTTTCTGCATCTTTGAGAACGTTTTCAGGTTGCTCCATTGTCATATATTATCATCTATCTAGTCTTTTCAGACAAAAACAGTCTTTGAGTTTGGCTTTAAATTGTTCCATCTTCATGACAGAGCTTCTTTGGGTAATGGTACAATAAATGATTGGTGGTAGACCGGTAGTCAAATGTGAGGGCATAATTGTCATTTCAGGAAAATTAAGAATGTTCCGTCCTCTTCGTAATATTTGTTCGAAAAAGAGAACTTGTTAGTTATTAGTGGAGAAGAGTGAGGGTATAACTGTCATTTAGCAATTCCTTACGAATGTGGTTGCGTCAGCGACGTAAGAAGACTTTCTTTACAAGTAATTTGTCATTATTTTCAAAAGCTAAAAGAGTTTGCTACGATTTAAGCCTGGATTCAATTAGTCGATTTGATTTATAAATAACTAATTTTTAAATAAGTTTCTAAAGGAATATGTAAATTATATTTATTTGCATGACCAGCAAAAACTACCTCAACAAATTTATTTTTTCCATGGATTCATATTGATAGTGTAAGAAACTTCAATGATAATTCTCAAAGTGAAACAAAAAAGAAACAGAAGAAAAAAAAGTAACTTCAAACGAGACAAAAAAAAAAAACACACTAGTATGCATGTGTCGAAAGTTTAAGATAATAGCAGACTGATCCAATCGCCAAATCATATGTTGAGCTCGGAGTTATTGAAATTCCACATGACTCTTCAATCGTATTACCCAGTGACAATTCATAATCCAGGTCGGCGCACCTGTGACAATGTAAAATTGGTATCTCTGGTCTCTGGTTGCAGCATGTTTAAGTCGTATATGTTGAACCAATGTACTCTGCTAAACTCCAATGTTGGCTAAATGATCGTGGATGGTGTTGAAAGTCACCTCCATCAATGGCATCAAAGGCCTTTGTTTGAAGAGAGATAGCATATTGTACGAGTTTGTTTCAAAGATTACCCTTGAATAGTGAGTGTATCGCATGCTTTCGGAGGCTCACAGTAAGCTCAACGCTTCTGTCTGTTCTTAATGTATAACGCCTTGTTGTGTAACCTCAACAAATTCTAGAGACTCAAAATCAATGACTAGTCCAAGAACTCCACGTGTCGCTGCAACAGAGACTGTCACCCAAAACAGTCACAGCCTGTGACTTGATATACTCTCCGGCACACTTTCCTGGAAGATATTAAAAGCTCACGACGTCAAAAAACAATTTCTTACAAATCTTTTCTACGGCCTTTGCTTAGCTCCGATGGGTTCGTCGTAATCTCTCGTCTTCTCCGATTAAATTTTCCTCATTGTCTACAATTTTCTAAAACCCTACCTAATTGTTCTATCATAATTTATTTGCTCTTTCTTTTGATTTCGATTCGACGAAGACTCCTTGCTGGATTTAGCAGACCAACGAACTTTTACGTTATTCAATCTTGTGTTTGCGTTTTGGTACCGATTGAATGGGTCGTCGTAGTTCGGTGAGGTCGCTTGCTCCTGGGTTTCGTTTCCATCCCACGGATGAAGAACTCGTTCGTTACTATCTGAAACGCAAGATCTGCAATAAACCCTTTAAATTCGATGCTATCTCTGTTACTGATGTATACAAAACCGAGCCTTGGGATCTTCCAGGTCAGATTTCAATCTTTATCTCTGTTTATGACGGATTTAATTGTGTAGGGAGAAATGGTTTAACTGGAATTCTGCTTAACTTGGCTTTTTCTTTTGGTGGGAATTAGACAAGTCGAAGCTGAAAAGTAGAGACTTGGAGTGGTACTTCTTTAGTGCGCTTGATAAGAAGTACGGAAATGGATCGAAAACAAACCGTGCGACTGAGATGGGATACTGGAAGACGACCGGGAAGGATCGGGAGATTCGCAATGGGTCAAAGGTCGTAGGAATGAAGAAGACTCTTGTTTATCACAAAGGTCGAGCTCCTCGTGGCGAAAGGACCAATTGGGTTATGCACGAATATCGGTTGGTTGATCAGGACCTCGAGAAAACTGGTGTTCAGCAAGTAAGGACCTCATTTGAGTTCTGTATGTTTAACTTCTTGCCATTTTATATATGCCATGGGATTGTGTTGTTAACTTTGTTATGTCTCTGTGGTTGGCAAGGACGCATATGTGCTATGTAGGATATTTCAGAAGAGTGGCTCAGGTCCTAAAAATGGTGAGCAGTACGGTGCTCCTTTTGTTGAGGAGGACTGGGAGGAAGAGGAGGAGGAGGTTAATATGACATTAGTACCTGATCAAGAGCTTGGAAATGAAGATCATGTATATGTCGATATGGGTGACATTGATCAGGTTTGTGTTGTAGTGTAGGTCCTATTTCTTATCTTGATCTTATAATGTTACAATAATGAACAACGAATGTTGAAAATTTTATGTCTTGTCATCGATATCTTCTCACTTTTTGTGATTAGTGATGCAAAATTCTATTCTGCTAGGCACTAGAATGTGAATTGTTTTCTTCATATGGATGAATAATAAAGGTTAGTAGAAATAGGCTGAGGAGACCTGTTATGTGTCTTTGGTTTATCGGGTTGTTTGAAACTTAGAAACCTTAGGGATTTTCACGCTTCATTTAGTGTTTGGTTCTAAAGTTTACTGATCTCTCTTGGTTAGCTTTTGGTCGATTGCTGTGTTCCTTTGTATTCATCGAGAATTCTCTCCGAGGAATAACAGAAGCTTATGCAAATCTTTCTTTACCTTTCACTGATTTGATCAGATTCCCTTCTAAGCTGCCTATTATGTTCTTTCATTTCTGAAATCGAATTTTATTTCTTGCAGAAGCCTGACAATCTTTTGGTCTATGATGCCATTCCTATCCCCCTAAATTTTAGTCACGGGGAACCAAGCATAAATGTTGAAACAAACTACTCTGACTCCAGAAACTATATACAACCAGGAAATTGTGTAGACTTTGGTGGCTACTTTGAACGACCAGCAGAATCTTCTGAGAAAGATCAGAAGCCTATCATCCGTGATGGTAGCCTTCAAAATGACGCATTGTTTCCAGATGAAGAAATTGGCTGTGGTGACCAGGGCACGGCAAACTTACAATCTTCTGACGACATCTTTGGGACTGATACGTCATGCTATAATGATTTTCCTGTTGAGAGCAACTACTTGACCGGTAAGGCATTTCTGGATCCAAACAGTAATCTTCTGCAGAATGATGGTCTGTACCTGGAAACAAATGATCTAAGCAGTAATCAGCAAGATGGTTTTGACTTTGAAGATTATCTTACCTTCTTTGATGAAGACGATGAGAACTTGACTTTTGATCCTTCTCAACTGATTGGAAATGAAGACGTTTTTGCCGATCTAGAAGAGCTCTTTCAAAAGGTATAAACCTTCAAACTTCGACTGGTTTTTTTTTTTAATTTCCTTCTAATCTCTTAACTCATGTTTCTACCAACAGTCTGAGCCTGAGGAATTAGAGAAAGAGAAGATCTCAGAAGGCAAACAAGTGGTGGAAGAAAAGGAAAACAATGAAGCATCGTGTTCTAACCAAGTTGATGCAGATGCAACAGAGTTTGAGCCAGGTAAAAACTCTTATTACCACAATCAGAACTTGCCCCCATATGTTAATAGGCGTCAGAGTGTTCTGTTCTGTTTAGCTGATGGATCAATTTCTATTCATGCAGATCACAAGTACCCGTTCCTCAAGAAGACAAGCCAGATGTTGGGTTCAATTCCCGCTTCACAGACATTTACTTCTGAGTTCCCTACAAAGGATGCAGCTATCCAGTTACACGCAGCACAATCATCAGCTTCGGTCCATATAATCGCAGATATGATGACAATATCAGACAGCAACATGGGCTGGTCATATACCAAAAACGGAAACCTTGACGTAATGATTTCTTTCGGCATGGTCCAAGAGAATGCGTCCGGGAAATCAGGAAACAGTTTAACAAGGGCAATGATAATGTTCATGTGTTTCTGGATCCTCCTACTCTCAGTTAGTTTCAAATTAAGCACTTTGGTCTCTTCCCGGTGATAGTACCCCGAGTTGTTAAAAAAACACCTTTGTGTTTGTACACATTGATATAGAATTACTTGCAGTGTCCTGCTGCTCAATGTCTTATTCTCTAATTCTAATGAATATCTCATTTTATAACACAATACTAGTTATGAGGTGATAGTACATAATTCAAACCATGATCTTTCTCATATACAACATTTTCAGGAAAAACAACATGAGTACCCATGTGTGTAGGACTCAGGATCCTTATTCAAAAGCAATGAAATTTTGAAAGTCAAACAGCAACATTAGCACACCAGAAAACATACATATGATTGTATATAGGTTTGTGTGTGTGTGTACAGACAGATTCATGTATGTGCGTACCCAGATGATCGTTAGGTTATTATGAGACTTCTTGTTTCATCTCGGTCTTAATAGCTAAAGCCAAGTGATCATAAGCTTGAGACCAAGCTCCTTCGACTTCTTCATTGTATTTCTCACCCAATCCTTCTTTCAATGTCCTTAGTAAAGCTTCTTTCACCACCTGCATTCACATTCACTTCTTATTTAGTTACTTTAAAGAATTGAAAATCAAAAAAAAAAAAAATATATATATATATATATATATTGTAATTTAAAAAGAGACCTCGAAGTGAGGATCAATAACGCCGCTTTTGAGATGAACAAAACCCAAGTATTGGAGAGTTGTGTCAGCCACCACTACCTTTCCTTTCTCCCTTATAACTGTATTGCAGTTTCACATGTCTACATAAGATTCAACAATTTTAATAGGATTTTTTTTTTAATTATAAAAGGCATTTACTCAGCTCAAATTCATCAGCTACGTTGTTGTTTCACATCACTATACACCACAAAATAACAAAAGCGAATAAAGAGACAATCCACTTTATACCGTTTTTTTTTTTTGAACACAACCACAGAATATATTAGATAGAAGTAAACGGGCCTAAAGGCCTACTCGACATCAACACATAAAGACAAGGCATGTTTAGCCAAGGCATCTGCTGTTTTGTTTTCGGTACGGGGAATAAAACGACAATAAAAATCAGAGAAGCTCTCAACAGATTTGAGGATGTCTGCAATTACTCCATGGAGCTCTGGTAGGTAGAGTTTATTGATGATTGCATTTATGAGGATTTTGCAGTCCGATTCTATCCATAAAACACGAGCTCCTTTCTCCTTTGCTACAGTAATAGCGGCTCTCATTGCTAAACTTTCACTTATCAATGGCGATCCAACATAATCACAGACTCGGGAGAAGGAAGCTGTTTGTCCAGATTCCAGATCCTGGAGCGTCCAGCCCAGACCAGCTTGCTTCGAAGAGGAGCTCCATGCTGCATCTACTTGGCATCTAAAGCCTGACGCTACCTGATCTGAAATTAACCAGGGAGTTGGTTCTGCTACAGGTAATGGGAATGATTCTTTAGCTTCTTCTTGTGCTTTTTGCCACTCCTTTCCATCAATTATGGCTTTACTGAGAATATCTTCGGCTGAGAAATCTCGAGAGTTAAATTTCTTCTGGTTGCGAACTTTCCACAGGCCCCAAGTTATCCATGGGCTCAGGGGGATTGTTAGGCCTATCGGTGGGAGGATTGTTTGATTCTAAAAACGTGTGACGCCTTGGTGTGTATCTATGATATCGTTTGTTGTAGCTGCAGTTGACCATGGTGCTAACTCCCAAACTTTTTGCGCTCTGTTGCAGGTAAAGAGATATGGACTTGTGTTTCTGGTTCATCACACCAAGGGCATTTGATCTCTGAAACCACCTGCCTGTATTCCAGATTTTCTCCTGTTGGAAGTATTTTTGCAAAGCTCGCCAGGTAAACATCTGGATCTTAGGTGGAGATTTTAGATTCCAAACTTGTTGCTTTCAGCTTATGTCTGATTGTTCCTGCCAATTACTGTCTGTGGATCTGAGTTCCACCGCTTTTGCATATCCTGATTTTGTAGAGTAGATGCCTGAGGAGTTATGAACCCAAATCTGCCTGTCTTTTTGTCTAGTTCTGCTAGGTTTGATGCAGAGAATAGCTTGTTCGTACTGCGGGAAGATTTTCATAATGCTATCTCTATTCCAATCCGTTGATTCTGCCCTGAACAAATCCTTCACTACTAAGTCTTTAGTTAGTTCTGTAGCTGGTCCCATAGGCCGTTCTGGTTTTGATAAACTTATCCAAGCATCTGACCAGATCTTGATATCCTCTCCATTTCCCACAACCCAGCCCAGGTTAGGCTTAAGCAGATTTCTCCCTTGTAGAATGCTTCTCCATCCATGTGATTCTTGGGGTTTATGACCAGTTTCCATGAATTTCCATTCTAGACGATCATAGGCCTTCATCATGTCTGTTTTAACTGCCATATCCCCTTGTTTCGTGGCTCCAGATTTCTTGAGATGGTGTAGAACTTCATGTTTTATCATCACATTGTCCGAGATTGCTCTTTCAGCTACAAAAGCGTATTGGTTTTCCGAGATACGTGATTGTAGGAGAGGTTTTAGTCGCTTTGCAAGGAGCTTGGCTATTATCTTGTAGTATGTATTACAAAGTGCAATAGGCCGGTACTCAGCTACACTCTTTGGACTGTCAGTCTTAGGGATAGGTGGATATGAGTCTCATTGATCGTTTTGGGCAAGGAGCCCGAATGGAAGAATTGCTTGATTTCGCCTACTATCTTTCCCTTCATCGTTTGCCAATGTGAGTGGTAGAAACTAGCTGAGAATCCATCTGGACCGGGAGCCTTATCCGGGTGGATACTGAATAAAGCATTTCTGATTTCTCTTGCAGTTGGCTCCTCTTCTAGTTTCTGTTTTTCTGAGTTGTTTAGTCTTTTTTGCAGGGCTTCTGTTAGTGTAGCTGCGAGGATTGAGGGCTCAATGTCTTAGCTGGCAAAGAGTTGCTGGAAATAGTCTGATATGGTACCAACTATTCTTTCTTCTTACATCTGTTCTCCAAGCTCATTCGTTATCACAGAGATTTTATTTCGATTGTTTCTACCTCTCGTGCTAGCGTGTAAAAGACAGAGTTTTTATCACCTAGTTGCAGCCATAATTGTGTGCTCCGTTGTTTCCAGTACTCTTCCTCCTCGTTATATGCCTTCTTTAGCTCTGAATTTATCTTTTTTATTTGATCTTCATTAGGAAATGGACTAACCATAGCTTTTTCCAGCGCCTCCTTTGTTGTGTTTATCTTTTCTTGACAGTTGCGGTTTTGCGCTTTATTCCACTTGACTATGACATGTCGGCATTTGATTATTCTCTCAGCCACCGAGAGGGTTTCATTTTCTTGCCACATCTTTTGTATTAGACCTTTCTGCTCATTGTTGTGTCTCAATCTTTTGTCATACATAAAAACTCCTCTTCTTTTTTCAGATGTTGAATTGAAGAAGGAGACTAGGGGTCTGTGATCAGACCCCTCATAGCGCAGGTACTGACATCTTCCAGAGGGGAATAACTCGGCCCATAGGCTGTTCGAGAGAGCTCTGTCCAGTCTAGCATGAATCACTTGGTTATATCTCACTCCTCGCCATGACAAGAAGTTACCAGAACATTGCAGGTCGAATAGATCACATTCCGAGAGGAGCGATCTAAATTGGACAAAGGAGCTTTCAGGTCTAGTGTTTCCACCTTTTTTCTCTGAATTTGCTATTATCTCATTGAAATCTCCTGTTAGAAACCATGGAGCTTCTCTAGATTCTGCTATTTCTTGAGTTGATTCCATACTATATGTCTTTTTGAAGCCTCTGGTTCACCATATACAAATGATGCATAAAAGCTTTTGCCTTGAACTGTGATTTTAAAATCGATTACATTGGGGTTAGAAGATAAAACTTCCAGTTCAATATCATCTCTCCACAAGAGTGCCAATCCTCCACTACCGGGGGTAGTCGGAGAGATTAGAAAACTGTGGGAAAAATTAAGCTTGTTTAGGTAGGATAAGACAATAGAATCTTGGTTCTTTGTCTCTGTGAGGACAAGTACATACAGGTCAAAGTCTTTGACAAGATCTTTGAGCCTGCGAACTGTCACCGGGTTCCCCAGCCCTTGACAGTTCCAAGCTGTAAAGGCTAAGGAAAAGGGCTTGACAGTTTTTGAAAATCCCGCCTCAAATTTTCTAGAAGACTACCATCTGTCTGGGTATCGTTTATCTCATCTCTCTGATCCTCAGTTTGTGTTTCAGGGTTCCTTGGCCAGTTTTCTTCATTGGAGTTGTGACTTGCAGCTGGAGCAGAGTCCAAAATGAGTTTCCTTCTAGGTGTAGGTGCCTTTTGGGGTGCTTTTCTCTTTCGTTGAATTATAGCCTTTGAAATCTTTGGACTTGCCATCAGGGATCTTTAGTGGTGGTCTGCCTGGTTTTCTCTTGGCCACTGACTTTTTCTGTTGATTTGCAGAGGTTTCTCCTCCGACACTACGTCCCAGTCTTAGAGATATAGGGACTCTTCCCTGCGTGCTCTGGTTTTCTATCTCTGTTACTTGTGGCTGGCTCATTATAGGTGGAAAAGTGGTCATGACTAGATGTTCTGCAGCCTCTCGAAATTCTCCATTCTCAATTGACTGAGCAGTTCTCATCTTTCTTGCAGCACTCTCCACAGGGTCAGCGCAATCTGCATACCGCATCATTACTTTGCGGATTTCCTCCATGGCAGCATTTAATACATCTTGAGGGATATTAGGGGATTGATCAATAATTGGATCCACCCTTTCTAGTGGTGGTCTTCGTTCTCTGACAGGTGGATCAGCTGCAGCTACTCGAGGAGCTGATTTTGGGCTCTCTATAGGAGAGGATATCATAGGTTCTGGTGTCTCTTTGTGATGGCTCTCACTCTGTTTATTATCAGTTGGCTGTTTTTCTGTCCATCTTGGTGTAGAGCGCTGTATCCGAGAATCTGGGTGTGGAGGCTGACTTCTTCTCTGCTCGTATCTGTTGTACGAAACCTCTCTTCTCGACCTGTCATCAGAGGGATAGTTTCTCCAGTAGGAGCTTTGATGGTTTCCCCTGTAGGAATAAGGACTAGGGTTATAATTGTGTGGATACAGGGATTCTCTTTCTCTGCGTGGTAGCAGGTCTTCTCTATCTCTGCTTCGAGAACCGGAGTCTCGACTATGGTTATGCCTCCTAGGGTGGGCATCAGAACTGTAGGTAGCAGCTCTGTCTTCATCTCTTGCTTCTCTGGCGCTGTGTTCTTTAGCTTTCCTCATAGGCTCTTCTTCTTCTACAGTAGCCAGTTTGTTATCCTTGTTTTCAGGGCATTCTCTGGAGGAATGAGATAGCAATCCACATGTGTAACAGAAATTTTCTAATTTTTCATAGATGAGGGAAGCTTCCACTTCATCTCCACTTGCAAATACAACCCTGACCGTGGAGATAAGAGGTTTCAGGGCGTCGATTGTGACTTTCATTCTCAAATGAGTGTCTGAGATATTTGCTTCTTCAAACTCACCAATTTCTCTTCCTATGCTTTGGAGAGTTTCCACCGACCATAGATGCATAGGTACTCCTTGGACTTGTATCCAGAAAGGGATTTGAGATGGGAAACTCTTTTCAGTTGTATTTTCCCATTTTTGGAGGACCACCATCCAGTGGTTAAAGTGGTAAGCTTGATTCGCTAGGACCTTTTTAATATCCCGTTCAGAGGAGAAGTGAAACTGAAAAAGTCCATTCCCTAGATCTGCCCCTGTAGGTCTGTGCTGAAGTTTCCAAAGATCTGCCAGAAAGGGTATCAAAGACCAAACCCTTTGTGCTCTTGGATTTGTTCTTCGGCCTATCACAGTGAGAGCAAGTTTCTTTTGTCTTTCAGAGTTGTCAAACACGTGGTGGTAAACTGGAAGAGGCAATAGCTTTTCCTTTATCAGCTGCTGTGAATCTTGAAGACATTGTTTGTTCTCTAAGCATATAGCTTGAAAGTTCTGAGCATAAAGGAAGGCAAGAATAAACACAAAGACTGTTCACCAAACTTTCACAGAACTCTGTTGGTGAGATGGCGAGGTCGGCTCTAACCTTCAGGTGTTGAAACGAGATGGAGTCATGCCGGAAAACCAGATGAACTTCAGGTTGGGAGATTCCCGAGGAGGATTTTGTCCGAGATTGAACATCAAGCAGGCTATTATCCAACAGTTTCCTGGTAAAGTTTGAAAAAGTTTCTAAAAGGAGAAGATTTCTTGGCAACAGAAAACCATATTGGAAAGTGTGCCTGAGAGAGAAAAGGTATTCACTTTATACCGTTATAATAAAAAAACTAAAGGTGAGTTTTTTTTTTAAAAAAAAAGTTGAGATAAAGGTAAATTGAATTGAACCAACTCCAACAACCAAACAAATTTTTGGGTTTTTATGGTTCTAGTATAGTCCCATTTTTTCTGGTCAGATGTATGGTTCCATTCTATTATGGCAAAAATATCCAGTTTTTTCGAAGAAGACAAAAGGCAAGTAGTGAAGTCCAAACAAAGATAAACCGCAAATCGTGTGTGGCTGCGTTAATAAAGACAAGAATTCTTAAAGACATAGACAGATACTATTTACTTCTGAACAGTAATTATGAACCATTCTAATTTCAATGTAAGATGATGATTCGAATATATAAGATGTATGGTAAGAGTAAGTATATAATACCATCTTGAAGACTTTAACAGCATGAGCTTTGAGTTTAGGATTATTGTGAGGGACTTCATCTGTGTCTCTTATGAAAGAGAACATGTTCTTTGCTGCTGGTGCTATCTCCAGTATCCTATTATATCACCACAACCATTATAGCTCACTCGTATATATATATGCTTATATATGTATGTATATGATAAACGTACTGTGAGAAGAAGTGAAGACTGTATTTGGGAATGTCTTGTTTAAGTATCTCCCATGACTCCTTCACTAAAGCTTCTTGCTTCTCTGTAAATGCTATCTCTCCCATTTTATCTCTAGCTAGACTCTTTCTCTCTGGCACAAACAATTGTATGTTGATATGGAAGTATATGGTCCTTTGGTTGGGTCTATGAGCTTTATTTGTAGAATATTCGATCTCTCAATTATTTTTTTGATTAACTATTTCGTTATCTCTTTATGGTGGACACGCGTAGCCGAGAATCATGGATTCAGATTTATATATAGGATCCGTCCGACCAGTCTAAACACTCAATAGACGTGTCTAATTTTTTTTTTAAATTGTTAAGTAAAATGTATTGCCCTCACTTTTTATATATAAATAATTCATTCTTGAATAACAGAATTCACAAGGCATTAAAATATAAAAATATCAGCAATATTGTGATTGTCTTTTTTTTTTCTAACTCATTAATTCCAAACCTTACGAATTTTCATTTCTAAATATTCAAATCGGTAAAATATATAGACTCATATTTGTATAGGGATGATTAGAAAATTGTGACTTACTTTTGCATACAAGAAGAATCAAATATGCGAACTTTTTAAAGCTCATGTCCGCCACAAGTTCATTGTCACCAATCTTGTGATTGTTTGTTTACTTGCACTGAAATGTGAATCTATTTTTGTTCAACATAACCCTTGATTGTGTGATTTTGAAAAGTATTCGTGTAAGGTTTTATAAGAATAGAGAACTATATATTCTTGTATTTATTCCTTACTATAATTTAGGATTCTATTGAATAGTCTCCAACGGATAATCTCTCCTTATTTGTGTATATAATCTTTGTAATATTAAGAGATCAATCCATCGATTGGAATTATCTAATCAAACATGGTATCAGAGGGTTTCACCTTTTAATTTCTCAGCCGCTCTCTTCTTTTCTATTCTCTTCCACTTACTTCTCTTTTTCTTCTTCTTTTTTGTATCTTTCTATCTTCCCCTGTCTTATCACTTTTTCTCTTTCTCTGCTATTAGTTCTCCTTCCTTTCAATGACTACCTCCAACCCTATCATAGATCGTTCTATGAGTCTCACCCAAATATGTGCTCATATCCCAATCACTCTTGACATGAACCAAATGAATTACGACATTTGGCGAGAGTTATTTGAAACTCACTGTCACAACTTCTATGTTCTCGGTCATCTTGATGGCACTTCTCAACCTAGTGGTTCAACCGACACGCAATGGTCACAAACTGACGGCACCATCAAGATGTGGATCTACGGAATCTAAATCTCTACTCAAATATGTTCTCAAAACGAAGTGTACGTCTAATGAACTTTGGACTACCATCGAGAACCTCTTCCAAGATAACAAGGAGACTCGGTTCTGTTTTTAAACATTAAAACCCTATTGTTTAAGGGTTTAGAACAATCTTTCTTTTATTTTTCTAGCCACTAAAGAACCTTAGAGAGAGTTTTGAGAGGGAGAATAGTTGGAGACCCTTTTGGGGATGATGATCTCCCATCTATTAAGATTTCTTGTTCTCTTTTCTTATCTTCCTTTCATTATGTTTATGGTTATTTTCTTGTTTTGTTTCATGTCTTTGGTGTTTGAGTAATGAAGTGATAGGTTGATGGCTAGGTATATCTTAGAATTTTATGGTTGAATCTTTAGCTTAAGTTGATAGATCTTTAGATTCCTTCATTTAAGGTGTTCTTAAACCTAGATTTAACTTGATCATTTGAATCTAGATGCTAGGAGTTTTGTCGCCCGAGAGGTGTGCGATGAAATTCTCGAAAAACCTTTTTATGAGTTTTTCTTCCTTAGTCATTGAGAGATGAAGTTAGGGTGATTAGTGGTCTTAGTGAGCTTGTTTGTAATGCTTGCTAGTCTTTGAATCGGCAACGAGAGTTAGTTTGATTGATTGACTAGGAAATGGTTAATTGCCATGAGAGTGGGATGTTACATTGTTGTGTCTCATGCCCTAGGATGGTTCTCAATGAGTCTTTAAGCATCATTTATTCGATTATTATTATCCTTTGATCAATTACCTTGCCTAATACCTATTGCTAGTTTGTGTTTTGTCTTTGTCTAGTTTGCTAGTCATTTGTTCTAGTTGAGTTTGTTTTGATCTTTGTTAGGTTGTTTATTGTTTGGTTTTTAGTTTCTTACACTTCAATTCTTTTATCTATTGTTATAGCTTAAATCTAAATTCTTGCAATCCTAGTGTGTTGATTCTAGATTCTCTGTGGATTTGATCCTCAAGTATTACATTGACGTGTTGCACTTGTTAATTAATTATTAAAAGTGTGTATCAACGTGCTCTTGTGATGCATCTTCTCAATGGTTTAAGTCCTAAATTTGATAATATCACCAATGTCATCAAACATTGCTCCCCACCTTGTAGCTTTGGTGATGCTCGCTCCATGCTCAAGGATGAAGAAGACCGTTTAAAAACTAAACAACTCACACAATCATCTCATAATGATCATGCTTCCTCACCTCAAGTTCTCATTGCTGCATCTTCCCATCAACAATTTGATACTCGATCTTCATCATCAACACCTCAATCTCAATACAACAGAAACAATCGCAACAACTGTGGCGGTCATGGGGGATGCAACAATAGAGGCAGACATGGTGGCTACCCTACTTGGCAAGGAAACAATTGGAACTCTCAACCACCACCACTATGGGCATCTCCCAATTATTCTCAATGGCCCAACTTCCCTCAATGGCTTAAATCCTACTCAATGGACAAACGCTTCAACATGGCCCCCTCAACAATGGTCAAACACAAACGTTTAGCCTCGCTTTTAACCTCCATCATCGACACACACCAGTCCAGGAATTCTTGGTCATGCTCCACCACCAACAGGATCTGCTTATATCTCAACTCACAACTCCACACCTCTGTCACCTTCAAACACAACCACATCTGATTTTATTCCCACCACTCTTGCAAACGCATTCAACACCATGACTCTATCTGATCCATATGATGCCAATTGGTACATGGACACCGGAGCTACCATTCATCTCACTGCTCAATCTGGTACTTTCAACTCTATCTCATCTTCATCTTCTCTTCCTCTTATCACTGTTGAAAATGGTTCACTTCTTCCTGCTATTGCTTCTGGTCACACGATCCTTCCCTCTATCTATCGTCCTTTACATCTTAATAATGTCTTATTATGTTCTAAAATATTAAAAATCTTGTTTATGTGAGGCAATTTACTACTGATAATTCTTGTTATGTTGAATTTGACCCGTTTGACTTTCTTGTTAAGGATCTTTGAACCCAAGATCCTCTCATCCGATGTGATAGCACTGGTCTACTCTATGCAGTTTCATCGCCTTATTTTTCTATCCTACTCATGCTTTACTCATGTCTGTTCATGCATCAATTTGGCATCAACGTTTGGGTCATCCCGATGACTATGTTTTTTGTTTTCTAGTTTCTAATGGTTTTTTAAAGTCTTCTAAAAATGATGTCTCAACTTTATGTTATGCTTGTCAATTAGGTAAACATTTACGTCAACCGTTTTTCTCATCGACTTATGTTGTTTCTTCACGTTTTGAAATAATATATTGAGACATTTGGACCTCTCCTATCTCAAGTGTTAGTGGAATAAAATATTATGTTATTTTTCTTGATTATTTTTCTTATTTTGTTTGGATTTATCCCTTACGTCAAAAGAGTGATGTTTTTGATAAATTTTTATATTTTTTTAATTTTGTCAAAACTCAATTTCAAAAACCAATAAAAGCTTTTCAATGTGATAATGGTGGTGAATTTAACAATCGTCATATGCTTGTTTTTTTTTAACTTATGGGATTCAACCTCGTTTTTCATGTTCATACACATCGCAACAAAACAGTAGAGCTGAACGAAAATTACGTACTATCAACAATCTTGTGCGTACTCTTCTTTTTCAGGCAGACATGCCCAAGACTTATTAGGTAGAGGCATTAAACATGATGACACATCTTTTTAATATTCTGTCATCAAGCACCATCAATAATGAAGTTCCTTTCACTCGTCTTTTCAATAAATCAATCTCATATAATCACCTCTATGTTATCCTAATCTCTTTCCTACAACTATAAACAAATTATCACCGCGATCAACTCGATGTGTTTTTCTAGGATATCCGACAAACCATAGAGGTTATTGATATGATACTGAGCAGCCTCAAGCAAGGATTCAAGAAGCAACCAAGCACCAAGACTGATTTGAAAATTAATCAAGGCACAAAGGCTAACAAATTCAAGAAAGACATTGGCGATTGGTACAAAAACACTCATGAAGCCTTAAAGAAGAAGCAAATATGAATCATTCAATGGGTAAGTGAGTCATGTTGTGTTCTTTTTCCCTTATCCAAGTTTTGTCCTAATGGGTTTTCTTGGAGAGGTTTTTAAGGAGGCAAATGGCCCATTAGTGATCCATATTGAAGTCCAAAAAATAAAAAGAATGCCCATTTATTTCTTGGAATGGTGTGGGAGAGTTCCAAGAGTCCTTCCAATTGCTCATTTATGTTGTTTCATTTTCTAGACAAATCTGCATTTAAGTTTGCTTTCATTTTCGAGATTAGTCTCTTAGACTACTTCTCTTCTTTTTCTATTTAAACTCTTTACTTTTCCTCATTGTAATCATCCTGGATTGGATCACCAACTAATGAAAAGCTTTTGTCAAAACTATCTCTCAAAAATGTGGGTCAAGTTGTCTCTTCAACTTCTGAAACCAACTTGTTAAATCTTCAACACTTCTACTCGATTTGCTGTAACTTCAGCCTCTGGTTCGAGTCTCTCCTCCTCTCTTGGATGAGTCTATTACTTGATTGGCATATCTGCATCACTTCCAACCATCACTCGATCTCTAACTCGATCAGCCATCAGCCGAGGGTCGTTCTCAGCCACAACAGAAGGACTTTCCGCATCCTTTCTATTATATTAGGCATTCATACCAACTTCTCTGTGGGATCTGTGGGTAGGATTACATCAGTTATCGTTGTCTTTATCTCTCATCTCGTTGCATTATTATCTCACGGCATGTCGTTTTGACGAAACAACATTTCCTTTTGCTTCACCAGCAACTCTGACACCGCCAACTCCGCCAACACCATCCATCTATCCGCTCTCAACTCCTCCTCTTACCAACGTCCCCATTTTTCCTTCACCAGCTCCTCAACTACCAGATTCTCCACCTACACAAGCTCCTTTAACAATTTCATCTCCACCACTTTCTTCTCCTCCACGACAAGTTCCATCACCATCTCACTCTATTCCTCTAGTCAATTCTCCTAGATTTGAACCATCTTCACCTCTCTCATCTGGATCTTCTCATTCACAAATTCAACATCACATGTCATCACCATCTCTTATAGATTCTGGTCCTATGTCTCCACCTGGCACTTCCTCACCACCTCACACTCCCACTCCACCATCTAGGATGAAGACTCGAAGTCAAACTGGTATCTCTAAACCAAAAATTATTATTTCTCTTCATACTGATATTGTTTCACGCAGCTAAAGATCCAAATTGGAACTACGCCATGACCGACGAACAAAAATCTCTTAAGGTAGCTAATACGTGGGACCTTGTTCCCCGATTTCCTAACACTAACATTATACGATCAATGTGGTTTTTTCGTCATAAATTCAATGTAGATGGAACTCTCTCTCGCTACAAGGCTCGTCTAGTTGCCAATGGAAAATCTCAAGAAATATGTATTGATTGTGATGAAACATTCAGCCTCGTTGTAAAACCAACCATAATCCAAACAGTTCTTCACATTGCCATGTCGCGAGATTGGCCTATTCATCAATTAGACGTCAAAAATGCTTTTCACCATGGAAATCTTGAAGAAATCATCTACATGCATCAGCCACCCGGTTTTGTTGATCTAACGAAACCCGATCACATTGATCTCCTCAAAAAAATCACTATATGACTTAAAGCAAGCTCCTCGTGCATGGTTCCAACGCTTTGCTACCTACACCACCAAAATTGGCTTCATAAACAACAAAAGCGATACGTCTCTCTTTATCTTTTGTCGTGGAAACGATTTCGCCTACTTACTCCTTTACGTCCTCCTCATAGCCTCCTCAAACTCACTTCTCAGGTCTATCATTTCCTCATTGAAATCTGAATTTTCTATGATTGATCTTGGGATGCTTCACTATTTTTTGCGAATTGTTGTTTGTAGGGACATCAATGGAATGTTATTAAGTCAACAAAATTATGCTGCAGACATACTAGATCGAGCTAACATGACTAATTGTAATCCATATGGCACAACTGTTGACATAGCCGCAAAACTCTGAGCAGACGTGGGAGAACTTGTTGTTGATCCTACATTATATAGAAGTCTTGCGGGTGCCTTACAGTATCTCACAATCACTCGACCCGACATTGCCTACGCAGTTCAGCAAATTTGTCTCTACATGCATGATCCACGTAGACCTCACTTCAACGCACTTAAACATATTCTCCGATACATAAAGGGAACAATCACTCAAGGCTTACACTTCTCTCGCTCTACAACAACCTCACTAACCGCATATACCGATGTTGATTGGGCTAGCTATCCCAACACATATCGTTCAACCTCCAGTTACTGCATTTTCTTTGGCGACAATCTCATCTCGTGGTCTTCTAAACGTCAACCAACTGTCTCACGCTCCAGCGCCGAAACTGAATATCAAGGTGTTGCCAATGTCGTAGCTGAAACGACGTGGATCCATAACCTTTTGCTAGAAATCCATTGCCCCATTACAAAAACAACCATTGTCTACTATTACAATATAAGTGTTGTCTACTTATCCACCAATCCCATTCAACACCAACGTACCAAACATGTTGAGCTGGACATTTTATTTGTACGGGAAAAGGTTACACTTGGCCAAGTTCAGGTTTTACATGTATCTTTCTCACACCAATACGCAGATATTTTCACGAAGGGCATACCTACCTCTTTGTTCAACGAATTCAGATCCAGCCTAAACATCTGATCATCTTATCATGACGTTTCAATTGCAGGAAGGTATAAGAATAAGAAACTATATATTCTTGTATTTATTCCTTACTGTAATTTAGGATTCAATTGTATAGCCTCCAACGGCTAATCTCTCCTTACAGGAGGGGAAGATTTTACTCAAATAATTCCATTTAGTCATCAAATGTAGCCGCTTACATGATGCGGCACGATGAAACCATATGTCTTGTTTGTTAAAAAACGATAATATGATATACAAAATCTAATTTAGTCAACCAAAATTATAAAATAAGTAAATACAGTATATATTTACAAGTCATGAAAAAAGAGTAAAAAGCGTAGCTTATATAGGAAGACATTGAGTTGTTAAATGCGTAGATGTGGTTCCTTCATCGCAGGACCATCATATAGTAATAACTATATATATTTAATTCCCATTCAATTTCATTGGTCTAATGAACAATACACCATTAATTCCATTTTGGTCGCAGTGCTATTTAATCCATCCCTATATATTTAATTTTGTTGGTATGGTTAGTAATCTTTTGATCGGCCCTCCAATTAAATAATTTTAAGTTGTTGCTTCTAAAAAACAAAAAGGTTGTTGAAAGAATCAATTTAGACATATACTCAGAAAAAGAAAACTTACATATCAAAATGTAATACTGCACAAAAAAAAAATCTACCCTTTACTGAAAACTAATTAAAAATAATAAATTATGCAAAAACAACAATAAATTTAGACATAAATATTAACACATGCATAACTTGTGGTTATCAAACAAATTATCTAAGATTCATTTAGTTATCTCTAATGGTATTTACTTAAATACAATGTGATGACTTTGAGATCATAAACAATGAGTATCAACTTCGAACTTATAAATCCTTAGAATATTTGCATAAAATCAATTTGCATAAAATCTTCAGATCCCAAAGTTGCGTCCGCCGCATTCCCGGCCGGTAGATAATGTCAAAAACAAACATAAATTTTATATTAAATTAAATAAATAACTGAGTTACTTATGCATGACCATGTTTTTCTACTGTACAATTATAAAACTTAATTTAAAATTGCATCAAAATTTTATTTATTATCAATGCGTTGTTGCTTTCACAATTACAAGTAGGACACGCAACTTATTCATCTTCTACCAAATTAACACCTACAAACTTTAAGCACCATTACCATTTTCTCATTACCCAATTTATTCCTATCATTAATATTAGTATTTGCAGCAAAAAAAAATGATTTGTTCAACCAAAACATATTCTTCTCAAATTATATAATTGTGATGTTTCTGTAAATCAATTTTATATATAACAGTAAGGAATAATTTACCTAAATGAATGAAATCACATAATACTGATATCTATTTATAAATTAACTCTAAACAACAACAACAACAACAACAACAACTTGTGTTAAATAAAGGCATCAACTTCTATGATACTATGACAAGTATAATAGTTTCCTGTGATTTGTTGCCTTCATCTTTTTACATAAATGCAATGATTACATATTTAAATTAAAATGTACCACCAAATTGTTCATGAGGAAATATTGTTGTCATTAAGATCACAGTAATTTAATTTTTGGATATACTTCTATTTATTAGCTGAACAAAAATTTCATACATGCATCCTAATTAAATACAGTAAAAAAAATACCAGGAGTTTTTACAAATTACATGAACTTATTGTTCAATAATTTTCTTACAAATTACATGAAACGATATTTGTCTCTAATAAATGACATAAATATCCAAATAATTAAACAGAAATAAAGCAATTGGAATTAAATTTCATTTATTACGGAATTTACAACATCGACCCCGCCATGGATGTTAATATGCGGTTGCAGATAATTATCCACCCATTTATAAATTTAAAAATTACTAAATTCGAACATCTATACAAGTGCTCTTTTGTCTAGTGGCAAACTGTAAATCCATTAAAATATGTGCACTTGTACAACTAGAGATTGAGTTTCACCGTCTACATTATGTAGAAATTTGGCTAATGGACGAGCAATGACTAATGGACGGGCAAGTGGTCCAATATTTTTTTTTGACAAAATTAAAAAGAAAAATTCGAACATCCATCATATAATATCTTTTTTCTTATAAAAAATATAAATATTATATGATGATTGATGATTCCACTATATATATTTGCAGTAAAACAGTAAAAAAGGTAACTTATGAATTAAACACTCATCTTGGAGCACAATAAGGATAACTTTTCCGTCGTTTCGCCGTCGTTGATGTGTCATTATAAACCGATGAGAAAAACCTATCAATCTCTTCTCGATTCATGATTATCTCACAAGTCGACACTAAGAGCTTTCTCTTACAAGATCTGATCATTAAAGCCGCCGTAGCAGACGGTGCTGATGGTGGAGGTCGAGGTTTTCGTGGAGGAGGAGGTGGAGAATCAACATCGACGGTGGGAATCTTGTGTTCTTGTGATGTTGGTGTACTGCAGCTGAGAGTTTCATCATCATCATCATCGTTATCATCGTTGTTGTTGGTTTTGGTTGGTTTGGATTGGATTTTGATGGAAGTAGGGAAGTTGAAGTTGGAGAGATCTTGTAATAAGTCGAGATCCATTATCTGTAATTGTGTGTTGTGTGGATGGAGGAAACTTCTTAGAGAAGTGAGAGGTTGTGAAGGGTTTCTTTTATGTGTTTGTGTCTTTACATACACTTAGATATATACATAAAGTTAAATTAAGGATTTACAAATCAGAGTTACTTTTTGACATTAACAAAAACAGAAACAATTAATTTTAAAATTATACAGAATGGATTTTGTAAATTCAACTCAAAATAATAAATATTAAGTAAAAATTTGTATTTTAACAAAAAATCCACTGAAAAAGTACATATACTCAATTTTGTAAATGTTGAATAAGAAGTAATTTTAATTACGATTTAATTATAAATAATAAAATTAAAACGAAGTGATTTTAAGTAGGATTTACAAATCATAAAACAAATAACATATAATATGACACAAAAAAGAAGAAGAAACAAATAACATATAATTTAAATAAGATTTGAAAATCAATATTTGAATAATATATGATTATGAATTTCTAAATTTATTAAAATACAACATTCAAATATAAAAAATTGGAGATAAGTAAGGTAAAAAGGAAGGAGAATGGTCGGAATATAGAAAAAGTATAGTAATACTAGGGATGGTAAGTGATTTGTATTTTGTTTAGTTTTTATTTGTACGTATCTACAACTAGCTACAGCACATGTGATTCACCATACTATATTATAATAAGATCTTTTCTAGTCAACAAAATTCCATAAAATTTTATCTATAATACTTTAAATTATATAACACAAATTTATATGATTCCCTAAAATAGCAATTTTGGTGAAAAAATACGATATAAATATTTAATTATTTAACTAAAAATTGTTTTTTTAAAACAATTTGGTTGATAAGTATATAGGGCCAAATCTCCAAACTCCTAACAATATTATGTATGGACAAATATGTCTCTTTAAAATTAAACTCGAATAAAAAAAGCATCAGATGAAACAGATAAACACTTAACCAAATACACATTCCAAAAACATTTTTATATAATATAAATTTAACTTAATTATTATTTTTGTCAACACTAGTCAAGTTTCTACATAATATAAGCAACTAAGTACACATGCCTTTAGTAAACTTACCATATGTCACTAGACTAAATGCCACATGTATTTTTTTTTTATTAATAAATCTTTTTCATAAAGTTTCAATATTCAAATACAGTAATTAAATACGTTTCGGGTAGATGAACTTTTTTTGTCAACAATTAGATCGATAAGACCCGATTTATAGTATACTTTAACTCTTAAAATTCCTATTTAATCTTCATATCGGTAAAAGAGAGAAAAAAAACAAAAATATTTATTAGAAATGTTGTGGTACTATGTAAAAATGGTTTACAGTATTTTTCAGTTTCAGAAATTAAAAAAACTGACTGTCGGACGAATATAGAATCAACATTGTTAAATTGTGATTTGATACAACCAACTTTCAATAAAAAGTGGTTATAAATCGAATTGAATAAAAAAGAAAAGAAAAACAAAAAACGTGGAGCGTTCACTCCTTTTAACGTAACGAAGAAGATAACGTATTGTGTGAGCGACATTGTCTCTCATGATAATGTTAGAATGTTTTAAGCTTTTGATACTTTTATCGATTATGTTATCATAGTCATGAAAAACTTGATATAAAACAAAAGTTATAGAAAATTTATCACATATTTTATAAATTAGATTTATTGCCTAAAAATTTATGTTTTAGCTTATTTTCTTCTTGAATTAAACCTCTGAAATCTTTGGGATATATATAGCCTTATAGTATGACAACAAATTTGGTTTGTAATGTAAAATTTATTGAATGATGATGATAATAAAAAAGTTTCACTAGAACAAACAAATAAAAATTTCATAATATTCGGTAAGATCAGCTATCGGAAAAATTTGACCAAAAAATTGTTGCATACGAATCCGTAAAGAATTCTCGATGGATATTATTCCGTCTGAATTCCGCCAATTTATATATGAACTCTCGACATCTTGAGTTTTTTTTTTGTTTTTTTTACATGAGCCTCATATGATCCATTTAAAACTCTATAGATAAGTAAAGGGTAGTCGAACTCCCGACCTGCCAAAATATGAGACATAGTGAAAGTGAACTAGCCTACCGAAACTCGGCCTTGATTATTTTTTTTAAACCACATAAATTAAAAGAATATTGACGGATTGATTTGTAAAAACTTCCCGTAAGTTTAGAGAAATCTAGATACTGAAATAAATATATAAAAAAGACAAAGGAAACTCTAGAGTTTGGAAGAGTATGAGTAAATGAAACAAACGCAAATGGTGGTCTCGTACGATCGGTCTCCCATTCCAATTTAAAGACAACGTGTGGGTTCTGGTCTCAACAATAACATTAAAGTGTGTGTCGATAGAGAAACTATTTCACTTCATAAAAACAACCATTAACATGACCGTAACAATTTTTTTAATAAAAAAACCATTAAAATGACTGTAATAATTAATATCTAAAGCTAGTAAAGTTAAAGTACAAATTCACAGGCACATATATAAACAAAATTTGAAGCTGAAGGTCTAATCTTTAGATCTCGAACAGAAAATTTGGTTAAAGATGTGTCTTGTAGGTATATTACAAGGTAAAGACATGGCATGTGTTTAGATTTAAAACAAGTCCATGCATCATTATATTTAATGTAAATAAAAACAATTGATTGTATCAGTTTCTGTATCTTCATCTTTATTGATTTAATTAATGTTCCAATGTGAGAGAAATTGTATAACTTTTTTGCCACAATTTGATTTCAAGATATACGATTGGTCCCACAACGTTTTACACGCCGATGTATGATAATACAACAATTGTATAATTGTTGTACTATCTCACACAACAATATAAGACATACATTATTAAGCTGTAATATGAGTTTGCTACTACATAGCTTGTTGCCACGAAACACGTTTTTCATTCAATATATGCCGACAGAAAACAAAAATATTTTCACAGACAAAACCTCAAAAAAATAAATTAAAATATAATCTAAAAAATACTATGTTAGGACACTTAAAAATATAGACTCAATAATATTCTATCATGTAACCATAGATCTAAACCGCCAACAACTATCAAAACCCAAATTAATAGCATAATTTTTTATGTTAAATGATATATTAGTAGAAATTTTTTGTATAAACACGATTTATCTACTAAATATTTTGTGGCAAACTGAGTTGTCAACTCAAATAATCGAAAGACATTTCCACTCATGAATGTATCTTTTGGAAATAGCTAGATCTCATCACAACCAATCGATAGATGCTTTGCTATAATTTAAGTTATTTTACTAAAAAAAAAAATTAGCCAAAATTGTTGTGGTCTAGTGGTGTTGGAGAGAGAACGAAAGGACATCGGTAAGATGCTATCCGAGTTCGATCCCCACATAAATAAAATCACATTTTGCATGACATTTCAAGAGTATTCATCTGACTCTCCCTGATCCCCAAATGTAGATAGGTTTGGAACAGCGGTCATACGCTACTCAAATTCAAACCACCTAAATTATAAAAAAAAAAGGAATTACACGAATCTGTCTAAAATCTATTAGGAATATAATGTTTTGACGAATTTTACATAGTCAATTTTATCAGATTAGATAGTTGAGAGTATGCATCGGAGTTAAAAATTCATATGAAAATTTCCGACTGTTCATCGCAACTCTATCGTTGTTTTCTCGTTTGTCTTCATTCTGCTGTGTCGTATTTTGAAGTTAGATAACACTAGTTAGCTGTCTGATATACGAAATGTGTTTTTATTATTTACATAATATGAACATAGTTGTATGGAGATGACACGTATCAAAATTAGAAAGGCATGTGGTGATCGATAAAATGAGAGAGTAGAGATCTGTGTAAGTGTAGTCAGTAGAAATATCCAAATATATATTAAAAAAATACAGAAGTGGAAAGATCTATATGATCTCTATCTCTCCTTTTACTTATCTTTGTCAACTTTTCCTCTCTTTCGTAAATTTTTAGTTAAAAAATATGGTAAATTCTATTGTTGACATCGATTTAGGGACAAGGTGAGAGTTGGACAGAGAGGAATTTAGGATAAGTCGGTGTTATTTGTGAGGCTATGAAACCATTCAATCACAATCAAACAATCTGTAGCATTTTAGAATCCCATCGCTTCTACTCGATGTCGAAGTTTCTGTGGTCCACTACCTATACGCTCTGCTCAACTTTACCTAAATGATCGATCATCAGTTGGTTTAGATTGAGTGTAAATCGAATAAGAATCTGGATATATAAATAACTGATCTTCAAAGTCTGAAACTGTCCTACAAATATAAAAAAATACATTTAATTTTTAAGAAAGGGAAAAACTAAGAACCTAATATTCAATGAATTAATCATAGTTTAATGCAACAGTTAAAGTAGATCTTGTCTGAATTGGTTTATGCATATTTTCTCTAATTGGACATATTCTTGAAGTAATAGAAGACAGTAAAAATCAGGTTAATGACTTCTAGATCTAGTATCTCGAACTTGGTTAATATAAGAAAATATTCTCAACGGAATTCTTATAAGAAACTTATTTCCGATGATCTAAACTCGACGGATATTTTCTGTCGAAAGTTTGTCAATTATGGTTGTTCCAAATTAAATTATCACGGATTTAGTGTTTTTTTTTTCCTGTTATATATTGGTTTACCAATTTTTTTAACTTAATATTGGAGTAGTTGGAAGTTGAATTTGTTATATGCCAGAAAATCAGGTCAGGTGCTGAACTACCTGTCTACAAAAATCTCAATGGTTTTTTCCTTACATATACTCTCAGAAAATAAGTATAAGATAATCGTATAATTAATCTTACAAAGTTGAGTTGGAGGAAAGATTCTTACATATATTTACGAGGCATATAGACATAATGACCCTACATCAAGTAACGAACATTGTAGGCACAAGAATTACTATTAAAGGTTGATACGAAACAAAACAAACCTAATTAATTGATAAACGTGAATGTGTTTATATTTTGTATCCAAATTCGTACAGTCTTCAATTTTGTTGCATATGCATAGGATTCCAAACCATATCTGTTTTTTTTTTCTCGACATTGTGTGTTAAAGTTTAATTAGATTATATAACTTATTCATACAATTAGTACATGTACCCACAAACGAAGACGACAAATTATCATGTGTCTTTTGCTAATATCACATGAAATTACACTGTACGTTTAAGTAAATCTTAGATCCGAATTTAAGTAATATTATTTAATAATATATATATATGCTTTCTAGATTCGTCATGAAACATACAATATTATATATGAACTAATCTTTATTCTGAGTTTTTTTGGTATCCAGTTAATTGACTTTGACATCAAAATTCAAATCCTCTCCACTATATATAGTAGAACAAAAAAAATATTTAAACTATAGATTGAACCTTATTAATCTAATTATTGACAAAAAAATCTTTGTTTTAGCCTTAAATACACTCTATATTTTGGAAAAAATTGATCAATAAAAACTATGTATTTAAACAAGATATGCCATATATATATAATATTTAAAACGTAATTATGTATGAGATACATACATGCATAATTTTCTTTTTGTGTTGTGCAATATATTATTTTATGAATTACAATTTTGGATTAATGTGATTTCGAATATAATAATATGATCTTCTTTTTAGCGGTATTCACTGCCGTTTTAATATTTATTCGTTGTAATGTACAATATAGACAAAAAGGCAAGTGAAACGTAACGTGCATGGCCTCCAAATCATGAATTTTATAATAATAACAATAACAATAATAATAATAATAATAATAATAATAATAATAATAATAATAATAATAATAATAATAATAATAATAATAATAATAATAATAATAATAATAATAATAATAAATATGAAAGCTATTTCGCAATAGCAAATTGAAAAAACCATAAGAATCCAAAGAATATAATACCAAATCGACATTAAGAGTAAAGATAAGGAGAGCAAGCATGATGGCTCTTCCTTAGAAGGTTTAGATAACTTCATAACAAATTGTCTCCCTATAGTCTCGAGATTCATGTACATATCAACGATGGAGTACTGTATTAATCATATATACAAGAATTAATTTGACATTTATATTAGTTTTTAGATTTTATATCACTACTAGATTAGCCTGTTTGAATCCTAGCAAAACCGTTTTGTTTCGGATCAAATATTCTCTATCAATAATTGATTCAGATCGATAAGACTAAATTCATGATCCACATCCGTAAAACTATCCCATTATGTGAAATCAAACTTTAAATATATGAGTTATTAGCTAAAAAATTCGATGAATTTTTTTTCTGCAAAAAGAAACTTTTTAGTTTATTTATATATTATAGAAAATTGAAAAATATACTGTTATGATGGATCTTGAGGAAAATCAGGAATAATATACAAAAACAAAACATGAATTATATATATATATATATATATATATATAGAGTGGGACCAAATTTTTTTTGTTGCTATTTAATAAAAGAAAATTTATTCTAAAATCTAAAAATAGTTAAAGCGCAAGTTGCCTTTAGTCTAGTGGCAGCACACTTGCACAACCAGAGATCGAGTTCCACCGCCTACATTATGTAGGAACTTGGCTAATGGGCCGGCCAGTTGTGGCGTAATGTTGAAAAAAATAAAATAATAATAGTTAAGGCTGGTTCTGCTTTTACGGGATGATCATTTGTTCTGGTTCACTGTCCTGTAAAAGAATTTTAACGGGGATGGTTCAATTATCTATACATCAATTTAGTGTTTTAATTAGTGATATTTAACAGCTCAGGCCCAATTGAGATAACTTCGTGTCGAAAGCCTTAAGCCCAATTAAGAGTAATACATGGCCTACTCAGTATTATCCATTATTATTTTCGTTTTTTCATCGTATATTTTGTAATGCTATTTTTTTCTCGTAAAACCCTAAAAATTGCAAAACCCTCTCAATTCCAGTCTCCTGCAGCAGGATTTGATGTCGGAGCTCAGAGTACTTTTCGTGCATTGAAACATATGTTCTGCTAGATCCTAAAAAGCTTCAAGCCGTTTTTGTTTTGCGAAAAGAAAGCTTCATCACCGTGTGTTGTTCTTTATCCCCGCCTGTTCTCTAATCTCAAATTGGCTCCTCTCAGGTGAAGCTTCTTTGATTTGCATTGGTTTCGTTTCGAAAAGTACAAGTTTTTAGTCTTTTTTAAGGTTTATCTTGATCTTCTTAGGTGGTCCCGTCCTAGTGTTAAGTCCTAGATGAGTCAGGTCAATTTTTGGAATTAGTCAGGATCTAATTATATAATTTTCTTAGCAGTTTGAGCGAATACTTCCTCTGGATTTTGAGATTCAGAGGAACTAGGCTAAAGATATTCGTATTGTTATGCGCTTTTGGGTTGCTAAGTGTAATGAGTTGTTTTGATTGGTTTAGGTTATAAGGAGGACGTGAAAGAATCAAGATGGAGGTCAGTTTAGAGGATAGCAATCTCATGGAGAAGGTCTTACCTCCCATTGAGCAGGTAATACCCCCTTCTTTTGGTTTGAATTATAATGCTTCATTATTTGTGGGTTTCAGCAAAGTTGAAGAGTTTGCTTCATATTTATATGCAGGATAGCGATGTTGAGTTGGAGACTAAAGTTAAGAAATATCTTAGAGGAGAAGGTGCTAATCTAGAGGTAGATATATATAGTTTTACTTTTGTGATTTTTGCTTTTGGTTGTGAAATTCAGAAGTTGAGTGATTTCTTTGTGTTCTGCAGACATTGAAAGACAAGAAATTAAAGACCCAACTTGCTTCACGAGAAAAGTTATATGGGAAATCTGCGAAAGCTGCTGCTCAAATTGAGAAGGTAAATTTACTACTTCATTCAGCACTGTGTGGATGTGGCCCTTTTTCCGGTGCCTCGTGGAAATGAAAAAGTTTTTGTGTATCTCTCTTTTGTCACCGGGCAACAGTTTTGATTCTTCTGTTCTTGATATTTTCAGCTCGTTTATAATTCTTAGTTCTTGACTTGTTATGTGGCTGTTTTCTGTGTGTAGTGGCTCTTGCCTGCTGAGGCAGGATACCTGGAGACTGATGGTCTAGAAAAGACATGGCGAGTCAAGCAGACAGATATTGCCAACGAAGTAGATATATTAAGCTTAAGAAACCAATATGACATAGTGCTCCCAGGTAAATGCCTAATAGCTTATTGTGAGAGGAAAAAACACATCTTATGTATGTAAAAGAATTTAGTTAGGTTATTACCTTCTTCTTATTTGAACGGCTAATTCATTTTTATTAACACTGATGAACATATGTAGATCTTGGCCCTTACAAAGTTGATTTTACTGCAAGTGGTCGTTATATGCTAGCTGGTGGTCGCAAAGGCCACCTTGCTCTTGTAGACATGATGACTCTGAACCTAATTAAAGAGATTCAGGTCTGATTTCTATTTTGGTATTTTATTTATTAGTGCGTGTTATCTGTAAATCTTAGTTTGGTTCTCAACACCACATGATATATCTCCAGGTAAGAGAAACAGTACGCGATGTTGCCTTCCTGCACAATGAACAATTCTTTGCAGCTGCACAAAAGAAGTACGTATTTTCAATGCTAACAACATCACCTTCTGCACGCCTTGTGTTGTGGAGTGGGATTGGTCTAATATCTTGTCTCGTTAAAAAATGACAGGTATGCTTATATATATGGGAAAGATGGAACTGAGCTGCATTGTTTGAAGGTGAGATTTAGGCTTCCCAATTGAAAGAAAGAAACCTATGCCTAGTTTTCTTAGTTCGTGACTTTAAACTTTGTATACACCAGGAACGTGGTCCAGTGGCCAGACTTCGGTTCCTGAAGAACCATTTCCTGCTTGCATCAGTAAACAAATCTGGGCAGCTGCATTATCAAGATGTGACATATGGTAACATGGTTGCTAGTATCCGAACTGGTAAAGGCCGAACAGATGTAATGGAAGTGAATCCTTACAATGGTGTTGTTGCTTTGGGACATTCTGGTGGAACCGTCACAATGTGGAAACCCACTAGCCAAGTACCTCTAGTCCAGATGCACTGTCATCCGGGGCCAGTTTCCTCTGTTGCGTTTCATCCAAATGGCCATCTCATGGCTACATCGGGTAAAGAGCGCAAGATCAAGATATGGGATTTGCGTAAATTCGAGGAGATTCAAACTATTCACGGTTTTCATGCCAAAACGTTGAGTTTCAGTCAGAAAGGTTTGCTAGCAGCTGGAACCGGATCGTTTGTTCAGGTTTTAGGAGATTCGAGTAGTGCTTCCTCACATAACTATAGTAGATATATGAACCACTCTATGGTGAAAGGTTATCAAATCGAGAAGCTCATGTTCAGACCATATGAAGATGTTCTTGGGATTGGTCACTCGATGGGTTGGTCTAGCATTCTAATTCCAGGGTCTGGAGAACCCAATTTCGATTCTTGGGTGGCTAATCCATTTGAAACCGCGAAACAGAGACGTGAGAAGGAAGTGCATTTGCTTCTTGATAAGCTTCCACCCGAAACAATCATGCTTGATCCCTCAAAGATTGGTGCGATGAGACCCTCTAGGAGGAAAGAGAAGCCATCGAGAGGAGAGATAGAAGCTGAGAAGGAAGTGGCCATAGAATTAGCAAAAAGCACTGAGCTGAAGAACAAGACGAAAGGAAGGAATAAACCAAGCAAACGTACCAAGAAGAAGAAAGAGCTGGTGGAGAACGCAAAAAGAACATTTCCAGAGCAGGACTACAAAACAGCGGCTAAGAAGAGAAGAGTCGGTGAAGATGCTGCGGCAGAGCTACCCGCTAGTTTGAAAAGGTTTGCTCAGAAAAACTGATTGGGTCTCTCTGCCTGAGTGGTTTAGACTCTCGTTTTCCTCAATTTGCAGTTTTGTAGTAGTCTTGGAAATGTTTTGATATTTTAGTTTTGTTTTAAGACAGATCATCAAACAATGTAATTTGGAGACAAATTAAAGTGATATTGTCGCCGTATATTTTGGAGTAAAGTAGGAGACTAGTAGACATTCTAAAATGAGGCATCGACACTCTGACCGAATCTAAAAGGCGAAACCAAACCTCGGCTTGGTCTTAACTTGTTTGGTTTCTACAGAATCATTGGTACGTTAACATTTCGAAATGAAGAATAACAACTAAAGAAATGATCTTTTTTTTTCCCGAAAATGCATTTCATTGATAGTAAAAGAGCAGAGGTTTACCTCTATTGCAAAAGATGGGGAAGACTAAACCCCGACACTGAAACAACAAGGAGACTTGTGGAAAGAGGAGGTGAACTTAGTCCCCCTAGCAACCAGAATAAGATACTAAGCTAGTTAGGTCCAACCCTAGTTAATACATAATCGAAAAGTGCTATAGTTTAGGAAACATAATCGGGAAATAAACATTAGCCAAAAGTAGACGTAGTGAGCAATCACTTCTCGGACTCCTCATCACAGATTCTTTACTGCCTCCGCAGAGGATGGTTCCGCTGTTACAGCGTCATTTGAGTTAGCCTCTGTGTTCGTAGTTGGATTCACTTGGTTCAGACCAAAAGGAATCGAAATGTCCAGATCAATAGGCAGTATGTTGACCTTAACCATGAATGTGTCATTTGGGTTGTTGATGACATCTTCAATGGTGATTCTTATGTTGCAGGTGGGTTCCTCTCGCTTCTGTATGTCTTCAGTGATGGGGGAAGGCGGTTGTGTTGTTATTGATCTCGTCATAGTTGTGAGATTATCCGAAGAGGAGTCGCTTCCAACACTTATATTGTCTGCAGATTCGTGGCCAAGAGGGTTCCCGTAATAATCTGCAGCAGTGAGCATGTGGTGGCAGAAGGTCGTGTTGTGTGTGAGTCGCTGACAATTAAAACAAAGCCTCGACTCGTAGTAAAACTGAACCTGGAAGCTGTCCCCATTCTTGCAGTGAACTGTTTTGTAATACTTGAGCCTATCGGTGATATTGTAGTTTATCGCTCAAATAAGGAAGGGCCGAGTCACGGAGGCATCATGTAGATCCACCCCAGTACCTCGCCTACCGAACTGGCGATCCTGCGGACAGCAGCTTCTGAAGCGTATTACAGGGGTAAGTTGCGGAGCTGAATCCACAACTGAATCTTCGACAGAAAATTCGACGGGACTGATCGACCCATTTTGCAGCAGCTACCAACCAGCCATTGTAGATGAAAGATTGCATTCTCAGTACCGAGTTTAAATCCTCTTCATTCGTGAAGAAAAATTGCGCTATCTCCTTGTCAATCATTCGGCTTTGTATTGAATTTTGTAAGCCCAGTCTTTGGGTAAATCCTCTTGTGAGTTCTTGAAGGTTTTGCTCTAGTGGGTTAAGGGGCTTATAAAGAGACTTTTCCTATTCTTCGCAAGTTTTTAATCTCTCATCCATCGAAACCCCTAATTTCTCTCTTTTGTTCTATGTTCTGTTGTTGAGATTTCTAAATCGGAACTCAGCACCTAAAAACAACTCGAGCCTCAAGATCTCATTAGTCGTATCAATTAGTCTCTCGGATTTCCTTTTTTGACTTTTAATGGGTCTCATTGACATGTAGAACAAGTTGGGAGATGTTGACAATGGAGAAAGAATTTGATTCAAAGCTTGTTATTCAAGGGAATTCATCAATGGTGAAAAGAATATTTCCAGAAGCAAAAGCTTCGCATTTAAAGCTCCTCAGGAGAATTTCACCAGCAACGATTTTGAGATTGGCAAGATCTATGGTGTTGGTTCTTATTCAAAGGTCTCATTTTTAGAACCGAATCATGGTTTCTCATCGATTTTATCCACTATTTTCCTACAAAATCCGGTTTTTATTTTTGCACCTCATGTATCAATTCACAAGATTGAACAGTTCGTGATTTTTATCTTTACATAAATCTTCAATCTGGTGCTTCTTTTGTGAAATTTATTTATTAATTGAATCGTATCATGGAGCTTTTTGATGAGAAATGGGAAAATTCTTCATAGTTTCAAGTTACATTGGCTGGCTATCGCTTATGGATAACTGAATCAGGTTGTTAGGGAAAAGAGGGTTGATAATGGAGCTGTGTATGCCTTGAAGATCATGGACAAAAAGTTTATTACCAAGGAGAATAAAACAGCTTATCCCAAATTAGAGAGGATTGTTCTTGATCAACTCGAACATCCTGGAATTGTGAAACTCTTCTTTACATTTCAAGATGCATGCTCACAATGTAGGTAGTTTTTATACAAGTGGCTTTTTTTCAGTAGAACATAGATTTTATCAGTCTCTGTGCTTGAAGGGCTATGATTGTGAGTGATCTTGGGTCCTCATTTTTGTAGACATGGCGCTTGAATCTTGCGAAGGTGGGGAACTTTTCGACCAAATCACCAGGGTAAGTTACTATTCAGAATCTAAGAGACTGATTCATGTTCTCAAAATGTACGTTGCATTATGGTTCTTTCTTTTGTTTTATGTTTGGCAGAAAGGTCGTCTATCAGAGGATGAAGCACGGTTCTACAGTGCAGAAGTTGTGGAAGCTCTTGAATATATACATAAAATGGGACTGATACATCGAGATATTAAGGTAGCTTCTTTTTCACATATCATCTCTGGTTAGACCCAACAGGACTTGACTTTGCTAACATTTTCCATAAATTATAAATAACTAGCCGGAGAATCTGTTGCTAACTTCAGATGGACACATTAAGATTGCTGATTTTGGTAGTGTAAAGCCAATGCAAGACAACCAAATCACAGTACTTCCTAATGCAGCTTCTGGTACTAAGAAGTTTATAAAACTTTTCTGTATTCTTAGGCTTACTGTCTTTCTGTTGATTGTTTTCAGATTTGGGTTTCTAAGCTTGTCTGTAAACTGGTTGCTTATGCAGATGATAAGGCGTGTACTTTTTTCGGGACGGCTGCATATGTTCCTCCTGAAGTTCTAAACTCCTCTCCAGCAACTTTCGGGTAAGGGTTTTGTGTTAGAACAAACTTTTCACCACTAAGTGAAGAGATACCAAGCTTCTTTTTTTTTGTAGTAGCCTTTTGGTTCTGTGGCTACGACTCACCTCTTACTTTTAGCAACTTTTCTTTGGTATTTTTGGAACAAATTCAAACAGAAATGATCTCTGGGCACTCTGCACTCTGTACCAAATGCTTTCAGGAACTTCTCCATTTAAGGATGCAAGTGAATGACTGATTTTCCAAAGAATTATAGCGAGAGATATAAAGTTCCCAATTCATTTCTCAGAAGCAGCAAGAGACCTCATCGACCGTTTACTAGTAAGATATACTCAGTTTGACCCCAGTCTTTTGCTAAACCAGAAACCACACGTCAAGCACAAAAGCCATTTTCATCATTCATTTTTGTTGTGGCTATGGTTCATCTCAAGACACAGATCCTAGTAGAAGACCAGGAGCTGGATCAGAAGGTTATGTTTCTCTCAAGAGACATCCCTTCTTCAAGGGAGTTGATTGGAAAAACCTAAGGTCACAAACTCCTCCAAAACTAGCTCCAGATCCCTTTTTTTGGTCCTTAACCGTTATTGGATCATTGTATCCACCTTCATCACCTTTAAGGCTTGGATCAAAGTGATCCTTGCACTCGACCGCATGATGAATGGCAACATGGGGTTCTCCATCAACCGGATTTGAACTATGGGACCCGACTCCATGGTTTTCCTTTAAGGTCTGGAGCATGATGTGTTGGTGTCCACTCACAGCAAGGGGAAGCTCATCTTTGTTGTTTACGGTAGGAGCTTCTCCGATTGTACACGAGAGAAACTTCAATCTCTCGAGACAACATGGGCTTCACGCATGAGGGCGTTAGGGTGTACCAGGGCTTCACGGTCCATAGCACTTGGCAGGCTGTCACGATTCCCTCCTGGTTTTTTGTCACTGTCGTAAACTCGTTTATCCTCCACGAGTATCATCATGTGCTTATTCTGCACATCCAAAGGAGGAGGACTCCTTGTTCTCCTAGGGTTTTCATCAAACTCGGGCCTACTTAGCATCAAAGATAAAGTGAGAGATGGACACTACTCTTGGTAGGGAAGCGTCCATCGTTGAGAGACTCAACAAACGGGACACTACGGATCGTATACAGGCAGCTTGTGTATGATTGGTATGGCTGCAACAGTTGTGGCAATGGCGGTCTTGAGTGTGCGTGGTGCACAACTCACTTCAAGGCTCGGCGGACTGTACACGAAACGGCTAACCACAACAACTTGGACCACAATGTTCATGATCTCGATCTACCTTTGCAAACAGATGGAAGTTTGGTTTTCATGGTAGACAAAAACCATTAAAATCCAATTGGAAGATGCCAGGTTACCTTGGTGGGGGGGGGGGAGTTTGGATTTAATCGAGTGATAAAAGTCGATCAACGCAGCTCTGATAACGAACATCATACATAAGGATAGGGAGATCTCGAAAAGATCTATTGATAGAGCGGTGGCATATGGAAAGATGAGAACGCGGTTATGGAGAAGTGATGATGATGCAATGTGCAGCGAGATAAATAAATTTAGAGGGCGAATTGAATCAAGTCTTAGATTTCTACCTACAATAAAACTAAAGGTTCACATTGTAAGGTTTCCTAAATGTGGGAGGCAAAACCTTCAACGACGACTACTGCAACCTAGACGTTGAGATTCTCTCTCAAGAAGGCTAGGATTTTATAGGTATTCTCTAAGGTTTTCGTGATGCTTTCACAAAGGGTTTTGTTTTCTTTTTTGAAATCACTTTAATTTATTAGAGACAAATGGATTATAATATATAGGCTATTTCCTTAATGACTGAAGAAACCCTTTACCTATTGATGAGTCTGTTTTAAATCCTTATTTAATTTACCTAAAACAGATAGACCTAACTATTGCACCTAATTAAATAAGACTCAATAAAACAAGACTCGGCCAAAATAAGTGGACCCTTTTAAACGGATTCGAATAATTAAATAAAATAGAAAATTAGTCTATCAAAAGCTAAGGCCTACGAAATCGATGGCTTTCCTAGTATCACACTGTCGTATATGATATTATTAGCCGTCTATATACCCTATATAGGACTGGATTTTTGGTTTAACCGGTTTGTTTGGTTCGGTTTTTCGGTTTGTTTGGAAATTTTTTATGTTATCGAATTGAACCGATTAAATATTCGGTTCGATTTGGTTCGGTACTCGATTTAATTGGTTTAGTTATATAAAATATAATACATTCAGAAGTGAACCGAATCATGGTTATTCGGTTAAAAAAAACCGAATTACATAACAATAATCCGAATAACCCGAATAAACCGAATTGTATAACAAATCCATGAACACATAAACTAAAATCGAACATAAACTAAAACCAAACACATAACAAGTCCATGTCTTCAGCCTTACAAGCGATTATTCGGTTCTTCCTCTTCGGCTTTAACAAAGGGTACCTGAACACATAATGATAAACCAAAATCATTAATCAATCAACCTAGTTAACAAAATGAAGAGTTAATTAATCGACCTAATTTACCTTCATCATTCACTCACTTCATCTCCAAACACTGAGTAGTTGTCTGCGTAGAATGACTAAACAATTCAAAATGCAAAGTAAAGTAAAATAAAACTAAAACAGAACAAATAAAGTAACAAGCAAGAGTGATGCACTAAATGGTTTGATAACAAATAAAAATAGTAAATCCACAAATTTAGATATTCTACAAATGAATTATTTCACTCTCGTGATAACAATTCCTATGCTAATCATTTTCGGATTCAAACTCTCGTTATTCTAATAAATGTCTTCCTATATATACAAATTAAAAGAAAAATAGTTAGCTACTATGAACTTAAGATTAACCAGAAACTATCAAAACACGATACACACATAATCAAAATTATATAATATTATAACTGCAATAATCCTAGTAATTAACCACCACAGTTCAATGAAATAACACATATGATCATATAATTATTACTCTTAGCTACAACAATCCTTTAAATTAACCACAACACACACACACCTCTAAATTAACCACAACACACACGTTTGGAGATTAGATTGATCTCAAACTATGTTATAGATATCGAAATATAGATAAGAATCTCCTCTAGAATCCGATGAAAGGATCGAAGAGGAGTAGTAAACTGACTAAGAGATAACAATGGAAGAAATGTTACCCCAGTCTCAAGCCTAACAAAGGTGTAAAAGTGGGATAACGAACATGACAGAGAAAAGTAGGAAAGAGGTAGTGTTAATTCTTAATGACTGAATATTCTCCCGAGCCAAGTGCTATGCTAATCATTTTCGGATTCAAACTCTCGTTATTCTCCAAAGAGTATATATATAGGAAGAAATCAGCTAAACCCTAAAACGAACCAATAAATCACAATTGCAAACAACTACGATGAAATTAACCTTAGATTAGGCGTGTTCAAGTTTCAATTAACCACATAAATGAAAACTCCCAAATTTAAAAAACCCTAATCGCCTAAACCAAACTTTAGATATCAATCGGAAACAAATAAATATGAATTGAATCAACTGATGCTTCATGATAAGAAGAATAAGTATAAAACTCGATTTCCATTCACAAAAAGCGACATTAAAGCAAAAAATCGAGAATCGAAGCAAAAATATTTACAAAAATCGACGAAGAATGAATCGATCGATGAAATTACATGAACGAATGGAATTGATGCTTGAACGAGAGAAGGAATGAAAGATCGAAGATATAAAAAACTTGAGCCGGACCAAATATGCGGACTGTGGATTGTCGAGAGCGAAAGAGAAGAGAAAGAGAGTGTCGAGAGAGAAGAGAGAAAGAGAAAAAGTGAGTTGGTTTAGGAATTAGATTATTATTAAACTTGGTTTAATGTTCGGTTTATATAAACCGATATAATCCGAAAACCGAACTGAATTAGCTAAAAACCGAAATCAATTTAGAAATTAGCCAATTGGTTTACTGGGTCAAATCAATTCGGGTTCGGTTCATCAGTTTTTTGGTTCAGCCTCGGTTCAGTTTGTTCGATTTATACCGAAAACCCACGCCTAATCCTATATCATAACTTCTTTCTTTTGCTCAAACTCTTTCACTATAAATTTTACGTACACTTCCCACTTATTCTCCTCAACTTCATTACTATTCCAACTCCCAAACAAAAAATGGCGGTTCGTGTTTCTGTCATCTGTCTTCTTGGTTCATTCATGGTACATACTTATCAACTCAAAACAAGACAAGATGATTAGTTTGTTACTTAATTATAATTGATTTAATATTTTGATGAGTTCTTTATAATTACAGCTCGTGGCTATTGCGGCTGATTTAACACCGGAGCGTTATTGGAGCACTGCTTTACCAAATACTCCTATTCCCAACTCTCTCCACAATCTTTTAACCAAGGTTAATTGGTGTTTTCAACTAGTCTTTGCAACTCTCTTCTTAATTTTATATTCGTTTTTTTTAATTCTTTAAGATATTATTTGAATTTATACTATTGTTTTTTCATCTTTACTAAAATGTCCAGTTTATAATACAGAAAGGAAGGAAGAATTATATACATAAATGAAAATAAAATGATATTTTTGACATTTATTATTACATAAATATGTGTCTATGTCCGGAGTGTTGTGGTCGAATGGTAAGGGATGGATCTGGGTGCTAAACATGACGTGGGTTCGATTTCCCCAACGCTCGAAACTAAATCACAACTATTTCGAACACTCTTACACATATATGGACTGCACTTCTTTCACGATAGTCCATAAGGTCTGGGAACTTGTGAGTTAAAAAAAAAAAACTGTGTCTCACGTGGTAGGTTACGCAGTCTCCGACAAGTTGTGAATCTATTACGTTACTAGCAAATAAATATCTACTTACAAAAATATTTTGTTATTGCAGATTTTACCGACGAGAAAAGCACCAATGTCCAAGTAGGTAAAGAAGGCGTGAACGTTAACGCCAGAAAAGCAAAGCTTGGCGGAGGAACCGCCCTAAACGTCGGTAAGGGAAGTGCACGTCTATAACCGTGCAGCGACGGAGTCTCAGCTCCACTATGATCCTAACGAAGCTCTCTTCTTTTAGGAGAAGAATTTAGTTCCTCGAAAAGCTATGAATGTTAGGTTTAATGCGGAGGACAGTTATGATGGGAAAACGGTGTTTTTGCCACGTCGAGAAGCGGAATCCATACCGTTTGGATCGGAGAAGTTTGCAGAGACTTTGAGTCGGTTATCGGTGAAACCTGGTTCTGAAGAAGCGGAGATGATGAAGATGACGATTGAGGAGTGTGCAGCGAAAAAAGTCGGTGGTGAGGAGAAGAATTGTGCCACCTCTTTTGAGGCCATGGTTGATTTTACCGTTTCTAAACTTGGCAAATATCACGTACGGGCTTTTCCACTGAGGTTATATTAAAACCAAATATAAAATTAATTAATTAATTCCGTTGGGTTTTGATAGATTTTGTTAAAGTTAAAGTTAACGTTAGTTTCCGTTTAATTTATTCTTATTTTCGGTTCAGTTCATTTGGTTTTAAATAATAAAGAATAATCCAATTATATATACAAAAAAACTACATTGCAGTTTGGTTTGGTGTAGGTCCAATAGATCTATATATGTGTTCATGGCTAATGTGTTATGTCTAATATTTGGTTGATTGATATAACTTTGGTTACAACAGGTGAGTAAGAAGAACGCACCTCTGCAGAAATACAAGATCGCAGCGCTGGAGTAAGGAAATTGTCTGACGATAACTCTGTGATTTGTCACAAACAAACGTACCCATTTGCTGTCTTCTACTGCCACAAGTTGATGATGACAAGCGTCTACGCTGTTCCGATCGAAGGAGAGCATATGTTGTTTGGTTCAACTACTAGATATATAGACGATCTGCTTGAAGGGTCATGTCTGTTGGAGTCAGTTACGTTTTGGTTCATGAACCATGTTTATATTTTTCCATCTTCAAGTCTCTGTATGTCTTTTTTTTTTCTTTTTTTTCCAACCGAAATCTCTGTATGTCTTTAAATACTCAAGTTTGCAATGAATAAAATCCTCAAGTGTTATTTATAATTTCTATGGTTGTATCTTTTACTAATATTATTTACTTATGAAAAATTTAATAAAAGGTTGTGTCTTTTAATTACATCTTTTCATGACGGAATTTATTTCTTTATAATCACACTTTTAAAAATCTATTTATATTCTCTTTGGAATTTGAAATTTATTTATCAATTTAGTTTTGGGTTTTGATGAATTCATATATATTATAACAAGAGTGGCTACTCTATCATTTTAAAATTATTTTACAAAATTCATCTCTTTAAAATAATAAATGATTAAAAAAAGAATTTTACTGCTGCGTGTTTTTTTTTGTTAAGTTTTCAATCATGAATACATTTTTTTAGATATGACTTTTAATTGTAACTATTTACTTATGAAAATATTGATATTATTTAATAATGGATAAATACAATTTACGCTTATGTCTTTTCCTTACATATTTTCATGAATAGATACATTTTTTGTGATCACATCTTTTAAAATTTATTTATATCTCCTTAAAAATTAGAATTTTAGTTATTGATTTAGTTTTGAGTTTTGATAGATTCATATCAATTGGTTCCAACGAGTCTTTCATTCTATCATTTAAAATAAATGAAATACTTAAAATTATCATTTTAACCAAAAGATATATTTGGAGCGATGATATCCATAATATTTTTGAAAAATTTTGTATAAAAAAGTAATGAGGATTCAAAATAATTGTTTCTCGAAAAATAAAGCTTTTGTAGTGATTTTATTGAAAAACATTACAATAGAATATACATAGAATTATTTGAAATATTATCAATATCTAAATTTGGTACATATTCTAACTTATATTATTATATGATTAAAAGTAAGTAGTACACATTTTATAGCTGAAGAGTTGTCTGCGATAACACATATTTTGGAAAACATGTTTTGCTAAATAAATCTTGATTCAATTAAATAATATTAATTAATAAAATTTACTAATTTGAGAATCAATGATGGTAGATAATTTAATCTTGGAAGATAATGTTCATTGAAATAATTCAACTGTTGGAAGTAAAATACAAAATTTCAATCATTTTTTGTCTTGTAGAAACTGTTGTCTCACTTTATGTTTGTTTCTCTAGGTGTTTGTTGTATGGGAAATAGTCTTCAACAATTGCTAAATTGTTGTCTCAATTAGCATATATATATAAATGAACAGACCCAATTGTTGCAACTTTACACGATTAATTATAATTTATCATGAATAGTTGGTATCTTACACGAATAGTTGAAAATTTACATCAATAATTGCATTTATTAGTAAAATAACTATTGTTAGTGTCTTTTCGTTCATATCTATTCCTAGATTTCTATTAAGCCATAGTTGTTGGTGTTCATTCAGTCGCAATTGTTCATTGAATTTTTTTAATACACTTTATGTATCTAATTGTACAAAGTTGTAATGACAAAATAAACTTATAGTAAGAAAACACAACCATATAATACATTTTCATAAGTGAGAAGTTACGGTAAAAATATACAACCATAGAATGCATTTTTCATAAGAGAGAACATATTGATAAAAGACACAACCGTCAAAAATAGTCTTTTCATAATTGAAAAATTAGAGTACAAAGACACAACCATATAGGATTTATATAGGATTTTTTTTCATAAGTGAGAAGTTACAGTAAAAAGACACAACTGTAAAAAAAAATTTTATTCATATGTAAAAATTTATAGTGAAAAGATACAACCAAATGTGTTTATAGGATGCCTTTTTCAAATTGTTATTAAAAATTTCGGCATTGATAAAAATGTGTTTGGTGAAATTGATAATTATAAGTATTTCACTTATTTGTAAATGATGAATTCTGTAAAATAATTTAAGAATGATAGAAAGACGACATTCATTAGAATCCAATTGATATGAATTAATCAAAATCCAAAACTAAATCATAACCGAATTTTAAATTCTAAAGGAGATATAAATGTAGTTTAAAAGGTGTGATCATAAAAAAATATATCTATTCATTAAAAATGTAATGTAAACACACAACCTTAAATTGCTTTTTCCAAGTAAATAATAAATGTAAAAGATACAACCGTATAAGTAATCTTTTCATAGTTACATTTAAAAGACATAACTAAAAAATAAATTTTCATACTTGAAAATTATTATAAAAAAAACACAACCGTAAAATGCTTTTATTTTCTATTTTACAGTGATGAATTCTGTAAATAACGTAAAATGACAGAATAACGTCATTTGCTAAAACTCAATTGATATGAATTCCTCAAAAGCCAAAACTAAATCAAGAACTAAATTTCAAGGACTTTTTTCAAAAATGACTCAATTTCTTGAGTCAATTGCAAAACTAATCCACAATTTTCTCTTTCCAAATTTTTTACCATTTTATTCTTGTGAGACTTGAGAATTTCAATTATGCTATTATTTACTTTTTTATTTTATTTTTTTAAATAACAAAAAAAAACCCAAAAGACAAATATTTAATCTCTACCACTTATTTACAATAATGCCATCTTCATCAATTTTTCAACCACCATTAACAACCAAAATTGAGCTCTAAACGCTCATCTACCAACCAAATTCGGTCATTATCAACCCATAATAAAGTTCATAACTTCATATTCTTCTATTTTCTCTCTAATTCGATCCAAAAAACTCTCTTATACGGATTTAAAATTTTTCCAAATTCTTAGATCTTGTTGTTTTCTAGTTTTTTTGCATCAAAAATGATTAGACTTCTTTGGTATTAGCTTGAATCAAAGTTCTAGACAGTAATTGAAGGTAAACATAAGGTCAATTTAAATCTTTACTTTTTTCATTTTTTTTGCACATAGTAGATTTCATGTGAAGTCTACTTGCAAAGTAGACTTCAATATGAAGTCTACAAGTCAACAAATGAGTTAGTTTTGCATTTTACCAATATGTTGTAGACTTAACTTGAAGTCTACACATTTCTCTTTGTAGAAAAAAAAATTCTTATGTAGACTTCATGTTAAGTCTACGTTAAAAAAGGGTTAGTTTTGCAATTGACCAATGTGTTGACTATCAAAATTGAAGTCTACTTCTAAAGTCTAGAATAGTAGACTTCATATGAAGTCTACTGAAGTTAGTTTTGCATTTGACTAAATTTGACTTTTGTATATGATATATACTTGGGAAGTCTACACCGTGTAGACCTCATATGAAAGTCTACTATTTTTAAAGTAAACTTCATATGAAGTATACTTATAAATTGTTTACGTAATTCGATATATGACGTAATCAAGTACATAAAGTAAACTTCATATGAAATCTACTTTACAAATAAGTAGACTTCACTTGAAGTTTACATTATGTAGACTTTTCAAGTAGACTTCAAACACAAAAGTCAAATATAATCAATTGCAAATTTAATCAATTTGACCTTATCTGTAGACTGTTGGCGTAAACTTTAAATGAAGTCTACTTTGATAGTCAACACATTGATCAATTGCAAAACTAACCTGATTTGAATGTAGACTTCATATGAAGTGTACTTCTGGAAAGTCAAACTTTGGTCAAATGCAAAACTAACCTAGGAGTAGACTTCATATAAAGTCTACATAGGGAGTAGACTTCATATGTAAGTCTACTATGACAATTTTGTTAAAAATGAATTTATAGCATATGTATAATGTTTTTTTTTTGTATTTTTCCTATGTGTGTTTCTCTAGTTGTTTTCCTATGTATACATTTTACATGTTTATGTGTTACATTTTTTGTTTTATAAATTGTAGAAATAATTTAGGTAGTTAGTCCATTTTAAGTAGATTTCATTTGAAGTCTACACTGAGTAGACTTCATATGAAGTCTGCTATGGCGATTTTGTAAAAGATGAATTTATAGCATATGTATAATGTTTTTTTTTTGTATTTTTCCCATGTGTGTTTTTTTACTTCTTTGCCTATGTATAAATTTTATATGTTTATGTGTTATATTTATAGTTGAATAAATTTTTAAAATAATTTAGATAGTTTATTCAAAGTAGACTTCATATGAAGTCTATTATGTCAATTTTTCCCATGTGTATTGCTTTAGTTGTTTGCTTCTATATAAATTTTACATATTTCTCTGTTTGATTTATAGTTGAATACATTTTAAAAATTATTTAGGTAGTTAGTTTTGATTTTATATGAAGTTGGGAGTAGACTTTCATGTGAATCTACTAGAAAAAATTTGTTTAAAGGACATGTATTTGTAACATATTTATATGTTTAGATTACATATCACATTATTCAATCACATATTTATCTAAATTTATCAATAAACATATGTTGATCAAATGGTGGATAATGGTTAATGAATGTTTAGAACATTTGTATAGTTTGATCTTATGTATACCAACTAATTTTTCCATATTATACCAATTTTAATTTACAACGTAAAGTAAGCTTAAAACTTAAAATCATGGATCTTTACCTAACTTTCTAGTTTTTTGTCACCAAATATAGTCATTCATCAATACTAAAAGTTTTTAGTATGATCCTTTTATATAAAATTATTAGGAAGTTCTATATCTCTCTCTTATCAATGTCTTGATATTGTTTTCTCTAACAATCTCTGTAAACGATGTCTGAACTGATGTCTACAACTTATGTCTGCTACGAATGTCTACAACCGATGTCTGCAACTGATGCCTGCAACTAAAAATAGAAAAGGTTAATTAATTAAACAAATCTGATCGATTAATTAACAAGAAAACCACATTTAGTTGTTCACAAGAAAAAAAATCAATTTCACTATTATTTACAAGAAAATCAACAACAACAAAAAATCTTTCACAAATATTAACAAAACAAAAAAAAATTCAAAAATATTAACAAAAAGAAATTAAATATTTCACTATATCTAAATAAGTTGTTCATAAAAAAATCAATTATTTCACTACTATTAACAAGAAAATGAACAAAAAATAATCTTTCACAAATATTAACAAAAGAATAAAATATTTCACATATATCAACAAGAAAATTAACAAAAAATACGAAATATTTCATTAATATTAACAAGAAAATAAAATAAAAAACAAAAATTTCACAAATATAAAATCAACAAAAAATAAAATCTTACACAAGAAAATAATGATAAAAAAAACAAATCTCTTATAGTAAAAAAAAACAAATCTTAAGAAAACCCAAAAAAATTCAAATCTTACACAAGAAAATAAAAGAGATGCAATCTTTTACAATAAAACCAAATAAAATCAATTCTTACCTTGAATGTTGAATGATGTACTTTATATGAGACATGAGACAACCCACTAACAAAAACCAAGAACCACCATTCTTGGCTTCTCTTCTTCTTTCATCGGTTCTGCCTTCAAGCAAATCTAAGACAATGAACAATGAAATAAATTAGACTTCTAAAATCGAAGAGCAAAGTAAGACAAATCTCACTTTTTGTTTTTCCAAATAACAAAACATGAAATTTCTTAAAAGTTTTGCAACAAAAAATATGATTTGTCTGTTTTTTTCCGAGATCTTAGTAAAACAAAGAAGAAAAATGAAACCTTACATAAAAACAAATTTTTGAGAATTGTGGTGAGAGAGAAAGATGGAGGTTGCAAATGAGAGAGAAAGATGGAGGCTACAAATGAAAATTAGGATTTCTTTCAACTTTGTAAACCACTTTTATACCTAGGGTAAATTGTAAGAGTAAATTCAAGCTCAATGGACTTAAATACGCGCAAGTAGACTTCATATAAAGTGCACGAGTAAGTAAACTTCACCTTAAGTCTATGTAAAATATCAAGTCTCTAAACTCTATACTCTAAACATTAATTTTTAAACCGAATATCAATTATTTTATATTTTCAAAAGTCAAAATTTTAAACAAAACGTATAAAAATATTTAAATTATTAATATATTCAAAATTTAATATTTTAATAGTCAAAATTTAAATAAAATTTATATAAAGATAATAATTATTAATGTATTCAAAATCAAAGAATACATTCACAAAATCAAAGATAATACTCTACATGATTAAAACCTTTTAATGCCAAGTTTTAAAGAACATGATTTTGTTAGTTTAGTTTCACAAATTTTAAATTTTTATACTTCATAATTTTTAACGTAGTATACTTTACTTGTAGATTACATACGAAGTCTACTTACGAGTAGATTTCTATTGTAAACTACAAGGTTATAACTATAATTGTGATTCTAGTTTTTTTTTTTGTTCATGTAGAAAAATATTGTAATTTCACTAATTTATTGAGTTAATTTTGCATTTGATGCAAATTGGGATCTATTTTTGTATTTACAACCAATTTTTAGGTCATTCTAGTCAAATCTCCCAAATATCAAATCTCAAAAGAAGATATAAATAGATTTTCTAATGTGTGACCACAAGAAAATTTTACTTTGTTATCACAACATTATGTAGTTATGGCAAAAGTCTCTCGGTCACAACATCGTATAAAATAAATGAAAATATAAATGAAAAGACACAACTTTAAACTGCATTTTTTCATAACAAAATAAAATTAGTAAAAGACAACAACCGTAGAAGTAATAAAAGAAAAGATACAAATGTAAATTCACTACTGTAAGCATTACAAGAGTTATTGTCCGACTCAATTTGTGTATATACCATTGCAAATGTGTCTCTATCGATTCCTTTACATGAATAATAAATATTAGATCAAATAGCCGATTTATATGCAAGTGTACATCACTTTCAAACTTATTTTTCACCAAAAAGAATCATAGATCTAAAAGCAAACTGTGGTTAGTGAAAAATTTATAGCTATATGTACACAAACAAAGTAACAATCAGAGACTCCCTTGTTCCAAAATCTTAGGGTGTCAGTTTATATGGTTATGCTCCCGCCTTTTCTTCTGACGGTTTTTATTGATGATTTTGAACCTCCATTGGCTTTATTCAGTTAAAAGTTACAGCTTCCCTCGGATTTTGATATCTTCATTCAGATTTGAAATAGTTGTCGTGGATCGCAAGCCGCTCAAAAGCATCAATATTTGCTTTTAATCCGACAATCTGACTTCCTACATGAGCACATCCTGCTTCAGACCATTGACATACTCCTCTTGAACGCAATGGACATAGCGCTTCACAAACTCCTCCGATCGGGTTTCCAGATCTGTTTTCTTCAGACATTAGCGAGATTGATACAGAAACATCTGAGTTGTTCCCCTGTCTGTTTCGCCTCCTTGGGTTATTCTCAAGAGAACATGTGCTTGAATCGTCTTCAACATCAGATGTGGTGAAGTTAATCTTGCAGCCAAGTGATTGTACTGCTCGGGTTAAAGCTGCATACTCCTTGGTGGCACGGTTTGCTGATTCTCTAGCGGACCAACTCATATGTCTTTCTCTTAGCAATTCTGCACTTAAAGACTCCATCGCGAATGATATCTCATCCACTCTTCTTTCCGCTGCTTCTTTCTCCTGTTTCAAAACATAATGAATGTTGAAAAAATTTGATACACTAAATATCCAAAGAGAACAGTGGGTTTATTATGTTACCTTTTGCATTTCGGAATACTTCACTGTCATCGCTCTACATTGGACCCCAATATCTGCAGCTTTAGCTTCCTCAGGACAAGCCCACCGGAGATGGAATTGAGGCCAAAGGGTAGGAGCTAGAGATGCTGCTGGAGGCAATAATGGGCCGTCATATTTCAAAGGATCATAGAATGGGTTACAATGGATATGAGAAGTTGCACTAAATGAACGCATATCAGTCAAGTATGCCCATAGACATCCACATGCATCAGCAATCCCACATTGTTGTCTCTCTTTTTCACTGAAAGTTACACCAGCTCGGATATTGGTAACGCATAGTACCAAATGGATTGAAAATCACTTCCGTTTGAAGTTTCAGAAGAAAGATTTACCTGTTGCATAAGAAGTTCCCAAAACGACATGAAAGCAAGCAATCCATAAAATCCACCAGGAAAGTCTATAAACCAAATATAAAGGCCAATTAGTACTAATTATTAATGGAAGAAGTTAAAATGAAATCGTCAGAATTGTGTTTGCCTTCGTACATACCTGAGAAAACTCAAAAGCACAAGGATACATCCGCATTAGCTGTGAAACGCTATCAATCCACTGGAAACACATAGATGTAAACACAGTGTAAGCTGTTGGTCTGACAACCCATAGAAATAGACCTAAAGACACCAAAAGTATTACTATAATAGCAAGATGAATAGCTGCTCGCTAACCTGCATAAATATAGGTGAATAATTGTTATGCCCATGGGACGAGCTTGAAGATTGTGAGGCTGCTGATCCTGCAGACTGACGCACAGGAGATGAAGGGAAACTTCCAGCAGAAGAAGACTGCCTTGGTAAGTCAAAATTACCAGATCCGGATATGTTAGGCATTCCTACACGGTCCGAAAATGGGTGACCAAAAGCAAGCCAATCCTTTTCAACAAGAGCCTGATGTGTGGTCAACAGAAAAGATTCACATAAGACAATGGTGTAGCAAACCAGAATCTCATATAGAATGTCAATGCACAGTTATTTGGAACGAACATATCATTGGTACGGTAACATCTTCATTCAGTGCTCAGGCTAAACATGAATAGATAGCAAGAAAACAATTTGACCGGGTACTCCCAGTCTACAAATGTAATATTTAAATTAGTGTAGTAACCATTTTAACAGTTGTAAAACATTCTATGAGAAACCAAAGTAAGCTAAAAGTAAAGCCTGAAGTACATAAAAAAAATTTAGTAAAGTCAGTCGCATACTAAAGCAAGAACCCAGAAACACCAAATAAGCACAAGGAATACCTGAAACCCAGCAAAAGTCCTGTAGAATGGATCAAGTAACAAGGATGCAAGAGAAACCAGCTGAGTTGTTCTGTCCCATCCATCACTGCACAATGACATTGAGTTATGACATAATATATTTTTTTCCTGATAATAATATAAGTCTTAAAACAAACTCATTTTCGTCTTATCATATGAGTAGAATCTGGTATCCTAGTAAAACAGTTGGCGGTGATGTGCCTCAAGGTAGCTAACCTGCAGTGCACAAGAACCGATGCCGATTCCATAGCAACACGTGCAGCAATCCATGCCGCGCCAGCTAAGACGTTCTGGATGTATATCAACCAGCCACTGTCTCCAAGTAAAGATACTGAAGCAGACATACTACTGAGATTACCTCCTCCCCAGGTCCAACCACCGTGTCTCTGTAGATTCCACATATACATTATTAATGATTAGCAACATAAAAGTATAGTAGATCATACAGTTTTCTCACAATGAAATCTGTCAAAAAAGTTCCTGGTTATTCAGTACTCACCAAAAACGATGATCTCCCATCAGATGACGTTGTACCGTGCATATCCACATAATCTCTAAGGCGAGAAAAGCTCTCCCTCATTGCATGTATGTTGTCTATGCCAAAGAAAACAATCTGAAGAGAGAAACTTCGTCATTAAAATCATGGAATTCCAGAAGATCAAGACTTTAACCATCAAGATCATTCACTAACTTCAGATTGAAAATAATTCGAAGATGATTCTGAGCCACCTCCCATTGCTCCATTTGCTAATGCATTTTTCCTAGGTCTTGCATCAGTAATATAAAGCTTCCTACAAAGTACAAATAAAAAAGAAAGAAAAAAACAAGATAAAATAAGTGCATTTTATGAATATCAACCCTATGGGTTAAGTTCAATACATACTTCTGAATCAAAAAAGACTGTCAACCATAATAGATATCTGATAGCTGTTATTTTTAACAGTAACCACACAGACATTCATGAATTTTAGAAGATAATCACATGTCCAGTAAGACCAACAACAGTATCCCACTCTGAGCTGCATTCGTAATTCATAAAATACAACTCTCTACAACGAAACATAAAATACAAGATGGATAAGAGTTAACCAGATTAAAGGGAACATTAGAAAAGCTCACCTTCGATCTCCCTTAGAACCAGCTAGCTGAGAGCAGAATGCAGCAACAAGTTTTTCATCAAAATTACTGTTAGAAAAATGTGAAGCAAATCAAACTTCAGAATCTATGGCTTTGAGAACTTTGAAATCCAAAACTAAACTAAATAGTTATTTAAAAGTCTCCTCTTAAATTGAAAGTCTGATATACCTCCGCATATTCATCATAAGACCCACTAGAGGTTGTGATGAGCGTGCAATCACAGCTCCACTTCCTACAATAGAGACAAAAAAAAAAAAAAACATGTCATTTTGGAAGCAATACCATACCACCATAATTAAAACAGCGGCAACCAAAATATCTGCATTTCTACCTGGCTGACACCACGAGATCACAGGTAAGCGACATCTTGCCCGGAAAGAAGACGCCTGGAGCAGCTCCTCATCACTATCAGCAACGGTTTTTATTATTTATCAATACTCAGTAGGGACAAGGTCATATTCCAACACAGAAAAAGGGACATGCCAAATCACTAAAGAGAAATTTTCTGGAAAGATTGTAAAATATGAACACAAAAGCCCTCCAAGGATAGAAGGGATAGATAGAGACTTCTTTTTATTCCTGAAAAGATATCAGTGTCCTACCTTATGGATTTTGGAACCATAAAAGCAAATGGATAAGTCTGGCACAAGTTATAATTGGAGTTCAAGTCACTTATCCGCCACAGCTCGTTGGACATTGTGAATGAACCATCTTCAATCATATCCATTGATGCTCGTAATGAATTTATTCCAAGAAGACGAAAATATTCGTTAAGCAATCTTTCCTTTGGGTTTGTGTTACCAAATTTGGAAGGCCCACACGCAAAAGTATAAAGATCCCATACTCTCTCTGGCTTGCTACACTTCAGTAATGCATCATACACAGCCCGTCTCTGCAAAAGTATTATCTAAGCTGATACAGATTTCTGGGAGAAGTGAGCGGTAGCATAAGAGGATGTGAAGAGTGTCACCTGCTTGGTTCGAGGACGAAAGCCATAAACAATTATCCTCATGTCTTTTCCTACAACATTCAAGTGGTCATAGCATATAATGTCATTTAACCAATATCATTGTGGGAAGATGTCTATAGTCCAAAATTATGTAGGGACGTTAAGAAATAAGGAAAAGTTCAACGTGGTAACATATTTTGAGCTAAGACCTGAAAACCAGACAAAACAAAATTTACTCGAAATCAACTCTAGCAAATAAATCCGAAAACATACCAGTGACCTGTAATAGACGTCTTGGTGGATTCTTTTCAAATTGACGGGGGTTTGATTGAACTTTCAGCACCTATGTACATCACCCATGAATCAAAAAATACATACAATTAACAGTGTCAACCCCAAGAGGCAAACTTGACAAGTATTACTCAGATAGCTCTGTCCCTCAGTGTATAGAAACTAACCACTTTGTTAAACTTCTCAACAGTTGCCAGTGGAATTGTTCCAAGTGGAATGACCTTTCTGGTTCCTTCACTCTTCACAAAGAAAAACAACAAATACATTGGTCACGAGTAAGTTTAGAGCCTCAATGATGGAATAGTTAACATAAGTAACTATAAGACCTACATTCTCCATTGTAAGACTAATACATTGGCCATAATTTTTTATCAAACGCATAAACTCGGAAAAATCTTTGCAAAACGATGCAAACAGATAAGGAACAGAGGCGAGACAATATCATACCAAAAACAGAATTCGGAAATTTGTCACCAAAAGAGTTCCTGCCTCATCGGTGTTAATAAGTACAACTCCGTAACCCTGTAAACCAAGGTCCAAAATCAGATACGAGAGATTCCATACTATCATCATGGACAAACATAACCAATACAGAGTGAAGCAAATTGTATACAAAAGTCTCCAATTTCAATAGCCTGATATATGGTAACAGATAAGTAGAGGGAAAAATTCGAAGAAAAAAAGTCATCTTTGATCAACTTCAAAAACAGATACCTCTTTGATGACCTTCTCAGATTCCAGCAAGCAACTCAAATTGGCGAAGGAACCTGACCCTGGAGCTGACTACGACCCATTGAAAGAGAAACAAAAAGGAAATACCCAATTAGACATTGAGCAATTAATCCAAACCAGAATATCAGCTTTTCACGTGTTGTCTCTGTGATTATGGGTATAGGGAGGGAAACCGTGAGAAACCCTAGAATCGGATAAGAAAATTAAGAGCAATTACATCGAGTTTGGTCCATTCAAGCGTATTCCAACTACCCGTACCATCCATCTTCTCTGATTCCGAATAATCACGCAGCGACCTTGCTCGCCCAGACGGTGGTCTCGACGGCGTCATGAGAGAAAGAGAGAGACGGTAACGAGGCTTAAACCTGCTGATCAACGATGAAAATTGACGGATTTGTCACGCAGGCTTCTCGCCGCAACAACAATAATACGACTACGGCGTTTGTCGTTTTTTTCCCAATTATAAGAAACAAATACAATTTATTTTTGTTAGTGACAATTATCTATTTTGTATATGTAAAATAAAAAAATGTGACGTCCATTCACAATATTAGTCAATTCTATATAACTTTTTTTGTTAATCTGAAATATATTCTTCTTAAGGACTATATATTATATAAAAGTTCTAATTAAATTAAAAATTGCAAGAAAAAAGTATATAAAATACTGATTTAGTTGCCGAGTTGGTCTCAGTCGGAGAGTTAAGATGATCCAGTTAATGACTTGACATCCGAATTTGATTTTTACACGGTGCATTATGGTATGTATTATGGTAGTTATTTGGTTTATAATGTATATAAATGTAAGCATTATACAAAGTCATAATTTGGACGGTAGATCTTATCCATCGTTGTATGTCATCATCAATCTATGAAACTCTCCAGAGGTGAATTTATCAACTATTTATAAAGACTCACACATCCAAAATGAATATATACAATACATTCTATTTTCAAATAAATGAATTCTTAGCATTTATAAACATTTGTAGAAAATTTGATCAAGATTCTTTGTTTTTTATTTTTATTTTTTTGGACAAGAAAGTAAAATTACTTTAGCAAGTACTGTTGTGTTAGCAGAAGATTCAACGAGTTGTCTGTGAAAAAGACTGTAAACTTCCAACGTACCATTAGTACCAAACTCAGCCTCATAAAATTAGATGGAACCAATCACACAACCTATCCTTTTAAATTTTCCTCACCTAAATTATCATGCTCTGCTCTGCTTTTATACACCTTCCTTCTTTCTTTCACTTTCATTCCAAATCCTCCATAGCTACAAAGCTCACTGACAAAGGAGAAGAGAAACAAACAAACACAGAAGCTAAAAATGTCTCTTTTTTCGTTTTCTTCCATTTCCTTTAACATCTCTCCTTCCCTCATCTTTGCTATCATTGTATCAAGTTTCGTTCTTTTGATCCTTACTCGCCGGAGTTCTAAATCAAATCGTGTGAAGCTCCCTCCATGTCCTCCGGGTTGGCCAGTAGTTGGAAACCTCTTCCAGTTCGCTCGTTCTAAGAAGCAATTTTACGAATATATTGAAGATTTGAGGACAATATACGGTCCGATCTTCACGTTAAGGATGGGTAGTCGCTCAATGATCATAATCTCTGATTCGGCTCTTGCTCACGACGCTCTGATTCAGCGTGGACCCATGTTCGCGACCCGACCCAGTGAGAATGCGACCCGGACCATCTTCAGCTCCAACACTTTCACCGTTAACGCTTCAGCGTACGGACCCGTGTGGCGGTCTTTAAGACGGAACATGGTTCAGAACATGCTGACCTCGAGCCGGTTTAGAGAATTTGGGTCGTTGAGACAATCCGCCATGGATAAACTCGTTGAGCGGATCAAATCAGAGGCTAGTGACAATAACGGTCTTGTTTGGGTCCTAAGAAACGCTCGATTCGCTGCGTTTTGTATTCTCTTAGAAATGTGTTTCGGAATCGAAATGGATGAAAAATCGATTTTGAAGATGGATCATGTTATGAAGAAAGTGTTGACCACACTCAATCCAAGACTCGATGATTATCTCCCAATCCTTGCTCCGTTTTATTCTAAAGAGAGAAAACGAGCTCTCGAGGTTCGTCGAGAACAAGTTGATTACATCGTCGAATTCATCGATAGACGACGGAGAGCGATTCAGAATCCGGGGTCTGATAAAACGGCGTCGTCTTTCTCTTACCTCGATACACTCTTTGATCTTAAAATCGACGGACGTAAAACGACACCGTCTAATGAAGAGCTCGTATCACTCGTCTCAGAGTTTCTTAACGGTGGTACGGACACGACGGGGACGGCGATCGAGTGGGGTATAGCGCAGCTAATCGCGAATCCTGAGATTCAATCTCAACTCTACGATGAGATTAAATCAACGGTTGGAGATCGTGAGGTTGAAGAAAAGGATGTGGACAAAATGGTCTTTTTACAAGCCGTCGTTAAGGAGATTCTAAGAAAACATCCACCGACTTACTTTACGTTGACTCATTCAGTGACGGAGCCGACGACAGTCGCCGGTTACGATGTTCCGGCTGGGATCAACGTTGAGTTTTATCTTCCGAGTATAAATGAAGACCCGAAGCTTTGGTCAGACCCGAAGAAATTCAATCCGGACCGGTTTATTTCGGGTAAGGAAGATGCGGATATAACCGGCGTAACCGGAGTTAAAATGATGCCGTTTGGTATTGGCCGTCGGATTTGTCCAGGTTTAACGATGGCGACCGTACACGTGCATTTAATGATTGCAAAGATGGTTCAAAAGTTCGAGTGGAGTGTTTATCCGTCGGGAAGTAAAATTGATTTCGCCGGGAAATTTGAATTCACGGTGGTTATGAAAAATCCGTTGAGAGCCATGGTTAAGCCAAGAGTCTAAAGTTATTTGTATAATTTACTTTTTTTAATTACGAAAACAATGTGTGCTTATATTAAATAACCTATACTTTTCAAATTTCCCGGCTGTTTGTGATTTGTAGTAACTATAGGATTTCATTAATTGTAAAACACACCAAATAAATTACTTGGTTTTTTCTTTATAATATAAAATTAATTAAGCTACCTTGATTTTGTGATTAAGAACATTAATAACACTCATAAGTTCGTACCGACACTTGTTTTTCTTCTTCTTTTAGAGCATTTTTTTATCGTGAACGATGGTAAATGTGGTTATTAGTTGTCACATGAAAAAGAAGATTACATTTAAAAATTGTAATGAATGATAAACTTTGAGACCTATAAATGAGATTATAGATAGCCCATAAAGTAGATGTAGAGTTTAAGACAAATCGACATGCATGTTATGTGGGACTTTGCATTAAGTCGAGTCGATAAGAACCGCAAGTTTAGTTCAGGTTATGAACTTGCTAATCTAATTGACACGTGGCTCCAAGTTTCAAATACTTTGAAATGACAGTCAGTCACACCTGCAACATTGGTCTTTGTCTTATCATCGTCAAATAGATATAAACTCTGGCTGATTTCATCATCAACATCCATTGATGTTTCTTTTTATTCTTCACAATCACACTCATAAAAATGTATCGTTTCTGTTATAGCTGTGGTCTCTTTACAACCCTTAAAACCGAAAACACTGACTTCAAGACGGTCGTACACAAATTTTAAGAATTCAGCATTTTTGAGATCATGGTTCTTTGTGAATTTTGGCAGAGAGACTTAGCTCGAGCTGTGTTAATGGTAGAATTAAATAAAGAAAGAGCATCTGATGAAGCTATGGCTATGATTCTAAAGTTACAAGCAGATAAAGCTTCTCTTTAAATGAAAGGGAAGCAATATGAGAGAATGATTGAGGAGAAATTTGCTTATGATGAAGAAGAGATGAATATTCTCAAGAAGATTCTTTTCAAGGGAGAGAGAGAAGCATTTTCTGGAGAAGGAACTTGAGACCTATAAACAAATTGATGATGATCAAGAGATGAAAGATGCTAACTATAACGATGTTGAGGATAGAGAACCGATTGTGTATGATGTTCATGTCATTGAGGATAAGAGTGATGCTAAGGTGAAGACGTATGTGGCTGAACACAAATAGATGAAGCAGATGGATGATATAGTGAACCAACTTCGAGAGATAGGATCATGATTCATCATCATCATCACCACCTAGCTACTTCATCTTCTTCACTAAATCTCTCTTAAATTTCTTAGTCTGGTTGTTGTTAACTCGTTTTGAGCAATGTGCCTTTGGTGTTACTTGTGAATATCAATGTAGAAGCTTCAACCTTTTAAGAGCCACATAAAGCGTAAATAACAAAAGAATGGAGACAAAACTATGGTTGTTTCACCGACAATAACAGAACCAAGTTTCAATTGCAGAATCAAAATCAAGACTAGATTCCGATGCTTAACCGGGCCAAGAATATTGAGCTCTGATCCGTGGCTTCTCTTCTGCAACTTTCTCTGCTTTTGTCCTGAGCTTGTTGAGTTGCTTCTTACGCTCATACATGACTGGTGATCTTTCCTTTCTCTTTGTCTCAAGTTCCTGTATCAGTGACAATGTCCAAATTTGACAAGTTTTCCAAGTAAACAGATTCGTCATGATATATGAAAGCAGCATCAAATAAGTTTGCAAGATAAAGTCTTTTTTGATCTTTATTCATCACTCGTCATCATTGAGTTTGAGTTAGAAGACAACATCAATATTTTATTACTATTTCTCCATCTGTTAAATAACAAAGCCACCATTGGCTCTAATAACCTGACCATTTATCCATTCCCCACCATCACCGGCCAAAAATCCTACAATCTCTGCAACATCCTTTGGCTCACCAATCCTACCCATAGGACAAGCCCCTACAAGTCTCTGAATCATTTCATTACTCTTTCCAGCAAAGAACATCTCTGTCTCAACAGGTCCTGGTGCTACACAATTTGCTGTTATCTGGCTTCCTTTAAGCTCCTTTGCCAATACTTTCACCATTGTCTCCACTGCAGCCTTTGATGCTGCGTAAACTCCATAACCTGGTGCGAGACCACCAACCATTGATGTAGACATCATAATGATTCTTCCACCACCTCCTCTCATAACCCTATTAGCTCCTTCCTTGCAACATAAGAAAGATCCTCTCGTGTTTGTTCTAAATGTTTTATCGAAATCTTCTAGTGTGGTCTCGGATAAAGCCGGATACTTTGGATCTAAAACACCAGCACAATTCACGAGGATGTGAACTTTAGATCCAAACTCTTGTTCGGTTTGATCAAACAAGTTGTTGATTTGGTCTGGGTCTGACACATCTGCTTTAACTGAAATTGCTGATTTTGATTGAGATGACTCGTTTAGCTCTGAAGCCAAGACTTCAGCTTTTGATGAACTCGAGACATAATTGATAGTGACTCTTGCGCCAAGCGAGTGGAGGTGAATCGTGATTGCACGGCCGATGCCTCTGGTGGCTCCAGTCACTATAGCTACTCGTCCGGCCAGAGGAAGAGACGATGAGCTTCTTAGGTTTTTCTCCATTTCTAGATTCTTCTTATGTTCGACAAAAACAAGAGACAAGGAGGATCACATTTATCATCATAGCCGTGACTGAATTTGTTGGATCAAGAGGGATAATTTAGTCTTTTTAGTTACTTCAGATATAGCCACATGGGTCGTAAGCAGTGACGTGTGTACTCACACTCATTTAGTTGGGCCTGAATGGGCTTCGCTTAATTTCTGATGGATAAGCCCAATAAAAAATACCATCCTCGATCCTTCGTCTTCAATCTTCATCATCTTCCCCTTCTTCTTCTGCTTCTGCTTTCGAGCATAATCAATCAATCTCTTTGCTTTGGGTTATCTATTTAAAGATTAGCTGTGTGAAATCAAAGTTTAGGACGAGCTTCTTTCAATACTTCTGACATGGAGGCAACTGATATTTGGGGAGAAATTGAACGTTCTGAGAGGTACTTCTGAACAAATTAATTATATTTCATTTTTATTTCCTGGTTGCTAAATTTTTGCGAATTTTGGTTGAAGATTATGCGTCTGGGGAGAAATTAAATTTAGCCCAGAATCTTCCATAAATCAAGGACTCCTTTGTTTAATAAGTTCAATTTCACTGGAACTATCGTCTGATTCTGATTCAATTCTATGTAGAAGTTAAAGAAAGACAAATCTATGTAGAAAATTGTTTCACTTTCATTTTTAAATGTATCTGATGACTCAAATTCATCTCACAATTGATAATATTTTCGACACATTTTCAGTTTCAGTGTTTTCAACTTATAGAAAGAAACTTAGTAAGTACAAATTTTGATTTCTCCTTGCTTCTTTTTGTTTGCTATTCATAGTTACCTCGTGTGCTCTATGTATGAAGAGGCAGAATCATTATCATCCTCCACACTGAAAAGAATATTTGGCTACATCGATGTTTTATCCGAGGAAGCTCTTGGTGATCATCAATTGCATGATATGTTGGAATCTGTGGGCATGGTTTTAGTCCAATCCTTGCATGGACTTGGCAGGTATAATTTCATGACATTATTCAGATGATCTAATATCGGATGATCCTTGCATGGAACCTGCTACAATTCTCCCTCTTTCTTCTGTTTGGAATTCGATGTTATAAGAAACTTTAGATTTTCGCATGCTCATTGTAGTTTTGGCTCTGTGAAAGCTGCTCCAACAAATTCTTTTCCACGCAGGACAGTTGAGATTGTAACCGAGTTAAGAGATGTGTTTGGCGAAATTGCAGTTATTCCTGTTCAAGTTCTTCTCACAGGGTATTTTCTTGTTCTGTATCAAAATGCTTAAAAGGGCACCGTATTTGCTAAAGGGACTATAATGCTACTCTATTAAGGCATTTGCATAGATAAAGTCACAGAACAAGATTGTAGATATCTAGTCTGTTGAACTTGTCTCTTTTTATTTTCCCCTTTAGAATATGCCTTCAAATATCAAATGGTTCCTACTCGGGTGTACGTGAGATTCTGGAAGAGTTCTTTAGCATATGGGTTTACAAGGAAAACCACTATATCCTAAATGATGTTGGAGCAAGTGCAAAAGGATTTCACGGGAAAATATCTGTGGATGTTGATGCATACATGGAAGTTGTGGAGCTTTATATCTTTGGAATTCTTGGTAAAGTTCCAAACGACGTCGGTCTAGCCATTTCATGGGTTGAGAAAGCTGCATTGCCTGAGGAAAGACGACAGGTATTATTGAATGTTTCCATGAGCTGTACGAACTTTTGAATGTGTTTCAACTAAAATGCTACACTAAACTCTCTGTTTCAGGGGCTCTTGAGAAGATTACATTCTTTATTTTCTCTAAGAACAGCAAACATTCCAAAGGCTAGTTCTTTTGAGGAAGATTCCAAGAATTCTTCTCATGCTGTATTGAATAACAAGTCTTTGGCTAATAAAAAGAATGATGAGATTGATTCTGTCCTGAAACTTTCAAAACAACATGGACCTTTGTCTCTTTGGTCATCCCATCCTCTAAGCCTCAAGCTCGGTAATACTCTATGTAGCATGTCAAGGGGAAAGGTTGCCATAACTCTTGTTGGATTAATCATATGTTATGCTTTGAAGAGAAAACGAGCAGCTTTCATGCGGTAAGAGTTCTTCTAAGCCTCTTTCTAAATAGGTATACTTAAAAACATACATTGTGAACCACAGAATAAGCTGCATGTGTTTGTATACTTGTTTCAGGATCATTCGCAGACAAATGGAGTCCACGAAAAAAGCAATTGTAGATTTCTGGAAGCTTGCATTTTCATACCAAGTGAATCCTCTTGCAGCAATTCAATCCATACCAAGCACCACAACATGAGGCAATAGGTTCACAAAGATATAATCAAATACCTGGTTTAGGCTTTATCACATCTTATATTTAGCAACTTAAAGTGTGTTGTTTTAGAATCAGATCCATATTAAGTTTTGTCTGGAAAAATCTCTTTCTATGTCGAACCAACACTAGCCTATATATTGGAGATTATTTGGATAAATGAAGATAATAACAAAGCAGCAGTCTCAAATGTTTTCATACATCGGCTCATACTTATTTACTTTTCCACAACTTATACTCGTAACCAAATTGTAGATCATTGAAAACATTGAAGAACCTTTGTAGTTTTTTTTTTTTTTTGTCAGGAACCTTTTGTAGCTTGTTACAGATTATATATGTTGAGATCACATGATTGAATTGTTATAAAAGACAAAAGAATTGTAGATGACACTTGAATGAGAAGGTAGCTCACAGCCTAATGCAAACACCAAAACCCATAAACCTAAAAGACTCTTAAACCCTAGAGAAGTGAAGCCTTACTGCTCTTCAAAGATATTGCTAGTGATCATTTTCCGGTGGAATTTGGTCAACGTCGTGTTGCTGGCTCATAGAGTCGGAGTTGGATGTAGAGTCGATGGTTAGATTGGTGCCATCTGACACGAGAGTATTGTCAAGAACACTGGCGTTTCTTTGCATTACTATCCTTGTTTTGTCTTTCCAAAAACCCTTTGATGCAGCGAGATTTCCAAATAGCTTTTGTGTTTTATTATAAATAGCATACGTTTAGGATTTCATTCAGTTGGTAATCTTTAATAAAAGAAAGAGATTTGTAAAGAGCTTTTATCAAAATTCTGAGAGGAGAACTCTCGAACCCTAGTTTTCGGGTATTTTCAGAATCAACTGAAAATTTCTACTTATATAGATCCTAAAAACTTCTGCTACATCACTTTTGACAATGATTTGATAGTTGCATGGGTCCTTGTCTTCACATAATTCATCGATATGCTCTTCCAATCTCCTTTCCCATTTTTTTGTAGACCATCAAAAAACGATCTGAAATAAATAATTATACGTACAATAATTAATAAAGTCACTCACTACAAAAATGCATGGTACATTCTAACCGTCATTCTCTGTCAATAATAGTAAAAATAGTCAGAAATGAGAATTTTCCGACCGTTTCCGACCACAAAAAATCCAGTCAAAAATATCAGAAAATCTGGTCAGTAACGCTCGGAAATTCTGGTCAATAACAGTCGAAAAAAATCCGGTCAGTAACACTTAGAAACAAGTCCGGTCAGAAGTCGTCAGAAATTTCCGACCATTTCCATCCAGCTTTGTTTTTTTTTTAAATACTTTTTAAAATTTTAATTATAGAAACATTAAAATTTAAATTAAATAAATTTTAAATTTCAGTTTTTAAAATATATTATATTATTATTAAAATCTAATTTATATACAGAATAAATAAATAAAAATTCTAATATATATACAAAATAAAAAAATTCTAATATATATAAAAATATTTACAAAAATTCTAATTTATATACAAAATAATATATAAATTTCTTACTTATACACAAAATAATATTTAAATTTATAGTTTATAAAAAATAAAAATAAAATTTAATATTTAAACAAAATAAAAAAAATATTGAATATATATAGAAAATATTACAAAAAACTACTAATTTATACACAAAATAAAATTAAAATTTCTAATATATATACAAATATATATATATAATATTAATAAAATTCTAATCTATACACAATAATCCAAACCCAACTCAAAAATCTAACAATCTCCAAATATTATCCAAAAAATTCTAACCTTGGTCAAAAATTTCTCCAAACACTCAAGAAACTAAATAAGACAATTGATTCATGTTGAATCGACACAAATCAAAGCAATATATCATTTTTATGTTGCTAACTACTCAATTTCTTTAATTAAAATTCAAAATCAAAGTATATGAAACCCTAATATATAAAAACTTATAAAATTGAGAAAAAATCATAGAACTTACACGGTTTTGGGTATAAAGTAGAAGGAATTTGAAGATATGTCGGTTTTGGGTGAAATCGCTCGGAAAAAGTGAGTTTTGACTGAAAATCGCCATAATTTTGCCTTAAAATGTTATGTTCTTGACGGAGAAGACAAAGTGATGAAAATATATATTAAATGAATTCTGACGGAAAATCGGTCGGAAACGGTCTGAAAACTTTTAATGCCACACGTCTTCAACTTTCTGCAATTACATTTAAATGTTGCAAAATATTTTGGCGGTCATTTTTCTTTTTTACCGTCGAAAATAGTTAAAAACAGTCATAAATTTTTGACCGTTTCGGACAAGGTTTGACATATTCATTATTTTATAAAATAGAGTATAAATAAAAAAATCTAACCCGTCAAAAATGGTCAGAAATTTTTGACCCTTTTTGATGAATTCCACTATTGTTTTAAAAAAATAGAATATAAAATAAATAAAGTCAAAACAATTCGAATCATGTCAAAAATGGTCAAAAATTTAGACTATTTCTGACAGGATACAAATATTTTTATATTTTTATTTATTCCACCATTTTAATTTCAATAAATTGAATTTACATATCAAATTTGGTAAATATACCTTATATACATATATTGAAAATATTCTATAAGAACCTAACCCAAAAAATAATCTACCTTAGAATATGACCACTAAAGAAGAATCTATATTAAGAGACCTACACATTGATTAACAAAAAAATAGAGAGTTAACATAGATCCACATTTCTATTTAGATAACGATTCTCTTAACATGTACCATTTACATGATCATAATCGACATTCGACATTACCTATATAACAATTATGTAAAGATTAACGATTATTTAAGCAATTTAATTGTTAATTCTAGAACACTTAAATCCTAAATCCTAAACCCTAAACCATAAATCGTAAACCATAAACTTTAAACCCTAAACCTTAAACCTTAAACCATAAATCTTAAATTCGAAAATAGTCAATAACGATAGGAAACGGTCAATAGCGGTCGGAAATAGTCAAAAAATGTTTAACGGTCAGAAATAGTCAGAAACTTCTGCCCGTTTCTGACCGGTTTTTTATTTTGCTCCGTCAATATCCGGTTGAAAATTTCCAACCGGAGTTAACCGGTCGGAATTGCAGTTAGAATTCGAAACTATTTCTTGTAGTGACCACACAAGCAAAACCTTAAACCCTAAATTCATAATCTGTATTCCTTAGCATGCAAGATACAAGATTTGAGTGTTGAATTTGTACACCACATAATCTACAGGATTCCTAATTCTAAAGTACTAACTTGTGTTCCTCTTCAGTCCAATGAACTATTTCCTTCTTATTTTTTCCTTTGTGTCTAGATTTTCTGGATTCCATCAACGACAAATCATTGTCCTTTGCGTACTTGGGTTTAGGCTATAGCCTAAAATCTATCCCTAAAATCTCTTTTTTAAGCTATTATAATGTAGCGGGTATGAATCAAACAATTGTGTCAAGTCATTACCTAGATCATTTTACCTTTGTGCGGGTAGGAATCAAACCCTTGTGAAAGATGTTTGTTTCATTTTTATCAAAAATGTTTTTTCTTTTTTTGGTGGGATGAAAATATTTTATTTTTTAAGTAGAATATAACTAAGTAGAAACGTACAATTATATTTAAACACAATTCATTTATATTTGAACAAATATATAAATTTCTTGGTTAAAAGAAATAATAAAATCTATTTTTTTAATTATTTTTTTTGGAACAAAAAATAACAAAATATTTGAACAGAAAGGTAAATAAAATATAGTTTTTACGAAAACATAAATCCCAAATCTTTAACATACACATAAAAAGGCCATAATTTGTTTTTGTCACAATGAGTTTGCATTATTTAATTGTTAATACGGTCATAAATGTTTAACTATCTTGAAGTCGAAGGCCTCATTATGTTAACACCAATTATCCAAAACAACTGGCTCTTCTTGTGGCTGCGCATGAACAAGAGTCTCTAGATTCTCCGTCGCTTTCACAATAGCCTCCACTTCACTTGTGTCATTGGCTCTCGACCGTTTCATCACATTCACATTGGTCTCCTCAATAGTTAGGTTGTTATCTCTCGACCGTTTCATCGTAATTTTGCCTGATTTTTGCCAAAGGAAATAGTTATGTGCATAGATCGCGACTTGCATCGGGTCCTTAGATTCCAATAAGACCGCTATTTTATTCCAATCTTTCCCAAAACGCTTTAACCCAATCAAAAACCATCTACATCAATCATAAATCGTGTGGAATGTCACATTACAATAAGTTAGTTATCTAAATTGACATCAAATGTAAAGAATTGTACTTACTCATGTAATTCCTTGTTCCAAACAACTTCCTCCCTCTGGTACAAAAACTGAGCCATAGCCTCACTTGACTCATCAGGCAAAGTGACTTGACCCGACTTGGCCATCTCCAAAAGGTCGTTAACCAATTCCTCGTAATGCTCCTTAACGTCAGCCACCGGTTTCGACACATACTCAGCGATACTCTCTAACCGGCTGGGACAAAAGGCCGTGAACAAAACCAATGCATTTTTGAACTTATCGGTCTCCTCTTTCGTCCACGATTCTTCGGCCATAGCTCTCAAAAGAAATTTAAGAAAACGTTGTGAATTTGGAGAACAATTCAGAGATTTAAAACACTTTTGTAATTTATGTAGCAGCTTGTTAACTAACTCAAGTAACAAACATATATATGGCTTTGTTTCTCTCTAATTGAAATGTTTTACAATATTCTTCCTTATTTGTTATTCTATTAGGTAGTAACTTTATGATTCTGCTATGTTACATACAATGTTTTTATTTATTTATTTTTCCTTGATTTATATTCCATTTATATAATTATTTATATCTTATAATTAAAGTTAAATGTATTTGAATATGCATATTTTTTAAATGTCATATGTATAAAAATGAAACAAATTTTGTAATACAAAGGAAACAAATCAGTCAAAGAAAGTAAAGTAATTTCTTTGATAAGAAAAATCTAATTATTTCCTTTGTTATATTTTTAGAAAATCCATTTTTCAGTTAATACATACAAAACCTGATAAACCGTAAATTGAGAAAAACCGAACCGTATTCAATCGAATTTTAAATAGTTCGAGTTTTTATAAAACCGATAAATCATAAAACCAAAAAAATTAAAAACCGTAACCAAACCATAAACTGGAATGTCCACACTACATACAAATACTAAAATTTAAAATCGATAAGTTTCAAATCATACAACCTTTGGACTATATATTTGAGCTATAGTAAAGTTTAAGATTTGGACTATAATAGTGTTTAAGATTTGAATTGTAAAATAAATTTTATCGATCTAGAAACTTGATTTTCGGATATAATAAATTTACTTAAATATATGAAATTTTATTGAAGCCTTGATTGATAGAACATTTTGTTGGGCATAATACCTTTTAAAGCCAATCACGTAAAAAGAACATATTGCCTCTTAAATGCTCTTGGAATTTTTTTCCTAAGCATACACATTAAAAACTATAAAAATCTAATTTGAAACTTATTAGTTAAGTTAATTTCTGTATATATCTAAATTTTGAGTTTAAAAAAAACCCAGTATATCTATACATATATATTTTAAAATGTAAATCCAATATTTAATATACATATATATTATATCTGAACATAAATAAATAAATATATATATTTATAATTATTAATATAAAACTTATAGCTTTCTCAAACTTAATATTTATACTCCTTAATGCTATAATATTTACTAATCAAGATCATTGTTTGTTGTTTCTTTTGTAATTGCGGTAAATAGTTCTGATATGTTGCTAAACTTAAAAACAAATAGCTGAATTTATCTGATGACTAGAACAATTACTTCTCGCTGTGATTTAATAAGGTTTGGTCGTCTTTGCTTGTTGATATTTTTTGTTTTGTTAAAAGGCTTACTTTGCTTGTTGATATTATCGATAATTGTCTGAAAGAATATGATAAACAAATACTTAATTAAATCCATTAGCAGAAAAGAAAACAATAAAGCTAAGATGCTAAATATGTACGGCCAATATTTAAATATCTAAAAATTGCTGGACCAAACAGAGATTACACAAAAATGGGTTAGTATCTTTCTAGGCTATGCTTACGTTATTTTTTCAATTTTATCTGAATTTATTTTAACAAATAATCATAAATAATCATTGGATCGACAACAAAAAACTAAAAATTGATAATAATTACACCAAAAGCAACTAGACTCTCTATAAGTTTTAAGTTACTCTCTAATACGAATTCGAATCCCAAATGGATGCACAATATCGGAGCCACGACGGCGGAGATACCTCCTTCTCCAGTCTCCGTGTTTACCTCAACTCACTTTCCGATACTCCATATCGTTTTTCCCGCCGCGCTGTTTCCGTTTCCACTTCTCACGACGAGATGAACCGCGTTCGTGCAGTTTCCGGTGAGCAGATGCGTCGGAAAGAGACATGGGTCCGCCACTGGTTTTAGGTAAAGCTTGAAATAAATTACAACACAAAATGTTGCAATTAAACTAAACGTACATCCCTTGACCAAAAAAAAAAAAAAAAAAAAAAAAACTAAACGTACATCTATATCTTGAATCTTTACGGTTTTCATCATTCATTTCAGCTCCTTGTTTGCAGATTTTAGTGCTGTCATCTGCATATTCAAGAGATATACAAAACGTTCAAACATTAAACACCTGACAATATCTGTTAAATTCGATCTTTTGTAGAACTGCTAGAACATAAGACACATACAGTTTGTTGAGCATCTTTAAGTCCTTCAGCAGCGAAAGAAACTTGATCGAGATTGAATGTTTGATTATAAAGCATGTCGCGTTGTCCTTCATACCTAATAAGAAATATGTAAATATATGTTTGTTTATCAGCCATATCAAGTAAACAGAGTAGCTGGAAATGGAATGCTGAATCGGTTGCCTGTTGGACTCACATTTTCTTCTGCTTTAGAACCCTCATAGCACGAGCTTTGACAGTTTTTTGAGCTGGACCAGGTCTTGTATTTTTAATCTGTTCTTTGTATTTGCAGAGTTCAACATCAAGTTTCTTTATCTTATCTTCAACCAAATCTCCTCTTTTGTTAATCTGACAAAAATCAAATTGAGGTTTTTTCAAATCTTAATGGTCCCAATTGCGCGTAAACTTCTGATCAAAAGTTCATCGAAATGTCACTCAAACCAAAGTGAAAAACTCACAACCCATTGATCTATAACCAAAACCAATGATCGATGATCAAACACGATGAAACCCATGACCAATATCTCCCTAAACCGCTACACAAAACCTCTGACTCACATTATTACAAACAATTGGAAGAGGAAATCCCTCAGTTGAAACCGGAAAATAATGAAAAGCATAAATATAGAATAATTAGATAATGAAAAGAGAACCCGATCAGAAGCATCCTGAATGGACGGAGGAGGCAATGTGTTTTTCTTCGCGCCGAAAACTCTCCTCATCTTCTTTTAAGTCCATGAAGAAATCTGGGGAAATTGGATTGAGAGACAGAAACTTGGAAAAAATACAGAATTCGAGGATTTGGAGAAGAATGCTTCCAAAAGGGTTATTAAATTTATCGATCTAGTTAGTCCGGGTCTTTTGGTCTTTGTTGGGGATCGAGTTACTCTCCCTTGTAACCAAGTTTCACATTTGGATTGTCCAACACTCTTTTGGGAAAAAAAAAAACAAAAAAAAACGAGTAAGTCAAAGTCAACAAATGAAAGTTTTCTAGAAGATGGGGTAAACAAAATTTTGGTTCGGTTTGATGAAAAACAAAAAAAACCAAACCAAAACTGAAGAAAGTATGACAGATGTGTTGCGTTACAAATACTACAACGAGTCTTTTTTATATAGAGAAAACAAAGAGAGTGACAGAGCTACTACTCTTACAGACTCCAGTATTTTCTGCAAATTACAAAACTTTCCTACAACTTTTATAACACTGAACAATCGAACCCTCAAAATCCTGACTCTTGAAACGAAAATATAAGAGACGATGAAGAAGGCATAGACGTAATACATATTCTGAATTTTTTTACCTCTTTCATCAAAAGACGATATGCTCTGAATCCAAGTTTGCCGGAGTATTACAAAATGACCCTCTTCATTAGCAATGTGTTTTTGTTGTATGATCTACAGTGCTTATTTTTTTCTGTTGGTTTTCTTCGCTTTGAAGATTCTGCGACCTGTCTTATCGCCACCTCCAGTACTGCCCAGCGAAAAGCTCCCACCTCCTTGGAACTCTAGACTCTGTGATGCGAAAGGTGATGCGTTCTGTGGTGTTCCTCCCATAGGTTGGCCTCCAAATTGGAACGGGTTAGCCATTGATGGAGGTGGTGTTGCTGCTCCTCCGCCAAAGCCAAAGTTTGGTTGAGGCATCGAGACAGCTCCTTGTCCAAACATTGGGGTTACCATGGATGTTTTATTAGCTTGGTCTGTGTCTTCTGCCATACTGTCTTCCATGCTCACTTGTTGGTTATTGTTGATACCATTTGTATTAGTTGCACCAAATGCAAACCCGGGAGTTGAGTTACCAAACAGAGACTGTGATGGACTCGCTGAGGGGGCCGAGTTACCAAATACCGGCTGTTGAGGAGTGGTAGGAGCAGTTGAGCTGAAACCAAAGATAGGTGAAGATGACGGGGTGTTGGTTGTTGCACCAAAGATGGGAGCAGAAGCGCTTGAACTACTGGCAGCAGAAGCTGCTCCAAAGGAAAAAGTAGGAGATGAAGAAGGGGTGAACGAGGAACTGAAGACTGGAGCAGAGTTAGAAGCAGAGTTGGGAGCTTGCCAGCTAGTCCCAAATAGGGGAGAGCTTGTTGTAGTACTAGAGTTTGCAGAGGAGTTTGTCATACTCTGTTGAGTTGAGCCAGAAGCAAATACTGCAGGCTCTGGCTTTGAGAATCCAAATGGAGAATTGTTTGATGCAAGAGAAACGTTCCCAGACATACCAAATGAAGGGGCTGATGCAGATGCACCAAACTGAAAGGGAACGGTTTGTGTTGAAGTTGTGCTTCCGCTACCTGTATTACCTGTCTGAGCATTTGAAGCACCGAAAAAATTTGAGGCCTGAGATTGAGAGCTTGCAGCAGAAGAAGCTGATGAAACAGCATTGAATCCAAAAACACTACTTCCAGTACTAGCAGCTACACCTCCAAACATGCTGCTACCAGAACTTGTGAATGCAGGAGTGGAAGTACCAAAAACATTACTTCCAGTAGTAGCTGCAGAACTCCCAGAAAAACTGTTGGCCTCTGTCGCAAGGGTTGAGGAAGATGTAACACCAAATATCGAACTTCCTGAGCTCCCAGGTGCAGAAGATGCAGCCGTAGAAGGTTTTAACGTGCTGCCACCAACCTCAGAGGATATTCCACCAAAGATATTATTCCCTGTATCTGCCACAGCAGGAGATGAGTTCCCAAACATAAAACCTGGCGTGCTTTTGATTTCTGAAGATTTAGCAACGAAAGCATTGCCTGTCCCCGGGTCTGCTGAAGCCATACCACCAAACTTGAAAGTGTTTATGTTTCCAAATGTTGAGTTTTTTAGTTCAGCCTCCTTTGAGATCTGACCGCTAGATGCAGATACTGTTGAAGCAGAAAATGGTGCTGCAGATTCCCCAAACTTGAATGGTGATGTAGAAGAAATGGGAGGTGCTGAAGTTGATTGTGAATTGCTGCCAGAATTGCTGTCGTTACTGGAATTAGCAGGCAACTTTCCAAATACACTAGAAGAAGTGGGTGTAGAAGCAAGAGATTGCACAGTGCTCGGCACCTCACTCACAGAATTAGTGGAGGGTATACTTGAAATACTAGATGGGAAGAAAGGGCTAGAACCAAGAGAGCCATTATTCAGAGGTGTACTAACAGTGTTTGCTCCAGGTGACAATAAACTACCATTGAGGGTTGCAGCAGCTGAGGTGGTTGACTCAGCTCCAGAAGTACTGTTGGTAACAGATTTTTTTGCTTCAGTTGGCTTTGCCCAAACCTCTGATACTCCAAAAGCAGCGCTGCAACAGCAAGAAAGTGAGTCAGAAGCTAGTAAACCAGACAAAAACTTTCATAATTCAATATGGATGAGGCTCATTACTTGATTGACACAAGAAATATATTAATGCCTTTCAAGAGAGGAAAAATAATTATGCCACCAACCTGCTCGTCTTTTCTAACTTGATGTCAGCAGATGCACCATTGTTTTGAATTGATAAGTCTGTTGCCACCGGTGATGAGAATATGTTGGGAAATACAGCAACAGCTTTTTTAGGCTCTTCCAAAGGACTGCCTTTCTTTTCTGAGGTTAGCCTGCCAGGAGAAATAGCTGATTTTTCAGGCCCTTGGATGAACTTTGAAGTTGGCTCAGAGGCCATATTTCTTTGCTGAACAGCTTCAGTGGGCACAGCAGTAAAGTTGTTCCTTCCAGTTTCCAGAGGTCCATTAGAAGTACTCTGAGAGGCGTCACCATTAGAAATATGTGTCGTAGAGGGTATGGCCTCAGACAAAGTAAGTGGTTTCTCCCCTTTAGGCACGCTGATACGATCTTGTTCTACTTTGAAGTCATTCTGTTTTTCTGCCACTTCAAATGGATTAGATGCCGCACCACGATCATCATCCAACTCCAAGAAATCCTGCATTATTTAGTTCATAATTGCATCTTTAGATGGTCAACATTGTGCCATAAAATATCAACAAAGGTAATACACACACATGATAATCATATATGAAAAACATAAGCAGACAAAATCATATAAACATATGAAATAAACAGTATACCTCATGTGCACTCATCCGAAATGCTCTCTTTTTTGGAGGATGCTCTTCCAAAGAACTCGTGAGAGGAAAATAATCACCTTTAACATGAGCCTCCTGATCTTTACTGCAAGCTGGTCTGCTTGAGCCTTCAACAGCACCACCAGTCTTTCCATTCAGAGCCAAAACCTCTCTGGAGCCACTCTCTTTAGATTTTTCCTGCTTTTGATAACTAGAACCTGGCGAATTTTCCTTCTTCTCGGGATTATTATCCAAGGCCTTTGGTGCCTCCACATTCTGGAGGCTATTGAGAGCTGGGCCACGTAACATGGATGGTGATAACTTACTTGGGGATTTCTCCCTTGTTGAAACCAGCTTATCGAGCTGCTGCAAAATTTTTGAAGCCATCTCACTGGATTTGGTAGGGACAAGGTTGAAGCTTGAACCAGGAATATCCTCAGTACTGTCTTTCGATGTATGTGTAATTTTTGGACCACCATTGGCACGGACAGAAAGTGGGCTCTCTGAAGCAGGCAGAGCCAAGCTTCGAGATGAAAGGTTAGATTTCTGACGAATCCTCCTCACAGGGCCCACAGACCCTATATCATTATCTAAGACTGAGCTTCTCCTTTTGAGACTCTACAATATTAATCATATCAATACCTTGTTTCAGAGGCTAATCAGAAATCAGTATGGTGCATAGTCAAAACTCACCGTTTGATACCCTTGTCTCAAACCAGAAGATAAGCTTTCTTCCCATGTGTTTGGAGATGCCTGAAAAAGAGACCCAACCTGGAAAATAAAACAACACAAAATCAAATTGGGAACGAATTGCAAAACTTTACAATAAGATAATCATGGCTCAAAACTGAAACCTTCACAGTGGACTGAGGCCTAGAGTAGGGTGTCCTGGCCATGCTATAAAGAGCAGATTTTCCCCGAGATCTAGGGGTGATAAAACCATTTTCCACAGGTCTTTGTCCAGAAGGTTTTGGTACCAGTGGCATTGTAGGAGACTTTGGCAGATAAGGAGTTCTGTTAAGGAAAACTGAATCTTCCCTCACCGCTTGACCACGCAACCCCAACATAGAAGGAGTAACTTCTGAAGGTCTGCTACCCATGTAGGCTTTTGCAAGCTGTGCTGGTGAAGCGATGCACTCATTGAAAGCCTGGTAAAAGATATCATAAATAAATCAAAGCATTAACAACAGCATCTTGCATGAGGCTCAGCATAAAACAGACTAGCTGATATGTCTAGCAACTTTCTTACATTCGAACATCCAGGAGGTGTAGAAACAAGGGCGTTCATACTTCCATTCTCTGGATGCAGTGTATCCCTTTCATGTGATGGTGGATGTCTCACAACAATACTCACTTCATTTCTCTGTTCTTCGTTTACAGTGGATGAATTAGCAGCTTTTGAACGCAGCAAGGTTGTTAATCGATCAACTTCAGACCTGTAAAATCATCAAAAGTGATCAACAGATTATCAAAACAAATTTTCACTAAAATTCAAGAGGCGAAGTTGCATATGTTGTATTGAACGCACCTAAAAGAAGAAGAGGAAAATATTAGGAACTTTATATTACAGCTCTTTTATTTTATTAACGTTGAATCAATCAAAAAGATAAAGAAACTTTTATGACCTTGGGGAAATTTGTTACTCTAAAGGGTTATATGTACAATTTTAAAGCTCGTAAAATAGTGTACCTTGTAAAAGTTTTCTCATTTAAAATTTTCTCGAGATCGATAAGTCCATCCTTGGTAGGATCAACAGATACATTAGTATCCTTAATTCGAATTGAATCCTTCTTCTCGGACAGCTTACATAGACCACATCAATAGATAAAACATGAGTACACTACAGAGAATAAAAGAACAAGACGAAAGGAAGAAGGTAATTTCATCGAAAGATCCAGCTCATTAACTTACATTAGAGATGTCCTTCTTGTCTCCTACTTTAATCTCCTGATTTACATCTGGTCCATTAAAACAGCAACAGCACACATTAAACACGTCCACTTAGAAAAACATAAATGAATCTCATACATGATTGCTAACAACAACCGGCGATTAATACATATATAATACCTCGAGCGCGAAGCAAAAACAAAAATACAGAGAGAAGATAATTAAAGAATTCAATATTAGGCAACCTGACTAGGTACGTTAAGAACATTCCTACAACATTTATATACTTATCATTTCTGAATTACTCAAAAAAAAACGACAATGCAGACTCTAAATAAATCTACAATTCGTAAAAAATACTTCTCTACGAATCTCATAAAGTGCGCATGGACAAATGAAATAACTTTTTGCATCGAAAAAAGCAACAAGCCCTATACCTCTTTCTGGACGCTGCTTCAGCTGCTCCGGTGACTGTAAAGGCGTCTCACCTGAGCCGAGGCGCTTCCGGAAAACCGAAGCGAAGAGCTTATGAGCGCTATAAGTAATAAGCTTCTGGGCTGGATCCACCACAAATTTCGATAACCAGCTGCCGCCTCGGCCTTCTCCGCCTCCAAGTCCAGGGTTCCTCACAGAAGTCGGTGGTCGATCGTAAGGAGTTTTCTGAGACCTTCGAGTCGTCTGCTTCCGGAACTTTCCGCCAGTTCCCAATCCGCCACCGTACGGATTGCTGCTCTCTCCCCGTGCCGCACTCGCCATTAGCCAAACGAAGAAGAAAACGAATCTAGGGTTTCAACGAACCTTTCCGCGTAAGGAAAACCTAAAACTTATTGAGAAAGTGGGAATTGAATTTTTGGTAAATTAGGGTTTTTTTCTAATTTGTGGCACCAAAATCGAGACGGAGAGCGAACCCGCAAAACAAATTATTTAGGGTACCAAAAATAATTTAAAAAACATAAAACAAAAACGAGAGGAGCGTAAAGCAACGCACCTTAATAAGGGTATATTCGTCTTTCTAACAAAGAAAAACTAGCGACAGCGACCGTCACGTAATATACCGACACAGATGATTTTTAGCCGTACGATGGAATTAATTCGATGGTTAACATTTTAGCGTTTGACAATACTCCAAGTCACACTAAATATCCCAAGTGAAACGGTGATACTTAATGGGCTGGGCTTTAGAAAACAATTAGGCCTCACAAGCACTATCGAACTAAAATAAATCTTGAGTTTGGAAATATAAGTAAATAAAAACAAAATTGCTTCACATCGGGTAATACAATGGATTCTCTCTGTAACACTGTACTTGAACTAGACTTTAAAATAATATATAGTGATGGGTAAAAGTTACAGACAAAAAAACTGTGTGTGTATATGTAAATGCATAAAAGTACACAGTACAAAAACAGATTTTCCTAAACCAAGTCTAACGACAAATCTCAAGTTGTTGAGAAAAAAGACACAATCATGATCACCAGTTTAAATAGAAGAAGAAGCTTCTCTTGATTTTGGGTTTGTAATGTAAAAACTAATGTTTCAGAGAGATGCTAATGCTTTTCTCTAAACCCATTATCTTCACTGGTCCTCCCATTATGCTCCCTTTCTGCATCATTGCTACAAACTCGTTGTAATCTATTCGCCCATCCTGCAACAATATATTCAATGTTTTAAAATTGTGATTGCTCTGATCTGTGGTTTCAAGATCATCATTCTCAAGCTTGGAGGAAAATGAAATGCAAAGAATAGTTTAAAGTAGTCTTATGAATGTGAAGTCTCATTGTTAGGAATTATGGAGTTTCATCAGCGTTGAGTATATATAATGCAATTTATGATTAGAGGGGAAGGTGTAAATGAAGCTTTTACCTTGTCTTGATCAACATCACGCATCATTTCTTCAATACGAGCATCTTCGACACCAAACTCCTCGCAAGCTTGTTGAAGCTCGTCCGGGGTTATATAGCCACTCCCGTCCTTGTCAAAGTAGGAGAAGGCGGCTAACAAATGGTCCTCTCTCTCTATTTTGTTTAAATGCAATGTGGCAGCTATGAACTCTTTGTAGTCTATCGTTCCGCTATTATCTACATCAGCCTGAATTGGAGCATACAAGATCATTGCCAGACCGGTTTAATCATCAAGTTTGGAAACAAAGCAATGGAAAAGAGTGAAAGAAACCGGATTTTTTTGGACTTCATACAAACCAATTAGTGTTACTTACAGCTTGCATTAGATCAAGAATTTCTGACTCTTTCAGATTGGCACCAACTCGTTGTAGTCCTGCTTTTAGTTCTTCGAAAGTTATGTGACCACTATTGTCGGCATCAATCATCTTGAACATTTCTTTCAAACCCGCTATCTCTTCTTCGGATAAGCTCTCAGCTATGACCTACAACAAGTTGATAAGAAAAAAGGGAACATTTATTCTTCATCTTCTGAGTTTCTTCTTTGAGATTTTGTTTGGAATTAAAAAGAAGACTTACTCTAAGAGCCATTTTCTTGAGCTTGTTCATTGCAGAAAATTGTTTCATACGACTCAGAACAGCAGAGTCCAGAGGTTTATCTGGAGCTACACCATCAATTTGTACCCATGGATGACCTGTTTCAGTAACAAAATACTTTGAGAAGAAGTTCAAAAACCAAAATGTATTTCGAATATCAATTAGCATATGTTTGCAAGACGATAGATCAGGAAGTAAAGCGCACCGTTAGTAACTTACATAGTAATCAAGATAAGATGGTTTAAACTTGAATAACTTACATAGTACTTGATGTGCTGTTAGTCTTCGCTTAGGGTCCCGAACAAGCATTTTCCTCACCAAGTCTTTTGCGCTTTCAGAGATGCTTGGCCAGGGATCAGATGAAAAGTCAAGATCTCCATGAAGGACCTGCTCGAAAATACCTTGTTCGGTTTCTGTATATATCATGGAAACAACATTTTCTTCAGAGCTTAAACAAAAACAATGAGATGGATTTATCTACACCGAAACCTCTCTTACCGGCCCAGAAAGGAGGAACTCCGCTTAACAAAATGTAAACAATCACACCAGCACTCCATACATCTGATTCTGGACCATAACGCTTTCTGAGTACTTCTGGAGCTACATAATAAGGACTACCAACAACATCTGTAAAAACTTCATCTGCAAGATTGAATGTAAACCGAATTCAGAAATCAAAACATAGATGTCGTAAATTGACTGATGCGAAGTCAAGTAATTATGGACACAAACCTGGCTTAAAGAACATTGACAGTCCAAAGTCGATAGTTTTCAAAAGAGAATCTTCCTCTCTACTAACGAATAGAAAATTCTCTGGCTTGAGATCTCGATGCATAACACCAAGAGAATGACAAGCCTCTAAAACACCAACGATGGTTCTTGCAAGCTCAGCAGCCTTTCTTTCAGTGTAATGTCCACGTTGAATAATCCTATCAAAAAGCTCTCCACCAGAACACAACTCCATCACAAGATGTACCGCTACAACGTCTTCATAAGCTCCTTTAATAGATATGACGTTCGGGTGACCAGCCAAGTGATGCATTATCTGAATCTCCCTTCTCACATCTGCAACGTCCTCATCTGTCAAAAGCTTCCTCTTGGAAATCGACTTGCACGCATACTCTTTCCCCGTACCTTTCTCAACGCATAAAAAGGTCGTCCCAAATTGCCCTTGTCCGAGTTTCCTTCCCAATGAATAGAACTCTTTAAAGTTTTCAGTTTTCCTCTGCAACACTGATTCAGTCCTAAGCCCTGCACTGGACACTCTCTTCATATGTTTAGGCTTCTTAGGTTCAGATTTAGTCTCTGGCTTGGATTCAGATTGTGTTTCTGGTATTGTAGTCTTTGGCTGCGCTAAAACTTCCTGCTTGCTTTCTTCAGGAAGAATCTTCTGTTTGCTTTCTTCAGGAAGATTCGTTTGCTTGCTTTCTTCAGGAAGAACTTTCTGCTTGTTTTCTTCAGGCTGGATCTCTAGATTGGGTTTTGATATGGTTTCCGGATTGGTCCTTGGGTTTGGCATTGTGATCGGCTCAGGAGGTTTATCCTGTACTTGATCTGGTACTGCTTCTGAAGCTGCTTCTTTGGCAACTTCTCCATTACTATGGGAAGAAGAAGAACCTTGCTCAACTCCGATCCGTGGCCGCCACATTGCAGCCGAAACAGTTTGCAAGAAACCATTTCCAGAAATGCTTGGTCCAACGCAAACATTACCCATCAAAAATATTTCTCTACTTATAATCCTAAATCAACTCTCCAAAATCTTCCTGTCAAATAAAAAAACTCTCCAGAATCGCATTCAAGCTTTCCACATCAAGATCTGATCAACGAGGACAAACTGATCTGATCTATTCTCAGACCTTATGATCAGACACACTATAAGTGAAAGTCAAATCCTTCATAATCAAAGACTTAGTTCTGACAATTGGATTAATCGCTACGGATCAGGCAATGATTTATAGATGAACAAGCAAAACCCCTACTTGGGTGGATGAACTAGAGATAGATGCAATGAGCTGAATCCAGAAAACATCTGAAAACAAAGAGATCGATCTGGTATGAAAAATAATAGAAGAATTATACAGCTTGGTTTGGTATTGTTTGGTCGGAAAATAAGCGAGGGAAATCGAAGAATTGTTCAATAAAACTAGATTACCATAAAACCTCGGCGACTTCTAATACTGATTAAAAAGTCAATTGTGAAGAAGATGATGAAGAAATCGATTGAATGAGTTTAAGAACGCGTTTGGGTTTAATCATCAGTGAATTTTTGCGTCCTCCTTGTCTTAATTTATGTTTTTTTTTTCTTGTCTAATCCCTACTTCGTTGAAGCTGCAGCAGGCAATAAATTAAAATTGTCAGAATTTATATTTCCTTTATTTTATTATAATATATAGTAGACTAGTATTTCAGATCGACTAAATTTAGAAAAAAAAAAAAAATTGATGACAACACCCATTAAAAATTACTTTAAATTGTAAAATAATCTTATGATTAGAATTAGTAATGTAACAAACACAATGGATTATTCAGACCCAAAAAAGACGCAATGGATTATTCAGACCCAAAAAAGACGCAATGGATTATTAACTGAATTTTATAGTTGGTAGTTACAAAAAGTATGTGAGAACTGAGAACTGTTCAGAAAAGGGACAAATAAAGCACCTCAAATATACTTTTGTCAAGCAAAAAACCAATAATGCCCAAAAAGCCAACAAGTCAAAGAGTGTAGTGACGGTTTCCATTGTCTTTGACCCATAAATAACACTCTTGTCTCTCAAAGAAGGAAGACTCGTTGGTTATATGGATGATCCGCGATAACTAACCGGATATCGCTTCGAAGCCTTCCTTTTCCAGTCGTTTAGCCAAGGAGTTGTCTCCGGTTTTAATGATTCTACCATTCTCCTGAAACCGAGCAACAACATACATGAACCAACTATTACAAAGCCCCATATGATTACAATGGACCCAGTAGAGAAGGCTGGTTTGGCAACGATACTCACCATGATGTGTATGAAAGTTGGTTTGATGTAATCAAGTAGGCGTTGATAGTGAGTTATTATAAGAACAGAGTTTTTTGGTGTCAAAAGCCCATTCACCGCCTTTGCCACATCTTGAAGAGCATCAACATCCAACCCTGAATCAATCTCGTCAAGTATGGCCAACTCGGCTCCAAGGACCTGCAAGGACAGATAAATTGTACGAACATTTCATTACTGTACTTTCATGACCTCTTCCCATATATTGCGGCAAAAAAAAGGGCGACTAATGGTGTTCTCATGCTATTGATAAATCAGGAATGCCCACTCTTTGGGAGGCAGAATCCAAGATGACAACACAATGGCCTCAGACTTAGAGCCTTTGAATGACTAATATAACATTCTCATGGCAAAGCACATTAAAAAACAGAATATGAAGCTCAAGAGAAGGTAAAGTCTCCATTGCTTGCAGTTGCAGTTAAAGTTGCAGATATTTCAAGATCAAGTAATCCAAAGTTAGACATATAAATGATGCATTGCCTTCTGTTGTCATATTTGTTCTTTTCAAATATGGTGCTTGTGAAGAAACAAGGATAAAAGAAATACCGCTAACTGTAGAATCTCGTTGCGTTTCCTTTCACCACCACTAAATCCTTCATTGACATTTCTGTTGAGAAAGTCGATCTTCATATTCACAACTTCGAGTTTTGATTCTATGTATTTGTAAAACTGCATGACCCATGTGATAACAGTAGGAGATAAGACAGATGATATTTAATTTAGACCGTTCTGTACCGGAGAACAATAGACGCACTGGAAAACAGCAAATACGAAACAACGCAAACTAAATCCAAATTTGCTAATTCAAAAAGTCACCTCCAATGGACCAAGCTCTGGCTCACCGAGCTTTCTTTTTCGAGCATTGAATGCCATATTCAAGAAATCATAATTGCTAACACCAGGGATCTCAACTGGGGATTGGAAACTCATGAAGAGACCAGCAAGAGATCTTTCCTCTGGTTCCATATCAATCAGATTCTTCCCTTTAAACACTATACTTCCTCCCGTCACTTCATAATCGGGATGGCCAACAAGAACCTACAAATAAGGCTCATAAAGATAATAAAAAGCAGAGAACAAGACACTATGAAACATAGAGGATTACCCTGAGAAACAAGATATTCTCTTTCTCCTATGGTTGGTTTCAAAGACTTGTAACAGATAAAATGTTCACCTTGGAAAATGTGCTCTTCCCTGAACCATTTTTCCCCATCACTGCGTGAACCTACGAGTTCGTTAGAAACTATGAATCAATAACCTATGAGGATCGCGTAAATTCCACAAAAGAAGCCATAATTTACAATCAGCAGCTATATGCAAACCCATCCAGTAGTTATCTAAAATTCCTAGCATATAACCACAAATTTTGAAACTCACAAGGTCAATTTCTAGTTGACTCATTCCATCTGATCAGATATAAACTCAACTTTCTCCGAGAATGAGACCATTTCAATACCCACGGAAAGCTTTCTTGTTATTAATTTCAAGTCAAACCTATTTAAATTTCAGTTATTGATACACACCTCTCCTTCGTAAACAACCAAATTAACGCCTTTTAATATCTCCTCCTTCGATTCGGCAATCACAGCTCTCAAACCCCTAACCTCCAGCAAAGGGATTCTGCCACCGCCATCGCGATCTTCCACCAACGAATCGGAATCGACGACTGAGGATACGGCAGACGCGGAAATAGTTTCCGAACCACGAGTAGTTCGCAGGTTTTGAGAGGAAGTGGCGAAACTAGCTCGGAGATTGCAAAAGAGAACACGAGAGGGAGAAGTTCTGAGCCCAACTCGCTGAGTAGGAGGAGGAGAAGAAATAGTTGGAACAAATTGAGCAATAGAGTATGCATGACGGAGCTGTAGATTAACGCCGGTCATGGAGACAAAAATTGCAGCGGAAGAAGGCGGTGGAGGTTAAGTTATCCGGTGAGTGGTGAATTAGGTCTCAGGTTGAATGCCACGTAGTACTTATATAGCCTACTGGCCTTCATAAGAACAAATATATAATAAATAAATATTATAAAACGACATCACTTTGTGATGATGCGCTTCTTCTTCAACCTTAAAATTCTATGCTTTCCTTGGAATACAAGAAACCATTTACATAAAATGATATGAGACCTGGAGATGAAGAAACAGAACAAACTCAATACCCTTAAGCTATCCTAAACCCAAACCCTAATCTCAAAGCTCCCATTTCCTGTAACTATTCCTTACATATTACACACACATTTCAAACACATTAAATTTATGCTTCATACAGTTTGATTAATTAATTTCAAAAAGACTTTTCACTTTCTTGTCCTGATATTAATTTCATTTGATGGCGTCTAGATTTAGTAAGGGAAGACCAGGCGGTACCCGTCACCCGCCACCGCTGGCTCCGACGGTGAGTAGTTTCAAGCCGAGAGCTCAATGGACCAATACCGGATCTTCCATTTTACTCTACGTTAATCTTCCTGGTTTTTCTCTTCTCTGTTTCTTTTTTTGTTGCTTTAGCTCATTTTTTGATTAGATACAACAAACTTTATGAATTTCTCGTTTGGTTTGTGGAAACGGACAGGGTTTTATGAAGATCAAATAGAAATAAAAAAGGATCTGAAGACAAGGACGGTCCAGATAGAAGGCCAGAGACCGCTCTCTACTCAGACTAAGGCTCGTTTCTTTGAATCTTACCGCGTCCCTGATTCCTGTGACATGACCAAATCGAACATCTCCTTCTCACATGGACTTTTGACGATCGAGTTTCTGACAGTAGTGGAAGGTGAGAAACAGGAGAAAGCAGTTCAAAATCAGGGAACGAATGAACGGAAGTCTAGTCAGGAGAAAAGTGGAGGGGTTGGTACTAATGGCAGTAGCTTAGGACGAAATAAATATTTGGGCGAGGAGAAGCAAGCTGCTCCAACGTATAAATCAGTGGTTGAGGGTAAAAAAGTGGTACCAACGGATAGTCCAAAGAAGTATGAACCGAAAGTAACAGCGAGAGAAGCGACCCCTAGCTTAAGGAGCAAGGAACGTGCGGAAGAGGAGAAACTGGTTGAGAAAAAGGATGCTGCTCAAATAGGTAAGCAAAAGATTGTACAGAAGTTGAAAGAGGAAGAGGCTAATAGTTCACCAATCCTTGGTGGTAGCTTAAAACCTAAGGTACGTGCGAAAGAGAAGAAAGTAATCGAGAGAAATCAGGATAAGAATGGACAGCAGCCGACCATTGATGCTAGCTTAAAACGCAAGGTAGATGCAAAAGTAGTTGAGAGAAAGGAAGATGGTGGAATAGGACATGATCAGAAAGAGGAAGTAAAGACTAACTTGGGACAAAAGAAACAGGAGATATACACAAAACCGGTTGTTGACGACGAGGGAAGAACAGAGAAAAAAGTTGTTGCAGCGAAGCAAACAGAGCCTGAGATAAAAACGAAAAAGGGAGATAAAAGAACCGCATTAAAAGGTGAAGAAGACCTGAAAAGCAAGAAGAATGAGAAGATAGTTGGAGACGAGTTAAGTGAAAGAGAGAGTCAAGAGAGAGTGAAGCAAAAGGTGGAAGAAGCCGGTTTAGACAACGAAACCGGAGATCTGCAGGATAATATTGAAGCTGTGAAACCAAAAACTGGTCCATTACTGGTCGACATGGAACTTCCTCCTGCAGTACGAGAAAGAGAAATGGATAAAGAAGAGAGTCGGACATGCGACATCTCTTTGGTGAATGTTGGTGCAGCTGCTCTTGTGATTATGGGGTTTGGTGCTTACGTCTTTGTACCACTTGTAAAACTGTTTTCTTAATTTGGTTAACAGTAAAACAACAAGAATGATAATAATTTGGTTATAAAGAGAATAATGGGTTTTAACATTATGAATAATTGTATTGAACGAAAGAACATCTGAAAGTGGATTAATGATAACTAACTTTGATCATGCTTTTCTCTTCTCTAGTAACATCGGAAACAAAATCAGGAAGAGAGGCGTAGAGCACATAGACACTATGTACTGAATTGGTCACAAACAGTGGTTGAATTAAGATCGTAAAATTTACAGGCGAACGGCTTCTGCAGTTTCATCACTTGGTATAACTTCTGATTCTTCATCTGCTGCAGAGATCAAGGAAGCAGATTGGATCTTTCCGGCATGATCTAGCCGCATAAGAATCACTCCTCTGAGAGATTAAATCGATGAGAACACATATAAAGTAACGTTTAGATATAATGTCAAATGATGGTAATAAACATGTACCGTGCTCTGCGAGATTGGATGGAGATATCCCTGACTTTAATCCGGTTCACAGTTCCGCTTTGGCTCACCAGAACCACTTGCTCATCGCTCTCTCCATCCTCTGGGAAATCCAATTGGTGAGATTGTATACAAGTAGCAATTACAGAATACTCAAATCCTTATATGTGGAAGTGTATATTTACCAGCTAAGGAGTAGCCAACCACGAAAACAGCAGCCAAACAATCATCCTCCGCAAACTGAGAAATTGAAATGAAAAAAAAATAATGAACAAGAAAGCCTAACAAGGGATGGTAATAATCCAGATCATACCTTGTATCCTAGTAAACCAACTCTGTTCAGACGTGAACGCCTAAAGCTACTCAGAGGAACACGCTTTCCATAGCCATTCTCACACACAAATAATAGCCATGGACCAGTGGATTGTTTTCTGCTTTTGTTGGGTTAACAAAGTAAAGAAGACAGTAAAACGTTAACTAGTGTAATAATGAAAGTTCAAGAGCAACATCAGCAGATAGACTTAAGGAAAGCATACACAGTTGAAGTATCTTCCGACTTCTCTTCCATATCTTTCCGCAGAGAGGCAGGTATGATGTCCATGCTCGCCATCTTATCCTCTTTCTTGAGTCTCATGGCAGTCACTCCCTTTGTATTTCTGCTTAGTGTTCGAACCTAATAAATAACAGCCATTAGATTTTACTCATGTAACATCTAACAAAAGAACCGAGAACCACAACTTACACCATCACATGTACTCAAGACGACCATTCCGTTTTGGGATGCCATGGCCACAAGATCATCGCTTGAGCAACAACGAACCCATTTCAGTTCATCACCAGAATTCTAGACACAGATGATTATTTTAGAAAAAAACTTATTAAGAAAACTGTACCCAAAACATTAGACTAGAAAAAAGGACACACCAATTGAATTGCTATGATTCCAGTTGAGCGTATTCCTGAGAATAACTTCAAAGATACTTTCTTGATGCAGCCATTCACTGTAAGCATCAGGAGATAGCGGTCTTCAGCAAACTCGCTAACAGGAACGATGGAGGTTACTCTTTCACCTTCCGTCATGGATAATATCTGCTCCACGAGTCACATGAGTACAGCAAAACATTAGCCTTTCATATAGTTGTAATAATTTTACAACGTAGCATAAGGAAACATAGATACACAAATATACACATTACCTGAACCAAAGGGGTGCCAGCTGCATTGCGGGAGCATTCTGGAATTTTATATGCACGGGTTGAGTAAACTATTCCCCGGTCGCTGAATGTAGAACAAGGATAAGCAATAAATTACAACAGGACAGAAAATCAAAATCCATGTGTATGACATACAAAGGTGATTTCCATTAAAAACAAACCTGAAGAAGAGGACATGGTCATGTGCATGGCAAACAAGAAAGTCAGACATTGCGTCATCAACTCTCAGTTTCCCAACAGATTTGCCAATAGTTCCACGATGCTGAAGATTGAATGTATCAGCCTTCATCCTCTTCACATAGCCCTTTTCGCTGATTGCCTAAAATCATCAAATGTTACAAAACAAACAACAAATTTTTCAAGGTTGAGAAACTTTCTAGGTTTTAAGTATGCAACAAACCATCAACATCTCTTCATTAGGAATAACATCTATATCTTCCAGATCGCCACTGTCAGAATCCTCCAACGTAGAACGCCTGGGACTTGTAAATCTGTCCTTCAGCTCTACTGCTTCTTGTTCTATTAACTAAAGAAAATACAAGAAGAAAACGAAGGAAATTTAGCAAGTAACATGAAAATGAAATAAACGAAGCAAGGGACTATATTATGGTCTACAACATAATCATCATGCATCAACAATCTTCATAGAATTGGCCCAGAACAGCAAAATATATATATACGTCGTAATCAGATTTACAGACATAAAGCACCAAGCATCAGTTACTGTTTCATGAGAGCTGAGGATTCAAATTTAGCAAATTAGAAACAAAAGAAGCATTAGTAACATTTTACCAAATCTTATACATACACTAGAGTTTAAACCTCAGTGGACTCAAACAGTTAATATTACAAAAATAGATAACACATTGAGGCATCTGTCATTCTAACATCATCTAGGTTTTCGGACAAAAGCACAATATAAGATAACTGAAAAGTAAGTATAACCTTCAAAATGTTTGATCTGCTTGATAGTAGCTGCTCCAACTTTGTTATTTGCTCGGTCAGTGAATCACTCTCATCAGTATACTTTTTCCGCTGCATAGATATGAAGGAAGGATATAGACTGAATTTTTTCAAGATAACAAGTTTAAGATAATAGTGTAATACAGAGTCGAATAGGCTAGCAAGATTAGGCACCTCAAGAGCTGTTAGCCTTCGAAGACTTATCTCCAATAGAGCGTCAGCTTGTCTCTCAGAAAGACCATATTCTGTATGACAAGAAAAGCAATATATTATGTTGCTCAACTATAATGATGGATGAGTTTACTACAAGATGTATTCTTTTGATAATGTGTATCCTCGTTTACTTTTATCACTGTTTCTTTTGGTTTCCTGATCCTTCGTAACTTTTCAGAATTTAGTTTACAAACCAAACTATACTTTAACATGTAGGGAATGATACTAAATTGTCAAAGTAAAGTACAGCTCACCACTCTGTAAAGCAGCAGCAGCAGAGGAATGACTCGAGGCCTTTTTAATGAGTTGGATTATATCATCCATGTTGTCAAGTCCAATCACAATACCCTAAGCATACATAAAGTGAAGGAAGGGTTGTGGTCAATAGAAGTTTTACATAGTGAGACCTGTTCTTCATGCGTCAAAATAAGAAAAGGAAACTTCAAGACTGCAAATAGTTAAGATACGTAGTATAATTTGGAAAAAAAAAAAACTAAATATTTCTAAACACACCTCAATGATATGTTTTCGTTGTTGTGCGTGTGAAAGCTTGAACCTTGCACGTCTTTCGACAACAGAACATCTGAAATCTATAAATGCCTACACACAAGCATGAAAACAGAAAGTGACCAACAAATTACATTAAAATGAAATTGCAATAGAACAGAAGTAAAGATTATAGTGCTGATCTTTACTTTTGTATTACACCTTGTGTCTATGTTTTCAGACATAAGCTTAGTTATATTTATTGGAAAGATCAATTTTCCAGTATATTTATATAACAGATCAGCTAACTAACAAAGATAAATGATTTATAAATGGATGTAGTTACCTGAAGTAATTCTTTTAAACCCATTAGCTTGGGTTCTCCGTTAGAGATACTGAAAAAACACGTACAATCAAAATCAAGTTAAAATAAAAAATACAACATATTTGAAACCATGATCCCTATATTTACAAGCTCAGAGATTTTTCCGTTTGGGCCAGCCTGTGAAACCCAAGATTCTTTTATATGCCCATTCTATCAAGATATACAAAAATCTCAATGCACCAAAGACAGGATTAACAAAGTGCAAAGTATTGTTTGATGTATTCCTCTGGACCCTGATTATATTTCTCTGTCTCTATGACCTACTCCTGCGTCTCCCAATTCTTAATTTTGTTATTGGGGTATAAGAAACTGTTCGTTGAATATATCAACTTAACCCAAATCATTACCCATCTTACATCTCTTAACTCTTAGTTTTAGTACAAATAGATGAGAAGTAACTGAACCTGGAATTCTAATTGGCAACGATCCTTATCCTTATCCTCATGGTCTTTATCCTTATGATTTTCTAGAAGGAACATTTCGTAGGATTCCAAAATATATACAAAACTTAAAACAATTTACTTAATTTTTTTTTTTACTTAATTTTTTTTATACAGAAACTAAAAGAGTTTCTCTAAAATAACAGGTTATATACAACAACAGACAACAATAAATTGGTAGTTCAAAGCAACTCACCCCACCATGTTGCAGCTGAAGCTTGATTGGAGGGCAGTGTGCCGGTAAAGATTATTTAGCACAAGTGCAGGATCCCCTCCTCGTTTGAGCTACATAGATATATTTAGAAATGAACTCAAAACCATTACCTTCCAATACGAAATCTTAAAGCAGACTAGTACAGCCTAAGTGCAGAGAAAACAGTGTAATACCTCAATAACCACACGCATTCCATTACGATCGCTCTCATCACGTATGTCACTTATGCCCTCTAGTATCTGAAATTAACAAACATCTAACATGAATCAATGCCAAAAAAAAAAAAACTGCAACCATCAACCTTATTTATTTTTGCCTAATAAATCATCATCAGCTATATAATTCAATAAAAGTGAAGCGTGGGACTACTAGAAATGTAATACACCCGTTAGTATAATATGTACATCTTTGGTAAGTGAAGCAAAATAAACATTAGATACCGCTTAGTTTAGATGGCCTTCATCTTTATTCATAACATGTACCATCAAAACATACGCAGCATTTACAAACATTTAAGAGAATACATTATGAGTTCCGTACCTTATTCTCAACAAGTTCGGCAATCTTCTGAACAAGCGTAGCTTTGTTTGTCTGGTAAGGAATCTGCAATAAATGTCAGTTAAGAAATTACTCAACCTGGTTTTTACCATTATGATACTGCTCACAAATCTTCTGAAAGCCTCCTCATTGGAGATCAGTACATCAATCTAAAAAATTAAGTTGATCACCTCTGTGATAATAACTGCATTGCGCTTTGTCTTTGGATCCAGCAATTCAACTTCTGTCTTTCCTCTAACTACAACACGCCCTCGGCCAGTTCGGTAAGCATCTAAAACCCTTGACGATGTAACCACAGTCCACACATTAGATAACTCAAAGGAAACAACGTAACATAAAAGAAGACTTTCTAAGTTTGAAAATGAAAAGTAATATAGATTATAAATCATTCATATCCATGTAAACTTATACTATGATAAACATGTCCGACAAACTAAAAAGTAAATTTTGTATGTGTAAATGTATTAAGCATGCATGCTGTAAATAAACCGAAACTGATACATAAAACATTAACAGAAATACAAGACGATTCTAGAACTGCATACGACAGACAAATAGATGAATACTATTTACCAGACCAACCTATTCATTTAATGTAGGTATCTTAGTTTTAAGACAAAAGTACAGCTTCTGTAATCTGTTAGAATCATAGATCTAGTTAATCAAAAGAAAATGGTCTCCTTTTCCAAAATTATTTTCTTTTTAACTTTAGATAATGTCTAGTGTGTTCTTCTATTTAATTTTATAGAGAGCATAGCATACTCATCTACGAGAATTTACTAAATCAAGTAATGCCTCTCAAACGAATTTAGCAAAAGAGGTGGGTAAGGATCATAAATATTATGAACCTACTGGAAAGCAAAGAATTACCCAAGGTTTCCCATGATTATTCCTCCTGTTGGAAAGTCAGGTGCAGGCATGTACTCCAGCAGTTCTTGTAACTGGCCAGACGAAGAAGAAAGTGGAAACAACATCGTATGAGTTTCTAAAGCAGAGAAGTTTTCATGCAAAGACCCCATAATACCGACAATCAAAGTACAGCATAGAGATGAAGAGGGAGCTTCAGTACCGTTGCTTCTGGATTATGTATTAACGCACAGAGCACATCTACCAACTCCCCAAGATTATGAGGAGGTATATTTGTAGCCATACCAACCTACACAGTGTGAAATTATTTAAATTTAGTTGCATATATAATCACATACAACAGGGAAAAATCTTCACAGGATAATTGAAGAAGCCTAGAATACAGTAAGGAATACAGATTTAAGGTTTGTCAGACTATTTTACCGCAATCCCCGAAGCTCCATTCAACAATAAAGCAGGAAGACGAGCAGGCAACACTGCTGGTTCTTTTTGTGAGTTATCAAAGTTGGGGACAAAATCAACCTGCCAACAATAAGAACCAAAAGAGGCTAAGAGACAAAATAGCGGAACAAATATAGTGAAGCATCTGTAAAATTGGCAATAAGTGAGTGGTGTAGTTACCGTATCTTGGTCCAGATCAGATAGTAATACTGCCTCTGCTAGTGGCTGTAGAAAAATATAAGAACAATCTGTTGAAAACACTAACAAAAAAACATGTTCATCTTCAAACAAGAGAAAAAAATGTAGAGATGAGAGAAACAGTGGGGTATAGACAGCACAGAGAAAGAAATATGAACCAAATGAAACAAAAGATTTGTACAATGAATTGCAAAGAAAAAAAAATCAATATGAAGAGAAAGTAAGGTAAAAGACACTCACATCGAGTCTGCATTCAGTGTAACGCATAGCAGCAGGAGGATCAGCATCTATTGAGCCAAAATTTCCATGACCTTGGATAAGTGGAGATCTCAAGGAAAAACTCTGCAAAGAAAGAGATGAAAAAACGAATGTATTATGACAGAAACGCCTGCACTTTGAGAAGAATCAAATCGTGCCTGAAAAGGATTACATGGATTCAGACATTTGTAGTTACTTATCTACCTGGGCCATTCTAACAAGAGAATCATAAACTGCCGTATCTCCATGTGGATGAAATTTACCAAGGACCTAAAAATTGAAGAATTCAACAAACACAATCGCTCTTCAGAATAAGAGTTTTATGGATATTGAAATGCGAGCATTTAGGAACATCACTTAACCTCTCCAACAACTCTTGCACATTTCTTGTATGGTTTTTTGGATGACATCCCCAATTCATGCATGGCAAATCTGGAAGACAGATAATCGAACTTAAGAACACAAAAAAATATTTGAAACAGCTAAAAAATTCAGTAGCTTTTAGCCAAAACGAAGCACTCAACAGAATTCTCCGATGTACTGGTTTCAGACCGTCTCTGACATCAGGCAAAGCACGTCCAAGTAAAACAGAGAGCGCATACGCCATGTACGACTCAGTAGCCTCCTTGTGAAGTTCAAAAGGCACGATACGAGAATCGTCCCCGGAAACCACCAAACCGCCATTGTTGGCACCGGACTCTTCCTTGAACTTCTCATCGGCGCGCTTGGAAGCGCGGACGACGACCTTTGAGGAAGGGGAACTACGAGAAGAGAAGAAACGCACGCCGGTGGGTTCACAGCGGCGGAGACGGCATAATGGGTGGGTAAGGGGAAAACGGAAGAGGGAGCGGCGGAGGAAGAAGGAAGAGTGGCGGAGAGTGGAGGAGAGAGACATGAGAGAGTTGGGGTTAGGAAGTGATGCTGTGGAGTGGCATAACGGAGTCATATGACCAAAGAGGGTTTTAGGGATTTTAGTCGAAAATGGAGTAAAGAACTAAAACCCTAGAGCGAACACCGGAGAATTTCCCAGGCGCCAATTTCAAGACTTTGGCCGTTTGGCAAAGGCGCCTTGTGTCCAAACACAAAACAAAACAAATCTATCTCATTTTACGACATTCTATATTTTTCTATCAAAAAAAATCTATGTAATAATCTAATACTCATCTATACATAAATTGTTTTTAATAATAAGTTGACCAATCGTTGAAGAAAAAGCATATGAAAAATTAAGTTGACCAATCACAGATTTTTGTTTGATCATGGAAAACACCTAACGATGAATGAGAAGATATTTTAGTTTTATCCCGAAGCTAGCGATTGTTCCATTTATTAGTCCAAAACGGCAAAGTGATCTAGCCCATCCAGTACAAAATTCAATTTGGAACTTCACAAAGCAATAGAAGAAGAGGATTTACATTATGTATTGTCTAAGTCTTAGTAACAAGTATAAAATGTAAGGAAATGTATCAAGCAATGCAATTCTATAAGCTCTGCAAAATCTCTCACGCTGAAACTCCGACCCAAGAGACTAAGAGGAATTCTCATAGAGAATTAAAAAGAGATGAACAAACGAGAATCAATAAGCATGAGAGGATTCAATTCGTGTGTAAGTGGCATATCAAAGAATTCGAAACTCCAGGGGTTTGATCAGAGAACACGAGCAGCGTCACCTGCTTCACAGATCAGAACAGCTTTTCCTCCACTTAGTTTCTTGGCAAACTCAGGTTGGGCCTTTTCATATTCATCCTTCACATAAGTAGCAGCTGCCTCAGCTTTTTCTGCATCTACAAAGGCGACACAACATCCCCTGAAACCTGCACCACTGAACCGAGCACCGTATACACCAGGAGCCTTCAGAAGAATCTTGTATAGCTGAATCAGTGGCTCCGCACCTTCACAAAACTCACAGCATTTAAAACCAAAATGATGTCTGAAAGCTAACTTGTGGCCAGTATTCACTTAAATATATATTGCATTGCGAGAGAAGGAAAAAGAGTGTACCGCATTCGTAATTCTCAATAGAACTCAGACCGGACGCAGAAATTAGCTTTCCAAATTCTACAAGATTGCCTGAAGCCCAGGCTTCCCGTCCTGAAATTTCAAAATCACAATTACGAACATTTATACTAGTCCGTAAAGCATCCTAAAGAGCTTAATGATCATCTTTATACATAAAGAGACTTCTATAAGATTTCAAAAGCATTTGCCTTTGATAACACGCATGTTTTCCGAGAAATAGTGCTCTGCTCTTCTAGCTAAAACTGGTTCCAGCTCATGCTGCACGGGCAAGTATAAATGAATTACATATATATATATATAGGTGAAACCTGTTTTACCACGAACTTAAAAACATCGTTTTCTTACCTTGTGGGCTTCATAGACCGCATGCTCAACTATTGAATGGGACAGTTACATACATGGCAACAAAGAGAATTTAATCAGCATGCAACGAATATGAGACATAAGTCCAAACTCAAACTTTATTTACCATTGCACAAGGTAGGTTCCAGCTCACTGTTCCCAGATGCACTGAAGAAAAAATCAATTAAGAGAAGATCGTAAGATTTTTGATGCAGAGAGATGAAAATATCACAAGCAATAGAACAATAGATTTCCACTTAAATTTAAATATGAAGAACGGAATTATGTAGATAAGTATGAATTAAGCAGATTTCATGTACGTCAAAAGAACTTTAGCAGCCTCTCGACACTCAGAAACTCGCAGATTATATCCTGGGTTGGTGGTCAATGCCTGCTTCAAGCCTGAGAATGCTAACAATATCCTGAAAGGTTTCTCCAGTTCAGGAGCATGTATGAGCTTGTGGTCCATTGTCTGCATATTTCAAACGGTTCTCTGAGATGGCAGTTTCTGGAAGAAAATAACTATCAAGCAACATTCATGGTTTCATATCTATGGCTGCCTCGGAAGGATTTCTTTATGAGCCTCCTAATTCTTACCATTCATTTTCCCTGTAGCAGAAACTTAATATTGACATACTTAAAAATTGAAGCAAAATGAAAATATTAAACACGCAAGTTCTCGTGGAAGCATTGAGAACGTTATACATCTAATTTGCTAGTGACTAAAGATTTCCAGTTTAGCAATTATAATGTATTTCAGGTGTCCCATCTGAACTTGAACTGCTCTTATAGAACAATCTTGGTTTTACCACATCAGCAAGCTCCTTGCTTTTTTGCACACTATATCACCAACAAATCAAGGAAATTCTACCTTGCAGTCCATGTATGTTAGACACCCATAACTTGAAAGCAAAATAGCTGATTGATCCAAGATTCCATTCCGCAGTCCCAGATACCCATTCTCAATAAGTCTGCACATGCAATAAACCACACTAAACCAACCAATCTGCAGCAATAATTGCTGGTTTTACAAAGCGGCAACTGCTCATGAAGCAAATAAAACTAGAGCTTTTTACTTACATTAAAAGATTGTATTTACCTGTCATATTCGATATTTTCTGTTGGGGATACAGTCAAACCGTTTGCATTCTCTAGAGCTAGCAGGTATGCCACACCAACCTGTCACATTTCTGGCGATCATAAAATAATATACAAGATTCATTTTCCAAAAATAAGAAGTAAACACCATCTCACATGCTACAAGATGTATAGGTACTAGTAAAGAACAGGAAAATTATCTTTCCGGGGAACCTCCTGCTGTACGAATCTGGCTAATTTTAGTTACTTACAGCAGCTGATGAGCTAAGCCCAGAGCTATCTAGTCCATCCGAGCCACTGATGTAACCAACAATGCCCTTCAAAGATCAGAACAATTACTTAGAAACACATTCAAATACCTTTTACTATAAATAGTAATGCCAACTATTACAGGGAAAAACAATGACTAAGAAAACAGTTATAGCAACTCTATAAGGGTGCTGTAGAATCCAGAAGATCACAAAACAAATGTGCAGGCTGAATCCCATTTCCCTCTAATGGTCAACTTTATCTGTAGCTATATGATATAAGTGTGAAACCAAATTTAAACCCTTTACCTGTTTGAGATTCTTTTTGCTGATCTGTAATGCATAAACCGCTCCTCTCGCATAAGTGCCCCATATGCTTTCCCCCTTCGATACAGACGTGGAATGTGCACCATTCTTGTTTGGTGGGCCTATTGGGTGCTGGATTTCATCTACCCTACAATTTCCAGACCCGAAAAAGCTATAAGCATTATGCATACTAGATCTTTAAATCCTTAACCACCACAATGGGTTACGAAATTGATACGTACTGAAGGGGACAACAAATACTTGTATAAAGGCTAAAACATAAAGAATACAAGAAACAGAAGCTATAAAACCATGCAAGCTTTTCCAACACTAATACTTTTGTTTCCCTAACAGCACTAAGGGTCCTAAATTTCCAATGAATTGTAGGGAAAGATGTGCAACCTTAGAGGTAGGATCTGATAGATGTCTAAGGTAAGAGTGAAAAATAAGTTAATCTACATACTAAAATGAGATGTAATCGAATAGTGGAGAGATCTAAGTAGGCTTCCACAATATTCAAGAACTTTACCCAACATGTGCCTTGGTCAAGATATCTGAGGCTGGACATAAAAGTTGGAAAACATTAATGACAAGATGAGAGATCCTGAAAGACATGCACACCTAAAACGTACTTCTCCTTTGAATTGTGCAGAACGCAACTGGACCTGCACAAATATTACAAAGAGTATAAATGGTACAAAGACTTCAAGGCTCGAATGAAACAATCAGAAACATTCTCAACTAAAGAGATATATCTTAATCTTCTCCTTTAGTACCGCATTAATTTTTACATTTTCCAAATCTTTAAGTTACCTCTCCAATGAGAAACGAAAAGAGGCCAGGACACCATTCTGCAGTATCAGAATATCCATCTACTCTCAAACTAAACCAGTCTCATGATAAAGAATGCTACTTAAAAGAATGTCATTATACCGTTGATGAGGCATTCATCCAAAGAATAAAACGGTTCTTATTTGTGCAAGAATATAAGTTGGTCAAACGTACACATTTGACTGAAAAGTTCACTTATAACTTATAAGAATCATAATAGAAGAAACTATTCCAAACCTGAGTACCGCCTGACGGAACAAAACCAAGAAGGATCCCTTCATTAATCGTCATAGTAGATACAGTTCCACCCTGTGAGTACCAAAGACGATTTGAATTCACCAGGTACCGGTATAAATCAGAGAACTTCTATAGCTTGATCAATACCACGATTGCATAGCTATTATCACAAACCGACCTGGTGATCAATGTGAGCTCCTAAAGGACAAATACGATAAGGTGCAACCACTACTCGAACTTCACCTCTATCTCTTCCAGTCATCTGAGCCACTGCTTCCTTTATGGAAATTAACTAGAAAATAAAGGAACTCGTAACATGATCAAGAAGGCAAGATTCTAATTACTTGAACACATAAAACAAATTCTCGCAGCAATCTGCAGCATATACAGTAAGCTGTGACTAATCTCCATATAGAAACTAATGAAATTGTTCGAACACTTGTCCGATAGACATTCCGCCGGGAAAATGTACCCGAATGATACATCTCAGTAGCTCATTTCTAACGAAAATTAACACAGCGGAGGATATCGGCGCCTAGTCAACCACAATTCGTGGACGATAACAAGCAGATCAATGGAAAAGAAATGAAGATTAACCTCAGATTCCGTAGGCCAAGACATTGTCGCAAAGCTTTTTCACAGATGAAGATCTAAGGATGCTTGGAAAATCGTAGGAGTTCAGGGAAAAAGTGTGCAGAGGAAGTCCGAGATGTGGGAGGTGGGGTAACCGTCGAAAGAGGAAGATGACCAAATATGGGCAATGTTTGGTAACACGTCTAATTATATCCTTTAGGTAGGGAGTGTTTGGTAAGTCGTAATTTTTTCTTCGTTCAAAAGCCGCTTTGATCAACGCTAATTTTCGAAATCTATATTCATGTAAATACTGCGTTACGAAAACTCAGACCATAAACAAGGTTTAAATTACATTGCAGGAGAAAACATCTGCCGCAATAAACAAATGAATCGAGAAAATTCTATAATATATATATAAACTTTCAATTTATTTTTCTTTTTCTTTGTTTTTGTAAAAGAACTTTCAACTTTTTCATTGAAATATTCGTTGAGTACTTTATAAATAACATAATTGACAAAGAGGTTCTGGTAAAATTGTAGGGGACGGCCTATAATTTATAAATTCGATTTCTCTACTTTGTGAAAGTAAAACATATTTTTCTACTCACTCATATACGAATATAGACTCATGTTTTCGGTCTATTTAAGTATCCAGAGATGAGAGTCTATCCATGGATTGCACCACCCCCAAAAGAATAGTTGAAACTCCTTTTATAAAGTTTTAGAATTCCTAAATTACCAAAAAAAATAACATCCAAAGTTGACAATATGTACCTCACAAAATATTGTAATGCAGATTTGGAGGATTCAAGAGGTTTCTATCAGTAATTAAAGAAGTAGATTGATATTTTAAAAAAATCGAATGTGTAATTACCATATACATCAATATCAATTTAAAACACCAAGAAACACGCCAAAATCCAACCAAAAACATGGTGGCCAATCTTAAACAAATATGTTACACCGACATGTTTAATAAAACGACATGAGAAGCACTTGTTAAATACATTCTTATTAGTCTCTAAATGGGGAAATTCTAAGTCCCTTTGTGCCTCGCACGTAAGTTGTTAGGTCTACTCAAATTATTGTATATTTTTCCATGTATTTCTGTATTTATATCGACTCTCCAACATAACTAACGAGATCACTTCAAAATAATACAAAAAACAAAACAGAATACGGAACAAATTACGAAAATGTCCTCCTCTTACGGCAAAGTCGACGAGCGTGACCAAGTCATGCTCGAAGCTCGTCGTAAGACCAGAAAGAGAATTGCAATCATCGCCGTATCTCTAGTCATTCTCGCAGGAATCGTGATCGGAGCCGTATTCGGAACAGTGTCTCATAAGAACTCATCAGAGACAGCGAAGACTAATAGTAACGGAGACTCAATCTCTGTTTCCGTTAAAGCTGTTTGTGACGTTACGTTGCACAAAGACAAATGTTATGAAACCATCGGATCAGCTCCAAACGCGAGTAGTCTCAATCCAGAACAGCTCTTTAGATACGCAGTCAAAATCACAATCGACGAAGTTTTAATAGCTCTCAATGCGTTTTCTTCTTCCTCCGGAGATAAAAAGAGCAACATCACCATGAGTTCTTGCGACGAGCTTCTTGACCTAACGATAGATAACCTCAACAACACGTTGACATCATCATCAAACAATGACGTCACGTTACCTGAGTTAGTCGATGACTTCCGTACATGGCTAAGCGCAGCAGAGACGTATCAAGACACTTGCGTAGGGACGTTGGATTCGGATATGAAGCCATTTGGAGAAAGTCATCTTAAGAACTCAACGGAGATGACGAGTAACGCCTTAGGGATTATCACATGGCTTGGAAAGATTGCTGACTCGTTCGTACTCAGGAGGCGTCTGCTTAGTGCTGATGTGGCGGTGGATTTCAACGTGGGAAGAAGATTGTTGCAGAGCACGGATTTGAGGAAAGTGGCGAATATTGTGGTGGCGAAGGATGGTTCAGGGAAGTATAAAACGATAAGTAAGGCTTTAAAGGATGTGCCTGAGAAGAGTACGAAGAGGACGATTATATATGTGAAGAAAGGAGTTTATTTTGAGAATGTGAAGGTGGAGAAGACGATGTGGAATGTTGTAGTGGTTGGAGATGGAGAGAGCAAGACTATTGTCTCTGGTAAACTCAATGTCATCGATGGAACTCCCACTTTTAAGACCGCCACATTTGGTAAATCTCTCTCCGAAACAAGGTTTATTTGATTCTTGTCACCCAAGAAAGGAGTTTTTAAGTAGCTATTGTTTATTTTGCAGCTGTGTTTGGAAAAGGGTTTATGGCAAGAGACATGGGCTTCATCAACACAGCTGGTCCATCAAAACATCAAGCCGTAGCTCTAATGGTGAGTGCGGATCTCGCTGCCTTTTACCGTTGCACAATGAATGCATACCAAGACACACTTTACGTTCATGCGCAACGCCAATTCTACCGTGACTGCACCATTATCGGAACAGTCGATTTCATTTTTGGAAACTCCGCTTCTGTTCTTCAGAACTGCCGGATCTTGCCTCGCCGGCCAATGAAAGGACAGAAAAACACAATCACGGCTCAAGGACGAACCGATCCGAATCAGAACACAGGAATCTCCATTCACCGTTGCAAAATCTCTCCTCTTGGTGACCTAACTGGTGTTCAGACGTTTTTAGGTCGACCATGGAAGAATTACTCAACGACGGTAATAATGGATTCGTTTATGCACGGTTTTATTGACCGGAAAGGTTGGTTGTCGTGGACCGGAGATTCAGCACCCAATACAATATTTTACGGTGAGTATAAGAATACTGGTGTTGGTGCGTCGACGAAGAATAGAGTTAAGTGGAAGGGATTGAGGTTTCTTAGTACAAAGGAAGCTACTAGGTTTACGGTGAAACCGTTCATCGACGGAGGAAGATGGCTTCCGGTGACGAAAGTGCCGTTCAGGTCCTCTCTCTGAGTTTGTCAATCCAAATCTCTTTTGTTTATGGACTTTTCAGAGTTGTAATTTTCTTTTGATCGACAAGACCGATTCATAACCTAAAACTCATCCCCTAAAATTCCTTTTTAAGCTATCATAATATAGCAGGTAGAAATTGAACTCTGATGTCAAGTCATTAGCTGGATCATCATAACTACCAGACTGATAGTAACTCACCAAGTTGTAATTTTTTTAAGTTTACTTTTTTTTTCATCTCTTTTCTTCCGTTATTGCTTGATTAATTTTATTCAATTATAATTGTCAAAACAACTCAAATAGAACACATAAACATATATTGTGGCAAAATTTTATTATTTTATTATTAATAAATGTAAAAGGTGACATTGTTTTAATGGGAATTAGGTCCAAAAACGATTAGGGCATTTGAGTTTGGTGAAGTTAGTGCAAAGTTATGCAGTCGGAGAAATACCAAAATGGCAAGAAAAAATTGGTTATGCATGTTGAACATGCAATCCGGATAAATAAGTGAGAATACAACAAAAAGAGACTCCTGATATCATGACAAAGAAAGTCTTAGATCTGGTTCATATGGACTTAGTGAGACCAGTCCAAGTGAAAATCTAAACGGAAAAAAATATATCTTGGTGTTGGTTGATGACTTCTCATGTTATACTTGGTTTCGTTTTCTTAGAGACAAATCTAAGACCCTTCAAAGTTACAAGATTCTTGCATTACAACTTCATAATGAAAAAGGATGATAGTTCAGATCAGAAGTGATTCTTGCATTGTGCTAAACCAAGATGAAGCTCCAATGAGCAACCATGAACCACATAATACCGAGAATAGTAGTGGCCCTGAATTAAAGCACATAAAGCATGAACTTTAGACACTAAAATCTACGAACAATTGTAGAGATATCATATTTGAGGTTTTACTGTAGGATAATGGTAGCATACTGTCATTTTGGCTTGAGAGAATTGGTTTGAATTCCTCAAAATGTGTTTTATTTTATTTAAAAATAAAATTCTTGCTTTAGATGTAAAAAATGTTTGGACCGGCCTACCGAGATGGTAGTCAACGCCACCCAATAGCTCCGTCGAAGGCCCAATCAACATTAACCCAAGAGCTTTGCCACTAGAAAGATCCGCGAACAAAACCAACCTATACGTACTACTAAAAATGATCTTATAGGGATTAATGTTTACCTAATACCTAATACAAAATGTGTCACTTAAACACAAAACACTTTTTCATAACTATAAATTAATTGTAATTCAATGAACTTAAATATTTTCAATTATCTTTTTGAAATCTGTGATTTGTTAACATTAATTAAAAACGTGTATTTATTTTTGTTAATTAAATTCAATAAAAATATGTAGTGAAAGCGTAAAAAAAAACCATCTTTACGAACGAATGTGAATAAAAGCCCTATAAAAGTATATGAGTTGGCAGGACTTTATCATACCTATAAATATAAATGTATTATTGTGTATCGTGAATATATTTCCTATCAACTATGTGTAATAAAATATGTCAAAAGTTCTACGTCTCTCGTAATTCACGAAATGATAATATATCAGAAATTACGTGCGTGGACGTACGTATTATACCATGCATAGGGCAAATACTACTTATGCTACAAAATCAACCTAACAATCTATATAATCTCAATTCCATATTTCTATATATAAACAAACTAAATCTATAAAATATATATATTTAAAACGGAAAAAAATAGCTTACTTTAATCGGCGGAGAAGTTTGGAGGATGGAAAGAAAAATGCCAAAATTCGGAGATGGTAATATATAGCTGACTGCTTGATGGAAGCAGCCGTCAGAAATCCGTCGAGAATTCGAATTTATGAGGAAGGAAAATCACCGTTACACGGGTGGTAATTTTTTGAGTTCTTGATGTGCAAATTAATATTGTTATCTCGAATGGTTTCGTTACGAATTTATTCCATTGAGAATGCGACATGATTTTTCGACGGATCAATATTTTACTATCAACGGCTATATTGAACCGTCGAAAATTAGGTCAAATTTGGCTCTCTTGTTTTTTTTTCTTGCCCCAAAATTTCATCTTTAATCATAACGAACGTGAATAAAGTCCTATAAAAGTCAAAAGTGGGTATGAATTACGTGTAATACGCCAAAAGGTCTACTTCCAAAATCCATGGATGATTCAATTTTTTAGTTCCCACGCGTTTTACAAGAATGATAATATATCGTAAAATACGTCGACGTGTTCAACCAAGTTAGGCCAATAGATACCACATGCAATTTCCCAAAAATGAATCACAGAACAAATCAAAATTATATCCTCAGGTCCCCTCTCTCTTTCGCTTACATGCATACGCTTGAACTTGTACATGCTTAGGTTGATTGTATAATTTGTATTTGTGATTACAGGTAAGAGTTCAAGCATAAGAGATGGCCCAAAAGGTTGAAACACAAGGAAGCAACACATTGAGTCATGTCCAAAAGCTGGAAGCAAAAGGTGGTGAGACTGGAGATGTATGGGATGATGGTGTTTACAATTCTGTAAGAAAAGTATTTGTAGGGAAAAGCCAAGATGGTATTGGCTTCCTCAAGTTTGAATATGTCAATGGTTCTCAAGTGATTGTTGGAGACGACCATGGAAAGAGGACTAACCTTTGGGTTTTCTCTTTGTAGTTTGAGGTTGATAAGGATGATTATATCGTATACGTTGAAGGTTACCGTGAGAAAGTAAAGGATTCAACTTCAGAAATGATCACGTTTCTTACATTTAAAACTTATAAGGCAAAACTTCTCAGCCTATTGAGAAAAAACCTGGGACTAAGTTTGTGCTACAAGGTGGAAGAATCGTTGGGTTTCATGGACGTTCCACCGACGTTCTACACTCCCTAGGAGCCTATGTTTCTTCATCGGCCACTCCGAAATTGCTTGGAAAGTGGATATAGGTATAGTAGTCTCTTAAACCAATATAAAATTAAAATCCATAATAATCTTATGGAAAAAAAACTAAATTAAAGGAGACTCTAAATTATGACAGTTTTCTTAACAAAAAAATAAATTATGACAGTGTTTAACATTTATACTTTTTATGCTTGCCCTATCTAGTTTAGCAATAGGTAATGAGTTTGAATCCTGGAAAACTTTGGCTATGAATCGAAGTTTGTCGATCTAACTGGAAAAAAAACTTTCATATTTTTCATTAATTTTATCTCACCATTTTATATTATTGTTAATTAATAATAAGGTGGAGCAAAATGGAGAAGGTCCAGGAATAAGATGCTCGCATGCCATAGCACAAGTAGGTAACAAGATTTACGCATTTGGTGGCGAATTCGTACGACGAAGATCTTTTTCACTACAAAAAATTTGACCTATTGTGACAATTGTATTGTAACCATGAATATTAGTAATAATTTATGACATTTTATATACAATTTTGTTACGAATTTTATTTGTTACGAATCATTGCGACTCTATTCCGTAACGATTTGTGACAAAATTGTTACTAGATTAATTTGTCATAAGTATATTGTGATGTATTTGTTACTAATATGCATTTGTAACACTTGTATAGTAACCATTTACAAATAGTTACAATTTCATAACAATGTCTTTACAATGACGAAATATGTGTTATTGTGATAAATTATTACGTACTAATACAAATTTTTTCTTCTACTGTTTTGTCTTTGACTTCACAACCCAAAATTGGTCTATTTCTCCAGCCACCGGAGACGTTCCAAACCTCTCTTGCTTAGGTGTTCGTATGGTGTCAATAGGATCTAACCTCTATGTCTTTGGAGGACGAGATGCTTCACGAAAATACAATGGTTTCTACTCATTTGACACGACTAAGAACGAGTTGAAACTACTAACTCCGGTTGAAGAAGGGCCTACTCCGCGTAGCTTCCACTCGATGGCAGCTGATGAGAAAAACGTTTACGTTTTCGGTGGAGTAAGTGCCACGGAACGACTAAAGACATTAGACGCTTACAATATCAGTGATCAAAAGTGGGTACAGTGTTCGACTCCAGGAGAATCCTTAAGCATAAAAGGAGGAGCAGGGCTCGAAGTGGTAGTGGGGAAGGTATGGGTTGTGTATGGATTCAATGGATGTGAACTAGATCATGTTCATTACTACGATCTTGTTCAAGACAAGTGGACAAAAGTGGAAACTTTTGGTGAGAAGCCCTCAAAGAGGAGTGTGTTTGCTAGTGCAGTTTTTGGGGAATACATTGTGATGTTTGGAGGTGAGATTGCGATGGATCCACAAGCTCACTTGGGTCTAGGTCAATTGACTGATGGGACTTTTGCGTTGGAAACAGAGACATTGAAATGGGAGAGACTGGACAAAATAGGTGCAGAAGCGGAGACTCCGAGTAACAGAGGATGGTCCGCATCGACGTGGGGAACCATTGATGGTAAGAAAGGGCTTGTGATGTTTGGTGGGAAAGCACAAACCAATGACCGGTTTAGTGATCTTTCCTTTTATGGAGTAGACTCTGTTTAGGTAAACGCCAATTTCTTAAACCGATTACCGGTTTGTGACTGTTTGAGTGTGTGTAGTGGCAGACCCACTTGAAGATTAGGAAGTGCAATTGACACCCCTAATAATTTAAAAATTAAAATTTGTATATAATTTTGTTACTATTTTGATATTTGTTTCAGCATTTCTTTCATTTTAACATCATATTAGTTAAAATTCAATAGCTTTAGTTATACTTTTATGAATTTTATTTATTAATTTAATAACTATTTTATTTTATTCGTCAATTTCTTCTAAGTATAGTGGTTACGGTAATCCAACTCTTGATTCCGGTATCAAAAGTTTCATCATTTCCCACTACATATAATATATTGAAACATAATTTTTAGGGTGTAAACTATATACTATGGATCGAACATATCGATCTTATTGTTGACAAAAAAAATAATTATTTTATTCTGTTTTGATCCCGATAAAAATATTTTTAGGGTTTGCCACTATGTGATGCAATGAGGGAGGCTCATGACACCGTATGATCCAATGTAAGCTTGTCCGTTTTGTTTTTCTAATTTATTTTATTCTATATGCATGTTTGTCTGATGTTATCATATGTAAGCTTGTCCGTTTGTTTTTCTATTTTATTTTGGTCTATATGTTTGTCTGATGTTTCGTGTTTAATCCAACACATTTTTTTATTGTTCTTCAAAGAATGACAAGAAGTAAGAAGGAAGAGTGAGTCATACCTGAATAATGATGGGTTTGTTGAAAACTGTTAAATGCAAAACGGGATCGAAAAAGAGTTTTGGATTTTCACTTGCGATTAACAGAAAGTTTGTTACAGTGTTTTATAGGGAAGAAGAAGAAGGTTATTAAACCAAACCAAGAAATAGATAACCGGAATGAATTTTACAAACCTGGTTAACACCTAATTCAATTTTCTAGTATACTAATAGCCCCTCTCAAGATGGCAACGAAATCGAGAGTAAGGACATCTTGTTGATTAGTTCATGAAAATGACCAGGAGGAAGAGCCTTGGTAAAGACATCATCAATTTGATTGTTTGTACGAACATGGAGAGTCTTGATCAAGCCATTTGTGACTTCTTCTCTAACTCTATGACAATCCAATTCCACATGCTTTGTTCTCTCATGAAAGACAGCATTGTTGGCAATGTGAATAGCGGCTGTTGAATCACAATAAAAGGGAACATACCGGTTTTGAGGGACTTGAAGCTCTGCTAGAAGATTCACAAGCCAAGAGACTTCATTAACTCCAAAGCGCATTGCCATGTACTCTGCTTCTGCTGAAGATAAGGACACAGTTTCCTGTTTCTTAGACTTCCAAGATATGAGAGAGGAGCCAAGGAACATACAATAGCCCGACGTTGATCTTCTTGTGTCCGAGCATGAAGCCCAATCTGCGTCGGTGAAGGCTTTGAGCTCAAGATCATTTTCTGCAGAGTAAAATAAGCCAAGTCCAATGGTGTTCTTCAAATATCTGAGAACATTGTAAGCAGCTTGGAGATGAGATTGTCTCGGAGCATAACAGAATTGACACAATTTGTTGACTGCGAATGTGATGTCTGGACGAGTAATGGTGAGGTACATAAGACGTCTAACTAGTCTTCGATATTCAAGAGGGTCAGGCAAGAGAGGTTCATCACTGTCAAGTCTAAGCTTCAAGCTTGAATCCATCGGTATACTGCAAGGTTTGCAAGCTAGGAACCCAGTGTCTTCAAGGAGATCCAATGTGTATTTCCTTTGGCAAACAGAAATACCAACAGCTGATCTAGCAATTTCCAAACCTAAAAAATACCTTAAAGGACCAAGATCGCGTAATTTGAAGCAATTATGTAAGATAGATTTAAGAGATGAAACAGCATCATCATTATTTGAAGCAATGATGATATCATCGACATAAACCAATATAGCTATATATTCCCCTCCTATGTTCCTCACAAAAAGAGTGTGATCACATTGAGATTTCCGAAAATTGAAGCCAAGAAGAACTTCACTAAGCTTTAAAAACCATTGTCTAGAGGCTTGTTTCAAACCATAAATCGATTTATTCAATTTGCAAACCGGATTAGTGGGTAAAACAGAACCTAGTTTTGGTGTGTATCCTGGAGGAAGAGACATGTAGATTTCTTCTGTCAATTCTCCATTCAAAAAAGCATTAGAGATGTCCAGTTGATGAAGACTCCATTTCTTGGCAGCTGCAACAGATAATAGTGTCTTGACAGTTGTCATTTTGGCAACGGGGGAGAATGTGTCAACGAAGTCAATGCCTAGCTGTTGAGTATATCCCTTAGCAACCAGTCGAGCCTTGTGACGTTCTAAGCTCCCATCTGCATTCAGTTTTGTCTTATACACCCATTTACAGCCAATGGCTCGTTTGTTTGGTGGTAAGGAAACTATATCCCAAGTGGCAGCATCTTCTAAGGACTTGAGTTCCTCATTCATTGCAGCCAGCCATTCATCAAATTTCTTTGCTTGGGAAAACGAGGAAGGCTCACCAAACTGCATAACAGAGAAAAAATAAGATTTATATTCATTACTTAAATCATTAAAAGACATATAAGCAGCTAAAGGATATGGAACATCGGTCTCGGTAAGATTGCAATAATAATCCTATAAATGTCGAGGCGGTTTTGAAGCTCTCTTAGATTGACATTTGAGAGGATTCGTAGATTTGTTGTTATTAGGGGTTGTATTATGAGCAGAATCTAAGTGGACGTCATTGTCAATCTTTTTTAACTCTTCATTGCTCTTGTGTGGTTGTGATACAGTAGAAACACCATCCTCAGCATCTGTAATCATTTCTAATAAAGATGATAAGTCAGAAGGATTAGAATGTTCATTTTGAAAAGGGAAAATGTCCTCATAAAAGACGACATTCCGAGAAATATGAACTGAATTTGTCTCCAAATCCATTACTTTGTATCCTTTGTAACCCAAAGGATATCCAAGAAAAATGCAAGGCTTCGACCTAGGTTGAAATTTAGTTCTCTGCCTTGAAGAAGTTGAGCTGTAACATAAGCAGCCAAAAACACGAAAAAGATCATAGTTAGGTTTTTGTTTAGTCAATGTTTCAAAAGGAGAATGATTATGAAGTAAAGGAGTTGGAGTCCTGTTTATGAGGAAGACTGAGGTGAGAATGCAATCTCCCCAATGAGACAATGGAACGCTTGCTTGAAACATAAGGGATCTGGCAACGTTGAGGATGTGTTGATGTTTGCGTTCTACCACTGAGTTTTGTTGTGGAGTCTCTGGACATGAATGATAGGCGAGGATGCCTTTTGATTGAAATAGTTCGGTGAATCGAAGTTCAGGAGCATTGTCCGACCTGACGCCTTTCACTTTAGCATTATATTGAGTCTCAATCATCTTAAGGAAGTCTGGGAATATCTTTAACACATCACTCTTTGATCTCATAAGATAGGCCCATGTCATGCGAGTGTGATCATCTACAATTGTTAAGAAGAAGCGGTACCCTTCATTGGTTTCAACTGAAAAAGGACCCCAAGTGTCAATATGTAAGAGATCAAAAGCATTAGAACAAATGTTATTGTGGGAAATATAAGGTAAGTTCTTTTGTTTGGCTAAATGACAAACAGAACAATGAAAATCAGAATTAGTCTTCTGTTTGATATCAAGAATATTAGAAATGGATTTAATCTTTGACAAAGGAGGATGTCCTAGCCTATTGTGCCAAAGAGACAAATCAACAGCAGCAGTAAGAGAAAAAGAATTAGAAACAATAGATGATTTGGTATCAATAAAACTTCTATCAAGAATGTAGAGATTGTGAATCCTTTCAGCTTGTCCAATCATCATTCCCTTGATAGGATCCTGAATCAAACAAGAAGAATCATCAAATATAAAGCGACATTTAATGTCAGAAGTTAGTTGACTAACACTCATAAGGCTGAGTCGAAATTCAGGAATAAAGAGAACATTTCGGAGAATAAGATGATCATTGATACGAATGTCACCAATTCCAGCAATTCTAATATCTACACCTGTTGGTAAAGTCACGCTTTTGTCTACATAAACATTTATGTTAGAAAAGAGGCTCTTATCATGAGCAACATGATGACTAGCACCACTGTCAACGATCCATGATTGCTTAGAAAGAGTATTTTTTATAGATTGTAACATACCAATGAAGTGTAAAGTAGAAGAGCTAAAAGTCATACCATATGCAGATGAGATTGTACCACCTGATGAAGAAGGTAAAGCGATTGGTGTATCAGGTGCAGAGAGGTGAGAGTGAAAGTATGCAATGACTCCTTCAATTTGTTCTTTGGAGAGGCTCTGAAGTAAGCCATTCACAGCAGTTTCCCCTTTGTTTTCAGATAAACTGAGCTGAGCAATTGTTGTCTTAGAAGTAGTTTGCTTAGTCTTATGTTTATAACCAGGAGGGTAGCCGTGAATCTTGTAGCACTTGTCTACTGTGTGGCCTGTGTAACCACAGTGAGAATATACTGGCCGTTGAGAGGATTTATTATTAACAAAAGAAGCATTAACAGCGACAGTAGAGGTAGTAGAATTCTCTGAAATGTAGTACACTGAAGCATTGTGAATAAGTTGAATGTTTCTTTGACTATGATCTTGATCAAGGAGGTTATACACCTTTGACAAAGCCGGAATTGTCTTCTTCATTATGATCTGACTTCTAATATTGGAATAGGAATCATTAAGACCAGCCAGAAACTTGATGACTTTAGATCGATCATGCTTTTCCTGTGTAGATTTGCAACAATCACAATTTCTGCAAGCTCTTGAACAATCTGTTCTATCTAAATCGTCCCATAGAGTTTTCAATTTTGTGTAATAGGTTGAAAGGTCCATAGCTCCTTGTTGAAGAGACCATATCTGCTAAGAGAGTTGATATGATCTTGGAAGATTGGTAACATGAAATCGGGACATCAAATCCTTCCAAATATCCACAGAATCAGGAAGCCTAAGAATGCTACTATAGATTTCTTTAGATACAGAGTTCAATATCCAAGATTTTACCATGCTGTTGCACCTAGACCAGATCTTAAAGAGGGAATGATTTTCAGCAGGCCTGGGTAAAGAGCCATCTACAAAACCAAGCTTGTTCTTTGCTTCTAAAGCAATTGAAATCGCAATATTCCAAGTATTATAGTTAGTCTCGTCAAGAATTTCAGAGATAATCGAAGAACCTGGGTTATCGGAACTCGTTAAGAAGTATGGAGAGTATTGGATGCCATCGAACTCAAATTGATTTTGCGTCATGGATGTAGTGACTGTAATGGGAGAAATCAGGGATGAAGATGGATTCGGATTTGGAACGAGATTGAAGACTGAAGTCGTCTGCTCAACAGGTTGATTGTTAGTTGTTGCAGCTTGATTGAGCTCAAGATTCTCAGCATTTGACGAACGAGCTTGTCGTCTTGTTGAAGATCTTTTACCAGCGACAATACGCTTAGTCTTTCGTGTAGGAAGCATGATCGAAACAGAGAGAGCTCGGTGGAATAGCCGAGAAAGTGAACGCGTCGGCGGAACAACCGATCGAGAAAGAAAGAAGAGATGATTTCAAAGAAATCGAAACAGAGCTTGCCGAAGATCAATCAACAGTGAAGCGGAAGAAGAAAGAGGATCGAAATCGTTGAAGTTGGCTTCAACGTCTCTGATACCATGTTAAATGCAAAACGGGATCGAAAAAGAGTTTTGGATTTTCACTTGCGATTAACAGAAAGTTTGTTACAGTGTTTTATAGAGAAGAAGAAGAAGGTTATTAAACCAAACTAAGAAGTAGATAACTGGAATGAATTTTACAAACCCGGTTAACACCTAATTCAATTTTCTAGTATACTAATAAAAACCTAAATAAAACATGTGTAAGACTAGTCTCATGCATGAGGAAGATCAATACTTAATTTCTGGTATATATACGGAAGCGACACTAATCCAAATCCGGAGATAATAATGAGGAAGATCAATACTTAATTTCTGGTACCATTTTTTAGTCCTAGAATGGACACCTGGTCAAAAACCTCATTTCCTAATATTGATTGTGTGGAGCTCACACCACATTCTACAAATTGGGGCCTTAACGTTTTCGTTGGTCATGACAAATCTTAGAATCAAAACAAATGTTTCCTCTCAAAGGCGAAACAATTTATAGAACATTACAGGTTTGTAAGTAGCAAGAGCTTCCGTGATGGCCACTCCAAAAAACACTCCTGGTCCATAGCTTATTGCTGCTGCTTTCCAGTTCAACAAATGGTCTTGCTCTAGGGACTCTGATTGTTGTATCCGTTGTGTTTGTGGTATGTTTTCCTCAAAGCAACTCTTTTGAAGTGGAAGACCACAAAGATCAATATTCCCTTCAAAGGAGGATTTAGGTTGTCCTCCAAATTGTGTACTCTGTGGTATTTGGCCTGTGAGTTTGTTATGGGAAACGTCAATGTACTCCAAGAAACCGAAAGATGATAGCTCTTGTGGAATTTTCTCTGAAAGTTGGTTTCCAGATAGGTCTAATGACTTGAGCATCGTGAGTTTTGCCAAAGAGGATGGAATATGACCTGTGAACACATTGTTGGATAAGTTGAACACAACCAGATACTTCAAGAGACCAACAGATTCTGGAATCTGTCCTTCAAATCTGTTTCCAGAGAAATCAATGGTTGTGTAGGTCACTGGGATCTTTGCCAACTCCATGCTTTGTCCTTTGTTTGTCAAGTATATGGAAGGTTGATAAAACCTCCAAAAACGACTGTGCATATACTCTGGCAAGCGATAAACTTCAGGCATACTGGCTAGAGGTATACTCCAGTTCACAAAGTAATTTGTTGGCAGACTTCCGGTAAAGTTATTACGCGAGATGTCGATTATCCGCAGTTGTGGAAATGATAGAGGACCTTGCAGAGAAGAGATAGGACCATGGAATCTGTTTGATCGTAGGACAATCACTTGCAGATTTGGCAAAGTCTTGAGTTCGAATGGAAAGTTATCAGTTTAGAATCGATTCTATTGCTTTCCACGTTTAGAATCTCTAATTTTGTGCAATTCACAAGTGACCTTGGAAGCTTCCCTGTTATTTGATTATGGCCAACGTCAAGTGTTGTGAGAATTGGGTAATGTCTGTTGAATGAATCAGAAAGGCTTCCAATGAGGCTATTGTTACGGACATTAAACACTTCAAGTCTTTCTTTTAACCACTGAAGTTATTGTTCGATAGATTAATCTCATAAAGCGTTGAATTGCAGAGTGAAAGAGGTATGTCTCCTGTGATGTTATTATTTGCTGCATACAAGTACTCCAAGCTTAAGGGAAGAATTGGAAAAGATCCTTGAAAGAGGTTAGAATCCAACTGTAACGTCCAAACTGAAGAACTAAGGAGTTAGTAGCGGCCTGAGCTAAATCTCATGAAATTAGGGCTTTAAGCGCCAGAAAATATAAAAAGTTTAGGGCATCAATTTTCCAAAATCTTTTTTACTACAGTTGGTTGAGACTTTGTTTATCCCCAAAGTGGTGAGCGTTCAATTCCCATTAAGAGCAATACTTTTTTAAAAAGCTTTAGGCACCATTTTAAGTTGGGCCGGCCCTGATGGAGTGCTTCTCGCGAACCTTCAATATCATTGAAGGAGTTGTGAGATAGCCACACTACATCTAAAGAAGGCAGATTCCATAGCCACTCAGGCACTTTCCCTTTGATTTTGTTGTTGGAAATGTCTAATCCCTTTAAGTTCCGTTGTTTCTTCGAAAACTCAGGGAACTCGCTGATGTTGCAGCTCGACAAGCCTAAGATGGTAAACTTGGTTGATAAGGCATCATCTGGAATGGAGCTAATCCATGGTATACTATTCCTGGAAATATCTAAAGTTTTTAAAGACTTGAGGGGCAAGAAAGAGAAGTTATTTGGATGGGTTATGTTGAGAAAAGATATGTCGAGGTCTGTGAGATTGACTAACTTTGAGATAGGCTCTAAGATTTTACTACTAAAAAGGTTATGGCCAAGGATTAGCCTCTGAAGCTGAGATGATGATGAAGAAGAATTTATAAACTTAAGTGGGTCGTAGAGATGGTTTCCACTCAAATCAAGATATGATAAGGAAGACGAAGTGGTGAGTAGACAAGAAGGAATAGGCCCAAAAAAGTTATTTGAAGAAAGGTCTAAGTCAGTTAGGTGGCTTAAGTTGCAGACTGAAGATGGAATTTCGTGGATGAAACCATTATCCTGAAGATTCAAGAGCTTTAAGCTGGAAAGTTTGCCAAACTCGGTGGGGAATGGAGTGGAGACAAAGTCGTTGAAAGAGAGATCGAGATAAGTGAGGCTGAGTAACTTTGAGATAGGTTCTAGGATTCTACTATTGAAAAGGTTTGTGCCAAGTGAAAGCTTCTTCAGTTGAAATGAAGAAGAGATATTCATAGTTTCAAAAGGGTCTCTGAGCCGGTTTTGACTCAAATTTAGAGATGATAGAAAAGACATGGGGAATAGAGAAGAAAGAATGCTTCCAGAAAAGTGATTCAAGGAAAGGTTTATATCTGAAAGTTTGGTTATATTGTATATAAAGGGGAAACTACCGGTGAGGTTGTTCTGTGGAAGGTCCAAATATGTTAGACTGCTTAAGTTACCAACTGAAGATGGAACTTCTCCAAACAAGATATTGTTGGACAGATCGAGATACCTGAGATATTTGAATCCGTAGAGGCTACTATTAGCCTTGAAACTACCACTGAGACATTGATTATGAAGGTATAGCTCTGTCACGACACCGGTCTCATTATCAAACACAACCCCATCGAAGTTGATGGTGTGTTTGGTCCATGAGTTTGTTGCTGGCATAACGTTGCAGGATGTGAACTCGTTCTTGAGAGCTAAAAGGATCTGAACTTGGTCAGGACGAGGAGATGATGGTAGAGAAAGAGAAACAAAAGTTTGAAATAAGAAGCTAGAGACAAAGATAAAAATAGAGCAAACATGTAACCTTAAACACAGTTTCATCATTGGAAACTAGTGATAGAGTAAACAAAAATGAATGAAGGAATTATTTGGTATGATATGATTTAATTTTGGTATACCACTCTTTATAAACATGGTAAAAGTCAACGAAATCAGTTTGACTTTGAAATTGGGGAAGTCTTGACCTACTGCGATCACTGCTATTATGCAGCCAACGTCTGGAGTAATGCGCCTATTAGTAGGATAAGTGTCCACTAAACTTCTTGCACATTGTATCTATGAAATTGGAAAACATTTCTCATTAAGAGTAATCAAGCTGAAACAGAGTTTTCAACATTGAAAACAGCAGTTTTGGCAAAGTCAAATTCATATGTCCCATGTTGACTGTATTTTCTTCTCTATTATATTAAGAGAAGCTTCCATTGTAATCATTTATTGAGAATCATTTTTTCTGTCCACGATTTTTCCATGTGATATGATATCAGTGTTGAAATTGATACTCAACAATCAAGATCCTGTTCTTTCTTCTTCTTCTTTAGCAAATATGTTGTCAAAAAACTCTAATAAAACAGATAAACATATTATGGCGAAATTTTATAATTGCTTTATTATTTATAAATGACAAAGTACATAGAAAGAAAATAAGTATGTTTTTATTCAATTCATTCTGTGTGAATTAAACCACCATTGAAAGGAATATCAGTTTGAGGCAACCAAGTATCTCCCAAAGTGAAATTATAAACAGTGAAGTCCATGGCTTCTACCAAATTCAATATATTGTACCCTAACCATTGCACTCTCTTGTTCGTGTTAGCCCCGGGTCCAAAGTTACTGTACTCACCATAGTAGATTGTATCTAATCCAACTGTACCATTCCATTCAAGCCATCCGACTGGTTGGATAATGTCACTTATATATGATTGCATGAAAACTGTCCTTGAGTAAGGCTTCCATGGCCTCCCTAAGAATGTCATGGTTGATTTAGGGTCAGCTGCAAGATCAGGAGCAGCTTTGATTGTACAGTTGATGATAGAGATTCCTGTATTCCGGTCTGGATCGGTTCTTCCATGAACTGTTATTGCATTCTTCTGTTGTGCCATTGGCTTTCGAACATATATGTTATAGTTTTGAAAGATCGCAGCTGCATTTCCGAATATAAAATCGATAGTACTTGAATATAAAGGAAACTTATATCAAGAAATAGATCTAAAGTTATGAGATTGGGCCTAAGATCTAATCAAGAACTAAGTGAAACAGAAACAAAACTAATTGTATTACCATATATGTCGCATTCGCGATAGAATTGTCTGAGAGAGTATCTTGATAACCTTCGAAACTACATCGATAAAAGGATGATCCTTCTGCATTGTTCCTCAATGCCACGGCCTGATGTTTCTCAGGACCAGCTGTGTTTCTGAATGTAACATCAACTGCCATGAACCGCTCTCCAATCACAGCTACATAAATCAAAGTTCAATTATATATAGCTAATATATCATAAATTGAAAAACAAGAGAGAGAGATATACAAATACTAACCGAAGCTTGAGGAATTATAAGTAGTCCAACCATCAACAACATTATGGTTTCCAGTAATAATGGTTTTATTGATTCCATCTCCGATTAGCATTAAGTTCTTTTTGATGGTGGGAACAAGAATGCATTCTTCGTAGACACCTTCTCTAGCGTAAATGACAAAGTAACCATTCTCTGGTCTAGTGTTAGTAGGTGCGGCTGCAATAGCATCAGTGATGGTTGTGAAGTTGTCTGATTTGTATGGACCGACGATCACTGCTTTGTTTACGAGGATTGAGCCACCGCTTGTCTCACCTAGCTCCCCTAAGTTCCGGCTAGCTTTCCGGCAATCTTGTTCCTTTTCACATGTTTTACGTAAACCCTAACCAAAATAGAATATTATTTGATGATTCTAGACCAATATTTATATAAATATGTTTGTGAATGAGTCGATTAAAACATTGATGAACGGTTTTCTATCGACTAGATCCGATTTATAACTAAAATGAACATATAAGTAGCATGTCAATCAATAAATGTAATTTGGCATGATTAGCTCATAAACTCATGTCTTTCAAATAAACATTTCATTGGAGCTACACATTAAGTGACGGTGTTATACATTATGAATAATGAGGATATGCACGTGACCAATGTACTAGATTCGAATGTGATCAAATTGAATTTTATGGTAAAGTCAAAATAAATGGGACCAATTGATCATTGTTGAATTGTACACACACAAAGAAAAGGTGTTAGCCATGTGCCATTTATTCTCTTACGCGTTCAGGCCCGCACAACAAGAGCACATTCATTATGACTCGATCTAGAAAAATTTAGATATGTTCGAATATTTATTCACAACCTTGCGTCCTAAACAAGTCAATTCATACCATATATAACTTAGTAGATGACGCATGTTCATTTATATATGTATGTCCAAACTCTTATTTGATTCCATTTTTTCAAACAATTGGATCCAGAAACACTATCCATAACTCAATCCTCCAACTCAAAAATTTATCTATCACGTGAAACTATGTCATAGACTCGAATGATCGTGGAAAGAATGTAAAAAAAAAATTTAATAATTTGATAAAATACACTTCTACTATTTGTCGACAAGATTCGATCCATAACGTAAAAATCTCATTCCTAAAATTTCTTTTTAATATACTATAATGCAGTGGGATGAATCGACAATGTATCTTTTTATTTTTTCAATTTATTATTCATGTTTAAATATATTCGAACTATTATAAACAAGTTTAAGGAATTACCTTAATTAAAGTCTCGAGTGGCTGGCGAGTGGTCGAGTTACTAAATACTTTTCCTTTGGAGGCTTTATACCTCTTCAAGTTACGGTTAAGCGCGTGGCTCACAAGCCCCAACGAGATACTGTAAAGGCGCGTGAGATTTCCCATCGGAGATCCAATCGCGGCGGCGAATCCACTCTTCGCCTCGGCGAGTCCATCAACACAAGTCTGCTGGTTAGTCACCACACCACTGAGAAGACTGTTCACTTGCTCCACAAGAGCTGCCGTCATAACCTCAGCCATTTTTAGCTCCGTCGTGACGATTTCAAGATAGTTCACACTGAGCTCAGCTAGCTCGCCACAGTCGAGAACTGCGGCTATTTCATCGGCCGAGACGGAGCCATGTTTTTTACTTACGCGTTGAGCGTATCCGGTGATGGCTTTGGAGAGACGTCTCGCTTGCTTGAGACATTGCTTTATTGTGAATTTACCGTAACGGTAAGGATCGGATGGTGAGGATTTGAAAGCGGAGAGGATCGTACGGCAGAGCTTAGGGTATGGTGTTGACTTACAAGCAGCATAAGGAGACTGTGGCTATGACCGAGACACAAGCGGTGACTGTGACGGAGACAGTGACGGTGACAGTGACGGTGACAGTGACGGAGACTCAAAAAGTAACGGCGAAGGAGGTTGAGAAGGTGGCTGTGATATAGATTGTTGTGCTGAGATTAACAAAGACCATGAGAGGAGAATAATAGAGAGGAACAAGAGAGAAGAAGAGAAGTTTAGTGTTTGCATTTTTATCATTTTGTTTTGTATGATTTATGGTTTTTTGTAATTGTGAATCTGCTATATATATATATAGACAATACGAGGAGCTTAGTGGAATTAAGGAATGCATGGGTTTGTAGGAAACTACATTATGTAATGCATGTTGGTCTACTTATTATATATACATATATATATATATGTATATATGAAAAACCAAATCTCTGTTACAAAACCAAAACCGAATACCAAACTATATTCAATTTAATTTTAATTGGGGAGGATACATTCTCTACCCAAAGAAAACCGAACCAAAGCAGACTTGAAAATACGTATTCCCTACTCCTTCAAAGTTCAGGAGAAAAATCTAAGAAAGGTGAAAACCTCTTCAGGAACACCGAATAACACTGATTACAGACTCAGAAGCTTTTTGACCACATAAACTACCAAAAAAGGGAGACAACTAGTTAGCAGTGAGGGAATATTACAAGTAGAAAAAGAGTTTCAGAGGAACTTCAGATCACGAATGAACAACAGAGACCGAGTTTAGTACACGGCCATGAACCCTGAAGCGGTAGATACAAGTGTGTGAAGGGCTCCCATGGTTGGATGTGAAGTCTAACCTGACAGTGTTGATGAGTCCGGAGTGAGCAGAATCTGCAACGTCGAATGTCTGTGCGTTGGACCTATCTAAGTCGTAACTGAACTCTGTAAGAAGAAGCCTTGTCCCACTCTCCACATCTTTGCCTTCTAGCCATCCTGATACACGGCAATCCTTTGGGGCGCTCGATCTATCATACGCTACAGCCTGTTCGTTTTCATGGTGCACATAACCGTAAGATCAGTATTCCAATGATCAGGGAAATGTTGACAAGGATGAAGAATGATGGAAGGCAATGTGTGACCATCAACTTAAACTCTGTAAACTAAATGACTATTCCAACGATTGTATACAATAGAAACCCAATCAATAACATCAACTTTCAATCAACTTAGACTGACTAGTCAATCTAAATACCCCTCAATGAATACTTTCAGCTAGTGACCTAAATTAAACCTGACGATCAAATTCAGCTAGCTACAACGATCAAATTCACCAAAACCAGCTTCTTGCCCTCTATTCAATAACATACATCATCAGCAATTCATTCGGTTGTACATAGCATCCGATGATCAAAAAACTTCACAGAGACAACCCTTTTCGACAGCTGATATTAAAATTATATAAATTGATCATTCTGTAAAAGTATAGCACGAGATGTTAGTATTACCTGAGAGACATGTTCCAAAGTAACAGCCTCTGGTATTATCGGTGCCCTTAACCTGACTTGGACATAACCATTGCTTCCTTTCAGAGGAAAACACTGTCCAGGCTCCCCGAAACTCGGAGTCAACATCTTAAACGCTTTACTATGAACCCGTCGCCTGCTAGTCCCAAACCAATTACCCTCATTACCAACAAGATATGGATCGGAATGTTCCGTAACAAAAGCCCCAGCAGACGCTAATGCATAGTCTACTCGGCCAAGGCCATCTGCAGCATGCTTTCCAATCTCTTTCTCCACTATGTCACGAGCATAAGCCCTTAATTCATCAATGTTCACATCGCTAGAAGCAGAATCACCGTCCTTCTTCAATTCCTCGTAAACCCTCTCTAATTCCTCTCTAGATACCAAAGGTTTAGCATTGAATTCGTCTACGGAAGCCTGTAGTGTCTCTGTCTTAGAATCTATCTTCTTTAACTCACTCTGCAACGCAGATGATGTTGAATCGATAGTTTGCCTCAATGCTTTTGTTTCGCTTACTATCTTCTTATCGAGAAATTCGACTTGAACCTGCATCATCTTCGTCGTGGTCTTTACTAGACCATCTACTGCTGAAATTCGACCCTCCAATTCCGAAAGCACCATCTCTGTCTCAATTGGGAAATTCGAGGAAGATAGAGACGTACCCTTCAGAGTCAGTGTCCTAATCAATTGAATCAACCCAACCAGTAACAGAAGAGCCGCCAATTGCTTAGCGAAAATTCTAGCCACTCTCTTCCACTGCGTCTTCTCCGTCTTAGTCCCCTGGACCTTCCGCGTTCGACGCTGTGTTGTGGTTGTATTAGTCCCCGTGGCGGTAGATCCCGTTTTCCTAGTTACCGGACCAACGTCGTAGCTGTTGGATCTCTCAGCGGCAGCGTCGGCACGAATCAGATCCCGATTCGTACCAGCGGACTCCCCAATTACCGCATTCGCATGAGATTCGCTCGGCGGGAAATCTAAGTTGGGTTTCTTCTCACTGGAGAGAACCGGCGTCCGTCTAACGGCCGTCTTAGGATTAGCGGTGACAGACACCGCTGATGCAGACATAATCTAGATTCCGGACTACAGAATTCGAAATTCTTTACCAAATTGGAATGAATATACCCTAATTTTGATTAGATAGAGAGTTTTGAAAGGGAAGAAGAGTTACTAACGTCTTCGAAATCTGAATCGTATCTTCTCGATTTGCACTTTTTTCTGGTACCACTTTTGTTACTTTTTTGCAACTCCAAACATGTTTTAATGGCAAAATATGCTTGTGACTAGCGAAAATAACTTTTATTCACCAAACTATTATTATTTACATACATGGGTACGCATTTATATTACTAAGTTGTAATTATAATTTAACCACAAAGAGACTTTTGACATGAAGTTTATGATGCTCCTCCTTGTCATCGTTTTCTCTTCAGGCAATGTAAGTTGGCTGAGAAGAAGCAGAATCAGAAATTGGCATTTTTATGTTTGCAGATTCCTTCAACAAATCGAATGAAGAGAAGGAATGTGGCGGGAGAACAACAGTCACATCCTCCTCTGCCATCTCTAGCAAGCTTTCATGTGGCACAACCTGTTCCATAAAGGAACGAATTAGATGAATGAATGATGATGATTCGTTTCACTTACTGATTTTACCTTCTCTGGCTGTGCGAAGGAGTTTTCATCCATCACATTGCCAGATGTAAGTACAGTCTTCTTTGATCCCGAAAGTCTCATCACGTTAGGGTCCAATCTAGTCATCGACACTTGCAGATTTACTGAGCTAGCTCCGAAGTTTACAGCCTGCAAATAGAGTTGCAAGTTTAAGAAATTTTAGAAACAGAATCATAAGTCAGGCTTGACGTTTTCTGCAGATGTTTCTCTCGGTGTACCTTTATGCGAATGTAATCTTTGCCATTGTCTTTCCAGGAGATTGCGGATGCGACAAGAGAAGAAGTGTTTCCTTTGAGTGTTGAAGTGAGAAGAGTGGCTCCGCTTGACTCTGCAAAGAACCGTTGGACCCAGTAGCTAGGAGTTCCATATAGATGAGAGGAATTGAAGACTATTGCATCTGGGTTCCACCTGTTACCAATTCATGAATTTGGGATTGTTGTTGCATTGTATCAAGTAACTATATAAGAACTTGAAACCAATCGGAAAACTAAGTGAGAGGTACCGTCTATCATTTGTGTTCACAAAGAGTGGTGCATAGCTAGCCATTTCCACAATGTCACTGCAATAGAGAGCATCAAACCTTTTAGTCATTTGATGTTTTTATTTGCAATCAAAACCCGGGAAGAGGAAATTTGAAGGTAACCTATTCTTTTCAAGACCAATGAGAAATGCAGCTTCTGCAAGAGAGGCAAGAAGGCTTCCTGTACCAGCATCTTTTCCAGTCACAGCATATTCACTGACAAAAGCCTGTAAACAAATTTCTACCAGTGAGCAAAATGTTCAAAGCTTCCTCTTTTGTCTAGGTCGGAATTCAGTTATGTAACAATCTATCACTGCACCTTTGGACCATTGCGTGAAGTGCGGTCAAACTGATGATACATGGAAAACAAATTGCTAGCAGAAGTGTAAATCTGTGACAAAGGAAAACAATGTTTTGAGGCGGATGAGAGAACATTAGACAACATTTACAGATTCTGTCAAGAGAGAAACTTTACGTGAAAGTCATAGTAATCAGCTGGGTGGGCAAGGGGACGAGATGATCCATCGCAGTTAGAGATGATTTTGATATCCGGATAGGCTTTTTTGACAGCATTATAGAATACCATATAGTTTCCTGGAAATTTGTAATCTCATTTAGTATCTAAGATGCTCAGTAAACATATAAGTCAAATGTGAACATAGAGAAATGCAAAACCTTGATAGTAAGTTTTTCCACAATCTTCATTCCCAATAGCAACGTATTTCAGTTCGAAAGGTTCTTGGCGTCCCATTTTAGCTCGAACTGATCCCCACGTAGAATTAGCATCTCCTCGAGCAAACTCGATACCATCTAGTGCTTCCTGAAACAAAAAGAAGAAAAATTTATAGTTTTCCAGCTTCTTCACTAGTGAAACAGAGGAAGCTTTAGTAATCATACTTGAACAAAGGGCATGATACTGGCAGTTTCAACTTCATCGTTGTGACTAATTCCTGCTCAGAGATATAGAATTAGGTCAATAGATTTGGAAGAGAGAAGAGATATTAATTGGTTACAAGAAAGTTTCCAGAGAATGAAAGAATACCGTTGTTGAACACCCATATTGGGGCTGCACCAATGTCTTCTGCCAACTGCAAGAATGTTCATTTTATCATTTGAAATCCAATACAGAGGATGCTTCATAGGTAGAATAGAAAGAAAAAAAAAAAAGTCTCACTTGAAAGAACTCAAAGTGGCCAAGGCCATCATCGGTCCAATATTTCCACACATCGCCAAAATGTCCTGGTCTCTCTTCCCAAGGTCCAACGGTTTCTTTCCAGCGGAATGCATTACTTAACCATTCACCCTCGACAAAACAACCACCTAAGTCCACAAAAGAACCAGAGTGGTGAATAAACTGTAGATGCGTCTATGGACCAATTACGAAACAAAATGCTACTAGTTACAAAAGATACCTGGGAAACGGATGAAACTGGGTTTTAAAGCAACCATCATTTGGATAAGATCGTTTCTAAAGCCATGTCCCTGAAATTAACCAAACCAGATTACCTCTTCAGTGAATTTTTCTTCCAATTCTTTTCCCTATCAGCAATCTGTAATTTTTTATTTTAAGGCTCCACAGCGAATCAGAAAGAACCTTGTAAGTATCCACTGGCATGGCTGACACTTGGTCAATCCATATAGACCCTTTCTTGGTTGTTGTTAACTGAAGTCTTGCACCATGATCTGTCCCTTTTGCCTCCAAAAGAACTTCTTTTTTTGTCCAATTCCCAACACCTGACGCAGTACCTCTACATTAAAACAAATGAAAGCACACAATTGTAACTTTCAAACATTGAAACAACAACCGGAATGTATTCAGACTTAACTGGAGTATGTAAAAGTGTTTCTCACATGATCTTTGCAGAAGCAAGAGTCACCGATCCATTTGAGCTCGTCAAGGACACAGACATAGCGATATCATCAGTTGAGCGCACATAAAGAGACACATTGTACTTCTTTCCTTCTACAATATTCTAAACGAAGACAGAAAATGAAAACACTAACTTAAGCCATACTCTTGACACCAAACGGAAACAGAAAGCAAGCTGTAAAAGTTTTCAGGATTGACACACACCATGCCCCAGTAACCGGGGTTATAAACCCCGACCCCTCCTGATGGACAACCTTTGCTATCACAGAGCACATCCATTCTTAATGCAATTTTATTTCGTTCAAAGGGCGACGAACGGTCTGTAGCTACATATATGGACGACTGATCTCCAACAATGGACCATGGATAAATATTAGACGGTGTGTTTTGCCCACCAGCTTCAAACCCTGGAAACCAAAGTTTTTGCTTAAGAGTTATTTTACTACCTCCATTTTTCCCCATCATGTAAAGTTAGAAATATAAGCAAAACGACGATTGATTCCTATGGATTTTCACAGACAATAAGCTAAAAATCTAACCTCTGTTGCTAACAAGTTCAGCCCATAATCCACCAGCACCAGCATGGTTGATCTCCTGTATACGTATTAACACATGATTAGATACATTGTGTATATAGCAGAGATATATTTGACACCGTAACATTAAAAAACCTCGAAGAATATCCCAAATAGCGTTTTAGGAATGGGTCGTCCAGCTCCATCAGAAGCATCTACTTGCAAAGTCACGTCTGGTGTTGGATTTTCTTGAGCATGAACAACACGAAGGCTTTGATACACAAAGCAAGAGCCAAGGAGAAAAGAAAGAATGCAAACACTCCTGAGAAACTTCCAAGACTCCGTATCCATAATCACCACATCCAAATAAACCAAAAACCTATACAAGAGAACATTTATAGAAACATTAAATCTTTTTCAAGTTAAGCCGTTATATCATTATAAAAAGCCTCAAAAGAATGTAACAGACAGCTACAAAACGAAAGCTGCAGTGACGGTGATGATGACATAAGAAAATAAAACAGAGAGCCTCAAACATAAAGATCAATCGAAGCCATAAGTGATGCTAAATTAGAAATTCACAAACGCGAGAAACAAAAAGAAAACTTGTTGCAAGTGAAGAGTGGCCTCAATCTCAACTCATAGAGTCAAACCTTCAGACATATAAATCACAATTGGCTTCAATAAAAGAAAAGGACAGGAAGACAATTAGCTCAATTTCGGGAGCAAAGGTGTTTCCTTTTCTAGGATTTTCCTTCGAGAATCTCAAATCTTAGTCATAAAATTTCGAGCTTTTTCTGGTTGGTAAGTAACGAATTAGAATCATGCAATAGAAGGATAGTGCAGGATGAAGAATCCAGTAATGAAATCAGCAAGAAATGAAAAATCAAACCTGTGGAATCAACGAGAATGGATTTGATGATCGAAACGAGAGAAGTGGGTGAAGGACGAGAAAGAAGAAGAGTGAAGGTATAAGAATGTTGGTTGTTTGGAGTTTTGCTTAGAGTATGAAGCAAAATTCAACGAATCCTTGCTTTCACGTTAGATCGAATTGCTCGTTTTCGTGGAAGAAGTGAAAGTTGATTAGAAGCGACGACTACTGAACCTCATTCATCTACCCATTTCTTTTTATTTTTAGATAAAGATGTTTCTCTACTTTGGATAATGCGATTATTATTATTATTTTGGTTAGCATCGGATGATGATAACCTACACGATCATTGGTTTATTGTCTTTAATGGAGTAAAAATTATTTGATTTTTCTTCTTTTCGTATTTGACCTGAGATATTTGGTTAGTTCAATAACATTACTGATTTTTGTCGTGTCAGAAATAATAAACTTGTATTCCCAACTAACATTAACTCAAGAGAAACAGAGTTGTTCATGATATTATCGTCACAATCTATTTTCGTTGAATTTGGTGGTCACTTTGCTTCAACAAGTTTTAAAATTCGAGAAACTTGCTTTAGATGTGATCGTTGGATCGAGATTTCTGAAAGTTATCACGATGTTGGATACTTTTAAGTAATCTGAATTAAGTTACTTCGACCACTAAAATTCACCGTTTAAAGGAGAAAAGAAAAGACAAAAAGTCTCGGATCCATCCATTACCATCTGCATCTATGACTTTCGAATCCTCATCAAGTTCAGGGCAAGATCTGGGAACAAAAGATAACACGAGATCTGGATTTGAAGAGACGAATAAAGATAAACAATCTAATCAAAGGAAGATTCAAATCAAAAAGACAAATAAAATCAGTCAGTGAAACCAAGCACCAATCTGGAAAATCAGACAAAAGAGATACCAATCGACAATTGATGAACATAAGTAGATGCTTGTTCGTACGATAAACGATTTATGACGTCATTACGGTAATGCTTTGTCTACATTTGGTAAAAGTAAGATGGCGTCATCATCAAGTTTTTCCAATTGTAGACAAAGAAACACAGAGATGACGTGTTATTATTCTCCTTGTAGTCGAAGCTCTCTCAGTTTTCTTAACTCTGAATATGAGTCTGTACAATCTCTGCTTATTATGTTTATATAGGCGGCTACTCTAGGTTATAATTTGGAAACCCTAAACGAACCTAAAGTTAAGTCGCCGCTAAAGGGGGACCCAGACCCTTCTCGAAATAGAGTGTTGACCAAACATAAAAAATGGGCTTAGGCCCAATTTTTATAAGCCTAAACAGCAAGAAACATCAAACTTAATTGGGCTTTTGTTTTTTTCCCTTACAGAACAGCAAGTAGGTAACCAAAATCCAAAGAGTCTATGGTTTTTACCAAATATTGTTTGAGAATTGCGATAAGGAAGAAGTTGAGGTTTTGTTTTGTATCTTCACCTGAAATGGATTATAATGAGAAAGTAATAACTTTTTTATATGTTGTGGGCAAAACAAAAGATGGTGATGATGTTGATGACATATTAATGATCTTAATTTTTCTTAAAATGTTTAAGTTTCATAAATTTGAATATTCATAGTAATGTTGAATGTTTTTGTCTTTGCTTGCAAGCGAGGCCAATACTAGGTCTTAAAATATCTCCTTAAAAACATAATTATTTATCGATAATGACATATTAACAGTATCACGTATATTAAATATTTTGAGTAGATAGAATAGTTATGTAAGCAAAGTATACACGTTTTTATTGCTAATAGAATGATAATGTTATTCTGTTTCCAAAGTCCAAACTAACACACTAGTTTTTATCACAATGATAATGTCACAATTTACATACTAATCAAAAAAGTAATTACATTCCCAGTTTTTATCAAATTCACAATAGAGCCAGAATTTGAACAGTCTCTTCTCCTTGTCTTTTCATACATAATAAAAAATTTAAGTTTATTTTTCTAGAAAAGTTCCAATTTTGAAATTTTTTTCTCTTTGTGTCATCTAAAATTGATTATAAAATCAAAACGAAATAAATAGTTTAATTATATAAACCGGTAGATAGACAACAAATAAATTTTCGGAAACAAAACCCTAACAAAGAGAGCCAAAGAATTAAACGCAAGAAAAAGCTAAGAAAAGAAAATCCAAGATAAAGATTCATTAAAAAAGCAACCCAACTCGAAAAATCGAAATTTTCACCAAAAGCAATTGAGCCACATGAAAATCGAATCCTACTATAATAAATAGATATACTTTAAGAGTAAAAATATGGTTTTGAACCGGTAGGAGTACACCACAATATATACTGGAGAGGGCAAAGTCGAAAGTATATGTTTCAGTTTTCAAGATATAATCTAATAATTTGTAGAAAGTTATATCAATTTCTTAGAAAGACAATAAAAAAAAGGAGAAGAGAGAAAGGCAAAACTCAAAACAAAAAAGCTCGTTTGTCTTTCTCCTCGAAGCTCTCTCTCCTCGAAACTTACTGTAATCATCGATCTTTTTTCCCGATGGCTTTCTGATTTCACCGCCGCCGGGAAAGGACTTCCCTCTTCCATCTCTTTCTCGTCTTGGTATTCCGCTGTCGCTGCTCCTATCGACGCGCCATACAACTTGAGCTAGATAACCTCCGTTTTGGTCTTGTTGTGCTTCTCTGTGTGGCTCGCCGGAGATCTCCACAGGTCTCGATGGGTTGGTGAGGTTGTTAGAGCTGATTCACCAAGCTTTGTCTCACCTGAGGACAGTGGTTGTTGCTCTAAGCTCGTGGTCCACCCAGCCACCACTGTCGTCGTAGACAAAGTCACCTTCTCCGAAGATTCATCAGTTCTTGGTAGTGTCTCTTCTTTGTCTATTACTCAATCTTACTTCTATCATCTCCACTTTGGGACTGTAGTGTGAGGATGGCTTAACTTTGGGAATGATAGATTGAAGCTGCAAGGTTAGATAGATTGGGGGTTCTCCAAGATAAGGCTACTGTGGGGTGTTGCTTGCTCCGGGTTACGTAGGTAGTTGTGGCTCGGTTTCTCTCGAAGTCGTTTTCCTTCGGTCTGTGGGTTCAGTTCTTGAGTAGCTTTGGATTAGGCTCGTTGTTTAGGGTCCTCTCGGCAAGTGTTTGCCTTTCTAGAGATGCCTTGTAACTGCATTTCAGATTGTTGTTTTGTCATTTCGTCACTTCTGTAGTTTTATCTTCTTTGCTTTCTTCGTTATCCATGTACTTCGGTCATGCTCAATTCTTCTTGGCTTATCCCGGCGTTCTTGTCGGTACCCTTCCCGGCGCTCTCGTCGGCACTTCTCTCGGGTTAATCGGTTTTTTCCGTTTCTCTTCGGATCTTTAAGTTTCAATTCTCCTCTGCTCTTTTGTTGTTGTTTCTTTGTTTTTTTTCTTTTTAGTTTCCATTTAATAAGTTTCGGTAGTCACCTTCCAGATTTCGTCGTCGTTTTTTCAGCTTTTTCAGGTTTTAGATCTGATCTATGTATCAGTTTTGTCAATTTCCATCAAGGTTGTTGGTGATTATGGTTTGCTATGCTCTTTGCTAGCTTGTGGAGGAGTAAATCTCTGTCTTGTCAGAGTTGTCTGAGTTGGTATTCACATATGTTTTTCAACGTCGGAGTTTATTTAGATTCAACCATTATGTAGGAAGTTGTAGTGGAACTTGTCTGATAAACCGTTAACCGGATGACCATAAAGAGTGTTCTCCGGCCATTGTTACGGTGAAGCGACATTGATGATGTACCGGTGTTCTGCTTGATGGAACTCATCCTGGGCAACACGAAGGAGTCATTACGCAGATTCGGGCATGTTTAACATCATATTGTCTTGCTAATGAGTTTCGTTTGTTTTAAATGTCTATCATTTTATAATGTAACCTATCTATTTGGTTTTGGCCACTTAATTTAATAAAAACTTTTTTTTGGGAAAAAAGAAATAAAGAAAATGAAAAGAAAAGGACCAATGAAAGGAGTTATGGGTGTGGTTCAGGTTCAATCTCATGGATGTAAAAAGTGGAATCCACGCGCCAAAGTTTGCGTTGGTCGAGTCATGATATGATTGAATCTCCAAAAAAACTATCTTTAGATAAAATTTTAAAATATAGTAAGATGTGAAATAAATGCAGTTATTGTAGATTTGGTAAGTGTACCTTCCTCCATCATAAATTACAAGAGATTGAAAAAGCTGAGAGAGTAAAATAAATAAATAAGGAAGAAGATCCACCTCGAACTCCTTCTCTCTATCTTTCTCAATCATCATCTAATTCTCAGATTCCGTTTCTTTCTTTCTTTTTCTCTCTTAAGAGAGTGATACATAAAAATCTCAACTTTGTTTCATTTTCTCTGTTTTGGAATTTTCCGGGAAAATTGAGTTTGATTTTCCATCTCTGTGAGTTTAAAGTTTTGATTTTTCAATGATCTTTCTGGGATTGTGAGAGATTTGCTTTAGTAGAGTTTTAAACTTTTGTTTTCTTTTGGGGGTATATAATGAGAGAAGACGATTCAGACTGGTTTGCAAGATGGGAAGAAGAGCTTCCATCACCAGAAGAACTCATGCCTTTATCTCAATCTCTAATCTCACCCGATCTAGCTCTTGCTTTTGATATTCGAAGCCCTAACCATGGAAATGGAAACTCAAATCAGCCTCATCATCACCAAACCACACCTCCTACACCGTCCCAGCTTCAACTTCCTTCTTCTCAAGCTAATTCCTCCGCCGAATTCGCTGCCGATTCAGCAGATCTAGGTTCAGGAGCTGCCGGAGATGAACCAGCTCGGACTCTTAAACGACCACGACTCGTTTGGACTCCACAGCTACACAAACGTTTCGTTGATGCGGTTGCACATCTTGGGATCAAAAACGCTGTTCCTAAAACCATTATGCAGCTTATGAGTGTTGATGGTTTAACCAGAGAAAACGTTGCCAGTCATTTGCAAAAGTATAGACTTTACCTTAAGAGAATGCAAGGGTTAAGTTCTGGTGGTGGAGCTGGATCAGATCCAGCGACGGATCGTCTCTTTGCTAGCTCTCCAGTACCTGCACATTTCCTTCACCCAAATCGAGTTCCGAGTTCTGACCATTTCATGCCATCTTTTGTTCCAATCGCAACTCTTCAACAACAACAACAAATGGCTGCAGCCGCAGCCGCAGTTGCAGCTAATCCTCATTTACAACCGCCTCAATTCCACCACCGCCAAATCGCAGCCGCACATTTTGGATCGCCAACAAACGGTGGATTCAATTCACCTACTTCAAATGGACAATTCGGATCACCAACAAATGGGAAATTCGATCCTTCGTTCTTAGCCAGACAAACTCAACAGCAACAATCACTTCACAGAATGACTACACCATCATTGCATAGTCCAGTTGGTAATTACACTGAGAATTTGGAATCTGCAAATGCTAATGGAGGAAGAACAGTCCTAACTTTATTCCCAACTCGAGACGACTAAAGTTCAGATCTTTCGGTAATAAGCTTTTGGTTAACACTTGATCATCAAAGATTCTGATTCGTTGATCCCTTTTATCTTTGTTAAAACCATAGCTTGCAATGTAGGCTACTCTGAAGTTTATATCAGGTTAATAGAGGTTGGTAAATTTGATTCCTTTATAGGCAATCTTCATGAAACATTGATACAATCAACTCTGCATTTCTGTGTCTGAAGAAGTTCTCTTTCAGGTCCTGTAACTTTCTTTATGATTCATGTAAAGATGAGTTTTAACTCTTGTAAATCCGTATGGACACACTCAATGTTTGAGAAAGAATCAATCTGGATGAACAAAAAACAAAAGCTTCACTGTTTTTTTGCTTTCCCCTTTCTTAACTACTTGGTTTGATTTGAACAACATTTAGCCAAATGTAATTACTTACTGAGAATAGAGGTTAAGAATGTCTCATTGAAGAAGATATTTATGTGATTAAGTGATCATGATCATAGATGAAATAGTACAATGTAATGAAAGAGCCAATCAGAAAAAGGGACTGGACAATGGGATGCAGAATCAGAATCCAGGATCTGATGCTCTTACATCCTTAATCATACCCCAACTAGTTTACTACCAATTATAAAGTCGCATACATGAAATCATTGAAGTGACCAAACACAATAAAGTATTTTTGATTTCTTTTCTTTTATAATGAAAGTTAAATGATTTAGGAGAAGAGTGATTAAAAGCATTGGTGGTGGGTTCATAGCTGGCATGTCCTGATCTTGTCTCACCAAGTCAGACCCCATCATTTGTTTTTTTCTCTTAAATTTATTGTAAATTCAGTTTTTTTCTTCACAAATAATTATATCAAATACGGTTATCCACGTATAGAGTGTGTATTTCGATTTGGTTCAGATTTATTTATTTGAAATTTGACCAAATAATCTAAATACTAGTAATTGTGTGTGGTAAATTTGTTTGTAAACTATATATATTTCACCTAACTCTCATCCGTATAGTGATTAGGATAATCTATCTAATGACTCTTGTATTAAAAATTCGATCTCTTCCCAATACATAGAATAGAGTAAAAAGGGATTTTAATATGTAAACATCATGTCATAAATCGGGTCATATCGATCAAATTGTTGAGATTAAAAACTATAATTATTTCAAAGTCTTATGGTTTATAGTCCAATTTTGTGATTTGGGAGTTGGGCCATCACAAGATCGAGAGACTGATTATTGTTCGTTTAGGAATTTTGGGGTTTTATGTTGCCCTCGTTCGTCTCTCCATAGTTAGAAATGGACCCTCCAAGTCTTCACCAACTCATGTTTATAAGTAACCAAAAACAATTGAATGCAACATTCTCTAGATAATAGTCACTTTTCCAATTTTTATTTACTTGAAATATCTCACTGAAGAATCAAGTTCCAAGTTCCTTTGAACAATTTGGTTCACCAAAAGAGGAAACGCTATCTTCAAAGATTTTGTTCAGGTATAGTGTAGGGTTCATTAAAAGTTCGATAGTAATATATAATTCAAAGAGAAATAGTAGAGATGTCTTGTTATATAAGAAAGAAGCAGCCATTGTTCGGAACAGAACAGAGAGCTCCTAAAGGCTAATATCTATATAATCTGCTTTTCATACACACATTTAAGTACTCAAACACTAATCTTGTCGTCAGGGATTGCTTGCAGAAGGATGCCTAAAGCCAAAAACGCGGAGTCAGTACTATCTTCGAGAGACGGTCAATGGCCAAAAAACAGCAATTTGGTAATTTAGCAAACCTGAATAGATTTGTGTCTGAACCGTTCAACGATTGTGTATAGTTCATAGCAGATGAGTTTGGCCATGGTGTATAAGTAGCTGCGTTAAAGGGGCTCAAAGCTGGGTTAAGCGGATGCCCATAGTTTAGATTAGCTTGATGATGACCTCTAGGCATCTGCGGGAAAGCCCCGTCGTGAAATGGAATGTGGATCGGTATTGGATTAAAGCTTTGGCCAGACGGCATTACCCTAACGTACCTACAAACAATAAAGAAGACCTTTATTTTGCAGTGCATATACCAAGTTGTTTTCTTGAATGTCGCCATTAAAGAGATGGAAAGGTTTACCTATAGGCGGGATCCACGACATACCTATCATAGCTCCTGTCATAATCCGGGTCATATCGATCTTTCTCTCTATCTCTGATAATGGCTACTCGAGAAGTCCGTCCAGATTCTCGAGTACCAGCATCAACGGGATTATTATTGACCGCCACTTCAGTCTCATTTCGGTTTATGCAAGTATTTTTGGCTTCTAGAGGAGGAGGAGGTCGTAGTGAAGAAGAGTCTTCAGAGTCAGAACTGCTAGGGCTGTTAAAGATCCGAGCCCGGGCTTTATCGTACTCTTCTTTCCTCTCCTCAACACTTCTCAACAGATTCTGTTGTACTCCTGATCCGCTACCCCCGGAACCAGATCCTCTCTTGGGTCTAGGCTTGATTGCGATTTTGAAACCCTCGGGCCTACCATTCTCAGGATGTTTCACAGGGATTTCAGACAAGCAGACATAAGGAAATCTACTTTCTGCGGTTTTTGTTACCAGTATTCTGTTGTCAGTTCCATCTCCTGCACCATTGTCCAAAGCCATGGTTACTAGTCCATAATGCTGAGCAACTCGATGTGCAGCAAGACGCAGGTATGATGTTGGAAAAGGCCGGAATTCGAACTGAAGTTGCTCAGGGTTTTGAAAGAACTTTTGTATATCGAGCTCCATCCGCAAAACTAAAACACAAACCAACAAACCAAAAAGATACAACCTTTCTATCAACCATCAACCACATTTACAGAGAATCTTTCCACATACAGTAATTAATTTGGACATAAAAGAAAATAGAAAGTGTTGAATATATGTGTAACTGAGCTAAGAGATGATTATGTTAGACGCACGGTAATTCAGAGGTGATTTGAATACTCGGACTTCAATGTTCATGGTGCTGATGACACAATCGCAATCACGAGGATTCTGATTGAACTATTAATACAAGTAATTATGATTTCAGGCATAGAGCAATCATGAGGATCGTTAATAATCATGGATCTAATGAAACCATAAGCATCAAAAGCAGAGACCAGAAAATAAAACCAAACTCTCCAACAAAAGATGGCGATTTGATAGAAACTAAAGATAGCCCCCAATTCTATGAAACCCTAGAAAAACTACGGCGAGAATAAGATGACCAAAATCAGATCAACCGAAGACAGAGAAAGCAAAATCAAATCGTGGGTATGAGAGAAATGAACTAACTGGTGAGACGATGACGAGGATTCTGGAGAGCCTCGACCAAAAAAGGATCCACCATAGCTTCCTTCTCGGTCATAGCGGCCATAGATAGGTTTCTTCTTCTCTCTCCTCTGATGAGTCTTTAAATCCTTCTTAATGATCTTTGATGTTGCCTTCTCTTTAACCGGAGATTAGAAGAGAAAACACATCAAGGAAACCAAAAGGAGATGATTTCTGATGAGCATTCTGAGAGAGAAAGGAGAGAGACGATGAGGGTGAAGGAAAGGAAAAGACTTTCTCGACCTTTTATCTCTCTCCCTCTCTCGCAATCAAGTGGCGAGAATAAAAAGAAAAGTTGCTGCCTTTAGGTTTTTATTCCTTGTGGGTTAAATTGTCGGACTTTTTTTAAAACTGATATATATGTAAAAAAATAACATTTTTATCAGAGAAGTTGAACTTGTGGTAAGCATCATAGAATATAGAAGACTGCCCTTTTCTTCTCTCTTCAATTGAGTTGGTATCATCGATCATGAGATGCAATATATATCACATTCACAACTTGTCAAAAGATACACAAAATTGTCAAAACAAAATTAGTTTAAAAGATGTAAATTATTATATGTAGATTGAGCAAAAGATATCATACTTCAATATTTCATATCGATGTCTTTATTAGCTTGTTCACAACTACTCACATACATGTCTTTTTGTTTATTTTTTCAACAAATAGTTCGACAAATGTGACGCACCATTTATATAAATGGTTATTTTTGTTAATAATTAGATCTTACAAGTTCTAATTTATAGCCTAAAACATAATTTCTATATACAATGATTTAATTATGTTTGAATAATAATAATATTTATTTTAGTTTTTATCACAATTTTTTTTTCCAAAATTTGTATATGCGTTTCTAGGTTTTTAGTAGTTTGCATTTTTTTTGTCAATCTTGAACCACAATTGATTGACTTATTAGTCAAGTTTCTACATAATGTTAGTAGTGAGATTTAATCTCTAGATGTGCAAATACATCTACTTTTAGTAGAATAATCATCTGTCACTAGACTAAAGACTAGTATATCTTATTGTCAATTTTCCAGTATTTTAATTTTTTAAGATCCAAATTTTGAAAACAATAAGTTGCATTCAACATATCTGGATTGCATAACATATGTTGTTGGAGAAAAAGATTAAGAAAAAGAAAACATAATGAAAAAAGTTCATTATTTTTGTGAAATTCACTTCCTTAAAAGGAAGATATTGTCTGGTCAAAATTAAACGCAGTTTCCATATTTAAGTAAAAGTACTTCAAAAACCAGCTCACTCGCAAGGGCGCGTGGACAAAAGTGCTCATCAGATCCCACATGGCATTTCCTGATTGGCTACAAAACCAAACCGGTACCAATAGCACACAATCTTTAACTCCACACACCATTGTCTTCACACCTTTTATGTTTTCTTTTGGTTAAAACCTTCTTCTCTTGCTGATCAATAACGTAAAAAATCTCTAAAAAATGGAGATCTCACGAGCACTATTCATTGGTTTGATTTGTCTCACAGGCGGTGGCTTCTTTTTACCGGCAATGGAAGCAATATGGTTAACTGTTCCATCGTCGGGAGATAAATGCGTCTACGAAGAGATCCAATCCAACGTGGTCGTCGTCGTTGATTACTTTTGCGTCGATGAGGCTTTCACTCAAATGGGCCCAACTTTGGATGTTCGGGTTTGTCTACCTACCACACTCCATTTTCTTCGTAATATGTTTCATGCTTATCTAATTATGTGACCATATATACATGTATAACAACATATCGATCTGCAATTAAAATTTTGTTTTGTTTCGATTTGTTGATCAGTTGTTAGTGATGGGCAGCATAAAGGACTAGTTAGAATAGATAATAGCTCAGCTTCATAGCGAATAGATCTTATCTTTCCGTTAATCTTTGTTTCTTGTTAATTTTCGCATTGACATCAGTGAAATTCAGAATTGTAAGGCTTTGGTTTAGAAATGTTATCTAGATTCTAGAGTCGTTTAAGTAAGAGAAAGAGAACTGTTGAATTATCGTGTGTATATTATATATATGCTAATTGGTTGCAATGTAGGTAACATCACCGTACGGGAATGAACTATACAAGAATACAAACGTGACGCACGGTCAGGTTGCATTTACAACAAGCGAGAGTGGAACATACTTAGCTTGTTTATCAATGCATCATGATCAAACACATCACACACTCAACAACTCTGCTATTGTCAATCTTGACTGGAAGATTGGTATCAGAGCTAAAGACTGGGACTCTGTTGCAAAGAAAGAAAAAATCGAGGCAAGCTACATATATATCGATCTTCCAATATTTGTTAGATATAAATGTATATATATATATGTGTGGTTGAATATACATATATAATGATTTTTGTGTTGTTGCAGGGTGTTGAGCTTCAGCTTAAGAAATCTACAGAAATAGCGAATGCTATTAGGGCCAACATATTCTATATAAAACTCAGGTTATATGACTCTTCCATATATGGACCAAACTAATTAATTACATTTGATCTTCTAAACTTCTATAAAAATGGTGCAGAGAAGCACATATGAGGGAAATAAACGAGAAGACAAACAAGAGAGTTGCGCAGCTTAGCTTTATGTCTTTAGGACTCTCTCTTGTCGTTTCACTTATTCAAGTTTATTATCTTAAACGCTACTTCCTCAAAAAGAAGCTTATCTAACTTCATTCTATACAATTATATATTCATATATACCAAATCAATAAAGAATCAGGAAAGATTATGCATGTACACAAGTTTTTCTAGAGTTGCTCGTTATTAAATTGAGTCAAATAAAAACGATTTTTAGTTTAAGCTTTGAACTAATCAATATTAGAACAATGCGTAAACATGTAGTGAGTTCGATTTCCACCGAAAATTAGATGCCACTGCTATTTGGTTATTTCATGTCTTAGATTTCATTAGAAAAATCTAGAATTAGCTTGTGCTCTTCTATATAATAACGATTGGAAAATAAGAGAGAAATTTAGAATACCTGTGAAAAAGAAGGGGTTTATTAGCAAATATCCAAATCTATGAATATATTAGGGTTTGTGATTGAAAAAAAGGAACGGACAATGGAACGCGATAGAAGAAGTGAAGAGACGTTCGACAAGACTTCAAAATGTCTAACGAGGTCCTCGAAACCAGAAAAAAACGATCCTTTTGATCTGAATCCTAATGATCTGAAAGTTGAGATTCTTTTGAAATTACCGGCCGAAACCATACCTAAGCTCATCCTCGCTTCTGAATCTTGGTTGCCTGTAATCTATGGAAGAGATTTCACCAAGATGTACCTGAACACATCCTTGTCTCAGGCGCAACCTTTTATCACAATCTATCGCCACGACATACAAAAGCAATATTATCACTCATGTTCTCAGAAAGAACCTTGTTCTGATTATCAAACAGTACTCGATAATTCGAATGATCGGTATGATTTTTCTCCACCTTTTTCCACGGTTTAATCTGTTGTATCAATGGTGATAATGACGTGATGATTGGAAACCCTACAACTGGTCAATTTGTTACTTTACTTAGACACAAAACTTGGGAAGGAAGCATATTCACGTTTCTTGGTTATGATCCTGTTAACTATGTATTCAAAGTGTTGTGCATGAAGGTAAAATTGTCACTAGATGTGTTGTCTACGGAGCATCAGGTTCTTACTCTTGGAGCTACACAAAGGTGGAGAACGATTGAGTGTAAGTATCCTCATTATCCAACTCCTGGAACTAAAGGAATATGCATCAATGGTGTTGTGTATTATTTAGCTCGAGTCGACAAACTTCGATCTCTAATATGCTTTAATCTGACATCTGAAGACTTCACTGTGATAAAATTGCGGAAGAGTGGTCAATTCATAGCGAACTACAATGGAAAAGTAGCTATATCGAATGTGTTATATGAAGGTAAATTTGACTTGTGGATTCTAGAAGATGCTAAGAAAGAAGAATGGTCAAAAGTTTCTATATTGGATCCTTCTTGGGCAAATCTATGTATAAGTGGGTCTCCATATGGATTCAAGTTCAGTGGTACCCTTGATACCGGCGAGCTTGTATTTGCACCCTACTCTTATTGTGACTGGTTCAATTTACTTTGTTACGATCGCGAGAAAATTAAAGGAATTCGAAAATTTCCAACTTAAAGGGTTAATTGGAAATATTCCTGTTTCTGTTGAAGTCTTTTTGGATCACATAGAGAGTCCTATGTTTTTATTAAAGGTAATTTAAGACTAGTCTGAATTCGAAACAGCGCATCACTCATGCGTCTTGTCTTTTGGCTTTCTATGGTTCTGGTTTTGGATTATGCAAATGCAATGCTTATGACTTGATTCAAGTAAATCATGGTTTTTGTGTGGTGCTTACATGTTTCGGTTTTCTTATTTTTGATTCATTGTTGGCTGCATTATCTGATCATAAATGTTAAGTACGTTTTTTTTTTGGTCAACATTGGATCGACAAGATCCGATCCATAGCTTAGCCTAACTTTAAAATTTCTATTTAATCTACCGACTTATAAAGGGGAGAAATCGAACCCTAGATGTCACAATCATTAGCTAGATCATCCTAACCACCAGACTGTGAAAAACTCGGTAATGTTAATTAAGATTCTAAAACAAGAATATTAACTTCAAATTTTCGAATGACTATCATCAATGACATTTTAAACTTTCAAAACATAAAATACATAACTAACAACGATTCTTAGAAAAGGAGAACTAGAAATTGGTGGTTCTTTTTTATCAACAAAATTCAAAAGAAAACTCTCTTTTAGTGAACACTTGGTTTGGAAGAGTTACAAAAGAAAACTCTCTTTTAGATAGTTTTTACCGGTTCAGCAGATCTTTCTTCATTATGAGATACACATATGAGGTACACATATTTGATATAAGGAACCCATCATTAGTTTGGGATTCGCTTAGTCATGTTAATCTAGTTCTTTGAGAGCTTTATATTTAAGCTTTCTTTTATCGACCAGTTTCCATAAAAAAATTTTTTCCACCCGCTTTTATATTCGAAAAATATATTTTATCCTGGTTATAATATTACTCAGGCAACAACAAAAATAGATAATTTAGCGGTGAAAAATATAAGTTTTCGTAATTCAAAGAGTGAAGATTTTTTAAACAAGAAGGCTAATTAACAAGTATTCTCAAACATCACTATTGTTAGTGATATCTTCAACGCATCTAGGCCCACGACTGAAGATGGAAAAACCAAATACATTTCAGCTCAACCAGTAGATTTGAGTCCGTTCGCCGAAGTAAGAAAGAACAGTGGGATTAATGAGTGCGGCGCTAAAAAAGAAAAATTATCCCATGTAAAATTCGGTAACAGATTCGACGCCATAACTTAGCAATCAAATCTCGTACAATCAAAGAGGAAAAATAAGAAAAGAAAACTTCAGAGCCCTAATACACCGAACCAAAATATAAAAAAAAGCGAAAGAGTAGACAAAAAATCATCAACAACTATAACAAAGACACTTGGTAGCTAGTTTTATATCTTGTTTAGCTCGGCTCTCAGATAAATCTCAATTCATTTGTTGAATCCTTAAAAAAGTGTTGTTTTCTCGATTGTTAGTTTTTACACTAATAGCTATTTTCACTAAAATATTTGATTTGTTTGTATACGTATTTGATTTATTAACTTTGATGGAAAAAACAAAAAACTTGTTGCCACGCACAAAACACAAACGTGATAAAAATAAAATATTAATAGAAAAATTCGGGTTCGGAATTTGGTTAACACGCGCATGCGGGCGGTTGAGAATAATTTTTTTAAGTATATTCGTCGACGTATCCTTCTTCCTAAGTTATAAACCGTGTGGAATAATCGAGAAGTTAGCGAAGAAGAAAATTCAGCCCAATCGGTGATGATGACGGAATCAACTGCTGTGATTGCTCCTCCGCCGGAGATGCCTGATGTGAACCCTAGCATGTTATCGGAATCCGATTTTCTTCCTAATCCGCCGCTAGATCCTCTTTTTCTATCTGCTTCTGATCCGATGTCGATGGATGCTCCGATCTCCGATTTTGACTTCTTACAAGATAACGGAAGTTTTTCTGATTTCGATTTCTTATATGATTCTGATGATTTCTTTGATTTCACCTTAGACGCGGAGCCCGCGGTGGTGGTCCCAGGGGAGATCGGAAATGTTCAAAATTTGGACATATCGGAAACCAGAAATGGCGATAGAAGTTCAGAAGGGCGGTCTGATTCTGTTCATTCTGAAGTTTCATCTCAAGGCTCTAAGACTTTTGTGTCCGGCGCTTGCGATACCGTTGATGGATTATCCTCCCCTGATCCGACGAGCAATCACCAGAAATCTTCTGTTAGTAAGAGGAAGAAGGAGAAGAAAGACTCCGGAGGCGAATACAGGAGCTGTAAGTACCAAAAGTCCGATGATAATAAATCAACAGCTACAATGAACGAAGAGGATGATGATAAGAAGAGAGTGATGAGGCAGCTTAGGAACCGTGAAAGCGCTCAGCTTTCGAGGTTGAGGAAGAAGCAACATATGGAGGATCTTGAAGGAAAAGTGAAGAGTATGAACGCCACCATTGCTGAATTGAATGGTAAGATTTCATATGTTATGGCTGAGAATGCAGCTTTAAGGCAGCAGATGGCTTCTGCTTCTGGTGCTCCTTCTATGAATCCTTATATGGCTGCACCACCTTTACCGTATCAATGGATGCCGTATCCGCCATATGCTTTCAGGGGATATGGATCACAGACTCCGGTGGTTCCCATTCCCAAGTTGAATCCTAAGCCTGTCTCGGGTTGTAGGCCGAAGAAAGCAGAGAGTAAGACAAATGAGGGCAAAAGCAAGCTCAAGAAGGTTGCTAGTATTAGTTTAATTGGAGTTCTCTTCTTTTTCTTCTTGTTTGGTACGTTGGTTCAGTTTATGAATGTGAACTATGGAGGAGACAATGGTAGCTTTGGCGGTGTGTCTAAGTATGAGGGTCAACGGTATTATGATGAACATAAAGCCAAGGTTTTAATGGTCGGCGATGGCTCTGATCTTAGGAGAGAAAGTGGAAATTCAGAAGGAAATACTCATCCTAGTAGGAGGATTTATGGTGAGAGAGATAGTTGTGGCGGAGTAGATTATAATGTCCATTCGAAAGTAGAAGGACAACCAAATTCATTGAGCAATGCCAGTGAGCCTCTCTTTGCTTCTCTCTATGTCCCAAGAAACGATAGGCTTGTGAAAATTGATGGAAACTTAATAATTCAATCTGTTTTGGCGAGCGAGAAAGCAATAGCTTTCAAGAAGAATATCTCTGAAATAGTAAAAAGCAATAAACCCGATTCGACAGTTCCCGGTGCACTGTCTTCTGCATTAGCTGTCCCAGAGGTAAGAGGAAATGCAGCAATGCTTCCACACTCAACGGCTCTCTCTTCTGAAGGGAAACAACTTCACCAATGGTTTCATGAAGGTGGCTCAGGTAAATCTTGTGCTCTGTGCAGTTGTACTAACTAAAATGGACTGCTCTGGATAGTAAACTCTTTACTGCATTCACTTGTAGGGACACTAATGGACTACAGCATGTGTACTGAGGTTTTCCAGTTTGATATTGCTCCTGGTGCTATAGTCCCATCATCAGTCTCCAACATCTCAGCGAAGCATGTCCAGAATGTCACTACCCACGGCAAAAGAATGAAGAATAGGAGAATTCTCGAGAGGCTTCCGGCTTCATTTGTCCAACCGAATAAAGACGCCGAAAACAAGAGCTTCCACGGAAACACTAACAACAAACCGACGTCATCATCCTCAATGGTTGTCTCAGTGTTGCTGGATGCAAGAGATATCTTTGACTCTGAAACAGACCGAGTTGTGCCCCCAAAACCGAAATCACTTTCAAGGATTTTAGTGGTGGTGCTTCTTGACAGTGTCAAGTACGTTACCTATTCATGCGCTCTTCCCCGGTCAGGCCTCCATCTTGTGGCCACCTGATCCGATCTTGACCAACCCCAAGTAGACGAACATTGACTTGTTTATATATACAGACCTTATTGACCTTGTCCTCTGTTGTAAAATTCAATGTTTAAAGTTTTGGATATTTATTCTAAGATAAGCATAAAGTGAAATCCTTGCTTTATTTCTCTTTTAGAAAATATAATATACAAAGAAACTCTGAGAGCTCTTTTGTGCAGCATCATTCTATAACAACTCTTCCAGTTCTGAATCTAGTCTCCATATGGAAAAAAAATTCACTTTTATACACTTCATTTTGAGTACTCAGTTGATACAGTTTACTAGACATGTTAATGTCGTTATTCATGAAGCCCGGCCACTATCAGCATGACAATGGGTAGGACAATCCATGACATAGCCCGTAAACCTGCATTTGCGGCTGCCAAACGAAGAGAGAAGAAGCTTTTGGTTAGCATTGGGAGTCTTTACGATTTGGTATATCTTAGCTGAAGTGGATGTTAAGTAAAAACTTACAAGAAGAGGACTGCGGTTGGGGTATCCCAACTTCGTTTGCATGTGGTTCACTTGCTATGGTTTTGGGTGGTTGAGCTGCATGGGCAAACACCACATGTGGTAGAGGGGCAGAGATAGGAACTATATGAGGCCGGGCTGCAGGAATCGGACCCCGTGGATGCAGCTGATGATGTGGTGGCCGAGCAGAAGGAGCAGGCGCAGGTGTGGATGAAATATGCACGGGTTTCTCCTTGAAATGTACCCTCTTTCCTCTTCTATTCCCTAAATTGCAGGGTGGAGGTGCAGATGGAGCCTTCCAGTGGCTTCTTTGAGGAGCAGGAGAGGCCACAGGTGGAACCTCAGGAGCCATATTTGGGCTAAGATGGTGGTGGTGGTGGTGGTGATGATGAAGGTGGTGGTGGTGGTAATGGTGGTGGTGGTGTTTGGAATGGGGACTAGGTGCAGGTGATGGAGATTTAGTGCTACTATGACTGCTGTTTGGCAAGAAAGATGATAGACGAACTTGCTTAACCTTACCAAATATGGTATTATTCAGGCCGAGATTTCTCGAGCGTGAACCTGTGATGGTGTCAGTCAGTTGTTTCAACCTTGGGCTTGAATTTGAAGTCCCAACTCTAAGCAAAACTGATGAATGAACAGTTGTAGGGGGAGACACCGTCGACCCCTCTGAGTTTAATAAGCTTACATACAAATTCTGCATACCGACAAAAATCCATGTCAAGAACAAATTAAATCAAACGCATTAACACTTGCTATTGTATGCATAACTTCCACTATTATTGAAAGCTTTAGAAAAGGATTTATTGTGGTAGAAAAAAGAAACCTCGTATGGTGCAAGATTCAGGCCATTCTTTAGTTGACTAGCTAGAGTATTGAAGTTTAGTTGTATCTGATGAATAGAGTAGTTTAGGGTAAAGTTGAAAACAATCTTAAATTTCTGCAGAGGGAATGCACTTTGCGGTGGAATCACAGTGATTCCTCCTGGAAACTTTAGCACTTCAAAAAGGAAGGTTTCTCCAAACAAGGATTTGGTAAGCTGGAGAGTCGATTGACTTATGAGCACTGACTCGAACATCTCTTTGACAGAACTCAAGGAAAAAGGTAATATTTCTCGATACTCTTTATCGTGGTCAATTCCGAACACAACCTTTGTTATGTTCAAACCATCTGACGGGTCTATAGCCAGGATAGTTACCTGTTGTTTCATACACACCAAGATGGATCAGAAAAGAAACGAGATGATAAGTGGAATCAGAAATAATAATAAAAGGTTAAGAAAAGGAAGAAACATCATACATTGAGGGAAATGTAGCTCATCTCTTGAAAGATGTCTTCCCTAAGCTGCAAAATATTTTCACTAAGAAATGAAGCCGGTCTATTGATGCTAAAACTGGCCACTATTGCATGACCTGCATCCATAGTGAAAGCATAACGTGCTAAATGTGAGAAACAATGAATAATTATGACCCAAAGATGGAAACCTAAAACTTGATCATCTCATTAGTCCTAGTTATAAATTATTAAAAGACAACCACTAAACTTAGAACTCTTGATGAATGAACACTTAGAGATTAACACGCATCACTCAATAACCAACAGGTTCTACTTAAACTGCATCAATCAAATTTTGCACCAAAATCTGAAATAGCTAAAACAATTTTAATCTATGAAATTAATCATCAAGTATACAACTTTGGAGTCGAATAGATTTTACACTCAAATTGATAAATTTATATCTAAGACGCTCTTAAGATAGGTAGATAATAACCGATGAAACAATCTATTTAGCAGATTTATTTGTCTGCATTAACCTAATTTTCTTATCACAATGCTTCAAAGAGATGCAATTTTGAACCTTCCTTGACATTATAGCACAAATTTCATTGCCAAAAATAGCTATATACTTAGTAATTAGCAAAAACAGGATACGGAGGACACATAGAATGAGGAAGATTACCTCTAAATCTGGGGTCGAGATTCGAATGCTCACGATCCACAGCAAACGGAAGCAACAAAAAGAAAGCCGAAAGAAATACAGACACAGAGAGAAGCAGCACGAATATACATTTGAACCCAACGAAGCCTGAGATCCATTTGCAACAGTCACACCGAGTATTCCTCTCCGTCGAATCGCCGGAAGATTCTCTGCCGGCGTGGAGATTAACATCATCCTCGGTTTTACCCATCACAAAGCAACCTAAGGTTTTAGGCCATAGCAACGAGAATAGAGAGAAAGCTCACCCTCTCCATCGGTGGGTAAACCCATCATTAGCTTCCTCAGCTCAACAAAATTCCAATTCACCAAATTGAGAACAAGAGCTAACAAATTCCACAAAATCACGGAAAATGAAGAAATTTTCACCCTCGAATTTAGCTTCTGAAATCGAATCGAGGTTTTTGTTCTTAACACCTTACCCAAAAGATGGCTTGATTCAAAAAAAAAAAAACGAAGAGAGTAGTGAAGTGACTTGCGGATTTGAGATTATAAAAATATATATTTTCAGAAAATTACACTTAAGAAAAATAGGATTGGGTTTTGGTATTGCGACTTTGTGAGGGTTTACTTTAATCGAACATCCATGTTTATGTATTTTCTCAACGCACTTTAATTTCCACATATATATTTCCTTAATTGATTATATTTATGTTAATTATGATAATTGTAATATTATACACCTTGGAAAATTATAATAATAAAAAAAAGAGAGTACGGTTGGTCGTTTGGGTAAGACCATCGACAGAAAATTGTTGAAGCGTTCGAACAACCGTGAATCAATGGATAAATTCGATTTAATAAATAAACAAGTTACCCAAAATAACAATATTATTGGCATTGGGAGTGAATATTAACATTATAAACAATAAATTATCAAATCCATTTCAAAAAAATATTACAAGAAAAAAATATAGTTAAGACATTGTCAAACTAAGGGAGAGTTATTGAATCATGTATTTTAAAGGAATTCGATGGATTTTAAATTCTTACAAAAATCAAGCGTTACTCAACACCGTATTTTAAAATCTCTACTGAAATCACTTGTTTTTCAATAAAGATTTTAGAATTTGCTGGATTTCACTCATGATGGATTTTAAAGGATTTTGCTTCACTTTCACGACATAAACAAATCCTACCATTTTGAAGAGGATTCTCATATCCAAATGATTTTTATCATTTTTATTTTCAGAAAAAAGATATTGCTACTCTTTCTTCTTCAACCTCCGTTGCAAAAATATTTCTGCTTCTTTCGATTATTTTCTAGAGAGACCCATAGTCGAAGCAATTCTCTTATTAAGTCCAGACCCAATCCTTGACTTCATGCCTAGACCCGTTTAAAGTTTATTTCTCCTCTGTTGTAAATTTCAATGTTTAAAGTTTTGGATATTTATTCTAAGATAAGCATAAAGTGAAATCCTTGCTTTATTTCTCTTTTAGAAATATAATATACAACGGAGCTCTTAGAGCTCTTTTCTGCATCATCATTCTATAACAACTCTTCCAGTTCTGAATCTAGTCTCCATATGGAAAAAAATCACTTTTATACACTTCATTTTGAGTACTCAGTTGATACAGTTTACTAGACATGTTAATGTCGTTCGTTATTCATGAAGCCCGGCCACTATCAGCATGACAATGGGTAGGACAATCCATGACATAGCCCGTAAACCTGCATTTGCGGCTGCCAAACGAAGAGAGAAGAAGCTTTTGGTTAGCATTGGGAGTCTTTACGATTTGGTATATCTTAGCTGAAGTGGATGTTAAGTAAAAACTTACAAGAAGAGGACTGCGGTTGGGGTATCCCAACTTCGTTTGCATGTGGTTCACTTGCTATGGTTTTGGGTGGTTGAGCTGCATGGGCAAACACCACATGTGGTAGAGGGGCAGAGATAGGAACTATATGAGGCCGGGCTGCAGGAATCGGACCCCGTGGATGCAGCTGATGATGTGGTGGCCGAGCAGAAGGAGCAGGCGCAGGTGTGGATGAAATATGCACGGGTTTCTCCTTGAAATGTACCCTCTTTCCTCTTCTATTCCCTAAATTGCAGGGTGGAGGTGCAGATGGAGCCTTCCAGTGGCTTCTTTGAGGAGCAGGAGAGGCCACAGGTGGAACCTCAGGAGCCATATTTGGGCTAAGATGGTGGTGGTGGTGGTGGTGATGATGAAGGTGGTGGTGGTGGTAATGGTGGTGGTGGTGTTTGGAATGGGGACTAGGTGCAGGTGATGGAGATTTAGTGCTACTATGACTGCTGTTTGGCAAGAAAGATGATAGACGAACTTGCTTAACCTTACCAAATATGGTATTATTCAGGCCGAGATTTCTCGAGCGTGAACCTGTGATGGTGTCAGTCAGTTGTTTCAACCTTGGGCTTGAATTTGAAGTCCCGACTCTAAGCAAAACTGATGAATGAACAGTTGTAGGGGGAGACACCGTCGACCCGTCTGAGTTTGATAAGCTTACATACAAATTCTGCATACCGACAAAAATCCATGTTAAAAACAAATTAACTCAACGCATTAATACTGGCTAATGTATGCATAACTTCCAACATTATGGAAAGCTTTAGAAAAGGATTTATTGTGGTAGAAAAACAGACCTCGTATGGTGCCAGATTCAGGCCATTCTTTAGTTGACTGGCAAGAGTATCGAAGTTTATTTGTATCTGATGAATAGAGTAGTTTAGGGTAAAGTTGAAAACAATCTTAAATTTCTGCAGAGGGAATGCACTTTGCGGTGGAATCACAGTGATTCCTCCTGGAAACTTTAGCACTTCAAAAAGGAAGGTTTCTCCAAACAAGGATTTGGTAAGCTGGAGAGTGGATTGACTTATGAGCATTGATTCGAACATCTCTTTGACAGAACTCAAGGAAAAAGGTAGTAATTCTTGGTAATCTGAATCGTGGTCAATTCCAAACACAACCTTTGTTATGTTCAATCCATCCGACGGGTCTAAAGCCAGGATAGTTACCTGTTGTTTCATTTGAACCAAGGTGAATCAGAAGAGAAACGAGATGATAAGTGGAATCAGGAATAATAATAAAAGGTTAAGAAAAGGAAGAAACAGCATACATTGATGGAAATGTAGCTCATCTCTTGAAAGATGTCATCCCTAAGCTGCATAATGTTTTCACTAAGAAAAGAAGCCACTCTATTGATGTTAAAACTGGCTACTATAGCATGACCTGCATCCATAGTGAAAGCATAACGTGCTAAATGTGAGAAACAATTAATACTTACGACCCAAAAATGGAAGCCTAAAAGTTGATCATTATCATTAGTCCTAGTTATAAATTATTAAAAGACAGAACCACTAAACTTAGAACTCTTGATGAAAGAACACTTAGATATTAACACGCATCACTCAATAACCAACAGTTTCTACTTAAACTGCATCAATCGAATTTTGCACTAAAATCTCAAATAGCTAAAACAATTTTAATCTATGAAAATAATCATCAAATATACAACTTTGGAGTCAAATAGATTTTACACTCAAATTGATAAATTTATATCTACGACGCTCTTAAGATAGGTAGATAATAACCGATGAAACAATCCATTTAGCAGATTTATTTATCTGCATTAACCTAATTTTCTTATCACAATGCTTCAAAGATGATGCCATTTTGAACCTTCTCTGACATTTTAGCACAAATTTCATTGCCTAAAAATAGCTGTGACACACAGAATGAGGAACATTACCGCTAAATCTGGGGTCGAGATTCGAATTCTCACGATCCATAGCAAACGGAAGCAACAAAAAGAAAGCCGAAAGAAACACAGACACAGAGAGAAGCAGCACGAAGAAACATTTGAACCCTATGAAGCTTGAGATCCATTTGCAACAGCCACACCGAGTACTCCTCTCCGTCGAATCGCCGGAAGATTCTCCTCCGGCGTGGAGATTTACATCATCCTCGGTTTTACCCATCACAAAGCAACCTAAGGTTTTAGGCCATAGCAACGAGAATAGAGAGAAAGCTCACCCTCACCATCGGTGGGTAAACCCATCATTAGCTTCCTCAGCTCAACAAAATCCTAAATTCACCAAATTGATAACAAGAGCTAACAAATTCCCCCTAAATTACGGAAAATGGAGAATTTTTCACCTCCGAATTTAGCTTCTGAAATCGAATCGAGGTTTTTTGTTCTTAACACCTTACCCAAAAGATAGCTTGATTCAAAAAAAAAAAAAAACGAAGAGAGTAGTGAAGTGACTTGCGGATTTGAGATTATAAAAATGCTAATCGAAACTAATCAGATCTCACCTGCTTCACCGACGCGTCGTGGTCCAAAGAGAATCGCGTTGCAGGCTTAGGATGGTTCTTCAACAGACCGGTTGGTGGAGCCACTTCTCAATTCCAGGAATCCAGCCGCCACGTTTCGTCCCCTCTGATGGCGGAGGCACTGGCGATCCGATGTGCACTGAAGATGGCGGTTAGCTCAAATTACAAATCTCTCAGAATCTAATTGCCAACCTCTGATCTCATTGAAGCTTAATGTCATTTTGATTAAAAAAATTTCTTATTTTTTCTGTTTTATTATGAAAATGTTATTATAATTTATTTATTTATATTTTTTTTCATACAAAAAAAGCAAAAAAAAATTTCTCTAAAAAAAATCTAAATTTTTTTGAATTTAAACATATTGTTTAAAAGCGTTTAAGTTTGTTGGTTCACTGTACGTTTTATTTAAAACCTTGTAAGTTTGTCTGAATTACTTTTTTCAGATACATGTAATAAAAAATGTGTGATTTGAGTTCTTTTTGACACTTTGTAGTATTTTTAGTTTGAGGTGTCTAAACTTAATAATTGAAATAAAGATTTAAAACGCAAATCTACAAAACATGCAAATTGAACCTACGAAACATTAGAATAATTAAACCTACAAAAATAAGCATAGCTTGAATGAAGATGAAAAATGGAGTCAATAGTCGTTGACTGCGTCGTTTATATAGAAAAAAAGGTATGTGTGTTTTAAATGTTGGGGTAAATAGTCTTTAAAATTTATAGGTTTTATACCCGGAAAACCTAAAATATACTAAAGAAAAACCTACAATGCAGAATAATTAAGTCGTATGATAACAAGAGAACAACGAAGTAGGAAAACCTTAAAGACGTAAAAGTAAACCTACACTTAGAGAATGATGTCTTACACATATAAACCTACAAAAATACTGTAAAATTGAAAAATAAACCTAAAACGAAGACTTTAGAAACTTACAATAAAAATATTATAAATAAAAAATAAACCTACAACAAAGATCATAGAAAAACTTACATATAAGAATCATTAAGCCTACATAAAAAAAACAAAACTTACATAACAGGAGAACTAAGTCAAGAAATAAGAAAAATCAATTCTACAAGACCTACAATGACTGATAAATAAACCTACAAAAGAGACCATGGAAAAACCTACAACAAAGAATCATTAAACCTACATTATACAAAAATAAAACCTACATAACAGGAGAACTAAGTCGAGAAATAAGAAAAATAATCCTACACAAACCAACAAATGACTAATAAATAAACTTACAAAAGAGACCATAGAAAAACCTTCAACAAAAACCATTAAACCTACATCAAAGAAAAATAAAACCTACATAACAGGAGAACTAAGTCGAGAAATAAGAAAAATCAATCATACAAAACCTACAATGACTCATTAATAAACCTACAAAAGAGAAAGATATCTTGCAAACTTAAGCCTACGACAAATAAAAAACAAAACCTACAAAACAAAAACCTAAACCGACTACGAAGGCGAACACAAACCTACAAAACGAATGTTTCAGAAATCTGTACGAGAAATGTCAAATAAATTAGAACTTATAAACCTACAAAACTAGAAGAATTTAACAAAAAACTACAACAAATAAACTTAACCCAAGAGGATTTAATCCAAAAAATTTAACTTGTAAATCTACATAATATAAAACACTTAAACCTACAACAAATGAAATGAAAACCTACAACACTAGACAACGAAACTTACAATGTTTCAGAATTTTTTCGTAAATTTTTGGTCTGATTACGTGGAATTTCTTATTAATGACAATTTCATAATTTTTATTTTATTTTCAAAGAAAAGATGGGTAAAACAGTATATAATCCCGAAAAAATTAGAATTGTAATAAAAATATGTTTGGACTATTGTAATCAATTAGGGGTGACAAAAGACTAGTTTAATAATTCACATATATATTTTTCAGAAAATTACTCTAAGACAAAAAAAGGATTGGGTTTTGGATATTGTGACTTTGTGAGGGTTTACATTATCGAACGTCCATGTTTATGTAAATTCTCAACGCAATTTAATTTCCACATATATATTTCCTTAATTGATTATATTTATGTTAATTATGATAATTGTAATATTATACACCTTGGAAAATTATAATAAAAAAAAAAGAGTACGGTTGGTCGTTTGGGTAAGACCACCGACCGAAAATTGTTGAAGAGTTCGAACAACCGTGAATCAATGGATAAATTCGAGTTTATAAATAAACAAGTTACACAAAATAACAATATTATTGGGAGTGACTATTAACATTATAAACAATAAACAATAAATGATCTTGACAAAAAAAAAACAATAAATTATCAAATCTATTTAAAAAAATGTTACAAGAAAAATATAGTTAAGACAAACTAAAAGAGAATTAGTTGAAAAAGTACAAAGTAAAAGTATATAAGAATATCATTTTACTCCAATTATAATAATGCAAAATGGCTTTGAGTCGATCAAATGCCTTTAAATGCAAAGGTTTTTGGGATTTTAGGAAATGATTTTTTTATATCAGGATTAACATTGTACTAAAAAATTTAAAAGTTATTAATAAGTAATGTTTGGTATTAACCTCTGTGTGCAGGGGTGAATCCAAAAATTATATTTGTTGGGGGCAAATGTATAATCCAATCAATAGCATTACATTAAAATTGAGGGTAGTCAGTTTGAGTGATGCTACCTTTTTTCACTCTTGGCACATTCAATCGAGCTAGGGGTTCTTTTTAGTATACCAAGCTTATTTCAGTGGAGCATTTTGAAATCTTGTGCTTGCTTCTCTTTCTTAACTAAGTGATGTGCTGACTCATTTTGCTTCTCTTTTTTAAAAATTTATATAAGGGTTATATTGCGTATTATTTTTCACTTAATAAGATTGATTTGTATTTTTTTTACTTAGAGGATAATCTTGCAATTCATAGTCACTTTTTGAATTTTTTGCAAGAGAAAAAAACAAATGTGAGATTTTTTCTAGGTTTATAAATTTTTTAAATTATATCATTGTTCTTCTCAATCTTCATTTATATACAAACGTTGTTGTCTCAATATTTAAAATCTTGAATATGCTAAACAAAAATAAAAACAACACCATATCCATAAAATTTTATAAATTTTAGAAAGTATATTTTAATATTATTTAACTGCCATTTTTCAAGAGTTATGTGAGATTGTAGTTTTATGTTCATAATTTTCGTGGTACACTCGTTCGTCATAGGAGATTTTTGTTACGTATCAGTTTATTTTGTTGCTTGTTGGTGTTTTTGATATTCGGGTTCAGGATAGTTTTTTTAGGTTTCCGTTTTTAAAATTTTAGTTAATTCACTTTCGAGAATCGTTTTAAGAATTTCTCTAATTTGGACTATGTTTCTAAGATTATTTCTATTTACCGTTAGTTTTTGTATTCTATCCTTGTATCCCAACTTGATTATTAATCTATGATTTTTCTGTGAAAAAAAATATCTATAACCAAATTACTTTAAATATCAAATATAACATAAATTTTACAAATATTATGATAATCAAACTAATATATCTATAGACATTGTTATGTGTTTTTAGGCAGGTATAAGTCTTAAATAAAACAAATGAAAATAATTGTAATTCGAAAATAAATAAACTAAGAAAGATTTATTGTTATTCAATCAATGATTTTAAAATTCATATTCAAATCATATGTTATTCAAGCATTGATTTTGAAATCCATATTCAAATCATGTGTTATTCAAATATTAAAATCTAATCTATTTTATTTTTAAATTCATTTTATTTAATTTTAAAATCTAAAAATTCTTTATAATTTAAAAATTCTTATAAATTTTTAAATTTATTAAAATTCACCCTCCAATAAATTTTTTAAATAATCAGAACATAACCAAAAGTTGACAACAACAAAAAGGAACATTACCAAAATCTCGTATGGAGTTTATGTCTAGTAAATAAACTATATCGAATTTATGTCTAGGTTTAGTGAAAAAGGAAGGTAACGTTAAGCAGTTTATTTTAATTTTTAGGGTGTTTCTTTGTGGTCTCTTCTTAATTGCCTCAAGCTCTTCACAATTTCTTCAATTTTCTCTCGGGAAAGTCCTTGTCGGCTTTCTGTGAAACTTTTGTCAGATTCTCAGGGGAAAATCATTTTACAGTACCAAAACAATAAACCCGTATTGTGATCATCTATATCGATTCGTCTGATTGCAAAAGACGTATTTAAAAGCTAGAAATTTGGTTGGCAATCCCATTTTAGATGGGACATTGAAGTCGTTTTTGGAAATTTTAGCTTTCTTAAAGTGTTCTTGTAGTTTGAATCTATAAGATATCAAGTAGAATTAGGTTTAATCAGATCGAGAAAATCGGATTGCGGAATCTAACTCGCGATTACAATGATGAAACCATCGGCTTCGTTGGATAAATGGAGAGATTATTTCCAGCGAGGAGATTCTGATATTTTTGGTATCATTGATCATGCAATCATGGTGGCTGCCGCAGATTGGCCAAAAGAGTTCAAATCCAGGAGAGGCGAAATTGCCGAACTTTTAGTCTCTTGTAGAGTGAGCCGCTGCATCGGATGTGACCACCTTGAGTTGTCTATAGCAGAAGACGAAAAGGCCGAGTCTGGCCCTAGGACGGTGGAGATAGTTGGAGTTGGCGGCGGCCGAGACGATTCTGGGGTTGCAACGGATGACGGTGGAGATGAGACGAAGTTGAACAGAGTTGAGTCATTGTGTGATGAACTTGGAGAAGATGTTTCTGTGATTGTTGATGAAGTCATGAGGATCAAAGATATTCTGTTGAACAAAGATGATGAGGTTTTTTAGTCTCTTTGCTTGAATTACATCAAAAGCTGTGCTAAGTCATATGAAATCCTGATTGGGTTTTTGGTTTCTGTTATTTCTTTGCAGCCAAATTCTGTGTTACTCGAATCTCTGAAGAAGCTCGTGTCGATGTCCATGACCATGAGTGTGGACATTCTTAAGGTTTGTTTCTGGTTCTGTTTTGACAATGTATGATCTGATGTAGTTGAAGTTGTTGAGAATTGTGATTCTAATCGAGCTTTTTGGAGACTATGGAGTGATCTGAGGGTTTGCTTTCTTGCAGGATACGGAAATTGGAAAGGCAGTTAATAGCCTCAGGAGACATAGTTCCGATCAGATTAGCAAACTTGCAAAGACTCTTTTCGCGTATGAGTTTTTTTCATTCCTATTCTGTATTTAGTTTCATCTGTCCGCAGTCTCTCGCATTTGTATGCATTAACCTTTGGCAAAGGTTTGAGGAGAATCAACTCCATGTTTTAATCAGATGGAAGCCAGCTGCTTTGTAGATGTCCACATTGTAAATTGTCACTAGGAAGTCCTTGGTTGATCATTAAGGAGCTGCTCTTGTGCTAATTTAGTACTTATGAAATTTTCTCTTTTTCACTTTCTGACTCCCGAGTATAAAGATTGTGTTTTTATATATGGTATGGACAGAGAGTGGAAGGAGCTGGTGGACCGATGGATCAACACCCCGAAGGAAGAAATGGCTGGTATATAACTGTCACCGCTTGTTCCCTAGTCCTTGTGAGCAGACTTTTTTTGCGTAAAATCATAGTAATTGGCTCATGCAGGTGCTGAAGGGACGCCTGAGTCTGCACTTGATGAAGAATTAGTTTTTCCTTCTCCCCCACATGATTTAGATTTCTGTGCACCTGACCCGAATGGATTTGACCTCTCTCAGGTTTGTAAACATATCTTTCCCTCCCATTATTTTGATTTTATCTTCGCGAATAAATGAAATGTTATCCTGACAAGTTTCCTTCTTAATGTATTGGGTCACTTGAAGATCTTAGATTGCTTGGATTGCGATGGAAGTGAGTTAGTAGTCTCTTTGGCATTCTATTATCTACTTGAAACTCTTTGTATATGTTGACACTCATGGTGGTGAATCCCCCGGCTATACATGTTTTCAGATCCTCGCGACAGTTTGGTGTCCGAACCTGATAGAAAACTACAAAGTACCATGAAGAGGAAACCCGAGGGAACAATTGAAGCCAATGTTGTTGGGAGGTACAATAAGGATGGACAGATGATGAGAGAAGAAGCTGATGTTAGACCTATGAAGCACTCAGCCACCGAATTTGATAAGCCTAGAAGACAGTCAAAGCAAACTAGAGAACAAATGGTACCCACAATTCAAAGAAAATCGCTAGTTGCTGAGCAAAAGCAGAAACTTACTGGTTCTCAACGAGATGTGAGTGTGTAAGGTCAATAGAGTCGTTTTGTTTGATTCTTTTTGTTTTTTTGTTTTTTCTAACAGCAATTGTTTTTTGTTCTTGTCACTATAAGAAACTCAAAGCTCTAGACCCAGATGCAAAGTTTGAGTTCGCAAAGCGGAAACTTCAAGAGAGCTATCGACAACATGAGAATGGTTAGTCTAGTTTTCTTCATTGGTTTCGGTATCTAAATCCTCGATTTAATTACATTTGTGATGCCCATTTCATTTTTGATAGCCAAGAGACAGAAGACAATACAAGTACTGGAAATGATCCCAAAACAAAGTAAATCCCACAAACCGCAACTCAAGAGACCCGTTCGAAGATAGTTCTATTTTTTCTTCAGATTATACAGTTACTACAACCATTCACAGCTGTTCTATACCACAGTAATGCATTGAGAGATCGTATTCGAACTTTTAGGACGTTCTTTTGTTTTGGGCAAAATCTTTTGTTACTATTTTATTGGTCTTCTGGTCGGTTTGGTCCAGTTTTGTGACAAAGGGGCTCGAACTTGTAAAGAGGGAAATATAAGATAAAAAAGTTGTTCGCATTGACCATTTCTAAACCTACCTTGCATGGCAAGAAAATCAAGTTATTGGTTTTGAGAAACAAAATGAATTGACTTAGAATTTTCTTTCTTTCTTTTTCTTATAAATCAATTTGTTGAAGATTCATCTTTGTCGCGTTTCTTACATTATCTGGTTCTAAAATTTAGGCCCAAATCCAAAATGTTGTTTGAGCTAAGATATGTAGTTCTACTTCAAGTCCACTTCTTGTTGTTGAGACCCTCCAAAGGCATTCTCTAGAAACTTTGCAACAACGGATATAAACTCATCTGGCTTTTCCTCTTGAGGAAGATGACCACATTTCTTAATCACTTCGAACACTGATCCTGGTATGGTTCGTGCCAGCCTCTCTGCGTTCCATGCTGGCACAATCCGATCCGTATCTCCAGTCACAATCAGAACTATTAACAACAACATGAAAAGACATTAGAAAGAAAAACATTTATGAAATTGTAGATCAGAATAGAAGGAAATGTTACCGGGACATTTGATTTCTTGGAGTCTTTTCGACAATGGAGGTTTCTTCTGTGAACCATTATTATCTGTTAGTGTAGCGACCGTGAATTCCACAAGAGCTTTGTCCCATCCCTTGGCTTTTAAAGGCTGCTTTGCAAAATGACAAGTCAGATTTTTCCAACTTGTAACACAACAATGAGGAACAAACAATAAAATCTGAGAAAGAGGAAAAATTTAACCTTTGTATAACCCTGCACGACGTGATCAGTCACTTGTTTTGAGTCATACCATGCGTTTCTAACAGCTGTTACTCCAAATTTATTGATTGCCATCCTCACCTGATGCAAAACAAGTTTTGAGGTTCTCTAGACAAACTTTACTTGGTCAGTTGGTCTAGCAACAAAATATGAAGACAAGATGACTAGTGGAGCCGAGGCAATACCAGCATTACTCCAAGATAGGATCTGAGAAAAGCTGCTAAAGCTTTCTTGTAGAGAGAACTCAGCATATTCACTATTCCCATTAGTGCTCTTGAAACTGCTCTTATAACGCCTTTGCTCAACTCAATTAGAGTCCCTAGAAACTTTTTCTTGGGACGTTCTTTGTCACGGTTATCTTTAGTATCAGTTGTGTCCACAGGACGAGGGGCAAATATAGCTGGAGCAACTAGAATGAGAGCAGCAACGCGCTCGGGAGCTTCAAAGTAAGAATCTACAGCTACAATACAACCTGCAGAGTGTCTACAGAATATGGAAAACAATCTCAGCTTATGGTGACACTTAAATAAGACATTCAAATGTAAGGAACCTTCTAACTTACCCCACAAGTATCGCCTTCTCGGACGCAAGAAAATCGATGAAATACAACGTAGTGAGCACGGAATACACGATGGAGTAAGGATTTAATGGTTTTGCATCATTAGTGGTACCACTAAATGGGTGAAACATCCTAGAAGTCAAGCCAAATGCGGGTCTATCAAAGGCCAGAACTTTTGAACGGACAAGCCGAGCTAGAGGCTTCATAACTCTGTTCCAGGAGAACACAGAAGCGCCAAAGCCGTGCAATAGAATCATTGGAAAGTCGGCTTTTCGTGTTCCATGAGCATCGTGGCTTGTAATTGAATCATCATCAGAGAGTGTTTGTGGATCAAATACTTTGTGGTGTATATTAACACCTTGAAACTCACAGAAACAGCTGTCTGGATCAGCTAAATTCATTGGATCCTGTTCTGCTTCAGCTACTATCTCCTCTTTTTCCTGAGCTCCTGAATCTAAATATTGATCTGAAAATTCATAACTACATTATAATCAGAAATATCTTAAGGGTATAAAAAGGCAAAATTTGTGATACACAGAGATAAACGTCAAATCAAATTCATCCAACTTGAACTAGAAGCTCTAATGTTTCAAATTTAGCTAAAATTCTGAATCTACTAGGTGAGCCAAGAATTCTGGAGAAGCCAGAGATATTTATCACTCGAAATGTTTAATTTTGAGTTAATAGTGAGAAGAAGCCTATGAACAAATGAGCAGTACAAAAAAAGGAACAATTTTTGTGTGTGTCTAGGTTCGGAACCTGAGGAGCCAGGGAGAAAAGGAGAAGAAGAAGCAGCATTGGAGACGATGAGACTTTGCGCCCGACGGCGAGAAGTTTGGCCGGAGATCTGACGAGACATCTGAATTTGGGTTCTACAGGAAACTAAGTTAAGCTTGTGGTTAAAAGATAAGGAAGGGAAAGATGTGAGAATCTGCTTTGGTTGGTTCAAAAAGCAGATGTATTTGGTGTTTAAGCTCATTGCTGCTTCCTAATCATCAGACAGAAGATAAAGAAGTACAAAAAGTTTTAAGTTTTGGTCAGGACATACGGTGTTCTGTTGTTTTTTTAAGAAAATAAAATAAGGAAAAATGGTGTGAAGTTTCTGGCTTCTCAGTTATCCACCTTCAATCTTTTTTGCTACAAATCTATTAATTCCACAGCAATTTTTTTTGACGCACATACATACTTTTTTAAAAAGGTAAAGCCAAAGACACCTCTCCCCATTATAGATGGTTCAGCCGCGCTCGGTACCACGAAATGATTGAGAACTATGACAGGGTTGAAATTCATTCGGTTCTTTCACAATTTTTGTTGAACCGTATGCATCAAAAGGTGCATGTATGGCTCTTAAGAAATAAAATTTTATTGGACTAAGTCTAAACAAAATACTCATAACCGAAAAATCAAACCAAAACTAACCCAAAATAATGGTTACCAGATAATACCCATAACCAAGAAGAATACTTATTGGGTTTTCTTCATCTATATCTGTAGGTATCGGGTAATACCTTGTACCGAACCAATACCCGAATAGGTATCCGATTGACCCGAAAACATGTAAACATATATGAGAATTTAGAGTAATTTTTTGAAATTTTTTACGGTATTTAGGTATTTTTCGGGTATTCCGGTATTTTTGGGGTAAATAATTGTATTTCGGGTATGAAATATTCAAATATAGAGTGAAATCGTAAAAAAAATTCTAATATTTATATCCGACCCGAATAAGAATCAGTACCGAAACTAATCAAATTGTATTTGGTTTCTAAATGGGTACAGAAAATATGGATCCGAACCAACCCAGAATCAAGCGGAACTGATCCAAACTCGAACCAAAATATATGCAGTTCTTACCTAAAAGATCCAGATTCGATGGATATTATCCAGAACCGATCCGAATACCCCAATGTCTATGCCTATATTGGACAAATAACAATAATTGGACAAACGAAAAGGACCAAAACGTAATTTTCTACTCTTATCTCTGCTCGTTTGCCACTTGGCAAACAAACAATATTCGATTTTCCCATTTTTGTATTGTTGAATTCGAAATTTTACCAATCTCTCAATTATATCGCCCTGTCCTAAGGAAAATAACATTTAATGTTTATTTATTGATAACTACTGTATTCTCTATACATTATTAATTTTATTATGAATTCGACTTCCGAAATTGTACAACCAACAGATCTATGTTTACTTTCTATATTTTTATTACACGATAAGTCGATGATAGAAAACATTTCAGTTTGCACGATGGTTAACAGCTTCACAGACAGGTATATCAACATCACCGGTTTAAACATTTGCCACAAGCACGTAACACAAAAGGCCGAGACGAGAAGCTCTCAAGTTCTCAGCCCCTCCATTGGTCCTTCTTGTTCCGAACTTCTCTGAGTGTATCAATCGGTGATTTGCAACCGAGTTTCTCCTGAAACATAGCAAGATATGCGACAAGAGTACAGATCGATATCAGCTATAGACAGTGACTGATATAACCAAATAAACAAGAGTCTGCAACACAAGTAATCTAGTTAGGAACCTGTATCTCTGGCTTATCCACGCGCATAAATGGGTTTGTTTCGAGCTCTTCCTCTAGTGTTGAAGGGATTGTGGGAAAATTTGCTTGGCGCTGTTGACGGGCCCATAATAACTTCTGCTGTATCTTCTCGTTGTTTGGTTCCACAGTTAAAGCAAATTCCAAGTTCTTCACGGTGTACTGAGAAATCGTAAGAAATACATAGCATGTTATTCCGTTTATAGACATCATTCATGAGTTAAGAAGTAGAAAAATGATGTTTTTTCTTCTACCTCATGGCCGCAGTAAACCTGTGTCGGTTTAGGTAATGAAGCAAGAGTCACACACAACGACTGATGCATCTGTTCAGCTGTCCCTTCGAAAAATTTCCCGCATCCAGCAACAAACTGCATAGAAACAAAACACACAGTGCAAATATGAAATTAGTAACAGAGATTATGATTTGTTAGGACAAAAGACAAAAGTGTTGACGACTTGTGTAAGTAATGTGAAGACCTTCATAGACTTTTTCACAAGAAGCTTTTCTAACTTATTACTACCTCCATTTAAACAACAAATAAAACTATAGATCTAGGGAGAACATGTAGCGTCTATCATATGATCTGTTTCCGATCTTTGTCAGAATAAGACAACGATGACAGAGTTAGAGAGGCAAAAAAGAGGATCCAGCTTAATGTTACAACTTACAAGCGTGTCACCAGTGAACACAGCTGGGGTTTCTCCTTCTTTTCCAGTCATATAATAACTAATGTGACCCTTGGTGTGACTGTAACAAGTAGATATATCATAAAAATCAGCAGCAGTAACAAGAGAAATTGAGACAATTTGATCAAAGGTAGACATAATGCATCCAAATTTTTTTAAAATGAAACATGCCAAGGGGTGTGGAGAGCTAATATGTGAACATCCTGACCCAAAGACAACTCGTCACCATTATCGAGCGCATCAGTGCATCCCTTCACCTTATCCAGAGAACCTCCATATACTTTGATCCCAGGCACTAACTGCTTAATCTTTTCATTTCCACCGGCGTGATCCCTTTCATCATATCAAGCCACCAATGAAACAATAAGCGTTAAGAATAAGATACTAGTGCAACTACTTCAAAACCAAGCCATCATATGGTACACATAGATCTTGCCGCTTACAGACATTAGATACTAGTGAAACTACTTCAAAAAGTACCCACACATCTGAATCTAAACGAGGATTAGCATTCAAATGCACCAAACATCAGACTAAAACTTGGTTAAACACAACCTGACTCAGGACGATAACTCCAGTAAATCAGTAGCTCAGTTGAAACTAATGTCAGAAAAAGCCATATGCAGTAGGAGAAATCCCTTGAATACGTGACATTTGATAAGAAATTCGAGAGCTTTCAATCAACCGAGAGTTAGTTTTAGAGTTCTACTTATATTGATTGTCGGTGAATAAAATTTGATAAGTTACCGACTTTGAAAGAAGTAGAAGGAAGTGGGTTTTACCAGTGATGATGCGTGGTGAGTACGAACTTGATATTCGCACCGTGCTGCTCAGCCGATGCGATCATCTTCTCCGGATCAACTGGATCCACAACCGCCGCGTCTTTGGTGCTCTCATCGATTATCCTGTGTTTAAAAAAATCAGAAAAATCAGAAACATATACAAAATTGATAATCAACCGAATCAGATAAATAAGAAACGAAATCGCTCACAGATAGGAGTAGTTGTCTTGTAGACAAGGAACGTAGAAGATCTTCATCGTCTCCTTCGATCAATCTCCAGAACAAACGAGCTGAATACTGAATAGGATAGGAGGTTCTCAGATTCGGTTTACCAGAACCGGATCGGATCAAAACATACCAATTCTGACCCAGACAATTCGTAATTGTAAACCGAACCAAAATCGAATCGCTACATACGGTTATGTTTATTTTAGGGTAATTCAGATATTAAGGAAGATTCGTCGTCTCATACTGTGAATTGTTGGGATCATCGGGGAAGAGAAGAAGAAATGGGAAAGCAACCGGTGAAACTGAAGGCGGTGGTTTACGCACTTTCTCCATTCCAGCAGAAAATTATGACCGGACTCTGGAAGGGTCTCCCGGAGAAGATTCATCACAAGGTCTCGGAGAACTGGATCAGCGCCACTCTCCTTGTCACGCCAGTCGTTGGAACCTACTGGTACTTTCTGTCTTTCTCTCTCTCTATCTCATTAATCGATTGGTAAAGGAATCGTTGGAGGGTTCCAATCTGGTTATTGTACGAAATTGCGGGATCTGAATCAAGGGGATAAAAATGGAATTGGGGTTCTTTGATTGTGAGAAATGATATAAGTAGTTAGCGGGAGAAGAGTACAATTCGTAATGTTGGTGAATGAATTCCAAGATGTTGAAGAATTTAATTGCATCGTTAGTTTTCCTATTAAAGCCGTTGAGTTGTTGCTCCTGCAAGCCATTAATTGCTTGATCAATCTGTCTAAAACTATTGCTTAATGTTCATCGTCTGTGCTCAATCTTCAAATACACAAAATATGAATGCAGGTATGCTCAGCACTTCCAGGAACAGGAGAAGCTGGAGCACAGATTCTGAAGCATGAAGTCGCTCCTTTTCAACAAGGACACTATAGTTTGAAGTCATTGCTTTTGTTTAAAGCCTTTGATTGTCATAAAAAAAATCTAATGTTGGAATCTCCTGAATCACTTTTCATGAAACTCTATTGCTGAATAAATGTTTAGATTTCATGACTATCTGACGTGCATCTAAACGCTAAGCTAGCTTTTAGGGATACTTGATTCACATTAAGATTTGTTCTCTTACTTTCACTTACATTGATTGAAACAGTGACTAATAGGAGAAGAAGAAAAACTGCACACACCAAAGAAGAAAAACACGCAGAGGATAATATTAACATTATATGTGTAGCCCAAAACGTTCGTCTCAACAGTTGATTCCACATTTCAGCAAATCTGGTCCAGTGACTTTTGTCATAAAGGGATCTACCCGAATCCACAGCAAGGAGAAGATGGAAGCAAGAAGGACCGACCAGACCACGATAATGGTTGGAGTTCGGTTTTGTCGACCCATCAAACCCTTGAGGAATGGGTACAAGTGAACAATCACCCAGAAGGCAAAGAAAAGCTTACCGAAGAGAGGTCCCCAAGACTGATAACCACTATTAATAGCATAAGAGACTCCTGCAACCACTCCTACAAGATTTATGATGAGCAGAGTAGTTGGTGGGATAAGAAGTGTTGTCCATTTGATCAAGTACAGCTCGGCAGAGTCACCATCTTCGTCTGAGGCTTTTGAGGTGACTGTGAAGTTGGTATCAATACCGGCAAGAACTTTAAGTAGACCTTGGAATACAGCAAACAAGTGGGCTGATACACCACCAATGACCCAAAACTGCTCGTTTCTCCACCATTCGTCTATGCCCACACCGCTCCATCTCATTTCCAATATACCCGTAGCGAAAATGGAGAGAAAGAGAGACAAAAACCATATGCTTGCCAAGTTACTTATCTAAAAAGAAAACACAACAGTTGAACAGCATCGCTTAGACCATTGATACTGTTGCCTCTTCACTCATCCGGTGAAGGAGTCAGGTTAGACAGAGGAAAAGTGTGACAAAACTAATATTCAAGGGAGAGAGAAAGCAACCTGAGGAATGATGAATTGGTTGGTGAAGAGACAAACGGCAGGCAATGTACAATACATGAGGAGAGGAATGGAGGTGATGGGATAAATGATTGTGTTCACATATGCGAACCTCTCAAGAAATTTTAGCCTCCCTCCATAACTGTACCAGATTGGACAATGTTGACTGAAGAGAATCTCAATTGAACCTAGAGCCCATCGGAGGACTTGGTTCAGTCGATCAGAAAGGTTAATTGGAGCAGATCCTTTGAATGCAGGTCGTTTGGGCATACAGTATATCGACCTCCAACCACGGGCATGCATTTTAAATCCGGTGAGAATATCTTCTGTAACAGAACCATAGATCCATCCAATCTGAAGAATGACAGGAGTACGTCAGAAACATAGATTAGAATATAGACAACATCATGCTTACAAGTAAGAGTAAATTTGGGAAATTACCTCAGTTCCCCACTCTGTTTTGTCCTCATATCCACAGCTAATAACATGAATAGCTTCTTTGAGAAGGTCTTCTGGAGCTGCAGATGCAGGGACACCTCCATTTTCCATTAGGGTTGAAGCAACAAAAACAGTGGATTGTCCAAATCGCTGCTCCAGGCTCATTTGCGTCATCAAAAGTGCCTTGTCATCGTCAAAATCAGCACCTGAGTTTGCAAATAGTAATAGTTCAAAGATATGAGATATCGAATCTAGATCAATTTGGACAAATACATACAAGCTAGAGAAAGTGTTGCGTGTATCATATAAGCATGGCTCTCAGTTTGTGTTGCATTAAAAAAATCAAAATTTTCGTACCTTCGACTACCTCTTCTATATCCTCGAGGTTGAATACAGGAATGGTAGAGTCTGTGTGCTTGCCAGTCTTTTTGTCAGAATGTTTTTTAGATTTGGCTTTCTTCAATCCCGATTCTCCACATAGTTTAGATAAGAGGTTTGCTTTCTTGTGTTTTGGTTTCAATGGAGGTTCATAACCATATAATGCAGTTCTGTTGAAAACACAACCAGTTCCCACATACACTGGTCCTTGAATCCCATCTAAGCCTCTCAAGTTTATCTGAAGAGCATGTCATAGAAAACTTACAGCACAAAATATGAAGTATATAAAAAAAGAGACAGAGATTAAGGCAAGGTCAGCTTACATCAAAGAAAACCGTATTACGGTTAGCATATCTATCATTTTTATCGATACCGTCAAATCTCTGTGGGAACTGGACATAACACACTTGCTTCCCAAGGTTTTGGTCCATCAGGAAGCACATAGCTTCTCTCAACGCCTTGCTGTTATTTATGTAGTGATCACAGTCAAGATTCAGTAGGAAAGGTCCATTAGTAAGGACAGCTGACACTCTAACCTGTTCACGTGAAGAGAGTATGCTCATTAGATTCATTAGATGAGAAAGTAGAGAAGAAAGGATACGAACAATTCACTGATTAGAAACCTACCAGTGCATTCATAGCACCAGCCTTTTTGTGGTGCTGGAAACCCGGTCGCTTTTCTCTAGAAACATAGACCAAACGCGGAAGCTCGTTTCCCTCTGCATCCAATCCACCATTTTGTCCTAAGAAAACCTGCAGTCAACAAATGATATCTCAGTGACAAACTTTACTTAAATAGAGCATGAAGAGACCAAACTTTAGCTTTAAGAGAATGAGAGAACAAAGTTACAATTCGATCAAGCAAACAGGAAAAAGATTGTGATAAATGATGATTGTACAAAGCTGAAAAAGTACAGAAAATTAAACTCTTCAGTCTCAATTTTCCGAAGTTCCTCACCTGGATCATTCCTGGATGGTCCCTTGTATTGTTTCCAGGCCATGGCGTACCATCTTTCATAACCCACCCTTCTTCAGGAACTTTCTGGGCCTTGGAAACAAGTGCATTTATTCGGATCTTGAATTCTTCATACTCCCTCTGCCAGATATATAACAGGTAATCATAGCATGGCAAAAGGAAATAAGGTTGTTTTGAACAACAAGACTATAAACTTACCTTCATAGCTCTGCGATCTTTGACAAATGATGGATGAACTTTATCCTTCAAGTAATCAATTTTCACCGCAAAGTACCATTCTGGTGCTCGAGGCTCAATATTATATTTCTTGCAGAAAGGTACCCATTTTCGTGCAAACTCGGATGTTTCTGCTAGTGATTCAAATGACAACATCGCAGCACCATCATCAGAAACATAACAAGACACCTTATCCACTGGGTAATCCACTGCCATAATCGAGAGTACTGTATTGGCTGTCACCAGAGGAGGCTCCTTCAAAGGGTCAACAGTGCTCACAAAAATGTCCACAGCAGCTAACTGTGATGGTTCGCCTTGGCGATCGTATCTGTGGTGAGGTTAAAGATTTTCAGATATTCCCAAACTAGAGAACATAAACATACAAAATGGCAAAGACCAAAACACAGGCGATCATTTAGTTACAGCTTCAAAACAGAGAAATATGATTATACCTTAAAGATAGTCTATCAAGGTATGTTTCCCGGTTAACAGGAAACCACTTTGGGAACTGATCCAAAATCCATGATATGGCAAACCAAACCTCACATATCACTGATATCAGCCATAGAGCAATAGCATTTGGAACGGGATTGGTGATACGATAATGTAAGAAGAGACAAAGGATTACGAGCCGCAGCATTATAACCATTCTGTAGGGATTTATCCGTGATGATGGAATAGATATTTTCCTTGAAAGAGGCTGTCGTGCTTCGTCATTCCTGCACAATTTACAATTTTAAAACAAAATGAGTCAGCAGATTACTTAATCAAGAAAGCACACGTACTCAAAATGCTCCATAAAAATAAGCTTAGATACAAAAATGAACCCCAAACTCGATTGAAAAAGAGTGAAAAAAAGATAGTATCGCTGAAACTGAAATACCCTAAGGACCAAAGAGCTAACAGGACAAGTACTCACAGCAAAGCTTCATCAACGAAGATATCAGTGCTGGAATCCATATCCCCTACACCCCTTTCAGAAGCAGCTTGAGTGCTACGACCAGATTTATTTTCTTGCTTCATTCTCCAGCCGTCAATTCTCTCCTTCCAGGCTACAGTGCCCAATCCTGGTGAACCAAAATCCCTAACCGGATCCACAGTTCTTCTGTTTGCTGGAAGACGATATACAACAAGTTAAGTGCTGAAAAAAATGAGAATGCTTGGTACATATATATATGGTGGTCAGATAATTAAAAAAGGGTAACTACGTGATGGAATGATATCCGATGAGTATGTATGCCGCTTAACACCAACTATAGCAGAAGAGACAGACAATCGTTCTGGTGAAGCAGCAGAAAACTCTCCAGAATCCTATCAATAAGCAAGAGACAAAAGATCAAGGCTTTGATGTGAATGCCATAAAGAAGGAGAATCCATAGTGACTTACCTCTTGTGTACTAGTGAGACGAGGAATAAGACTGTGAGAGACCTCTTTATCATACTCAGGAGACCCAATCTCCTTTCCTTTCCCACGAGTAAGATGCCATCCAAGCATCCGCTCTGATATCTTTTCCTTCTGTGGCTTCTCTGTATAGCTAAACTCACTAGCACCTTCATCATCAACACCATCCTCGTCTTTATCTCCGGGAATGGCAGGACTTCCTAAACTCAAAAGTCGGTATATACATACATTTAAATAAGAATGATTAACTCATTTAATCACACTAACACAAATTTCATGTTCATAGAAGATTTAACTGAAGCAAGAAAAACAAAAACACTAAAGAAGAATCAAAATGTACCCTTGTGTCTCTTGTATCTGGTCTTGCATTGAAAGCAAGACTGGTTTCCGCTTTTCCTTTCAAACTCATAACAAGGTCTACAAACTGGGAATGAACAAAAATCACACGCCACAAAGGGATCTCCATTCACAGTTTCTCCAACATTGTCACTACAAATTTCGCAAATCTGCTCACCAACGTTACTCATCAGCTTCTCCTGCAAATTCGTAATTTAACATACACCTAAATTCTGAAACTCAACACTCGAATATGGGAAACCAAGCGGTTTCGCCAATAGAAACCTCTCAGTGATTTATGTAGAAAAAGAATGTGAAGATGAAGAGACGAGGCAAAACAAAATACCGCCGTTCCTCCTTCTGATTCCATAATTACTTACTTTCTTCTTTCCAGTGAAGCGTCGAAACTTCTCAAATCTGCCGGGAAATGAAAAAAAAAGTCAAATAATCATAATCCGAAATCGTTTGACTGTTTTCAGGAGATCAAAGTAGTCGCCGAAGATTTAGAAGGAATGAAATTAGAGAAATATAAACCTACCATGAAAATGAGGAAGAATGAGAAATTTAAAAACAGAGAGAAAGTGGTTTCGTCTTTCCACACATTTATCACTGTCTTTTTCTTCGTCTTCAAAGAGATTAATGGAAGAAGCTTACAAGCTGTAACCACCAGAGTGACACCTTCACACTGTCTTTTCTGATTACCACTCTTTCTTCTTTTGCTCCATATTACACTTGTACACGATTTTTGTTCGAAATTAAATTCGGGTTACACGTAAGCCAAAAATTAAATTGAAATTCTAAATTAAACCGAGTTTAATTACAGAACGCAAAGAGACAATTTAACGGATTGAAAAATTTGGTGGAATGTCACTTTTATGTTTTTAATGATATGAAATGCCATTTTTTTGAACTTTATCCAAAATGTCATATTTATGTTTCAATTTTCGAGAAATTCATTTTTGGAACATTGAATTACAACAATAGTTATCTACGGTGGATCATATAAATGTACATTATAAACAGCAATGTATGTTATGTTTATGATAGATCATATAGATATTCACCGTATACAGCAAATATATGTCCACCATAAAATTACTATATATGTCTGTGATAAACAGTATTATTGTCCACTATGGACAGTTCATTATATTATGTCATTATACAAAATGTCACATTATCTCAAAAAATAATATTTTATATAATTTAAAATATAAATAGAACATTCTATACAATTTCAATTTTCTCTATTTTATTTAGAAATCATTTATTAGAATTAAATAAACAACAGAACAAAACTGGTCACTTAACCGGGTTTTCAAAATCAATCAAAACACACAATTAATTAGATAGAACCGACAAAAACTGCAGCTTTGATGAGTAAACCGAAGAGAACGAAAGGGTTCGAGAAGAAAGGAGAATGATCACTGTCCAATTCGTAAGCTTGAGTCGGAGGCCACCGTCTGATCATTGCGTCTTGCTGGTCCGGTTTCATAATCCGGTCAAGTAACGTCTTGATGTACACACGAGGCACTTGCTCCATTTCTCCTTCTTCTTCTTCCAGTTTTGCTGTTGTTAATGCCAGAATTGGTGCTGGTCTCATCATTAATGCAGCCAATGAACATTCCTTGACACCAACACAAATATAATCAGATAAAATACAGAGCATAAGCACATTTTGGATATTTGAGTTATGAAACAGTAGAGAGACCTGTTGAGGACTCATGTGGTAAAGGAGTTTTCGACGGAATTCAGGTTTGATAAGAGCACTAGTTGGAGGATTCTCGGATCCTAAACCGAAACCGAGCTCATAGACATCACCATGTTCTGATAGATCAGGCACTCCCTGTAAAAATGAAACAATAACGTCACACACAAGTTAACTTAATTTTAAAGACATTTGTATCTTTACATCTTTCATATCTTCATCTGTCTGAAACCCATATTTGAGCATTGAAGCTCCAATATAGACAGCGAGAGAGATCTTCTTAGGGAATCTCTGTATCGCACTCGTTACGCTAAGTCCACCTGCACTGTGACCAACAAGTATCACCTAATGACAAAAACAGAGAAAAACACAGAGTGAGTTTGCTTCGGATTGAAGAATCAATTCAACTGAGTTCTGTAATTAGGTTAAACCTGTTCTTGTTCGGGTAAGGAAGAGAGGAAGTCGATGAGTGGTTGGTTATATTGGTCAAAGGAAGTGAGAGTATCAGCGGAGGAAGAATCTATGCCGGAGGATTTGAGGTCGATGCAAGTGACGGTGAAGCCAGAGACTTCCATGAGACATTTGATCTTGTACCAACACCATGATCCTAAGCTCATGCCGTGTATTAGTACAAAGTGTGGTGATTTTCTTCTAAGTTTGAGTTTAAGGGTTTCTTCTTGAGTTTCCTCCGCCATCGATGAGGCCGGATTTTCGCCGGAGAGTTTATGGGTTATCTTGTACAGTGAGCTATTTGTGTCTAGTCATATATGTCAACCGCTTATATAGTGAAAAATATCTCTTTTGCTTCTTTCTCAGTTGGGAAACTATTTTCTAAAATATTAAAAATAATTAATAATTGTAATCTACTATTAGGAAATTAGGAGTAAATCTTGTAAATAAATTTAACAAGGAATAAAATCTCTAGGTTCCTATAAGATTTTCTACTTCCTTTTGCAGCTCATTTTTCAGCTTAACAAGTTTTGTTTTTAATTTGATAATTAAACAAATTTTATCCAAAATTACTCCAAACAACCAATAAGTTCAATATATTTATTTAGTAAAACACCTAATAGAATAATGTATTCAAAACGAGATTTGTTAAAAAGTTTATTCCAAAAATGAACTATATATACTTTTAGGAAAAAAACTATATTGTTAAAGAGATATAAACATTGATTTTTTTTGTAAACGAAATTGATCTCGGGCATATAGAGAGTCTATAGAGAAGATACACCTATGGATCCGAGTATTTAATGGGTTGAAGTAAATATATATATATGAATGTCCAAAACAATGTGATTTAGTTTTACGTATTAGGGGAATTGAATATGTGAGCATGAAAATGCCGTAATCGCGCTCCAACCACTCTGGCTGGACAAATTTGGTTTTTGTATAATAATTTGTGTTTTAGTATAATGTTACTCAATAAGATTCAAGTTATAAATCAAATTTTACAGATAAATTTACAATGATGGTTGTGGTTGTGTGCATCCTACTTTTGAAAATGGTCACTTAGATTATTACATGTTGTTATAGTTGGGGTAGTCAATGCGTAATAAGTGAATGTTGTGACTATGTTCTTATACGTAGTCAATGAGTACTATTTATGTTTTTATCCGCACTACTTACGTTTATATCTTGTAAACAATTTATGAAATGCCAACCAAATATTGACCCTTTAATAGCTGGATTCATTTTAGAGGGACATGATAAACAAAATAGTCTAATACATAGTCATTGTTATTATAAAATGTTACGTAGATTCAGGCCGTATATCTTGTGTATTATCAATACCCGTGATATGATTTGATTTCTAATTTATTTTAGATCCAATTGCTAAAATTAATTATATGTAGAGTAAAAGTTTTCTTCCGGTCAATTTTCTTACGCAAATTTAATAAATTTCATTGACCCATTTAATGCTCGTAACTCTAAAGAATGACTACAAGAACCAATGTGGTTTTAACTCTAGGTATGAGCCACATGAGTTTGTCTAAATGTAAGGTTTTTTTTTCCGCATGGCCCGATATAAATTTACTATTTAGTGTCAAGCTAAATCAGAAGTAAGTCAACGAAGTCACCTGCCTTTTTACATCTAAATGTAACGTTTAAAATCAATATTTTTTTCTAAGTCATTTTATAGTTAAAATAATCCGGCCAATAATTACGGCATTTGACAGTTGATCATCCTACTACAATAATAAATTTAAAATATATTTTAAGGAGTGAAGTTTAAACTATAATAAGAATTTGTCGATTCAATGACAAAAGAAAAATACTACTGCCAAGTTTTTCTCAGTCTGGTGGTTAGGATGATCCAGCTAATGACTTGGCACCAGGATTCGATTCCTACCCGCTGCATTATAATAGCTTAAAATGGATTATTGGGGGTGGGATTTAGGCTAGGATCGACCCTTGTCGATTCAACGTTGACAAAAAAAAAAAATACCACAGTGTTCATGTTTGTTAACTAATTTGGTAGTACACAATTAACAACATATAATATTTTTCTTAAAGTTAGGACACACAGTACCTAATTGAATCAAGAACTTATGTGTCATGAAATTTATGTAGGATCATTAAATAATAAATGGAAAGAGATGTGACTTTCGTGAAATTGTTTTCATATCTTCTTCTTCTTATAATATATATATACAGATTACAGATAGATATGTGTGTAACTTTAGTTGAAAAAGTGAAAAAAAGTAAAGAAAAGGAATAAGGTGGAAATAATGAAACACTGATTGAAAAGGAGAAATGTCACAAACAAAGATGAAGATATCTCTTCCTCCTTTTCAGTGGGTTTCGAAAGCTCTCCTTATTTTTCTCGCTTTATTTATTTTCTTAGCTCCCAACTTATTTATTTTTATGTTTGACAAACTAACGCGTGAATGAAATTGTGACACACCAATTTGGATTCATTCTAAATTTCTACTATGCAATATATTTTATATTCTAAGATTTTTTTTTCTTTGCTTTTCTTTTCCCTCTTTACTATTATTAAAAGTTTGAATGAAAATAAATATGTCTAAAGACCGGAGAAGAATCCAAAAAATACAACTACCGAAAATCCAAAACATAACTTAAAAACCGGTTCTAGATAGAAGTTTATGGCTATGTCCAAATTTTAGAATAATATATAGTATGATTTTTTTAGAATTTTTTGTACATTAATGAACTGATATATCGCTTTAACATTTTAAGATTTGGATTATACTATCTTTTCAAGTTCATAACATTCATGTCAATTATTACGTTTTTGTTAAGTGATACGCATTATCCCATATTAATTGGTTTATCTTATATATAAATTATTTTTTACCAGTTTATCTTACACTAAAACTAATTAATTTTTTTTATCATATATGTATTTTAGGGAATGAACTCTAGATTATAGATCGGTTTTGTCAATATAATTTTTTGAAAAAAAAAGTTTCTTTTCAAACATTTTCTTGATTGATTAGATTTAAAACATTTGAGTGTGTTTATCAAACAACTACGAAGAAAAATGGTATATAGAGTTAAACTTTTTTCCGATTTTTTTGCTTAAGTAGAATACTTATATTCGGATAGAATCATGTAACTAAATTTGTTGCCTTCTGGTTATTAATTCACATCTTTAACAAAAAATAAAACAAAAAAATGGTATGTAACTTGTAACTCATGCATTTTAACAAAAAAATAACAAAACTTGTAACACATACCACAAAAAAAAAGAGATAATACTTTAAATAATTAGAGGAGAAAAGTGGGAAATGCAATAAGTGAGAGATGACATATTGAAAATGGTCAGAGTAGAGACATGTGCGTTTTAAAAATTAAAGCCTTTAGCAATTGTCAGTGACTCAGTGTCTTTGTGTACAAAGGAATCTGATTCATTTTCTTTTTTATTTTGGTGTAACGTTTTTGCCGTTATATTATGAATATTTTACTTTATTCTTATAATCCAAAACTCTTACTAAGACATTGATTTAGAATTTTTGTTAAGCATAAGACTCTTTTAAAAATTAATCCTTTTTTTTTATTTAAATTTCTTTAAATATGATTGATTTCTAAAAAATATTATGTTCAATAAAAAATCTTACATGTCGTTCATCCTAACATCTTAAATATATGTGCCTTTTATTGGGTTTGGGAAATGTGCTAGTTTCGAGTTTAGTTGGTTTTGTTTGCAAATTGTAATCATTAACTCGTTAAATAAATTATGTCATAATCAGAACAAATACAAAAAAAAAAACTAATAAATACAACAAACATACATATATTGGGACTAGTGGGAAGGAAAAGCCCATTCCTCTTTGTCTGTAAAGGTCTGAGTGACTGACTGATGCTTAATATCTATTCTTTTGTAACTGTTTCAATCATTGTGGATTCTCTATTATCATCGAACAGTTAATTGTTTTATAATATACTCATCAAACGCTAATACTTGCAAGTATTTAAACCGATTTACAAAATCAAATACATAATCAATTCTACCCTAAATCCTAAAAATATTACGTGAGGCTGAAACGGGTTAGAATGACTATTTAAAGATAGTGTATTTTATGTTTAAAGATTTGAAAAAAATAAGAAAAGTTTTTAAATATTTAGGATATTCATTATATTCTCTGTTATTTCTTCTTCTTTCTTTCTAAAGATCTCCTCTCTCTTATTTTTTTTTCTTTCTCACGGTCTCTTCTTCTTCTTCTTCTCTCTCTCTCTATTTCTCTCTATCTCTGGCATTTTAGTAAGCAAAATACTAATACGTGAATACATGAATGGCTTGCGTACTCTCAACATCAGAGAAGTCAATTCCTTCACGTTGATGAACCTTAGTTTTGAGACCAAAAAAACCAGCTATTGACTCTCTATAATTTCCCAAGTACATGTGTATACAAAATTCAACAGATTCATACATGGAAATTTTTTATAGAGTAATTTAGACATACACTCTCAACTTAGAAGGACTTATTCCATCAGGGCACCAACAATTGATATGCTTTTGATCTTGACGTGTGATGTGAATCTATGATAATCACGACAACATGGACATAAAATGTGTTATCCATCCAAAACGAATTAAAAAGTCACTTAGTAAGATCATATATGGACGGTTAGTGGTTGGTCTTAATTCCATACGTTTCTAATTGCAAACTAGTGATATTTCTAAAGACTTGCACTCATGGGTAATTGAACATTCTTCTTCTCTCTCTCAAAAGTAGCTTCTATAGTCTACCATAAAGATCCAAAAAATCTACTACATGTCAACCGAAACTCTACCAAACTACATATTTCATCCTTAAATTGACTACTCGAAACTCTACCAAGGTAGCTCGTAAACTTTACCATACTCTACCATGAAGGACGTCAAAGTCTACCACACATCAACCGAAAGTCTACCAAGCTTAGAAATTCTATCCTCAAATCGTTACTTTTAAGTATACCATGCATGGTTTGTTAACTTTACCTAAATCTACCATGAAAGGTCTTCAAAGTCTACCACAAGTGAAATAATTATCTACCAAACCAGACATTTCACCTACAAATGGAATACTTTATATACTCTACCATGAAACACAATAAAGTCTACCATACTTCAATCGATAGTCTACCAAATTTAGAAATTTCATTCTCAAATCGATACTTTTAATTCTACCATGCAAGGTTTGTTAACTTTATCTAAGTCTACCATGAAGATCTTCAAAGTGTACCACACATGAAATGGTAATCTACCAAACCAGATATTTCACCTACAAATGAACTACTTTATATATTCTACCATGGTAGTTTGTCAAGTCTTGCGAACTCTACCATGAAAGATAATAAAGTCTACCATACTTCAATCGATAGTCTACCAATTCATCCTCAAATCGATAATTTTAAGCCTACCATGCATGGTCTGTTAACTTTACCTAAGTTTACCATGAAGGTCTTCAAAGTCTACCACACATTAAATGATAATTTACCAAACCAGACATTTCACCTACAAATGGACTACTTTATATACTCTACCAAGGTAGCTTGTTAAGTCTTGTAAACACTACCATGAAGGAGAACAAAGTCTACCACACTTCAATTAACAATCTATCAAGCTTAGAAATTTCATCATCAAATCGATTCTTTTAAGTTTACCATTTAGGGTTTGTTAACTTTACCTAAGTCTACCACACGTGAAACGATAATCTATCAAACCAATCATTTCACCTACAAATGGACTACACGAAACTCTACCAAGGTAGCTTGTCAAGACTACCAAAGTCTACCGTGAAGGATTTTAAAGTCTACTACACGTCAAACGATAGTCAACCAAACTACAAATTTCATCCTCAAATCAATACTCTAAAGTCTACCATGCAGGTTTGTAAACTCTACCAATGTCTACTATGAAGGCCTTTCAAGTCTATCACACGTCAAACCATAGTCTACCAAATTAGAAATTTTCTCCCAAATTTCAGTACTCCAAACTCTACCAAGCTAGCTTGTAAACAATACCAAACTCTACTATAAAGAACTTTAAAGTTTACCACACATCATTGTTAAGTCTACCAAAGTACATATTTCAACATGAAATCTAGCCTCAAAAGTCTACCAAACTATCTTGTAAACTCTACCACGCATAGGGTAGAAGTCTACCCTATCATTCAAAGTCTACCACACTTCTGCTCGTTTAGTTTGGTAGACTTTGCAACGCGGGATCTGCTGATGTGGCAGTTTTCATTATTGGTATTTTCATTATTACGTTTTTTTTCCAAAGAAATGAAGGATAAACTTGTATTTTAAAATTTTTGGAGACTATTTGAGTAATTATCAAATAACATGCACTAAGTAATTAACCATATTCCATGAACTATATTAGTAAATCACCCAAATTAATAAAACTAATAAATTGGACACTACACACAACACTAAAGTCAAAGTGCACTATTACCTTGGTTCTTGATTTGGTTTCGATTCGGGTTCGAATTCGATTTTTTGAATACATATATTTATAACTAATTTGAATATTTTGTCAGGTTTAGTTTCTCTAATTTGAAGCGATTTCGGTTCAGGTTTCGAACTTCTAAAACAACATATCGAAAACAATATTCTAACATATCAACACAAATTTAACAATTTAAATGAACACAATTTAAAAAATTAATAAAAACAATTAAATTCCATGTTATAACGTAGGTATATTCGTAGTCACTTAATTAAATGAACAAACTGGTTAATAGTTTAATACACATTATTATCTATCTCCCTCTGTTTTTGTTTTTAGGTTTCAGTGTGGGAGCCATTCAAAATTTTGAATCTAAAGACCGCCATTTTCTCCTTCACTGTTTCACAAATCTCTTAAGCTTCCACATCGTTACTCGTAACCCCAATTTCAAATCCTCTTCACACTATTCCGCTCTAAACTGTAATCGAAATTCCTGGGTTTCTTCTCTCGATCATTCAATTCCAGGTCAGTATATCTGGTTTGTTGAGTTCTTATGATTTTTGAAACCCAAAAGTACTTGCTTGTCGAATATATGTTTCCTCTGAATTTTCATTCCACTGTGGAATTTGGGTTTTTCTCAACATAGTTGAATCTTTTGTAGTCTAAAAGTCTGAGAAACAGTCTTGTTTGGTCACTGGTTTTATACACTCATAAACTTGTCTGAAACCATTTTTCTCATGTTAGATGGATTTACACACAGAAGCAGAACCAGAGAATGTTGATTCATCCTTGAGGCCACATAATTCTAAGTCATTAGCAGGAATATTAACAGGTTACAACTCTATTCTCTTCCTGTCATGTCTTTAATTAGTTATCTGATTGGTCTGCTCAACACACTACTTACATGTATACTTTGCATCCACAGAGATAAATCAGAATGTCCAAAGTATGCTGAGATTGATCGAAGATAGTGAACTAGAGTCAACTGAGAAATTTCTATGCTTATATCAGTCTCTCAGTGAAACTTACAATGATTTGAATCAAGAGCTCCTCAAGGGCCTTCTCAAATTTGATTCTAATCTGTCAAGTTCAGACCAAAAGAGTGTTTCTTCCCTTGTAGCTTCAACAAGCTCATCATTTAAGCCTGATATTTCTCCTTATCAGGACTTAGATTTGGAGTCAGGAACCTTTTGCTCATCTCCTAAGCACCAACCAGGGAGGACAACGAGTAGCCAAATGTTGCAGAGCTTGAAACAAAATGGTGATATTGAGAAGAACCAGTCTGCATTTTTGTTTGCTGATATCTTTTGTGCTGAGCTTGACATTGCACGGAGAGAATTAGGAGCAAGAAACATAGACATTGAAACTGAGAGAAGGCGTGTGCTTGACTTAGAAAGTAAGCTATCAGATTCAACTTACAAGGTAGAGAAATTACAAAGCGAACTCAAGGTGATCAAAGAGTGTATACATGTACCAGAAGCCGAGGTTTCAAAGCTAATGGAAATGTTGAATGAAGGCAAAAGCGAGAAAGCAAAACTGCAGACTGATAATGCTGCTGACTTGTTAAATAACCTAATGGCAGAGTTGAGATCACGAGATATCCAAATCGAGCAAATGGAAGAGTATCTGAACCAGGTATGTGTTAAAAAAGACACTGAGATTATGTCTGAATCAGGAATCGACAAGAATACAGTGGAAGAACTGAGAGCTAGAGTTAAGGTACTAGAGAAACAAGTGGAGTTGCAGAGAAATGTGATAACAGAAAGAGAAGAAGAGAAGAGAGAGGCTATAAGACAGCTCTGTTTCTCTCTTGATCATTACATGAACAGATACCTAGAGCTTGTGAGATCACTTTCAGACAACAAAAAGGTATGCCTTGTAAACTCAAGTGATTTGTAGATTATACAAAACTCGTAGAAGAGCTTATCTGCTCGAATGATGTAAACTATATACATATGACTTAATCTTATAACTTGAATGATGCAAACAGATCTTGCATAATCTCCTTGTTTATATAATGAAATATCATTTTAGTGAACGTATACAACTGATATGTTTTATTACTTTTGTTGTAGTTTTAGTTTATGATTTTGCGACTTAACTTTCCTTTTCCACCAATCAAAGCCAACTTTCTTGACTCCTGACCAATAATGTTAACCGTTGACGATCTGTCACTAAGCACAATGAAGAGACCATCTTTGAAATTGTTCATACCATCACTGATAAGGTGCCAAAACAATGCTCCGGAGGCTGCACCGCTTTTTTGCGCAGATGCGTAGATGATCTCAAACGTTGTGGTGAAGACAGCATCTCTTTGAGCCTGAGTATAGCCAGGAGTTTCAGTTGGTTTTCCAAATTCTCCTAAAATTAGAGGCTTTTTAAGAACGTTCTGTGCATCTTCTATGTGACCTTCAAGACAGTTTCTTAAGTAGTACAATCGAGATTTCTCATCTAAGTGTGGAAACCTGCAAATCCAAAAAGCCTCGAACGGTAATCAACTTGTAAACCCTAATTCTTTGTCCACTATAAGTAGGTATTATAGTTAAAACTTACCATAAGTCAGGGTAACTGTGAATCGATGCAAAATCAATGGCATCGAGATTATGATTAGCGATGAAATCAGTTCCAAGAACATTGGCTATAACAGGATTGAGAGAAGCTTTTCTTTGTGGAGATGAGTCACCATAAAAACCTTCAAGACCAGTAGAAAGGAGATGTTTTGAATCAAGTGATTTCACGTAAGGAGCCATTTCACTAATCCAAGCTTGAAGGGTTTTGCCACTCGGATCTGCGTTACAGCGTGGCTCATTCATCAGCTCCCAATCCATAATGGTTGGTTCATCTTTGTATATGCAACTTTCGTAAATGTATTGACTCTGTTCACTATTGTCTACAAAGAGAAACAAAGCGATCACTCACAGGTTGAATAAGACTTTAGGTCTAATCAATCAATTTGAATAATTTGTAGCTGTACCTTGACGTGGTTCCTGTAGAATTGTTTAATAAGAGGGTTAGTGTAGAAATCGTCATCGGAAGATACATTTTGGCCCTTACGTTTAGCCCAAGCAACGTATTGTTTCCTCCCTCCATAGTCGGAATAGTTATTCACAAAGGTTATTATCAATTTTATACCGAGTCGCTTTGCTTCGGCCATCACAAAATCCAAACCCTTAATTCACAAAAAATGATATCTTGGTTAAACATGTTTTACATTTACTGAGAAAAATTTATACTTCAAAAAACTATCAAGACAAAGCACCATAAATAATTTCTGATTCATAACTGAACCTGTAAACCTCAAACTTTACAATATGCAACATTATGCGACTCACTAGAGTTAAACTTTGATGAAGTGAACGACAAGTCTATAATGTATACTTTGTGTAATGTTTTTTTATAAAAAAGTTGTAAATATGTATTAAATGAAATAAATATCATAATCTTTTCGAGTTAATTTTTTTGTTGTCAAGAATAATTAGATCGACAAAATCCGATCCATAATCAAATTCTCCAACTAGAACTCGGTGGGATTATTACTCACCACATGATACCAAGCTAGATTATGGACAAACCAACTAAATCATCTGTTTCTTGACATCTTTTCAAGTTAATCAACAACATTTTTATTGATATGGTCATATCTTATATGTAGTGGTTAAAGGGGAACAATCTCCCTCATTAAATTTTCTCATCAAAATGTAAAAATTCTTTGTAATTAATGGAAACATTAAATAATTTCTATCTAAAAAAAATTCTGTATGTAAATAGATCTACTTACCTGAAAAGTGTGTTCATCGTAAGAACCAGGGGAGATTTGGAGAGGACGGTAACCACCATCACTGAGCTATGGCTAAACCGTGACAAGTTGCGTTTTGAAGCGCGTCAGTAACCTTAAACCTTGTGGCTGGATCAGTGGCTTCGTACATGAGCCAGTAAGCATTGAAACCATTAGCGTAAAATGGTTTACCATTTAGAATAAACTGAATGCCTTTTCTACTCACGAACCCATCATTCGTCGTCGCAGCTTCTACTCCTAGATAGCTATAGTTTTGGGCGATCACAATCGCTATAAACGTTATAATGCACAAGCAATACTTCATATCTATTTGGTTTTTGTGTTACTTTGCTTTCATGAGTCTATTGTTATATATAGAGTGCCTAAGATATTGCTTACAATTACAATGCATGAACGTTCACCAACTCGTGGATTCACATAATTATATGACATGTATATAGTATAAGAAGTATTAATTACTCTTACACGTGGAATACATTAAAATTACATGTATTTATCAAAATATTAATTACTCTTACTACATATAATAAGACAAAACAAAAAACGATTTTTAAATATTATCACTTTTTCAATATTATTTTAATAGCAATAATAGCTGCTTTGTAATTATTCTTTTGAAAATTGTGAATTGACTAACTTTCAGTGTGGTCAACATGTTGATTTTCTTCCTGATCAATTTGGGGTTGTTTAGTTTGGTCAAGATTGGTTTATTTCCCTTGATATCAATCAGAAAATTATGTTTCTTATTTTCATTTATTATAATATAGGATTTACCTAAATTTCACTTCGGTAGACGTCAATACATAAGTCTTTAGTTTAGTGGTAGATAGTAAGTCCACTAAAAACAAACGCACTTGTATATCCAAAAATCAAGTTTTACTACTTCCATTATGTAGGAATTTGGCTAATGGACCGCTCAATTGTAACTCAAGGTTGACAAAAAAGAAAAAATTGTAAACATAAGTACATTCCAATTTTGCTCACTGCACTAAAAAATTGTACAATATGAAAGTAATTTTAGTGTTTCATTTAAATTATAATAGGATTTTCTTACCAAGTTTAATTATCCATTTCTTATCATACACATTATATAAAGAAACTAATTGGGGAAAATCTGAATATAATCTATATTTTGGTTAGCATTCCAAATTTTCTTTTTGAAAAGAAATCATATATATACTAAACAAAATTACAAACGTTCAATGTTACTTTAAACGCAAAAGCAAACACTTTACTCTAATGCATAGAAAACAAAAAAATGCAAAATACGAAAGACGAAGAAGTGTTTATATAGAGTTAAGGAAACAGTAAACGCTAGGTGCAAACGCCAGATTTGTAAAACGCAAATCAGCTTAATGAAACTAGTTTGGAGGTTTTTAGAATGTTAAGATTGTTTATACGTTACAACAAAAATGAAAATTGAGTTTTCATAACCGTTAAATTAAAAGTCTTAAACGTGAAGCGATTATCTGGTTCCCTATATATAAATTCTGTGGGCCACTAAGAGAACGTGACATTGAGGCCCAATAAGACCCACATATTGCCATTGTCGAAGTGTCAAGTAAGTGGTTATGCCAAATTGCCCAACACGAGAAGACCAGTGGACCTTCCCATCATAAATTTTCTTTTTTACTATTAGGTCGAAATAATCCAATACAAAACGTAAAATTCAGTTTCCAATTTTTAAAAAATTTACTATGGAAAAATATCTAATACTAGCTATAAAATTATTAACTATATCATCGAACCACCATATTGAAAAAGATTCAATTTTTTCTCATCACTATATAAGATAATATTTTTTATTTCTTTGGTAATTTTGTTTCACTAAAAAAAAGGTAATGAATAATAATTATAAAAGGGTAAAATTAAAAAAAGTAAGAAATAAAAATAAAAAATATTTTCTCAATTTAAATACAGAATCATTTGTGTTTGATCAAGTGATTAAATCTACTTTCACATGTAATAGTGTTTAAAGTTTAAGATATCATATATATATATATTTGAATTATAAATCATATTTTTTAAGTCCAATTTTTCTACCACTGATTTTTTTTTACCATAAAATAGATTTTCTCGTTCGTAATGTTAAAAATGGACAATCTATCAATTTTATTAGTTTTAATGATAGTTCAAATTGACAAAAAAAATCAGATTTTTAAAATCTTTCAAATCCGTAATTTCACCAAATCCATCAACACAAGAATTATGTGTAAATAATCACATTAGGTTGCACACACAAAAAAACAATTATGTAACCTACCAACCAACCCACCTGAGACAGAGCAATTAAAGTTAAGAAATCACCATCAAGTGATGTCCCTATGAAACAGAAACCGCCACGTCATCATCTCGCCGGGGATCCGAAGCTACCGGCGACGGTTGCTCAAGGAGCAGCGATTGTCTGCAAGTAGGACAAGAGGAACGTGAAAGCAACCAAGTATCAATACACCTCACGTGAAAGCCATGGCTACATTTAGGCAAAACCCTAACTTTCTCTCCTTCCTCGAAATCTCCGAGACAGATCAAACACTCTGTAGCTTTCATATCAGTGATCTCAGATCCGTAAAGCCACACAGGGATTTGTTTCAACGCCTGTTTCTTGATCCCTGAGGCAGCTGCTAAACGTCCTGAATTGGCGTTTGCGTTTGAAGCGTTTGCGACTTGATCATCTGAAGTGAGTCTCCGAGTGATGCGTAACACACATCGTAAGGCTGAGTTAAGGCTTAAAGCACAGATTAAAGCGCAGAGTAAAGCAGCTAAAATGATGACCATGTTAGTGTCGAAGTAGGTGTCATTTAAACCTCCTTTAGGTTTAGGGTTTGCATCTGCAGGTGCGTTTGCTTGCAGCTCAAGTAGTAACCGACCCATCTCTGAGAAACAGAGGAGAGAAAGAAAGCTTGATTACTTCTTCACCTTCAAGCTTCGTGTTGTTGCTTAAGAGAAAGAGAAGAGAGAATCAATAACCCTGATCATGTTCTTAAGAACCAACAAGGAGTTTTCTTCTCTCTTCTTCACTGTCTCGTCCAAAGCTTTGATGTTTTGATTCGATCTGAAATCAAATGTTTCTGATTTGTTGTTTCTTCTCGTGATTTGTCAGAAAAGATGAGGAAAGGCAAAATATATTTGATAAATTAAGCTGTGAATGAAAGAGTCATAAATGGAGTTATGGGAGTTTCCATAGGGGAGTTATAGAGAGATGATGATGATGTGGTTGGTCTTAAAAATTCTTTGGTAAAAGAATTTTAAAAGTTATTTATAATTGTAGTAAGCAAGTGGTTGATGTCAATTTTGATTCGTTCTACTAACTACACTTAATTTACTTAGCCCATAGACTGATTTAAGATCAGTGATTATTTTCCAAATCAAATCTTAAGTTAAGAAACCTAATTTTTATATTCTCATGGTTATTACACTTCTTTAACCAATTTCCAATGGAAGAATCCGTTTGGAATTCATCTGAAAGAGGGTATTTCGACGAATTCGAAACAGAAAATATATGTATGAATTTGATCATCGAGAATGAAATTATGTTGAAAATTCGTATGGAATTCTTACAACTTAAATCCGGATATATTCAAATGTTTTTTGTTCAAATAAGAAAAGGATTAGTTTAGTAGATATGAGAATGGACAATTAACAAACTCATTATAAGTGGTTTTGAGAACTTTGGAACCATGTTAAAAAGGAATTAATTCTCAAATAAGAAGGATTGAGATTTGATGTGAAGAAAAAAGAAGCAAATATTGGATTAGATAAACAATGTGGTTAGGGTATCATATTCCCAACTAATCATGACGAATATAATTAACATATATTATAGATTAATTCCATAGTTTTCGTTTTCTTGTGGGTATACACATCATTAATAAACCAATATGGTTTTGAAAGTTTTAGGTGTAATTGCATTATTCTTGAGAGAATTAAAAGCTCCACATCTCCGGCTTTTTTGTTAGAATTTGGTTTTAGTGAGTTGTATAATTCTGTGTAATATGATCTATATATTCAAAATTTTTATATAAGTTTTGGTTTATCCTATATGTGTGGTTGGTCAAATTTAGAGGATTTTCCATTTGTTTGGTCACTAGAAATTGGAAGTTTAGGTTGATTTCCGATTGAAGATATTCCAATGATGAATGTATTAGGGAATATTATCTTATATCGGAAGTTGGAAGAGATTCTTCTCTAGTATATATAAGATATGAACATTTTCACTCATTGTCAATTGGTTTTGAGTTGGAAACCCATATTCTAATATAGTAGCAAAGCCCACGATCTACGCTGTCCAACCCGATCTGACCTAAAGTTTGTCTAATTATCGATAACTCAGGCCCAAGATTGGTGCTGTCGAGCCATCCCCAATATACCAAGATTAATTGCCAAAGAGCCATCATCTCGAATAGGCGCATTAGGAAATATTATATCACATCGGAAATTAGAATGAATATTCTCTAGCATATATATAAGATATGAATCTCTTTTTTTATTGTCAATTGATTTTAAATTGGAAATTCATAATTTAATAGAATATCCTTGAATTGAATGGTCCATACTAATTTCATGTGGCACTTAGGGGTCCACAAATATGAAAGAAGTTCAATTTAAACACACTAATTAATGTTGAAATGCAAATGAAATCAAATGGAGAATACAAGTTCACGCAAAAGACACAACACTTGTCTTACTTGGCTTCAATAGTTACATTAGTTGATAACAACACTCCAACGTCTGAAATCCATCAACCTCATACGTGAATCTTTTGTGTCTCTATTTAATTTCATTTATCATATATTGTGTGGTTCGAAGATGGTAGGACTCTCATATATTCTGAAAATTTAAAATACAAAGTTTTCATTTCTTGAAAATTAAGTAATCAAGTATTTTAATATTAGTTAGTGACCTGTTTTTTTTAAAGATCATAGATTAATAATCAAATTAGAATGCATGGATAGAGTACAAAAACCAACGGTAAACAGAAAAAATTATGGGTGGGTAAACGGTTTGGTTTTTTCGGGTTAATCGGGTCGAATCGATTAACTCGGTTAACCGAAACCGAATAAAATCGAATTGTAAACCGATCGGTCGTATGTGAAATTTGAATTCGGTTATCGGATCGGTTCGATTTGGTATTCAAAAACCGAATAAACCGAAATTAATTTGAAAAGTCAACTACTTTTTTTCTTTGACTTTACTTTACCAAAATTGAAACGAACCCTAAACTAAACTGGGTTTCTTTTCTTCTTCACTTTTGTCTCTGATTCTCACTACACTCCTCCATTACACTTCTTCATCTCCACCAAACACTTCAATGTCTTTCTCCAACTCTCAACAATCTCGAACATCATTCAATCTCATGGTCCTTCTTGTAACCTCTTAATCTTTGGACTTACTCATGAATCTCTTCTTTGGAGATCCATCAATTTCCAAGGTCGTACGGTCTTTGTTGATGAGAATCCTTACGCAGTTTCGAAGTTTGAGCAGAGTAATCCAGGTGTTGAAGCTTACGACGTCGTTTTCTCAACTAAAGTCTCTCAAGCTTCGAAACTTTTGGGTTATTATAAAATTCGACCCGAATGTCGACCCGTTCAGAATCTATTGTTCTCAGATTGTAAAATAGGTATTAACGATTTGCCTAATTTTGTTTATGAGATTGATTGGGATGTGATTTTGATTGATGGGCCACATGGGTATGCTTCTGATTCACCGGGAAGAATGGTTCCGATTTTTACTTCGGCGGTTTGAGAAGAATTTGAAGAAAAAAATTGACATTTTTGTACATGAATTTGGGAGGAAGATTGAGAGAGTTCGGTTTATTTTTATCAATTCGGTTTGTTTGGTTTTACCATAGGATTCAAATTTTTTGGTTTTCTTTAGTGCAATTCGGATTGAATTCGGTTTAATCACTCAATTCGGTTAAAACCGAGTACCGAATAACCCGAACCAGATTAAGATTCGGTTCAATTCGGCAAAAATTGAAAATTTCGATTAACCTGAAAAACCGAGAAACCCGAACTGTTTAACCCGATAGAAAAAAATCCCAGAAGCATAATAGCCCACAAGGGATGATTTTAAAAACGAGTCTCGAATAGGCTTTAGCTACGACAGAAACCCAAAAAATGCAACCCCGAAACCAAAGATCGAAGACATTAACAAGCATAACAAAACCCAAACTGGTGATGAAATCTTTGGCAAACAAGTGTACCACGGTAGTGAAGATCAGAAACCTATACCCGCAAAACTGATGACTTATTTATAATAGAATTAACAATAATACAAAATTGACTTATTTTATGTAGGACTGTAAATTTAATTTTTTTGAATGATAAATTTCTTTTAATATACCATAATTGAGCGAACAAACATCTTATATTCATTCTAGATATGGCGTTTGGTTATACTACACATGGTGAATAACAAGAAAACCAAACTAGTGAATAACAAGAAAACCAAACTAGTAAAAACATTCTCAGAATCATCGAAGTTAGTTCATGAGTCTTTATCCTTGGACAAGTTCCATGAGAGTCTGCTTATAACATTTTCGTCCACTAATTTGTAATGATGAGACAATTGTCTGTGAATCGTCCCACAACACTTGTCTACTTGGCTTTGATATTTGCTGTACAAAGCCGGTATTGTTACAGACAGGATGGTCCCTGTAAACACCATGATAATCAAATTCATATAAGACTTTGGTTCACTGAGTTTAAACCAGCAATGTCGTCAGAAGACATTGATCAGCAACAATAAGGAATTGAAAAGATATGAATAGGGAAGAAACTGAAGGAGGGACTGTTTAAGTTGCTTACCGATGTATACAAGAGTGCAGAAAGAAATATAGCTACCAATGGCAGAAAGAAACCACAAACAAATCACCACCTGAAAGTAAAATTGTCAAACCGTTAACATCTAGGCCAATTGTTCAGAAGCTTATGGATTTTCCCATGCAAATTGCAACAAACAATTGTGAGTTTCATGAAACAATTGCAACAAACAATTGTGAGTTTCATGAAAGGATTTCGATTCATAACCTTGAAGAAGAGTCGAAAATCGTTGCCAACTGTGACATCATGAGCCATTACAAGCAAATGATTGAGTTTTACACGGAAAGAAGCTGCGGCACTATTCACCATTTCCTCAGATAGAACAAGCTCTGGTAATGAATGTGCCTGTCTGTTTATACAGAGAAAAACCGGTTGAAATCATCCGTCACATAAACATTAACGAATTATGAAAAAAAGACTAGCGTGGTGACAAGTAGTGCGTACCTCTTTCTAAAAGCAAGAATCCGGGCATGGACGAATGATATTATGATCCCGATCAATAAGACATCTGAAGAAACAGATAAGAAAGGCAACCCGGAAAGCTCGAATATAAGCCAGGCTACAGTTGACATAATGATAACCCCCAAAGAAAGATGCCGTCTCCTCCATAAGAGCAAGTCAGCAGCTGCATCAGATAGCAAAGCCATAGAAATGGTTGAGACCCACTTTCACAGACGCAATTTGCATGAAGTATGATGATCTCAACGCTTTCTTACCAGTGAACATGCAACCAGAGTTGAACCTATAAAGTTCTCATTCAAAATCAAACGCATGACAATTTCACAACTCGCTAAAATCAGAAATCCTAACTATTCAAAGTAACATCTCCAGTATTATGTGCTCTTAAATCCGGAAAACTCTCTTTGGAAACTAAATCATGATAAACTCAGCCCAAAAAAAACGAACTCAGAACAGGAAATGCACTTGCCCAGCTAAATCAGAAATCCTAACTTTTCGAAGTATCATCTTCCAACACGCCATTCTGAGGTGGATATAACTCTCATCCGGAACCTACCAAACGATCAAAAACAAAATCTGAAAAAAGGAACTCGCCTTTGCCACCGCCCATGAACTGATGAACCGTAGTTTGTCGACCCAGCAATCGATAATCCGATGAGGATCCTCCTTCATTTCTTCCCTCGTAATCACCTTCGCTGTCACTTGAACTGTCCATCGGAAAAATCTAGAACCCGAATAAGCAAATTCTCCTACTTCCAGGAATCAATTTCGATTCCTCGCCAACTCCGGATTGAAAATTCTCACGATCTGAGATTTTCTGGGTAAAATGACAGCTTCTGGGTGGAAACTACCTACAGATTGATCGGAGAACGATGACGATTGGGTAACTATCAACGGAGGAACCAACCGAATCTGCAACGAAATTCAACATTCGGAATTTCTCCGATTCTAGTCAACTTTCTTCGCTTCTTTATATTTTCCTCGAATGAAAAGAATATAAATTTTTAGCCGTCAAAAAAGTTCCTTTCGTTGCAAATAAATTATTATATTAAGACCTTGGGGTCATACTGACCCAAAAAAATATTTTGGGCTTACTAGTCCAATATATCGGCCCATAATCCACAATTATATGTCTACGTGTTAAACTGTCACTTTATCTACACGTGACAGGCAGTGACTTTATCTTTCCTGTCTTATCAAACACACTTTCATTTTAGTAGAAGGAAGAATCCTCACTAGTGAGTTATCAATCTATCAAATAACAATGGCGATTCGTTTTGTAGCGAGTAGAAAAACCCTAGCCGGTTTGAAAGAGACGTCTTCGAGGTTATTGGGATACCGAGGAATCCAGACCTTTACGCTTCCTGATCTTCCTTACGATTATGGCGCATTGGAGCCGGCGATTAGCGGAGAGATCATGCAGATTCATCACCAGAAGCACCACCAGACTTATGTCACTAATTACAACAATGCCCTTGAGCAGCTTGATCAGGCCGTGAGCAAGGGAGATGCTTCCGCTGTCGTTAAGTTGCAGAGCGCCATTAAATTCAACGGCGGAGGTGGGTCTGACTTTTTTCGATTTCGATTTTTATTGAGTTCGATCGGTTAGTCGTTGTTAGATCGTGTTTCCATTGTATTTTAATGGTGGAATCTAGGATAATTTTCGGTCTAGCAATTGAAGTAGTTGATTGTATTAGAAATTTTGGTTTCAAATAATGAATTTGATGATTCGCTGTAAAAAAATTAGGCTGAAATTTCGATGAAACTTGAATCGGTAACATAAGCTGGCTTGAGCTCAGAACCAGTTAGATTGATCTAGACATGGGAAATTCCCAGAGACTATGAGAAATGGATGGAGGTTTTGTGTAGAAATTTTGTAATTTATTTGGGTCTACTTGTTTTGTGCAGGTCATGTGAACCACTCGATTTTCTGGAAGAATCTTGCTCCCGTCAAGGTAAGCTTGGGTTTCGAGCTTCTGTTCTTCCATTTATTTGTTCTCCGCTTAATGACGTGATTTGTCGTATAACAGGAAGGTGGTGGAGAACCACCAAAAGGATCTCTTGGTAGTGCCATCGACACTCACTTTGGCTCCCTTGAAGGTTTGGTGAATAAGATGAATGCTGAAGGTGCTGCTCTGCAAGGTTCAGGATGGGTGGTCAGTAATCTAAATTCACCTCGAATGTCTTTAGGTCACATTGTTGACTTTGGTGCTTTACTCGTAATCATGTTCACTGACTCAGCTTGTTTCTCTTGATTGATATTCAGTGGCTCGGTCTAGACAAAGAATTGAAAAAACTTCTTGTTGATACAACTGCCAATCAGGTACTTATCCACCATTAACAAGAATGCGATATCAATGTTCTCAAAAAGATTTTAGCTTTACCCACTTTCTTAGGATCATAAAAGTAAGCGATCTTGATGGATTTTAAAGTACATGAGTTTGTTGGGATGCAGGATCCATTAGTGACAAAAGGAGGAAGCTTGGTGCCTCTGGTGGGTATAGATGTTTGGGAGCACGCTTACTACTTGCAGTACAAAAATGTGAGACCAGAATATCTAAAGAATGTATGGAAAGTCATCAACTGGAAATATGCAAGCGAAGTTTATGAGAATGAATGCAAGTGAATCGTTACAAGAATTAGCATAAAGGGAGGAAGCTGTTCCAGCTCGGCTTTGTTTTTTAAGGTTGTCTGAAACAAACTTACAATGTCTCTTTGGTCTTTGAGTTTAGCTCATCTGAGCTTGTGTGGTTGCAATAACACGTTGTTTTACTGGAAAACTTGCAAAATAAAACGTGCTATTGTTCTCAAGAGTGTGTTTATTCGTCATATGAAAACACAAAATATCTAGGCCAAGCCTAATCTATTATCCACAAAATTCGAAGGGCTTTAATGAACAATCATGAATTTTCTCTTGTCTCATTAAATGAAAGTTATAATATAACAGCCAAAGTTGGAATTGTTGAAAATTTATGCAATACACATACTTTGGTGTAGAATTGAAAAAAATATTTAACATGTTGGGTTGTTTTTTAATAATAAACGACTCTTTTGTTTGGTTTGCATACGTCAGGTATCAGAATAACGCGTTAAGTCAATTTTACATATTTTTCCCTAACTTTTGAATTTTAACGCCATGGTCCCATTTTAATTTAAAATTGTTTTAGCTCTTTCTTGGAACAACCATATAATTTCCCGGAAACTAATACAATGACAATTCAAATGGTATCCTGAATTTGTAAGACTAAAAAAATTGAAATAATCTCCGGAAACAGATAAGGAGGGATATGGTAGACCCATCTCGATCCAGAGTCGACTCTCATGGATATAACAGAACAGAAAACCGGAATAACTCTCTGGTATCTGCGAGAAATTTGAGAACATCAGATCAGAGTTCATCACTCAAGCAGCTCTAGAGATGAATACAGATCAAGGTCAAACTACATTAACTACAACTACTCAACTCCTCATAGCCACGATGACAGAGAAAATATCTGAATAATCCGAACCAGGTTTGGAGAGAGGTGCAAAGGAACAAATATGAAATATCACCAACTAGAAGTGCCCGAGAGGAAAATTTGGTGGCGGCATCTCCCCCTCGCACGCTTCCTCAGAACACTCATATTGTAGCTGAGACTATACCAAAACAGGCATATGATACTGCTCTAGGCAACCTCCGGCAAGTTATGGTCCAATATGTGACTTGTGCGGATCCTATTGAAAGTGTAGCAAGAATGATAAGGTGTCAACAAGCTGCTGAAGCTGGGAAGTTTGAACAGAATGCTTTCAAGAATGCGCAAATAGCTATTGCTAGACAAGATAATGAAGAAATTGAGGTGATCCAACCCAGCTCAGCGGAAAGGGTACCTGCTACTCTCCGCCTTGGTCCAGCAGTGGCACCTGATGAAGATATAAATCGCTCTGAAGAAAGAATTTATGCGGTTCTGCGCCTGGGACCAATTGACCCTGAAACAAGCAATAGACAAGCTGAGACAAAGAATAAGACAAAAAAGAAAGCAGAAAAACTGGGAGTTAAGAAGAAAAATCTTACAAGCCCAAAGTTGTTGGCGGGAATGGGTACTAGAAAAAGAAAGACTGTACAAATAAGGGTTTCCCCAAGGAGGAAGCTATTAGCTGATGCAATGAAAAATGGTGGAAATCTGAGAATGGTCAATGGAGGAGACTCTACCTCCACAGCCGCAGCAAATCAGGGACCATCTGACCCCACACTTGATCCTCAAAGGAAGATAAACCTGATGCGAGCAATCTCTAAGTCATTTGTAATTGGAACTGTCAAGGGTTGGGGAATCCCTTGACAGTCCGGCGCTTGAGAGAATTGCGGTTAAAATACTTCTCGGACTTCTTCTTTCTCTCTGAAACAAAAAACCCTGATAACTTCATACTCCAAGTGTTCAAGTGGATAGGGTATGGAAGTCATAGTATAGTCTCTCCCCATGGCAGAGGAGGGGGAGGACTCGCTTTATTCTGGAAAAAAAATTTAAAGGTGGAGGTGCAATCAACCACAAACAATTTTATAGACGTGAAAGTGCAGCATGAGGGAAAGTCCTTTTACTTTACCTTCGTTTATGGAGAACCAGAAGTTGCTAAAATAAATGATTTGTGGAGGAAACTTTTAGCTATGGCCGAACCTCGAGACTCCTCATGGTTCCTCACTGTAGATTTTAACGAAATTCTTAACAATGCTAAAAAAAAGGACTGGTTAGAAGTGAAGCATCATTCTCAAATTTCCAAATGTTCATGCTGAGTAATGATCTGTTTGACCTGCAATTTACTGGGGATTGCTTCTCGTGGAGACGATATAGGCACATCCATTTTATTAAATGTCGTTTAGACCGCTCAATGGCAAACAGTAACTGGGCCAGCCTGTTCCCAACAGCTTACACTAAATTTTTAAAATTTGAAGGATCTGATCATCGCCCCCTGTTGTTTGGCTTATGCTTTGCATTTCAATCTTTATTTTGATGTATTTGAATGTTTGAATTAATGGGAACTGTTGTTTGACAAAAAAAAAAAAAGATCATCGCCCCCTCATCACTTTCTGTGCGCCTTATAACAAGAAAAAGAAAGGACTGTTTCGTTACGACAGAAAACTAGACAAAGTAAAGGAGGTTCAAGATCTAATAGCAAAAACCTGGAGCTCAAAAAATGGATCACCTGTGAATAGCAGAATTGCAGATTGCCGCAGGGAAATTAACAGCTGGCAAAGAGCAATCAGGAAAAACAATCAGAAAGTGATGCTAGAGAGTGATACTCAGCTCAATCTCAATTGGCTTTTGAAACTCCTAAAGAGTGTTTAAAATCAAATCAATTCTCCATATCGGATATTTTCCATGGCTTTTGCGATATTTCATGGATAACAAGCAAGAAAGCGAGAAATGGATGGTTAATCAAGGATTCAACTGGGAAAGTGGAGATTCAAGGAAACAAAGCTTATTCACCAGTTTTGTCTCCTTTAGTTGCAGAGGATCTTATCATCAAAGCAAAAGAGAAGAAGATCACAGAATTTGAGATCCGATCAGATTCAGTAGTCCTCCGCAGGACGATAACAAATCGAGATTCAACGAAGGAGACCTACGACATCGCTTTAGATATCATTGAAGTTTCAAAGTTTTTTAAGTTTATCTTTTTCATTTATGTCGAGAGAAAAGATAACATAGAGGCTGATATTTTAGCCAAAGAGGCTTTAATGTTGTACACCAACCTTATTAACCTTATTAATTAATAAACTCCATTTCTGTTGGCCGACCAACAAAACAAATCTCAGGAAATAGAAAGAATCTGATTAACAATTATCGAAATATTACTGATAAATCGATACAAAATGAGAATTTTACATTTTAAAAAAAAATGGTAAGAGTCTAACATTCCTGATCCTTTCAGCTAGAAAAGACAAAAGAAAATCCTAATTTTCTAAACTTACACTGTAAATTTCTGTAATTTATGTTACATTTACAAAAAAAAAAGTTATAATTATAATTAAAGAATCTCTAAAGAACAAAAAAAAGAAGAACCTGGAAAAATTTTTTAAACAAAGATGAGACAGAGAAGAGAGTTAAGTCTGAACGTTGTGAGTTTTCTTGCTGGGTCCTGACGGCGGAAGACGTCCTTTAGGAAGAGCATTTAACACCAATGAACCGAATTTTCCGGCAACAACTTCAGGAATAAAAGAAGAATATTCCGTCTTGATCTCCTCCTCACCACCGCAACCAACTACAGCCGTTTTCGAAACAGGAGGCATCTCTCCAGAGAAGATGACCGGAAGAAACTCTCCGGGTAAGATCCTAGCCGTTGATAGAGAGACAGAAACGAGCAGAAGAATCAACACTAAAGATCCAATTTTGGCCATAGTAAAAAGCTCTGTTTTTTTCCGGTGAAGTAGATCTGTGTTTTGGATTGTAAAATGAAGAATTTGGTGAAGATGAAAGAGTGTTGAAGACAAATATATATATATACGAAGTTCTTAAGAAAGGTCAATGGGAGTAGGAAAACTTACGCGGCAAGTGTCGGACTCTAAATCTAGTGTTGAAAGAGTCGGTCTTTTTGAATTTACGGTCCAACTTAAATATCATTTTTTATTTTTATAATGATTTTATTTCTTTTATAAATTCTATAAGTATCTGCTAAAATACCATTCTACAAACCAATGCTTCTGGTCTAGCCTTCTACTCCATTTAGAAGGAAAGAAACCGGAGGATATTCACCATAGAATCCACACCATGTTCGACAATGAAGATCGAATTGGACCACATCATCCGCAACAGACTACTCTCGATTCCGCCTAAGGATTCGCATTTACCAATTTTCCTTCTTGAATTTTATTTCGGTTGTATTTCTAATTTATGCGATCTTTAATTAGAACCTAATATTCCATCCATCTCACTTTCGTAGAGCTATTCTTTTTTGTAGATTCATGATTATTGGAACACTTTTATTTGATATAAATTTAACATTAAGACAAAAAAAAAATATTTGTGGTCTAACAGTAAATCTCTTAGGTGGAGGTGCAGAGTTCGATTGTTGACCACTATTTTTGATCTCTGGTTATAAAAACAGGTTGGTAAATTTTAGAAAAATTATGGACCAAAAGCACGAAACCTCCTGATTATAAAATAAAAGAAATAGCGTTCTACAACTGAATACTCAACAACTTACAAGGTTGTGTTACTAATTATGTAGTTGATACAATGATATCACTCGCATTTTTTTAATTATTTACAATCATGGTCTGTTTTTAGCTCTAACTACAATGATGAAGACTTCTTCTGCCAATGGAATATCATTACAAACCTAATATTCGTGCAACCAAATTATATTTCCATTCTAAAAACCAAACTTCTAAAAAGTTAAATTTTTGCTTTTCACAATAATGTTCAAAACATTATCAACAAATGGAGTCTCTGATGTTTTTTCTGTTTGTTAAAATATTTTTTTATTTTTTTATTTTAAAAAAGACGCTATAAAACAAGTGACCATTTAGAAATAGTAACAAAAAAAGACACATTTTATAGATGAAATTAATGCATTATTTTATAGTGCTTGATCTTGTATTATATAGGAACTTTTTAACAACATTCACGAGTTTAATAAAATACTTATCATATATTAACATTAAGTCATTAACTATACAACCATTTTCATACGACTAAAACAATGGTAATAAGGAGACAAAAAATTGAACAATCCATATCCTTCAGTCTTACTATATGTCCAATTAAATTAATGTACAAATCAAATCAAATTTGTTTTAAAAAAAAAAAGATAACATAGTCAATTTAATTCATTAATGGAGAATCCAACTACTACCAACAAAAGCCGAAGCAGTGCACCGTCAGTTTTGACCGCGTCCTTCTTCTTGTTCCCCAAGTCTCTCACTCACCGTCGCACACACACTCATACTTACGTGTGTGTGAACATCTAAACTCCAATTTTCAACACTAGTTGTACATAACACGAATCACATTTATTGGATATTGCCGTGGTACTTTGTAGACTTTATGGTTGCTCCATGAGTGTTTAATATTATGATTTTTCTTAGTAAAATGCAGACATATTTTCTTGTTCTTAAAGGGAAAGAAGAAACAAAGTGCAATTTAGTCTTCCTATATAACTAAGTCTTGATTCCAATTTCAAAATTTTGGTTGTTTGATTTTTGAACCAACTTTCGGATTAACTTGTATCATCACATTCAATTAAACGAGGCAGAGGCAAAGGGAAAGGGAAGAAAGAGTAAAAAAACATATCACTACCACCTTACAAACTTAGTATAAGCGAAGCCAAACCAACCATGAAATTACTTCACTTTTTCCGATCATCTCTTCCGTTTTCGGCGAGGATCTTCTCTCCCTCTTTTTCTCTATCTATGTTACTTGACTGATGCTTTGTTGCTCGTTGTGGAATTGATTTTCTCCGCTTGCTTTTGAATCTTCTGATCAGTTTCTTGGCTTTTCCGGCCTTATGGCTGGTAATTCTCCTCAGATCTGTATCTCATCAGTGGATGTTGGTTCTTGCTCAATGGATCTTCCTCTCGATTCTGATTTGGTCTTCCCCAAACTATCCCAATCGAAGACTCTTTCTCCTCTCAGTTCTCGTTCTCTGAGTGTGAAGGAAATTCCTCAATCTGCTTTGTCTGAGACCTGTATTACAGCTCCGATTTCAACCCTCTCTGCAGTCTCCAATCCACTCCAATTATCCATGATTCATCTGTTTCTAATGTGTTTTCTGCCTCAGCACCTTCAGCAGTGATTTCAGAATCGAATCCTTCTGGTTCTCCTTCGACATTACGTACAGTGGCTGGTCCTTCTCCATCGAAGAATTCTAAACCTAAGGCTTGGTCTTCTATTGCTCGTAAGGCTTCTTATTCTGTCACTAATTTTGACATTACTCCTGCTGTCTCTAATGGTGTAGTTTCTGCTGTAATCTCTAATGATATTCTTACTGATTCCACTCCTATTTGGAATGATTTTGTGATTGGGCATTTTATTGGAGAGGCACCACATATTGGTATTGTACATGTTACTGTGAACCGTATTTGGCAAAACTCAAAGAAAGATCTGAAAATAGATGCTACTTTCATTTGACCCACCTCTGTCATTTTTCGTATTGCTGATGTTTCTACTAGGATTCATGTTCTTCGCCGGCGGTTTTGGCATATTGGTGACAAACCACTAATTGTCCAAGACTGGTCTCCGGAAAGTGCAACTCACAGTCCTGTGCTACACTCGATTCCTATATGGGTTGATCTTGTTCATGTGGCTCGTCATCTCTTTTCTTACAAAGGAATCGATTATTTAGCCAGCCACATTGGAAAACCGGTTAAACTTCATCCTTCTACTGAACGGTGTTTACGATTGGATGTAGCCCGAGTGTTGATTGAAGTGAACCTTGATTAAGATCCTTCTTCTATATCTGTTGCTGAAGGTTTATATCCTGATACTCAAATCATGATCTCCTATCTATGGTTACCTCCTCGTTGTGACTTATGTCATAAATGGGGTCATCTCTCTAAGGATTGTTCCTCCTCCAACTCTGGTTTGGACAACTCAGTTGTTCCTACTATCTCTGATTCTACTCTTGTTGGAGAGAAAGCTGCTCCTTCTATCTCAAATTCTAGTCATGTCGTGAAGACTGCACCACTCCATGTTCTGACTATGGCATCTGTTTCATCAGATCCTATTCTTCCTGCACCTGAGGTTATATCCCCAGTGGTTGACCTTATTCCTACTGGTGGAGATCAATTGATCCAGCGTTCTCCTCGAGAATCTGATGACGGTCTCAAGTCTACTGACTGGACCACCATCAGAAAACCAGGTCGTACCTCTCTTACTCTTGCTAATCATGATCTACTTATCTCCTCTCCACCTCTTAATTCCTCTTCTGTTTCAGGTTCTCCATCTCGTTTTCAGGTTTTGGAAAACTTGCATGAAGAGGGTGAAATAATTGGAGAGGATATAAATATGAAGCATGCTTCTTCTGCTGCTTCTACTATGTTAATTAGCAATTCTGCTAATATTAATCAGGTTTCTGCCACTGATATTAGCAACAAAAGTACTATATGTGATCATGGAGTTGATATTATTTCTAAACCCAAAGGTACTCGTAGATCTGCTCGTACTCCTATTGCTAAATCAAAGGATTTTCTGCCTGCTGCTGGTTCTATTATTTCAAAAAAAGCTTCCTGTAAGAAGCAATGGCTTCTTTTTTGGATGGAATATGCGTGGCTTTAATAAACCACGCAAGCATTCTGTAGTTCGAAAGTGAGTTGGTGAAGTTTCTCCTATTTTTGGTTGCTTTCTTGAAACCAGAGTCCTTGAAGCAAATTGTCTATTCATTGTTAACTGTTGTCTTCCTGGTTGGCAAGTGATTTCAAATTATGATCTTCATCGTCTTGGTAGAATCTGGTTTTGTTTCTCCAATGCAGTTCAGGTTCATCTTCTTGACAAAAGCTCTCAAGACACCACGTGTGGTGTTACTGTTGTTGCATCTGGTCTCTCTTTCTTTTGCACTGCAGTTTATGCATCTAATTTTGAGAGGGATCGCAGAGACTTATGGCACAGCTTGTTGACTTCTAAAGCAAATTTTGCTCATCTCTCTCTCTCCCTTGGATACTAATTGGTGATTATAATGTGGTTTTATCCTACTCTGAGTATTCTAATTCTGCTGGTACTCTCTCTTCCTTGGGTATAAGACATTTTCAGGATTTTCTTTTCTCATGTGATCTTACGGTTCTTCCCCAAGTTGGCTCTCATTTTACTTGGAGTGATAAAAGAATCGATGATCCGAATGTGAAGAAGCTGGACAGAGCTTTAGTTAACTCTTCATGATTAACTTCTTTTCCTTAGTCCTATGATGTTTTTGAGTCAAATGGTATCTCTGACCATTCTAGATGCTTGGTTCATTTATCAGCTCCAGTATCTTCAAACCGCAGGCCATTTCAGTATTTCAGTTTCTTAGCTAATCACGAGCAATATTTACCACTGATTCATGATGCGTGGTCTTCTTCTCCACCCCTGTTTCATTCTCGTGCTGCTCTCCATATTTTTCATCGGAAACTTTAGCTTCTCAAGCATGTTCTTCACACTCTTAATACGACTCAATTTGGCAATATTCCTCTTCGCACCAAGTCTGCTTTTGATGATCTGTGTAAGGCTCAGGAAATTGCTCTCTCAAACGTCAAACCCTTCTAATTAATCCTTTTATGCTGTTTCAGAGGCTTCCTCTCGTTGGCATAATCTTGCCTATATTGAAGAACAATTTTTCAAGCAGAAATCCAGAATTAAATGGCTGAAAGGAGGTGATCATAATACTGCATTCTTTCATCGAGTCACTCAATCACGCAATGGTCACAGTACCATCCGCTGTGTTCAATCTAATTCTGGTATCATTCTTACTGATCCTGATGATATTAAGTGTGAGGCTGTCAGTCATTTTACCTATTTCCTTCAGCTTAACCCTCCTATTGTGCAATCAGACCTGACTGAGCTTATTAATTACTCTTGTCCTACTGCTTTGGCTTTTTCTCTTGTCGTTGCTGTTAGTCCTGAAGAAATTACAGCTGTTGTTTTTTCGATGCCGTCTAATAAGGCTCCTGATCTTGATGGCTTTCTTGTGGAATTTTATAAAGCTTCTTGGCACATTGTTGGTCGAGATTTTATTACAGCTGTGCTGTATTTCTTCACTTTCAGCTTCCTACCTAAAGGAGTTAATGCCACTGCAATTGCTCTTGTTCCCAAACATGCAGATGCTATTTGTATGAAGGATTATCGCCCCATTGCTTGTTGCAACTTAATCTACAAAGTCGTAGCTGAGATTCTCATAAACCGTCTAAAGTTGATTCTTCCTGATGCCATTTCTCCTAATCAAAGTGCTTTCATCAAAAACTGTCTTCTCCTTGAAAATGTTTTGATGGCAATTGAGTTAGTTAAAGACTACCATAAGTCTTCTATCTCCTCTTGGTGTGCGATAAAATTTGATATTGCTAAGGCTTTTGATAAAATCAACTGGAATTTTATTGTTGATGTTCTCAAAGCTATGCAACTCCCCGACTTGTTCATCCATTGGATTTACTTATGTATTTCCACTGCATCTTTTTCTATCTCAATTAATGTGACCTTGAAGGCTTCTTTTCTAGCACTCGTGGCATCAGACAGGGCTGCTCTCTTTCTCCTTAAATCTATGTGATCATCAATGATGTACTATCTAAGCTTCATAATCAAGCTGCTGAAAAATCCCTGTTTGGTTATCACCCTCTCTGCAAAGATGTTAAACTCACTCATCTCAGTTTTGCAGATGATATCTTGGTTTTCTCGGATGGCTATCTTCGTTCTATTCAGGGTGGTATTCCTGCGGTTTTGGAGCATTTTGGGAATATTTCTGGTCTTCACATAAATATGGCGAAATCCTCAATTTTTGCTGCTGGTTGTGATCATATTTCTTCTGCCTCAAACTCGTCTACTGCTGGTATACCTAATGGTTCTCTACCTATCCGGTATTTAGGTCTTCCCCTTACCACTAAATCCATGTCTCGCTCTGATTGTGAGCCTCTTCTCTCCAAGGTCAGATCTCGTCTTATCCTCTTGGGCTACTAAATCTCTATCTTATGCAGGCAGATTGCAACTTATATGTTCTGTCATATATAGTTCAGCTAATTTTTGGTGTGCTACTTTCCGCTTGCCTAGTAAGTGTTTAGACTAAATTGAGAGGCTTTGTGCTGCTTTTTTATGGTCTGGCTCTCCTATATTACCTCTAAAGCTAAAGTCAAATGGTCTGATCTTTGTCTACCTCGTGATGAAGGAGGTCTTGGTATCAGATCTTTAAGAGATTCCTCTCGGGTTTTTTCTTATCATCTAATTTGGAGAATTTTCTCTTCTTCACAATCTCTTTGGGTCGATTGGATTAGAAAATATCTTTTAAGATTAGCTTCTTTTTGGGATGTGAAGGAAAGCACAAAGGGTTCTTAGATTTGGAAGAAGCTTCTCAAGCTTCGAAATGACGTTTATCACTTCTTTAAAATCCGGATTCACTCTGGTTTACAGTCTCATTTCTGGTTTGATAATTGGTGTGATGCTGGCAAACTTATTGATCTAACTGGCAGAAATGGTACCCGGTATTTCGGTCTTGACCGTAATATCTCTGTTACAGCTGCTTTTGAAGATTTATCCTGGCAGAATCTTGTTGTTAGAAGATGTTTTCAGCATATTATCAACATTATCAATCATTCTCAGCCTCCTTTCATTGATTTTGGGCGTGATGTTGTCCTTTGGAAACATTCTTCTAATTTTTATCAGGATTACTTCTCTTCTGCTGAAACTTGGAAGCAGATTCGTAGATGTGCTCCTAAGGTTTCTTGGTCAAGCTGGTTTGGTTTTCTCAAGGCATTTGTTTATCACTTGGCTAGCTGTTTAAAACAAGCTCTCTATAGGATCTAGGATGCGTTCTTGGGGTTTCACTCAACATTGTGTCCTTTGTGGTGAACGAGATGAATCTCGTGACCACCTCTTCTTTGTTTGTCCATACAGCTACACTATTTGGGATCTTCTTTGCAGCAAATTAATTGGGACTTCCATGAATCCAGATTGGTGTGACACTGTATCTGATCTCCAAAGATGGTTTGAAACTCAATCTCTTTAATTCTTTATTCTTGATTGAGGTTTCCTTTGGTTCCTGCCCTTGTGTATAAACTCTCTTTTTGATGATATATAATTTTCACATTTCATCAAAAAAATAAAAATAATTCCTTATTACTCGCATCAGTAGTAGCTTTAGAATATACAAAAGTCCTGATTTTCTTATTCGTTATACAATACATATGTTCCATCGATTTTCAGGTTCCGCGAATGGCCCGGACGCGTTCTTGAATCAATTTCCTTTCCCAGTCTGCAACGTCCTCAAAAGCGTTCTCAGGGAGATTCTCGAAGGGCTCTTTCCATGGATCATTCTTGGCCAGATCATATGTTGCACCGCGGATAGCTCCTTTGTTAGGTCCACAAGGACGCTTTGATACCAATGTGTCATAAGCCGTTCCCAACTGTTTGAAAAGGCAATATCAGATCTCAACACATTCTTGAAGTGAAGTTGAGTGAGGATTTTCTACTTACGTTCATGTCACAGAACCAATACATATAAGCTATTGAAACTGCTGGAGCTCTTCCCAATCCGGCTGTGCAATGTACGTAGACTCTTCCTTTACCTTCGGAAACCGCCCATTCCAAAGAAGAAACAGCTTTTGGTAGTTGGCTTCTTAACGAAAGTGGATCGAAATCTTTTGCCTAACAGAATAGCAAACAAGAAAACCGAATTGATCAATATCACATGATTACACTGGTTGAATATGCGAGAAATGTTCCTTAATCCTTACTGGCCTTCTCATGTGACGGATTCCTAGCTCCTTACATCTTCTAACAATGGACTCCAGATCGATTCCCCAATACTCAATGTCCTTATCTTGCTGCAAGTTAAGTATGTAAGCAACATTCTCTTCCTGTTTCAAATGATTTATGTCCTCAGGCTTCTGAGGCTGTGATCCAACAATCAGTTCATCTCTAATCAATGTGTAGTTCATGCCTGAAATATAAAATTGTTCTTATAACATCATCACATAGAACCATGGATCCACACAAAACACTTTCCGAAACCAACATACTTATCAAAGAACAAAACACTTAGTCATTGTAACACAGCTATGGAATATATAAACCAAGAAACCATAACCTCCCAATGTCTTGGACTCAAAAACAACTACACTCAGAGAACACACTGTCAGTTTCAGTCTGACTAGGGAACTATTCAAGTTGCTGCTAGTAACCTAAGCACAAAGTCAAATAAACAGTTTTCTACTCTTGAGAAACAAGAAATCATATAATATCTGTGAAATTTGGGGAGAATCAAGGAATTTTCAAGAGCAAATTTGAAAATAGTATATACCCAAATCATGATGATATTCATATGGGCTTCTCATCAATCTCTTCATAGCTGTATTGTAACCCTCCATTTTGTTCATGGAGCTTAGAGAAACCCCAGTTGTTCCAGTTTCTGAATTTTCTCCAGAGATTTTGCAGGACACTCCGGCCATTTTTCTGGGAAATCTCAGATCAAGCGACGATTTTTTGATGGAAGAAGTGAACCAATAAGACTTCTCATTTTCTCGGGAGCATCTAGTGACAGAGAAAATACAGCTCTTGCTTCCAATCACACTCATCGTCTCTTTCTCTCTATATCTCGTTCTTCACCTGATGCAACATTGGATCCTGCAAAATATGCACCTTACAATAAAGAATAGTTACACAAACGAAAACGAATATTCGGTTTATTTATTGGGCTTCATGATTGGGCTTTAAGTTTTAGATGATAGCCCATTAGATAAAACCCTAATTTTAAACTGCTTATACTTTTTTTGTGAAAATTATTATTCAACAAAAAATTAAGAACAAGGAGTCATCTGAACATAATGAAAAAGAGAGACACCTTATACAATATATTCTGCTCAAAAAAAAAATGAAGGCAAATGAACTTCAAACCACCTTTGAAATAAACCAGAAATTCTATAAAGTTGAAGAGAAGAAATCATGTTCCTAATTTGCTTATCAATCAAGCGAGTCAAGGAAGTAGAGGAGACATGAGGATTATTGTGAATTCTTGAGTTTCTTTCTCAGCAAACATGATAAATGGTACTATGAAAAGCCAAGCAAATGAGGATGTAGTCCTTGCGAGAAAAACGGGAGCTAGTCAGGTCAGCTACTGTGTCATTCCAGTTGGAAAAAATATTGGTACCAATGAATTTGCCACACAAGTTCACCCAGATCGAAAAACTGAATTGACAAGCAAAAAAAAATAAATGTTCTATGGACTCGTCTTAATCACCGCAAAAGACACAGCTCTGAACAATTCCCCAAGAACACATTCTAATTCCTTCGGCTTATGTTGACGAACTAGCAAACCTTAACGTCGTCCTTCTTCGCCGAAGCTGCCAATTGTCTGCTTTCCTCCCTCAGCCGGTGAAAATGGTGAGTAAATTTTCTGTGTCATGTATTTGAATTGAATCTCTCAGATTTAAAAACTCGTTTAGTAATTATTCTATATTCTTTATGATTCAATTTGTTCTTTTCGCGGTAGTTAGTAAGTGATCATTGACTCGTAATTTTGGTAGCAACTGTTCCATCACACGAGAATCTGATTTCTTTTCTATTTTCTGAGTTTGGTTCGTGTTTGACTTGTGTCGTTTTTGTCAATTAATTTATCGTTTGGGATTGCAGACCAAGAGAACGAAGAAGGCTGGAATTGTCGGCAAATATGGTGAGTTCTCATAATCTTAATCAAAAGGTGTAATTACAGAGATTGGTTATAACATTTGCTTCTAAAGTATGCTACTTTATTGAAACATAAAACCAATTGTTGGTTTGAAGAATTAGTTTCAGATTATGAACAGTTGTCTCTAATGTAATGACTGAATCCTAAACCTGTTTTCTTTGCAAAGGAACCCGATATGGTGCAAGTCTTAGGAAGCAGATTAAGAAGGTGGAAGTAAGTCAACACAGCAAGTACTTTTGCGAGTTCTGTGGAAAGGTACTTTCTTTACCATCTCTCAAGTCAAAACATTTTTCATTGAATTGAATTCGATTCGACTTTTGTTTTGCATTCTGTGAAGAGACTTGATTTTGTGATGCAGTAAGCAATAAAGAGGAAAGCTGTTGGTATTTGGGGTTGCAAAGATTGTAGGAAAGTGAAAGCAGGCTGCTAGTGCTGTGACTGTTAGGAGTACCATTAGGCGTTTGAGAGAACAAACTGAGAGTTAGACTGAGAATCATAAACCCCAAACACAGAAAAGTCCATTTTTTTCCGTCCAAAATTTTGAGCTTTGTTACTTCATTGGTACAGAAGTGCTTCCCTCTCATTTTGGGTCTCTAATTGTTGTTATTGTATTGAACCTACCATTGATTGGCCAAGGTTACTTCCTTTACAATGAAATTACTTGATTTGAGGTCTTGATTAGGCTTATACCAATTGAATCAAATTCAAAAGCTTACTGTTACTGAATAGGGAAATATCAAACATATAAGCCTTATCATAAACATAATTATGAATCCTTATTTTAATAAAACACAAGTAAATTTTTTAAAAACTGACACCCTCACAATCTAACACGTGTCATAAGTCTTAAAAAAACAATTAAACAAAATTAAAGGCTAATTTTTGATTCAAACAGGATTTACTAATGAATCAGAAGAGATCTTTACTGGTGAATGTAAGAGAAGTCAAGGAAGAAACATGGGTACTATATATAACATTAGTATTAATTTTGATTTCAATTTGAAATTGACAAGATCGTAACCAGATTTGGCGTTGTGTTGTTGTTTCAGGTAGATACAGAGTTCTTAGAGGTTATAGTTTTCAGACATACTCACAACGTTGCGTTTGAGAAATCTTTATTTTTATGTTGAAGCCCCTCTCCGATAACCTCATTGTTGACAATCTTGAGATCAAAGCTGCAAAGGTAAAAAGTAAATTATGAAACTGTTTGATTGTTTCTCTGCTTCACTTTGGTGTTATCAGATGGGATAGAGTGGCTGAAGCAACAGAAGGAATGCTTCTAAGTACATTTGACTATGCTTGGAACAAAGGCAGTGATTTTGAGTATTGAAGTGCATACTAACAGCATAAACGATGAAGAAGCATTAGTTCGATTTTTGTTTTATTGAGATTATTCTCAAACAAAGTTACAAATTAATTTAACATTTATTAAAAAAATTGTAAGATTAAATATTGATTGTAAATTAACCGGTCCGTTTTCATTAAATCATCGTAATCACAATGCCGAGAGCAATTCGATCATATTTTAACTTTTTTATACATATATTTAAAGTCTAAATTTAGAGCCAAATTCTGACAATTCGTTGATTGTGCAATATGTATTTCGGCTCTTAACTAGCCCACTCCAAATTCACTTTTCGATTTTAAATAGTAAATTTTTCATATTAGAAATAACAATTTAACCCGTATAAGGCACTGGTCTTAAACTAGTATATGATAATCGAAATCTTTGCAGTTCTCTTTCATTATTTTCCCTCCCCCACCATTTTATACACTTTTCTTCTCAAAACTCTACAAGACAAATAATGCACTCACTAGTCTAGAGCGGGCATAATATCCCAAACCCAAAATCCGAAATTCGAAATCTGACCCGAAATAAAAAGAATCAAACTGAACTGAACCCGACAAAATACTCGAACAGGTTTTACATCATAGAAATTTGAGTACTGGAACCCGAACGTATAAAACCTAAAACCCAAATAAATATCCAAAATACCTAAAATATATTATATAATTAAAAAAATTATATATATAACCATTTAATTATCTAAATATTCAAAATTATAACTATAAATCTAAATATATTAAGATTTGACAATATTTAATTTTTAAAACTAAATTATAATTTCTTTAAGAATATTTTCACTTTTTAAAAAAAATTTAAATAAAAATACCGGAACCTGATCCGAAATAGGGTAATATTTCATAAAAATCGAATCCGATCTGAACCCGAAATATACCAAACCGAACCTGACTAAAAATTCTAAACTATCCGAACATATTTTATATGTGTAAACCCGAAAAAACCCGATCCGAATCCGAACTGATAATCGAATGCCTAGACCTATATTTGTCCTTTCTTCCTACCAAAGAAATCCAAAAAAATTAATAATTGTAACAAAATTGTAAAATTTAAGGAAAAAAATATAAATAGAGAATAAAAATACTAAACGGTAGTAGAATCAGTCTCGCCAACTTTCACAGCAACTCCATTATTATCTTCTTCTTTAACTTTCCTTTTCAGAAACCCTAATTTTATCAAAGCTTCTTCTCCCCAATCCCATAGATGTAGCACTATGTAGGTCCCAATCCCTCCGATCAATCCGTACGCGACGGAATAAGTCAAAGGCATCAGAATCATTGTTATGAATGCCGGAATCGCCTCTCTCATATCTGCCCAATTGATCTCCGTCATGGATTTCATCATCATTACTCCGACTAAGATCAATGGTGGGCCAACCGCCCAAGCCGGAATTGAAGCTAGTAACGGAGTGAAGAACATCGCCAGGAAGAAATAAATCGCCACCGTGATCGCCGTTAATCCTGTTCTCCCTCCTTCCCTTATCCCCGTCGAAGATTCGATGAAAACCGTTACCGGAGATGTTCCTAGCAAAGATCCGATTACGATCGCAGACGCGTCGGACATGAACGCGAAATACTGTCCCGCGAAATCTCCTTTCTCGTCGACGAATCCGGCGAATCTAGCCATGGAGTAAAGCGTCCCAGTCGTGTCGAGAATATCGACGTAGAGAAGAGTCACCAGAGCTTCCCAGAAATGTCCCTTGCTTATTCCGGAGAAGCTCATAGCTCCGGCAGTTTTCTTGATGACGTGTAAATCGACGATCTTTTTGAAATACTCGTGAGCTGCATCACCGGCTGATGTGTTCGGAAACGCCGTTACTTCTGTGTTACGGAACCACGAAACGGCCGTTACGAAGACGATCCCATAAATCATGGCTCCTTTAACGTTTTTCACCAAACAATAAGCTATGATCACGAATCCGACTAAGCCTAGCCAGAATGTTGGACTCTCCATTCGTCCATGTAGGCACATAATATCGCCGGAAACTGCTCCTCCGACGAGTAAACTAACGGTTCCGTTTGCCGACGTTATAACGGGAGCTAACGATACTCGCGACGAGCTTGGACAAGCAGCGAGAGTGACGAGTGTTGAAGGACTATAACCGACTAAACCGATTCCTTGATTGTTTTGTAATCCGATGAAGGCGAGGAAGAGTCCGATTCCCGCGGAGGAGCTGATTCTGACTGGTTTAGGGACAAGTTTCGCAAGCTTCGCTCTGAAACCTATGGCGGAGATGAAGAGAAATATCAATCCTTCAATGAAAACGGCGGCGAGAGCGGTCCGGTAAGAGATTGGACCGGATCCGTGAAATCCAACGACGGTGTAAGCGAAATAAGCGTTTGTTCCCATTCCCGGAGCTAAAGCTAAAGGAAGATTCGCCATCAATCCCATGATTACACAGCCGATAAGAGACGAAGCTATGGTGGCGACGATCAGATCCTTCCGAATTCCTTCAACACAAGCGGCGTAACCGGGATTAACCGGGTTAAATTTACAAGACGCGTCGGGTTGGATCATTCTTAGACCTGGTCCGGTACACTGGGAAGGTGAGATCGTTGGATTTGAACAGAGAGGAATACAATCAGAAACAGAGCAAGTTCCACCGGAATCAGAAAGAATAGAAGCGTTAACGGCGAGGATATAAGCCATGGTGAGAAAAGTGGCGGTACCAGCACGAAACTCCGTCGTGAAAGTAGAATTACGTTCGGTAAGTTTGCACCGTTTACCAATCCGGCTCGAACCGACATAGGTGTTGAGGCGGTTAAGTAACTTAGGCTTGGGTCTAGTAGTAGAAGGGAGTTCAAGCTCCATTAGAGAGTTAAAAAGTGGAAGAAGAGAAAGAAAAATACAAAATGGGTTAAGTTGCTGGTTTTGTAATTTAGTGAAAGAGAACAGGCTGCTTATATTTATATAAACACAGCACAGAGTGTGTGTATATATATGTGCGAGCAGGAGAAAGAGATGGTTACGGAGTGGTATGATATGATTAGAGAGAAAGAGGAAAGATTCTGGTTAGAGGAAGGGGATCTTTAGCTTCTGATAAGTATCTTCACGTGTTACCATGTGTCCACGATCCCCTCTTTTATTTTCTCATTATTTCAAATATTTGGATTTGTTGCAATTAATTGACCCCAATTTACCTAAATTATTATGCTAAAAAATCTTTGATGTGGAATTACATGATAATATAAAACTCAATTATACAAACATTTTTCAGGCTGCCTTTCAGGATTAAGATGGTATTGTTTTTTTCGACAACATAAGAAGCAAAGATTGAAAGTGTGAAGTACCAGAAGAAGTTTGTTGTTGTTGTACTGATAGTTTAGTAGTATAGTAAGAGGTGTGTAACGGGCCTACGGGGCATGTTGAATACATGGAATTGCGACCAGAGACAAAACGTGTTTGTAAATTTGAAATGTGGACAACTCTTAACTAACACTTTGTTTATATTTTATTGACTTTTACATCTATACACATGTTTCCACTTCCAATGTTCCAAACATTTGCTTAAACATTGTTTTTAGTCAGATGCTTAATTACTCTACTTATTGTTGGTGTGAAGTCAGACATATCGGTTTGACTACAGATATCGTCTAGGTTGGGTTCTTTAATCTACGAATCAAATAGCATAAAACTACACTAATAAAATTATATTAAATCTCACGTAACTAACTAGCCAAAAAAACCTAACGTTTTTTTTTTCTATTTTTTTTATATTGAACGACAACTGAATAATCCAATAGTCAAGTTCCTATATAATGTAGACAGTGAGACTCAATTTTTAAATGTGCAAGTGCATATGCCTTTAGTAAACTTACCACATGCACTAAAGACTCCTTGCAATTTTTTTTTCTATTTTGTAAACAATAATCCGAATACTAAAACACACCACGCATGGATACAAACACTAAATTACATATTTTTAAATTATTATAGGCTTCGGATGATGACCATTCAAACACACACACAACAAATCGTATTTAATTTTCGAAAATAAATTTTAGAGAAAGCCAAATGCAATAAATGAAATACACAATTATTAGTATTGCCAATAAACGATATTTCCATTACATATACATGGTAGGTACTTAGTATTTGGTACGTAAGGGAAGAATAAATACACATAAGAGAATTAAATAATCTATTTAATGTGTGTTATGTTTCTTTGATGTAGTAGGTAGACTTGATATTTAAATATTTGGAAAAGTTGTTAAATGAATAAAAAATTGTAAGAATATATGTTTACATTTGAAAGGAGAAGGAGAGTCAGAATTCTTTTCATCATGATTATTAGGATGATCTAGTTAACGATTCAGTTATTGAGATTCAGTTTCTCTTCTCTATAGTTAGTATATTAATTAGGAATTCTAGGGAATGGACTTTAAGCTATGAATCGAATTTTATCGACTCAATTGTTTGACAAAAAAAAATAGAACGAGAGACTAATGTAAGATATCAAGGTTGGATATCTTAGTCCGGGCCATTCGTTCATAAGTCTCTGTTAAAAGGACCATTCTATTTATTGTTTTGGGTCTCACTTTGCCTGCAGTATTTACTTGCCAAATCTACCGTATACATCAATTGTTTCCTTATGAGTTTATGACTATATATATATTTGGTTTGTGAAATTAAATAAATAATTGGAAGATGGATAGGTGGTGGCCGACTTCACGTGAACAGATGCCCTCATTGGACAGTCATTTTGCTTTTCAAAGTACTACTAAATTAATTTTGCAATTAATAAACGCATTTCAACCACTTGCCAAATTATTGTTTCTTTTGGTAAAACTTGAAAACATATTTACGTTATGTTTCTCGATCGATCATCATCCAACGGCTCTATTTTGTCTCATTCTACCATCTCCTCCACATAACTAATTACCTTGATTTCTAAATAATCGAGTAGTGTTTATGAGATTATGGTTTCTAAATTAAAATTAATTGGTAATAAGTGGAGAGACTTAAATCGTATTATAGTAAAATGGATTCTTATTCTTATCGAAAATCTTATATGACTTCTCGAAATGTGAGTGGGTATTAGTCTAAACTTACAATGTCGGAAATACCACAACCGACGGTTTGTATCGACTAGATATATCACATACATATCAATTATATCTCATGTATGTAACCTACCTCTAATACTATGTGAGATTATAAACTTCCAACTTAAAATTAATTAACAATAACTGGACATACATAAACCCTAAATCTATTATAGAGTAGATTTTTCATCCTTACCGATGTAGAAAATACCTTAATTCGAGTGATTAATCAAGAACCAATAGATCAGTAGAGCGTCCTATATAGCGAGCAGAAGATGTGATCATTCCTTTTGAACCAGAATCATTCTTTAGATACATTATTGGTGTACTAAAGCAATAGCATTAACATATATATATATATATATATATATATAATGTTGATCAATATATATGTGCAAGTTATCTATATAGTCAGTGTTTAACCTTTTAATCTGAAATTTTCTCTCAACATCTCTCTCATGATCTTAGTGTTCAACTTCTTTTTTTCTTTCTCGCTTTGACTTGCTCGGTTCAATCAAACGAGTTCGAGCTCGTTTCACTTCTCAGACCCACATTTTTATATTTTTGTGGATCTTATTTTTACTTAGAGAATTTCATGTAAAATACCCTAAACTTTTGGTATTATGAGAAATAGTCAAAGGTTTCACCTTTTCCGCGTGCCCTAATTTTTGGGTAAAAAAAAAAATATATCCTTCTCTTTAGTTGAGAATGGCAACATCAAATCAAAGATTTTGCAATGTTGGTCAGTTAAACGAGCAAGAGAATAAAGTGGAGTCGAAACATAAAGTGAAGAAGAGTAAACTGAAGAAAGGTGACATCGAAAGTTTCAGAGAAGGGATTCGAAATTTGAAAAAGGTAGAGTTGAAGAATAATAAATAATGCTTCGAGGTTTGGGTATTTAGTAATTGAGGCGATGCATGTTGTGGTGGGGAAAGGGTTTTTAAATTTTGAGATTTATTTGGGGAAATTGTGGGTAAAAACATGTCTATAATATTTTCCTTGGCTCAAGTCGAAAGTTTTATGTTTTTATACTTGTTTTGCTATGTAATATATGTTATTGTCATTTCTTTGTCCATGACTTCTGTAGTTGTTTCCAGAGATGGCTTGAACCCAAACAGCCGTAACAAAACCAAGCCATTTTAGAGTCGAAGAAGAAGATAAACAGTATATGGACATGGACAAATATCATAATTTTCTTTTATATTGATTTTGCCTATTTCGTATTTGGAAATAGATAATCTCTATTTTACATACTGTCATGGATATAGCCATGCTTGTTTTCATTTATGGATATGGACAAATTTGTAATTTTTCTTGTGTATTGGCTTAGACTACTCTGTATATGACATGGTCATCAATGTCTAGTGTCCTTCCATGGACAAATGCCTGTATATTTCATGTATGAACATGGGAAGAGAAAAAATAGATATGGGCAAAGAGGTCAAATAGTAAGAAAAAAAAATTGTATGTAAAATAGTTTTGATGACGTAATCAACGTTTAGCTATTTCGGATTATTACGTTTAAAAAGAAGATAGAATTCTTAATTTTCTCTTTTACTTATTTCATTTACTTGAATCAGTTTAGCTTTAATGGATCTGGTACCAACGGTTCAAAACAAATTTTGAAACTCTCCTAATTATTGTACAAATAAATTTTGAATAATTAATAGTTGTATCATATTTTTGAATGATCTAATTCTTAAGCCTAATATATAAATAAATTTTGTATGTAAAATCTAGTTATTATAATATATTGAATGCTTACTAGTTAAAATTACAAAGCAAAACATATATAAACCGACCACTCTCGACTTAGCATTGTGTTTAGGTCGGTAAATGTAGCACAATTGGACATGTTTCCACTTAGTATCCAACTTACAAAGTTACAATATATAAATTTCCTTCTTCTTTTTTTTTCATTTATTTTTATACTGGATAATTAACAAATAGATATCTTGACTTTGTAGGTCCTCCCCAAATAAAGTCATGAAATATTGTATTTTTCTTAGAATCATTATCGTTTTTTAGAACCATTATATAGTCTTTTTTTTTCTAAAAAATATAAAACGAAAATAGAATAAAATAAATTAGATGGTAAAGCATCGTTCGACCACTCTTTTTTGTGCTGTCAGTTTATTGTTCGTTTCCACATGATTTCGACAACCAACAAGCCACTATCATATGAATCTTCTCTTCTTAATTTTCATCTTTACTCTTTTATTTTTCTTTAAATAACAAGATAATTTACTTACGAAAAATTCCACATATAAACACAAATATATTTTCTTCTTTTTTTTGTCAACACAACTATATCTTAGAAAATCCAGGTGTTACATGATATATAAAAATGACAGAATGGAATATAAACAAGAGAGAGGAACAAAGTATAATGGAATTTGGCTAAATCAATCACACTTTAGTGAACTTTTCAACAAAAGTAAGCCTCTTTGGCCCAAAGTCTTCCTGCAACATTTTATTTGTTGGTTTTTATCTTCTTCTTCAACAATAATTATTATAAATGATGAATATGCAGTGGATTTGGAGAAAGTTAATAATCTGTGGAAGGTTTTTGAACTTTATAATGATGGAGTTGGCCAAACCAAAGTGATTAGTGGCCAAGTGTTGTGTTGGCCTCTACTTTATTGTCTTGAAAAAACCCACTAAAACTAAAACAAATTGTATTAATATTACAATTGACACTTGTTAATCATTAGTAATTTATTCAATATTTTATGTAAGTAATAATACACATAATTAACTATTTTTCAAACACCATTGGCCACACCATATTTGATTCTAATTTTGGTTCTATGTATACCTTACACCAAAAAAAACAAAACAAAAACATTAATGAGTCGATTACAAGAAAATAGTAGTAACTTTACAAAATAATCGGTTTAGTAGACTTTTCTCTAACGTGTGTAGGCAACACAAGCAACATCTTGTCTTCTTGTGGTTTAGTTGGATTATTTGACTTAAACGAACATCTCTCTTTCTTTGAATTTTATTTAAAGTGATTTACTAAAATAGAGCAAAATTATCAAAAAATTATTTAATTAAAGCAAATATTTCAAAATTATTAGAATAGTTTATTAAATTCGTAATATACCATTTTATTCTTTTCTGATGAGGAAATAAAAACATAATTACGAAACTATCATTAATTAAACTTGCCACGTCAGCCGTCTCTTACGAACTCTACTAAACTAATTGAATGCAACGTGAATGAGTTGATCATACTTTAGTAGAGTTGATAGTACAATAATGTAGTGTATGGTAAAGTTACATATGACCCATGGTAGAGTTCGTTTTCCTTGTGGAAAATATAATTTGTTACCTTTAGTAGAGTTAATAGTACAATAATATAGTGTATGGTAAAGTTATAGATGATCCATGGTAGAGTTTGTTTTCCTCGTGGAAAATATAATTTGTTACATTTGATAGAGTTGATAGTACGATAATGTAACGTATGGTAAAGTTACAGATGAACCATGGTAGAGTTCGTTTTTCTCGTGGAAGAGCTAATTTGTTACCTCTGGTAGAGTTGACAGTACAATAATGTAGTGTATGGTAAAGTTACAGTTGACCCATGGAAGAGTTCGTTTTCCTCGTGGAGAATATAATTTGTTACCTTTGGTAAAGTTGACAATGTAGTGAATTGTAAAGTTACAGTTGAACCATGGAAGAGTTCGTTTTCCTTGTGGAAAATGTAATTTGTTACCTTTGGTAGAGTTTACAGTACATAATGTAGTGAATGGTAAAGTTACAGTTGACCCATAGAAGAGTTCGTTTTCCTCGTGGAGAATGTATTTTGTTACATTTGGTATAGTTGACAGTACATAATGTAGTGTATGGTAAAGTTATAGATGAACCATTGTAGAGTTCGTTTTACTCGTGGAAAATGTAATTTGTTACTTTTAATAGAGTTGACAGTACATAATGTAGTGAAGGGTAAAGTTACAGTTGACCCATGGAAAAATTTGTTCTCCTCGTGGAAAATCTTATTAGTTACCTTTGATAGAGTTAGCTGCCTTCGTAGAAAAGTTGTGTTTGATGTTTGGTAGAGTGAATGACAATGGTTAGAAGAGTTAAGATATCGATTATGGTAGAGTTGGTTGTGGCTTCATCGAGGTCAGTGTTGGATGTGAAATGTTGGGTACCAAACTGTGAGTGCGAGCTTCACGTATTGACGGTAATGCATATTTCTTTGTGTGGAAGTATAGTGGAGAACACAATTGCGCTGTAATAGAGAGATCAGGTCGGACATGCCAAACATCTGCTGAAGTTCTAGGACGGTTGTACATGCGATTCGTAGGTGGTATTGGGCCTTCTGTTCTAACTAATCATGTCGATGATTCACTGAACAAGGGATTCGGTCTGAATGTACAGTCGTTATATGATGGTAGAGTTTGCATGATAGCTTGGTAGAGTTCGGAATATAGGTTAGAGTTAGTATAAGCTCATGGTAGAGTTTACATATTGTTTACCGTTTGGTTTAGTATAGTTGAATGTATAGGGTAGTAGAGTTAACGTAATGGTATAATTGGTGTTGTTACCCGTCTGGTTTGGTAGAGTTCAGTATGTAAGGTAGTAGAGTTAATATCACATAATGGTATAGTTGGTGTTGTTACCCGTCTGGTTTAATCGAGTTTAATTTATAAGGTGTTTTCTCATTGGGTAACACTTATTGCAATTTATGCAGATCAAGTACTGGAAGGCACACCGTACTCTAAAGAAAGCATGTGCACTAGCTTCAAGAACTTCTGAAAGTAGTTTCGAAGAACTTCCTTGGTACTTGTTTGCGATTAGAAGAGCAAATCCTGGAACCCTTATCAAGCTTGAAATCGACGGGCAAGACATGCTCAAGTTTCTATTCATAGCATTCGATGCAAGTATTAGAAGATTTCTTTATATGAGAAAGGCTGTTGTTGTTGATGGTATCTTTTTGCAAGGAAAGTATAAAGATTCTCCTCTAACTGCGACCATGCAAGACGATAACTTCAACATATTTTCTATGGCTTTTTGTGTGGTTGATACCGAGAATAATGAGTCTTTGGAATGGTTTTTTAGACAGCTCAACCGTGTTATCCCTGATGACAAAGAACTTGTCATCATATTAGATATGCATAAATTCATTGGTAAAGCCATAAAGAATGTGTACCTTCACCAATCACCTACGTAAAAATATTTTGTCGAAATTTATAGGGTGGAGAGTCCTTGAAGTTGTTCAAGAAAGCTGCCGCTACATGTAAGGTTGAAGAGTTCAATGGTATCTTTGCTTAGATTGAGGCGTTAGATCCAAGACTTCATGCGTACTTGTAAAGAGCTGATGTTCGATTGTGGAGTCGAGTTTATTTTTTTGGAAACAGATACAATTTTACTACATCGAACATAGCAGAATTAATCAACCATACCTTATCCCAAGTAAGAACTTTCTCCATTGTGTAGCTTATAGATGCAATTAGGACGATGTTAACACGTTGGTTCGTGAAGAGGAGGGCAAAGGCTAGTCTCATGACAACTATTCTAAGTATAACAATTGAGAAGCTCCTTAAGGTATTATGTTTGGTGATTGGTAACGTTTAGTAAAGTTAGGTTTATAATGTTGTACTGATGCATGGTAGAGTTCATACTCTTATTGTACAGTTCATACTTACTTGGTAAAGTTTATACTTACATGATATAGTTCATACTAGTATAGTCGAGTTTATTTTGTTTGTTAAATTACAGACTAGGGTTGAGGAAGCTATGCAGTACAATGTGCAAGATATATACAAACACCAGGTTGTGGTTTCAAGATCAGCATCTTCTCATTTGGTCAATTTGGCTGAGAGGACATGTTCTTGCAAGCGGTTTAACGTGGAAAAAATTTCTTGTGTGCATGTCATTGCTGTTGCCGATGCATGACATCGATCAACAATCAAACTTACTCATCCCTACTATCACACGAGCTACTTGTACAATGCTTACTCTAATCGTATAATGCCAAGGGATGCATTAATTCCTGTTCCGTTGGATGTGAGCCGTAAAGTGTGTAATCACCCCATGTATGTCAACAACCAAGAAAGCTAAAGAAATCTAGGATAAAAAGCTGGTTCGAGTGTTCAAGATAGGCAAAACGACCAAGGAAAGTTTTACCTTATTCTAGATTTAAATAACTAGGTCACAATGCCCGTACATGTAGTGGAAACGTACAATCTTGAATATCTACAAGTCTAAATTTGTACTATTCCATACATGAACTTACTATTTTAGTAGAGTTTGTACTAGTATGGTAGAGTTCATACCACTTAGGTATAGTTCATACCAGTATGGTAGAGTTCATATTTATGATAGAGCTCAGATTGATGTCGTCTTTGTTAAAGTTGTAAGTTATGAACAGAACGTGTAATATAGTAGAGGTTTCGTTACTAAGTGTTGTTGTCGCATTACAAAAGGTGTATCTAAATATTATCGAAAGACCAAAACTAAAAAGAAATATTGGTCATTCAAGAGTATAAAAGATCACATTTATGTGATACCCGAAACATGTTATAACATGGTCACGTATACCAATAGTACAAAACAAACTCTACCAGCCTACGACCTAAAAACCCTAAGTCTACCATTCTAGGAGTAAATTTTGGGAGGCTTAAAGGAGGAGAGCCTTATTACATAATTACTGAGGACCTAGATCAGTGTATGCAATAGTCTCCGCCACTGGAAGTTGTTCTCTAAAGTCAACTAACTCTACCAAACTTTTAACTACTTGTACTAAACTAACAACCAACTCTATCATACTATAAAACTAACAATCATCTCTACCTAACTAGGAACCAACTCTATCACACTATCAACCAACTTTACCAAAAAGTTGGATTTACTTACATGCATGACTGCTGAATGGTAGAAGTGGTCACGTTACTCGTGTTGGGATCGTAAGCTCGAATCTTTCTTTGTAGCAAATCACCCAGCGGTTATCGTTACCAAATTGTTAAGCCACCCATATTGATCGATAGGTCATCTGTGTTTTGGCGACAACAAGCGGAGATAGAAATTCTTTGTTTTGACAGTAATTTCCCTATATAATTTGGAAATAATCCAGAAACCATGAGAGAGGATGGTTAAATAGAGTGTTAAATTGACGGAACAAGATATTGCTTACAATTCGTGCAACACATAGTCACGTAGCCGAGGCATTTTAATTTTTGGAATCAGGCCAAAAGGATTGTATACGACAGAAGAATGAACCATGTTTTTCATAATCTTCTTTACAACAGAACATCCTATGAAAGGGGATACATGTAACATAGATACACTGTTAAACAAAATATATTACGGAAAACTGAACTCTACTATGGATAACTGAACTCTACTATATATTTCATGATATCTATTATGGTCAACTCAACTCGACTATACAGGTCATGACCTTTACTACGGACAAATCAACTCTGTCAATCTATACATGAACTTTACTATGGACAACTTAACTGTACTATACAGTTAATGTTGTTTATAATTGTCATCTCAACTCTACCATACATGTTATGACATTTACTATGGAAAAATCATTTATACAAATCCCTACATGAACTCTACTAGAGTACCTAGTTCGCAGCGAGTGCTTGTCGACAAACCTTTCTCGGTAACACGTCTTCCATACGTACCATGGTCATACCTCCGTCCTCCTCATTACCATCCTTATCTTTTATGAGAGAATCAACGATATTTATGATGCCGAACTGTGATATTTCGAGCTTTGTTTTCTTTGCCAAAGGTGAATCAGGCTCATTTGATATCTCGACATATGGTCTTTTCTCAAGATATTCTTCTTTGCTCTGACCTGTCACCTCGGGGTTTCTAACAACATGTGATGATGTGCTCAGAGGGTTGGAAGTCTTATATGTCTCAATAATCCATTTATTCTGTAAAACAACACGCATAAAGTCAACTATATCAATCATAATGTCAACTCTACCAAACATCATGTTAACTCTACCAAACATCATGTTAACTCTACCAAACGTAAAGTCAACTCTACCAATCATAATGTTCACTCTACCAATCATCACAACTCTACCAAGCACCACAACTCTACCAATCATAATGTTCACTCTACCATTTACAAATTTACCTGGTCTGGGGGAATGATGTGTTGTGCCCTGGGACGACATGGTGTCATCAAGGAGAGAATCTCTAGTTAGACTAATTATGCTATGTTGCAACTTCGTGGTAGCTAATCCGACACTGGGCGTTCTCTCTGAGTCAGAGTGTACCATATTCGGCTGATTTAATCCAGGTGTCTACGAATACCATATTATTAGTGATAAACTCAACCATTACTATATGTACTCTACTATTAGTAGATGTACTCTACCATGTCTTGCATAATCGATGCTTAACACTTGGTAATTGGTAGAGATAGACTCTACATATGATATGTTTGGTAGAGATGTACTAAACATATGATTTGTTTGGTAGAGTCTATCAAACGATACACATAACTCAACCAAACCATATAAAAAACCTCTACCAAAGTTTACCACACACAATTTTTACATAAACAATTTCAGTTATAAAAACCATCTATGTCTCGGTATGCATCTTCACTAATACCCTTGATAATATTTCTAATATGATTCAGATTGCAATGGTAGTTTATGCTCTGGTTCTTCATTACTACAAGACCATTTGCAAACCGCCTTTGCGGATAGACCTTGGCCACAACCATACATGTTGAGTAGAAACAAGAAACAGTCAAAACTTAACTTTATCAAACATATATACGAATACAAACTCTTCCAAACTATAACCTAACTTTACTAAACTATAACTTAACTCTACCAAACCCCTAACAAATTCTACCATTCAAACCTAAATTACGAGAGTAACTTTACCACGCTTAAAATGAACTCTACTACACTAACAAAAACTCGTGACGAACTCTATCAATCAAACCCTCACCAATCTTGCTTGAACTATACCAAAGTAAACTGAGATATGGGACAATCTCTACCATACTATGACATAACCCACAAACACATAAGAAGTTCACCAAAGACATAAACCCATTTCGAAATTACTTACAGTTTCAGAAACAGTGAACACAACAACTTCCCCAAACCCAGAAACCCATTACGAAGACCATAAATGTCACATAAAACCCTAATGCAAATGTGTCATAAAACCTTAATGCATGTACTTTAAATGGAGAGAAATTGAGAGAAGAAGAAAAAGAACGAAATATATCCTTACAATGTTACTCGAACCCAGAAAACAATTTAGCGAGAAGATAAAAAGATAAGAAGATAGAAAATGAGTGAGGGAGAAGAAGAACTTACTCATACCTTCGACAATCAATGAATCTGGGTTCAAACGGTTCGTAATGAGACAGAAGAAGAAATGGTGAGAGGAAGACCAAACGAGAAAGAAGAATACAAAAAAAGAAATAAAAAATGGAGAAGAAGTGGAATTGCGCAAGAAGGAAGAAGAAAGAAGAAAAAGGGGAAAATAAGAATTTTCTTTTTCTAAAACTTCTAAAGGGTACAAATAGTAATTGTACCATTTTCTTTTTCTTTTTCCAAAACCAAAACTATTCTAGTAATTTCAGTATAAATCTACCTTATTTCAGTAATTTTTTCTTTTATTTATATATGCATGTGTAATGTGTATGTGAATATAACGTATTTTCCTAAATGAAAATATTATTAAAAAAATCTTTAATAAAGAGATATACACACTAATCATAATTTTTAACGTAAATATTAGTATCCAAAAAAGGATGTGTTTTGTTGATATTTTTTGTCGAACAACTTTAAATATTTATATTAATTTAGAAACCAAAAAAGTGATTAAAAAATTCACAAAAATATCGAGAAAACTTTATCCTCCTTCTCAGTCGTTGTCAACGGTGTCTTTGGCCACCGGCAATGGCCTTTTTACATTTTCCTGAGCCGTTTTTCTCTCTCTTTTGTTTTCCTTATGTTGTTTTCATCCTCAAACTCCGGCGGTTATGTCGAGAAACACCTAGATGTTTCTAGATCTGGAGCGACAATTCTAGTGTCTCTTCTCCGGAAGTGTCTACTGAGGTGGAGCAAGGTACCGATCTTTGTTTTCAACCTCTTTCCGACGGGTTCATCGGGTTCGCTGACCACTAGGTCTTCCAGTGAACCGTTCTGGTGAGCTCGATCTACGTTGTACTAAAATCCTCAGATTTGGACCTTCCACTGGCTAGATGGCGAGTTGGTACCTCCGCTCTGAAGTCATCGTGGGAACCCCGGCGTAATAGACACCTTTTTCCGGCGAGATCTCTCTGCCGAGGATTATTTGCAACAAACCGAGATCCTTCGCTCAACTAACATCTCTGGCTGTATATCGATCTTCGTCTGCCGTTCTTTGCCTCCGAAGACAAAACGGTTTGTTTGCTTCTTCTCAAAGTTCTGTCAGACTCGATCTTATGGTGACGAAGAGTCACCACAACGAACGTGACCATGAAGATGGAAACAGGATCATGCTATTCGAATCTCTCCACTCTGACGTCATGGAGTTCTTCTGCCGCTGGCGAAATGGGATTAGGTGGCAGCGATTTAGGTCCCAAACCCTAATTGAGGACTATAAAAGTTTGAGCCTTGGTATATATCTGTGTTTCATTGGTAATAGGCTTTTTTGGTCCAATATGTTCAACCAACTCTCCATTCATTTGAGAGCTTTATCCAACCTTATAGACTTTTGTTTTAAATTTGCTTTATCTAGTTTAGTAGGATATTTGTATTTGGAAACTGAAAAATTGTAAGATCCATCTGATGTTTTAATGAAATACATATTTTAGACAGAAAAAAAATTCACAAAAATATATATATGAAAAAGCCAACATGTAGTACATGCCAACAAATCTGTTCAATGATTTAAGGAGCATGAAATAAAAATGACAGAAATAAGCTATTGATATAAAAGAAATCTGTCAGGAAAGAAGAAAAGGGGGGTAACTAATTGAAGTTCAACATCTTTAGAATTTCTGTATTGTATATCGTGAAAACCGCTTCCATATTCTAGAATGATGACAAACACTAAATCGTTCTAACTTTGTATGAAAAGATAATAATTCTTCAAGTTATCCCTAGCATCCAACCTCTTTCTTTCCGAATTGGTCTCCGGCTCCCATTCAAACTCCTTTATACATAATCAGGGACAAACTTATATATTTAAGGAGATTCAATTGAACTCCATTAATTTGAAAGAATTTCTAATATAAGTCATAAATAAATTTTTAATTCAGGGACGAACATAAGTAAATTTTTTTAATATTGAATTCAGTGTTTTTCCTTTTTTTAAAAAACCTAAAAGTATATTAAATCAACGTTTTGTTTCATTACGACATTTTTGTGAAGCTTGAATCCATTATACCTAGTAAAAAATAAAACTATATTTATTTTGTCTTATAGTAAAGTTTTAGAGATGCATGAGACTTTACAAAACTCTTCTTAACAACTGAACCTCAACCATTATCATTACCATTATTGTTGTATAATTATTTTAATTTACTTATGTTTTATGTTTTGATCGCAGTAAAAATTTTTTATGGATTCGCCAGTATGCATAATTGAATCAATCATTATAAAAAAAAACTCTTCTATCTCCATGACTAACACTCCAAAAATTGAGATTTCAAAATGAGTAAGTTCTGTTTTAAACAATTCACCACTTCTATTTAGACTACCTTCTAAAAAAAATTAGAACCTATTTAAGCAGTTTATTTATCATTAAATATGTAAAAACAAAAAATTCAAAAAAGGCTAACTAATTATTAAAGGAAATAATGTAGATGATCAGGATTTGGATTTATTAATATAATTAATGTGTCAAAATCAACATTTTGCTGGAAAGGAAGAAGTGGACCCAATATTTATTTTGTTTTCCTCTAAGTTATTTGCACAAATTAGTCCAGAAGTCGCATTACAATCACACCCATTTAGTGTTCGTATACGAATATATTAAGATAAACAAAAGCTTCGATCCAATTGGATAAGTACAAATTTCATTATTCCTAAGTCCTAACTTTCTGTTTTTTTTCTCTTTTTTTTGTTTGTTTTCTGTGATCGTATTTTATTCTTAGAAACGTGTCATTAACGTGTTTTATCATTTTAATTAGTATCGTTAATTTTTTTTGGAAAATCACCATATTGAATCTCTTTTTTAATATTGAAATGTTCAGGTTGTCGGATAATAATGTGGATATTAATATTCAATAATATGGATATTAATATTCAATATTAATATCGTTAATGTGGATATTAATATTGAATCTCTTCTTTCAAGACATGCTCCGTCATCCATATTCCCTGTACACTCAACCATAAAGCAGATCATTTCGCCTGCATAGCTCGAAAATCGTCACGATATCTTGCTTTTATGAACAACATATTTCTCATTTAATTTCATGTATCGTGTTATGAGTTAAGTTGACAAAAAAAAAAAAAAATAATAATAATAAAGAATTTGTGAAAAAGGATAGGGATGCCTAAATTAAATTAGTTTATTCAAAACATATATCTGCATTTTAATTTGGAATATCGTATTAGTTCAATTATAAAAAAAATTAAGAAGAAAGCCTAATAGCTAATGACATTTGGGACAATGGAGAATCTAATGATTACAGAGTTATTAAGTTATTAAGCTCACAATGAAACAAAAGAATAAGAAGTCTCTCAAAGAACATTCTGATTATGATTACTACAAAACATAAAAAAGAGACCCCACTTTTCTTTTACTTTTTTATAACAATAGTATAATCCTACCAATAAAATGTCCAAATTATTTACATAGAACTGGATCATAACATAAGCTATCTAACCCAAGACTCACATATTTTAGGATCTAAAATTCTTAAAAGTTTATAGAATTTTGTAGTATTTAGAATTCAAATTTTTTAAACTTTTGTAAAAATTTATAGTAATTAGGACCAAAATTTTTAGAGTTTATAAAACTTTTTAGTAACTACGGCTAAATTTTTTAGATTTTATTAATTTTTTAATAAATAGAGTCAAAACTCTCTTTTTACGTTATTATCTCTCTTAATTTTTGAAAAATTTTGAATAGGTTCTTCCATAAAGTTAGACCCGCTCTGGATTTATATAACAGTTTGTGGAGTATATTGCACTTGTCAATCAAATTCTCGAATTCATTCAAAGGCTCTTTTGGATTTACATGTAACAATATCCATTTCTCTAAAAGGTTAACCTCTTTTTTTATTCTCTCTTTCAAATTCGACCTAATATGTAATTTCCATACAAATATATTAAGTGTATATGGTGAAATATATTTACTCAAATAGTTCAAAATATCTATTTAAAAAAAATATTTGTTTTCATCTAAATTCTATTCCAAATAGTCGCCTAACTCTATGATATTTTTTCATCTGAATTCTATTTCAAATAGTCGCTTAACCCCATCCGAATAAAATTCGGAAGTTAGAGAATTTGAATTACGGATTGAGAAATTTTATTTAAAAAGTTATGAATTGATCCACTTGTTAATCATAAAAACTAAATACTAACATTGGTTATAATTGTGTATTATTTGATTTTTTTGGATTAAGAGTCTTCTACTTAAATTTAGTTTCTACAAAGATTATGACACGTGATTAAAATATGGTTTGTTTTAAGTGATTGATGAAGCAGAAATGGGCAAGTCTTCAGTTTCACCACTTTCGCCTGAACAGTCATTGTTTCAGTTGTGTCTTTTGGTTTTCAACTTTAAAGGTATCTGATTCTTTTCAACAGCCCACCATTGATGCCATTGTTCGAAGCTCCACGAATGTTTTTCTTGGGTCCACTTTCCAATCGCTTTCACAGGAAAATCCACACGATCAAAAATGTACAATGCAATGAGTTAGAACCTTGCTCGTGCAAACAGCCAACAACCCAAGAAAATGGCGATTATAAGCTTGGAATTTCACTTGATAGATCTGGTATACGTCTAGTATCAGTCATATGTATAAAGGATAAAGACAGAACTTAGAAATTATAAACCCAACCTAACCTAACTACTATATGCAACAATCCAATGCTTAGAAAATGGTATCAATGGTTAGCTTTCTTTTGGGTGGTGATTTTTCTATGATTTGCTTCTCGCGGTCCATGAATGTAGAGCCTTTGTTGGCAAATAATCTTCTGAGGTTTATCACTGATAGCTCGTAAAAGTTTCCAACAGCAAGATCAGCCTGAACCAGATCATACCTGCATATATGTTTTTATCAAAGTTAAATACCAGAAACGCTTCTGGTTCCCAAAAAGGGTAAAAGAGTATCTTGTAATACTTACGCCCGATGAGCTCCGATTAATCCAATTGCCATCATTGTACAATTGTGAGCCGCGGTTATACCTCTAGGATCATCCTCAAACACAACACATTTTGCCGGCTTTCTATCCAACTGCGCAAAAGTTTTAACCTTTTCAACATATTTCTCAGGAAGGGCTACGATTAGCAATTGACTCGAAAAGTTACCTTCACAGCTGCAGAAAGAAATCTGTGAGCTATTGATTCCATACCATCTTCCTCAGAAACTATTGCCTGAAATAGAATATGAATACAAGCATCAGCAAGTATAACTATTCATCTGCAGAAAGTTAAGTGATTTTCTGAAGCTGTTATTTGCCTGAAAATATTTTTGAAGTCCCATCCGCTCAAGAGCATTGATCATGTTTTTCCGATCAAAATTTGAGACAACAGCACAGGGAATGCGAGCAGTCGAGACAGCGTCAAGCCAATCTCTAAGTCCTTCTTTTGGCTCTGTCAGCTGAAATATCAGTAGCAACACAACTCAGGAAACCCAAAAAAAAGGTTGCATTCTAGTAGTACAAAGATTTAATATGAAAGACCTTACTCTGAGAAGATTATAATAATATATTTCTGATAGCCTGAGTTTCAATCTGTCGATTTCGCTTTGCGTTTTCTCCCAAGACAACACCTGAAATATTTTGGAATCAAGCATCAATTAGATCCATTTCCTTTAAATATGTAACTAGCAGACACATAGAACTCGTCATGAGTAACTCAAAAGTATTAAAGAATATGAGACAGGGTTTGAATTCACAAGAGACATCTATGGCCCTGCATGCTTAAAAAATCATATCAATGAGAACTTTCAACTGAGAAAAGAAATCTCAAACCTTACTCAACACATGGTCAGCACTGGCATGAAGCATCAGTCTTTGAATGTCACCCTCCTCCACAATTTTTTTTCCTGCCAAACAATTTAATGTCCATATCTAATTAGAGATATGGGTTGTTAAATACCTACATACTAGCAAAAGAGCCAACATACTAGATTATGACTATAGAGCATTTCACATGTCATACTTCTACATTACAAGACAACTTAAAAACGGAACAGAACTTTGTGTTACAATTTACAACAGAAGTTGCGTTTACCTGAAGGGAAAGATACTACTACAACATCTAAGTGTAAAATAACATTCAAAACAAACGATCTAGATATAAAATAAGGTAATATAATGTTTTAGTTCATTGATATCTCTTGATAACTTTCTTGGTATTTCTTAAGAGGGTGCAAAAGCAATACTATATATATATATATACACGAAGTCTCTTTGCACTCACACATGCCAAAAGAAATCAGTTTAAACATCTAAACAAAAACTTTAACAGAACGAGAGCAATAAAAGCTTACCTTCTTCTGCAGCGAGCTGCTTCCAAGCTTCTAACTTAAGACTGCGGGTATCAGCCTACAAAGTTTGAACCATAAATTGAAAAATTGAAAACTTTTGACTTCTAAATCCAAAATTAGTAATTATGGACCATGTAATTCTACTATAGATCTCCTGAGATTCACCAGCTAACATGAAAGCATAATCTAAAGAAGTGATTTTGTTCTACAACCTTTGCCAAATCCGCCAAATCCCCGTGTCATACAAGAAGAAAAATTAAATTTTACCTACAAGTCCTAAACTAGTGTGCATGGACTACGCACTTCCATTCTACAACTTTTTGATTAATAGGGCAAGACAAATCCTCATGCCCCACCAGAAGAAGAAGCTGTTGTACGTAGTTTAGCAATAACCACGACATTGCTAGATAACTGGCAAACATAGTGATGGTGTCAGGGAATTACCACGACATTGTCCCATGAGAAAATCAGACCATAAGCTTCATCTGGTTTCATTGCGTAACGTACTCTTTGAAGAAAACCATCTTGCAGTTTCTCATTCCAGAAATCCTACTTAAAGCGAATTGACAAAATAAAATAAAAAGAAAAGATGTTACCTACAAAACAAGCTTCCAATAAGCAGCTTCTGATCAAAGTCTGATGGTATCCGAAGAAGCGAAAAGAGTATCAAATAAAAGATTTATAAGAATTGGTAGTTCTTACCACATCCACTTTAAGAGGACCATCCTGTCTAAAAGTCTCAAACCCTTCTCCATACTCAGCTCCAATCGCCTAAATTCAACACATGATCCATAAATTCATTAAATTTCCACTTGTTAACCACCAAAAAGACAGGAATGACATCTCTGATTTTCTATTTCACCAAACAAAAAAGTACCTCTTGCATAAAGAGTTTATTTGGCTTGATCAGGAACCCATTAACGTCACTGTTTTCATCAGACACAGAAGAACTCCTTACAACCAAACGCTGCTTCACTAACTTTGTTTCTTTCGGTATCTGAAAAAAAGACCCAGAAATATAAAAGATGATCCCCATCGATTTGAATCAAAGCCAAAGCAGGATATCAAGGAAACTTATACAAACCACGGAGCTGAGATTTGAAGCAAAATTATAGCGAGGGAAGCGAAAAGAGGATTCGGAAGAAATGAGCAGAGACGAAGGGCGAGAACTGCATGAGCAGTCCATGATAATAAATTAGGGCTTCTTCGGAATCAGAAACTGAGACGATTGAAAGAAAGCAATCGTTTTGTTAGAGGTTTATAAAATAAATTAGGGTTCGGACACGGAAACTAATCTTAAAAAGCCTTTGTTCTGGTTCATACGTTTGGAGCCAGAGAACGTTGAGAGAGACAGACGGAGAAAGCGAATATGCAATCATCCAGAGGATCATACTCTTAATGTCGTTTTGCCTTTTAAATTTCAGACGTTGCGTCGTTTTATGTAGCTGTGGGTTTTCGGTTTAAACAGGTTTTTCGGTTCGGGTTCTTCGGTTATTTGGGTTAATCAGAAATTTATAATTTAGCTGAATTGAACCGAATGTTTATTCGGTTCGGGTTATTCGGATCTCAGGCTAAACGGTTCAGTTATAAAAATATGGATCAACCGAATTTAACCGAATAAAACTAGAACTTCGGTTTTTAAAACCGAATTATACTAAAGAAGGAAAAAAACATGAAATTGAAATTGGAAAATTGAGTAAACCAATTACAATTAAACCGAAAAACCAAACAAACTGAATTGAATAAAAAAAATCAAAATTGTATTAGACATTGTAATACAAACCGAGATTGAATTAAAAAAAAACCAAATAGCTAAATAGTCCAAACCGATATTGAATTACACAAAGTTTTCGTGGAAATGTCTAAACTTCATTACCAACAGGTTATGTGCCTATCTCTATTCTCTAATCAAACACTAACCAATAAGACAAAGTTAATAATCAAACACAAACCAAGAAGCCAACATTCAACAAGCTGAAAAATATAAACATTTACCAACAAGTCATCACTTAATTTGTTTGTCACTAATTCCGAGCATTTGTATCATGTAAGTAGACTTAGTTAGTTTATAATGTAACTCAACTTACCAAGTGACTCATAGTGACTCAAAGTAACTCAACTTGCACGATAAAATATAGTTAACATCTCTGAAATTATACACTTACCAAGTGACTCAAAGAATTCAATTTCGTCAAGCATTTGGCTGAGGTTTGCAACTTCAGCTTCAACCTTGAACTTGCACCTTAACTATTGTTGTGTGCAAACCAACACTTCGACCATGTAGGGTGTAAGGCTACTTCTGTAAGGATCCAAGACTCTACCGCTTGTACTGAAAGCTGATTCAGAGGCCATTGAAGAGACTTGGATCGCTAGGGCATCTCGTGCAAGTTCAGACAGAATTGGAAACTTGTTAGAGTTATATTTCCACTAATGCAAGACATCATAAGGTAAACAAAAGCTATTGGCGACTCTAAGCTCTGTTTTTCAGTCAAATAGATATCCAATTCATTGCAACCATCTTCATTTCCCCTTAAATTAAGCATCTTGTTATAAATTGCATCAACCCTCTCATAGTCGTCATCATCATCTTCAGACATTACATCCACTGAATTAGGTTGCTTAGAATCTGCACCCACGCCTTGAATTTCTTCATGTTTCTTAAGCTTAACATTGTACTTACTCTTCATACAGTTTCTGAAGCACACTTAAAACTGAGCTATTAAGCTTCCTACATTCAATGGTATCCTTACCATACAATTCCTGAAAACAGAGAGATGTGAATTGCATCTTGTTTCTTGGATCGAAAACTGTAGCTATAATCACTAAGGGATTCATGTTCAACAAGCCATCCCAATATTTCTCAAACTTGTCCCTCGTGACATGTGCTTATCTTCTAATCTCCTCATCACTATTGCGACACTTGGTTATCAAGTTTTTCTCAATGTTAACAATCTCATTGTAACATACTGTAGAAGTGACAGTTTTGGAAGCACTGAATGTTAGCATAGACTTGTAGAAGATTTTTAAAAACTTAACTAAACTCTGCACCTCATCCCAATTAGAGGTAGTTGGTGGTCCAACCCTTGTTGTCTTTATTTTCTCATCATCTTCCTTAAAGTACTCACAATAGAGCTTATCCTCCAACATCATCTTTTCAAATGCTACTCTAACCTTAAGGGCGGAACTCAACATAAGATTGGTTGAGTTCCATATGGTTTTCACATCCAAAGGCAAACTACCTCTACAGATTTTTCTAGATTTACACCTCAGCTCAAAAGATTTCAACCTAGTGAAAGAGGAACGCACATACTTTAATGCGTTTCTAATGGCAACAATACTAAGCTTTGTTTTCTGTAATTCATCAGAAACTATTAGGTTCATGATATGCCCACAACATCGCATATGGATTAGCTGACCATCTAACACTAATTTTTCTGGTCCTAACTGCACCAAATACTCCCGCAATAACCTAATAGCCTTGTCATTAGTTGTACCATTATCTACCGTAACTATAAATAACTGAGAAATCCCCCACTCTTCTAGACACTCAACTAACTGACCCTTAATTGTCTCAGCCCTATGGTCAGTTATCACTTTAAAACCTAAGATTCTATTCTGCATATGCCAACTTATATCTATCCAGTGAGCAGTGGGGACCATATAGTTCTATGATGTATGTGGAGACACCCAAATGTCTGTTGTAAGACTAACTCTATGTTTTTTACTCTCAAACAAACCCTTCAAAGCTATCTTTTCTGCCTCATACATTGCAACAATCTCCTTTGTTGTTGTCCTCCTTGAAAACGTAGAGTACATAGGCATAATGTTGAAACAGAACCTTTTCCAACCCTCTGACTCCACAAATGACAATGGCAGTTCATTGATTACTATCATTTAATTAACTGATTTTCTAAACAAAACCAGATCGTACTTAACTATGATCTTTTGGTTCTCCTTATCTCTGACTCCACAAATTACAATGGCAGTTCATTGATTACTATCATTTAATTAACCGATTTTCTAAACAAAACCGGATCGTACTTAACTATGATCTTTTGGTTCTCCTTATCCTGAATTTTTTTATACATTTTATATCTACTTATATGCCCTTTCATTGGGCTTGTACCCATAGTTTTCGAATCACAACTAATCTCCACTCCACAATACCTACAACTACACTTTCTATCATCATCTTCTCTTTGAATAAAGTGTTTCCATACCTTGGCTCTTTTGGCAAAAAAAAATTTCGGTTTTGGTGGCAGGGAAATGCTTGACCGTTTCGTTTCAGTTCTCTTACGGCCAGAGACTTCTTCTCCTACTGCTGGTGGTCCTTCCACCTCAATCGTATCCAGGTACTGAACGTGAATCCATCTCCAAATAGCCAAACATAAACAGTTAAACTAAAAAAAAATATAACTCTTGGCCACACATAGCAGAAAACAAATAAACAAAATTAGCACTAAGTTTTGAATAGCAAACAAGAGAAGAAGGACATATCAAATCTGCCAAAGTGAATGGAAACACATGAGACAAAGGACTTATATATATTTCAAACAGCAGAGTTCTCTGTTTACAGAAAAACATAGACAAAGAGAAGAAGAATGAGATCATTACGGAACATCATTTACATGGTCTAACCGTAGCAAAAAAAACATATATTATTAGCATACCAATAAACATATCAAGCATCGATCAAATTTAAGTGCTAATACAAATGGATATATTATGTAGATATAATTGATAATATATAATAATGATAAAGATGAATATGGTTTAAAATCCTAAATGAATGCAAGTTTGATAAATTAAATGAATACATGTCTAAAATTATAAATGAATATGAGTTTAAAAACTTAAATGACACGAGTTTATATATAAAAATTGTAATGCATCAAAAATTAAATTAATAGAGTTCAAAAAATATAATTAGTGTACTGTAGTAACTATGTAATTCGAATATTAAGACTTCAAGATTATAAAGAACTAACTCTTATTTATTAGCTTAGAAAACTTACTCAAAACATAAACTCTCAAAGCTCAAACTCTCTTAGGTCATATCACACTTTGGTATTTCCCTTTTTATAGACAAGACAAAGTTTTTCCTAATATCAATAGGAAAGTATGAATAGATAACTCTTAACCATAACTAACTCTATCTTATCTACTAAGTAACTTGCTCAACAAGTTACTATTTTAAAGCTTAATTCAACATTCTCCTCCTTAAGCTTGAAATTGACTTCTTCTATGTCTTGAACTCCAATGAAATCTCTCATTTCCTTGAACTTGATCTTTCCAAGTGCCTTTGTTAGAATATCCGCCTTTTGTTTTGTTCCGGGAATATGTTCCACTTCAATTTGACCATTCTCAACACATTCTCTAATGAAATGGTACCTTGTATGTATGTGCTTGCTTCTTCCATGAAACACCAAATTCTTAGTAAGTGTTATTGCGGATTTGTTATCTATTCTTATGATCACATTCTCACAAGTTGTTCTCGTAACTTCACTTAACAACTCTTGAAGCCAAATCACTTGTCTTGAAACCTCGGTTTCAGCCATGAACTCGGCTTCACAAGAAGATAAGGCGACGGTTTCTTGTTTTTGTGAGCACCAAGTAATCGGACTTCCACTTAGATAGAAGATGTGTTCCGTTGTACTTCTTCCATCATCCGGATCAACATTGTGACTACTATCACTATATCTGATTAACATTGGTACTTGTGTGGAGGATCTCGTGAAGGTTAGTCCAAGAGTAGTTGTGCCTCTCAAGTATCTCAAACATTGTTTCATGGCTGCTCCATGAGATTCTCTTGGACTTTGCATGTATCCACTTAAAACTCCAACACAATATGACAAACCCGGTCTTGTGTGTAGAAGGTAACGAAGACAGCCGACTTTTCTTATATAATTTTTGGCATCTATCTCCTTTTCTTCGAGACACTTTGATAACTTAAGTCCCGAATCCATTGGTATATGAACCATATTGCAATCGCTCATCCCCGAGTCTTCAAGAATTCTTTGAGTATAACGTTTTTGAGATAATGTTATCCCTCCTTCAAGTTGTTTTACTTATATTCCAAGATAATAAGTTAATTTTCCTAGATTGCTCATCTCAAATTTGGTTGTCATCTCCTTCTTAAACTCATCAATGATACTCTTATTTGTCCCGGTAACAAACAAGTCATCGACATAGACAGCTATAAGCAAGATCTCGTGAGAAACAACTCTCTTGAACACTGATGGTTCTTTGCTACACTTCTCGAACTTGACCTCTCTAAGCACTTGATTCATTTTGATGTTCCAAGCTCTTGGTGCTTGTTTTAACCCATACAAAGCCTTCTTGAGTTTATAGACTTTGTCTTCACTTCCTTCAATCTCAAAACCTTCCGGTTGTGTGACATAAACGGTTTCTTGTAGCTCTCCATTAAGAAAGGCCGTTTTGACATCGAGATGATGAATCTCCCAACCATATGATGCAGATAGATTAATAAGGAGCCTTATTGTTTCAAGTCTTGCAACTGGTGCACATATCTCTTCATAATCAATTCCATGTTTTTGCACATATCCTTTGGCAACAAGTCTTGACTTGTATTTGTTGATGCATCCATCGAAGTTACATTTGATCTTGAAAACCTACTTAAGTCCAATAGGTTTAATTCCTTCTGGTAGATCTTCAAGATCCTAAGTCTTGTTTTTGACAACTGATTTTATCTCATCTTCACAAGCAAGAATTCATTCTCTTAATTGCTTTGTCTCACTAAAGGTTCTTGGCTCATCTTCTAAGCTCAACAACAACATCTCTCCTTCTTTTTCAGCAAGTAAAACATAGTCTTTAAGGTGTTTAAGCTTGGAAACTTGTCTTTGTGATCTTCGTAATATCAGAGATGTTTCATTGTTTTCTTCTAACTCTTGTGATTCTTGTTCATGAGATGGCAACTCTTCTTCTTGAACGTCTCATGCACGTCTTTGACTTGTATTATTTCTTCTTTCATCATCTTCGATATCCTCACCAAAATTATCACTTACTACCTCAAAGTTTCCTTCTCGACTACTCTTCTCTGAAACTTTGTGGTACAATTCCATCCTTTTGACTCATCAAAAATAACATCTCTACTAACCACAACCTTTTGAGTGGTCGGATCAAGAAGTCTATAGGCCTTAGACCCGGGTTCGGTTCCAAGATGAACCAAAATACGAGATCTATCATCAAGTTTCTTTAAGTGTGGAGTCTCAACCTTTGCATAACTAATGCACGCAAAGATACGAAGATGACCTATGTTTGGTTTTCTTTCTCGTAAGATCTCATATGGAGTCCAATCCTTTATAGCAATTATATTCAATATGTACGTTGAATGTCTTACCGCTTCTCCCCAAAGATAATTTGGCATATGCATATGCTTCATCATGTTTCGTGACATCTCCATTAATATTCTATTACGTCTCTCAACTAATCCGCTTTGTTGAAGTGTGTATGGTGCGGTAAGATGTCTTTTGATGCCCATATCTTCACAAAACGTTTTGAATTATTTTGACAAGAGTTCTCCTCCTCTATTGGTTCTAAGGACTTGAATCCTCTCATTTGTTTCCTTTACAATCACGGTTTTGAACCTTTTAAATTTCTCAAAAGCTTCACTCTTTTCTTTTATGAGAATCGTCCACATATATCTTGAATGATCATCGATAAGGACAAAAATATACCTATTTCCAGCCGATGTTTTAGGTGATATTGGTCCCCAAAGATCCCCATGAATGATTTCTAAAACCTTGTCCGCTCGATAAAGAGTAGCTTTTGGAAACACTTGTCTTGCTTGCTTCCCAAGTAAGCATGATCCACATACTTTCTTCTCAATCTCGACTTTTGGAAGTCCTTTAACCAACTCTTTCTTGATAATGTTTCACAAAGTATCGACATTAACATGTCCTAACCTCGCATGCCACTTGCTTGAGTCGCTTATCTTGGCAAGAAGAACCTTCAATTCCTTAACTTCCATTCGTACTTTGTAGAGTCGATTTTGTGACCTTTTGGCTTTGGCAATTAATTTTCCTTCTCAATCATACATTGTCAAGTAATCTCCTTTCATACGAATATCACAACCGGATTCTGTTGCTTGTCCAAGACTAATGATATTACTCTTCAAACTCAGAATATAATAAACATTAGTCATTGTCTTTGATTCTCCATTTCTATCCAAAAAGGAAATCGACCTTTTTCCTTTAATGTCAATGCAGGAATCGTCACCAAACCTTACTTTTCTCGTCACTAATTCATCAAGTTTCGTAAAATATCTCTTGTCACCTGTCATGTGATTACTTGCTCCATTATCGAGATACCAAGTGTTTGCTCCATTATTCGTTTCAAAAGTACTTGGTATGCATTTTTGTTCATTGAGATACACAACCTTATGCATGAAAAGGTCATCCGCATCTTGTGTATCATCATTGACACTTCTTTCTTGTACTTTTTGGAGCTTAAGTAAACGATCCGGACAACTAGAAGCATAATGTCCTAACTTGTCACATTTATAACACTTAACTTTTGATAAGTCACGATCTCCATTACCTATTCCTCGTCCTCTTCCTCTAGAATTAGAATGACCTCGACCTCTTCCTCTAGAAGCTCCATTATTTTCTTGATTGTAATTCCTTACTTGAGTCTTCGAATTGGAGTACATCAACTTGTTTTGTTCCTCTTGAGTTTCTTCCTCTTCATCGAAGATTTTTTCTTCATAGGTTTTTATGCGTCCTATGATATCTTCAAAGCTTATGGTGTTAAGATCTAGTACTTGCTCAATTGAGGCAACAATTTAAATGTATTTCTTCCGTGGATGACTCATAAGAAATTTCTTCACTAACTTTGACTCCTCAATAATCACTCCGAGAGATGCCGATTTTGAAGAGATTTCAGATAGCTTGCCCACAAAGCTATCTATGTTATCAGAATCCTTCATCTTGAGACGATCAAACTCGGACATGAGAGTTTTCAATCTTGCTTCTCTAACACTTTCAGCTCCCATATTCCTTGTTTTGATTGCCTCCCAAACTTTCTTTGTCGTGTCTAGTTCACCGACTTGTAAGATTAAAGACTCCGGTATTAATTGAAACAACAATCCCATCGCCAAGTTATTCTTTTCTCCCTCGGTTGTACCATTCTCTATGACTTCCCACACCTTAAATATCATGAGACACACTTTCATCCTCATGGCCCATACGGTGTAGTTAGTTGAATTCAACATTGGACATTGAATTAAAGAAGAGCCTCTTCCTTCTTTCGTCTCTGTGCTTGATTATCTCCCATGATTTGTTAAGCCTCACGCGTAATTTCTTTCTCGTGATTAAGACTTCTTCTTAATCGAGAACCATCGCTCTGATACCAATTATAGTAACTATGCAATTTAAATATTAAGAATTCAAGATTATAAAAAAATAACTCTTCTTTACTAGCTTAGAAACTTACTGAAAATCTAAACTATCAAATCTCAAACTCTCTTAGGTCATACCACACTTTGGTATTTCCTTTTTTATGGACAAGACAAAACTTTTCCTAATCTCAATAAAAAAATATAAATAAATAACTCTTAACCATAATAAACTATATTTTCAAATTTAATTCAACATATACAACTGTTATGATTATAAATTGATTTTAGTATATCAAAAATATATAAAATTAATAAATTTACATATACAAATTAAACTATTAAATAAATAAAAAAATATCACATATAAATAAATTAAATAATTACAAATGTACAAGTGTATACCGGGATATCATCTAGTTAATTATAAAATAATTAATACGTGATAATCTTGTTGTAATCAATCGTTCAGTGTCATCAGTCTTGCTGTCTTGGAAGTTGGGAAGATATTTTATATGAATTTTTTTAAAAAAGGAACTACAGCGTGAAAAACGTATTTTCTTGTAAGAAGACCATCTTGGAAAAATAGAGATAATTAATTCAAAGCAACATTAACAACTGTATTATCACAATCTTTGTGTAATAAATAATCTAATTTTAATTATAGGTTGCTATAAATTCGAATACAAATTACTCAAAACGTTTTTTAACTTTTACAATTAATAAAAAAAACGTATTGGGACACGATTGGCGGCCCGATCAATGCCAAGTTAACTGCTACCAAGAGAAAAGAGAATCTGCGACTTCTTCTTCTTCAACGACCAATCTAGAATGTTCAACAGTTTCATACCAGAATCCTGATTATTAGTTCTTCGTCAAACCCTCCTCTTTTTGGAATTTTCATCGTCTGTGTAAACCTCTCTTTTCTTCTTCTTAATTTCTCTGCAAATTCAGCTGATTCGAACTCTGGGTAATATATATATTCAATTCAACGAGTTTCCCAATTAGGGTTCGATTATTTTTTTTCATCTAGTTTTTTTGAAAGTCAAATCTGAAGATATGTTTGGTTTCAATGTGCTCAGAAGCTTTGTCGGCAAGTAGAATCTTTTCTTCTTTAAATCGATTCTTCTTTTGAGGTTTTTATATTCTTTGCCCACAATGTTAATGCTTCCAAAGCATTTATGCGTTTAAGTAGCTTTATTCGGCGAGATTTGATATTGAAGAGAGAAAAAAATGGGATCGAATTGTGATAGCAATTCGAAAGCAGAGATTCAAGAATCTAATGGTACGGGGAAATCTAAGGTTCTTCTTTGTCCTCTTGATGTTTCAACATCTAGAAGAACTCTGATTAGTGATGGTAAACCTAAGAAATGGTCGATTAGTGCTCTTCCTGATGCTTCTAGTAGAACCAAGCTTCTAAAATTCGGTTCTCCTTCTGCTAAATTCAAAAAAATGACGGAGGATAGAGACGAGGTTTCACGGTCAGTGACGAGCTCAAGCAACGGCAGCAGTCATAATTTCCGGGAAAGAATCAGTGGTATGCTTCACCGAAAGATTGATTGGAGTTCTCTTGTTAAAATGGGGAAAGAATGGATTAGGAATCCAATTAACATGGCTTTATTCGTGTGGATACTCGTTGTTGCAGTCTCTGGTGCGATACTCTTCATGGTGATGACTGGTATGTTGAATCATGCTTTACCTAAGAAGTCAGAGAGAGATGCTTGGTTTGAAGTTAACAACCAAATCCTAAATGGGTTGTTTACTTTGATGTGTCTTTATCAGCATCCGAAACGGTTTTATCACTTAGTGCTTCTTACTAGATGGAAGCACGATGATATTACAAAGCTTAGGAAAGTTTATTGCAAGAATGGGACTTATAAGCCGAATGAATGGATGCATATTATGGTTGTTGTCCTTTTGCTTCACTTGAATTGTTTTGCTCAGTACGCGCTATGTGGTCTTAATGTTGGATTCAAGAGATCAGAAAGACCTCCCATTGGAGTTGCTATATGTATCTCTGCTGCTATTGGAGCTCCTGCAGTTGCAGGTTTGTATTCAATACTTAGTCCACTTGGTAAAGATTATGATGAATCAGATGTGGATGAGGAGAATCAGGTGCAGCGTGAAGAAGGGTCTGTAAATCGCCGGTTTACACTAGAGAGAAGGTATTCATTTGCTTCTGCTTCCACGGGGGTCGGGGATGATATGGTTCCGGTGAGTAATCCTGAATGGAGTGGTGGAATTTTGGATATTTGGGATGATATTTCGTTGGCTTATCTTTCCCTATTCTGCACTTTCTGTGTCTTTGGATGGAACATGGAAAGAGTTGGGTTTGGGAACATGTATGTTCACATAGCAACGTTTATTCTCTTCTGTTTGGCACCTTTCTTTATATTCAACTTAGCTGCAGTTAATATCGATAATGAGACGGTTAGGGAGGCGTTAGGGGTATCTGGAATCCTTCTTTGTTTGTTTGGTTTGCTCTATGGTGGATTCTGGAGAATTCAGATGAGGAAAAGATTCAAATTGCCAAGTTACAAATTCTGCTTTGGAAGAGCAGCAATTGCCGATTGTGCACTATGGTTATTCTGTTGCTGGTGCTCTTTAGCTCAAGAAGTCCGGACTGCAAACTCTTATGAGATAGTGGAAGACAAATTCTGTCAAAGAACTCAAGAGAGGAGTTTGGTATCTCCATTGCCTCGTGAAGATGGTGTGTTTGATCCAAGGTTTGGTATTGAAAGCTCACCAAAGAACATGAGTGGGGCTAATTCTCCTAGTCCCAGCAGGTTTTGGAAAGAGGTACATACTCCAAATGTACAGACACCTAGAGAGAAAGATGAAGGTAAAAACGAGGTTGTTCTGACTCCACCTTCTCCTTTGTCCATACACCGAGAAGCTTGATTTTGAACAACCATGGAATCTGAGTCCACTGGTAACTCCTCCTTTCTTTCTCTTCAGGTGTAACTGTTTGTATGACTTTTATTTTGAGAAAACATTTATACACAATTCTCTTTTAATGTCTTACTCAGTTTGATGAAAGCTGGTTTAGAACTTGCCTGTTTCTTCTGTAATGTAAATTGGTCCCCAAAAAAAAAATTTGTCTGCCATGTTGCAATATTATTTTATAAGTTTGAAGCACAATTTTTTCTTTTTCATCTACAAAATTTTCAGAGATGAAAATATAATATGTTTCTTCAAACCAGATGGTTATAGATTGGTTTTCTATATGGTTTCCAACAATTTGATCATTTGTAAATTGGAATATTTAATTGAAGGTAAGACTCAATAAATAAGCTCAGTGGATTACTTAAGGGACTTCACATAATTATGCGTAGCCCATGGGATAATTCTTTAAGATCGAAAATGGTGTTCTATATCGACTTTAAAAGAAATTCCACAATTGTAACAAAGAAATATAAAACACTAAAGCTAAATAATGACGTTTGTGTATGCAATTTAGGAATTAAACATCACTGTCATAAGTGTTATTATCGTGGATTACCGCTTCACAAATCCACTAACGTGTAATTATTTGTTTATGTGTAATCAACTTTTTACTTGCAGTTCCTTCACGTAGAGCTGGGCTGCCGGTTTATCCGCTCCGCCCTGCAACAAATCCGTAAATTTTCTACTAAATTTAAAAAATTCGAACCCATTCCACTGAAAAATGGGTTAACAAAACAAAAGCCTATATTCATCTTACATGGATTTAAAACCACGGGTTCCGCGAATTTATATCTCAATTCCCAGCTCTAGTTTCTTGACTTGTTGTCTTAATGCAAGCTATATTTATATAGATAATAGTCACATACAGTGCACCAGATAGCTACGTCTTTGTAAAATCTTTAGAAAGATGACAAATTAATATTTTAAAATAATTCAACCAGTGTCATATGATAATAGTTCCGGTTTGTTTATTTTGACAAATTAAATGTATTATAAAGCATTGAAAAACGAAATCTATTATATAATTCGAAGATGAGTCATGGCCACATGACTAGGTGGAACAATAAGTGGCAATTCTGCAATACGTGATCTCTATGCCTGACACGTGTCAAAGTGATCGTGCATTGTGTTTCCTTTGAAACTTCAGTCGTAGGCTGGCTCGACCAACTCACTCGTTGAACACGTTTCTTTGAACAGTGTATTTTTAATTAATTAAATTTTATAATTCACTCTAATTTGGGTTAAATGGAATCCAAATTTCTTTCAAAACACACACACACACAAAAAAAGTCGTTTTCTTCGGAAATCAACTAGTCAACTAGGGAAAGAGATATTTACCATTACGCATTATCAAAATTCAATTAACCTAATTAAATATTCACCTAATAGGACGGTGGGACCAAGCTTTAGCTGGCTCAACTTTCAAACAACTTTATCTTCATATCAATAATAAAACGCCACGTGTCAGCTACTGGCTAAAAATTCGAGAACCTGAAAGTAGGATGCGTTGCAGAGAATCACATCCTTACCCCATTACCTTGGCTATATAAATCCCAGATTTATCCCAATTTTAAAATCAGAATCCCAAGCGTCTTTTGTTTTCTTCTTCTTCTCCATAATCATCTTCATAAATTAGCTAAGAACTGGATACTCTGGCGGAATCAGAGATTAAGAACCGAGACGTGGTTCTGAAACTGTATGAGGCCCTGAGATCTCGAGACGTTACTTCGGTGCACCAGATCTTAACACCAGATCTGGAGTGGTGGTTTCACGGCCCTCCGCCGCACCAGTTTTTGATGCGCATGCTCACCGGAGGAATCTCTCCGTCGTCATCTCCACCGTTTGAATTTACACCTCTCTCCGTCGTTTCCTTCGGTTCAACCGTAATCGCCGAAGGCTGCGACGCTGCTACATCAATTTCGTGGATCCACGCTTGGACTGTATCGAATGGGATAATCACACAGGTGAGGGAGTACTCGAACACTTCTCTCACCGTCACACGGATTAGTAACGTTGTTGCTGGACGACGTTCCACTGGGATTACGACGTCGCATTGTCCTTCCGTGTGGGAAAGCAAATTCTCGGGTCGGGCGGGTAAATCCGTACCGGGTTTGGTTCTGGCGATATAAAGAATAATTTGGTAAAGTAGCAGCCACGTCAGGGAATAACTAAATAAAGGCTGCTTACGTGTCAGTGTGTAGTTGGTTTGTTGCTTTATGGTTTAAAGGATTTGTTGAGGTTTTGATCGCGGTGTGGGCTTGTGGCTAAGGCCGCGTTTGGCTGTCGCTTATTCTTTCTTTTTTTTCTTTTGTGTTTTCTATAATTGCTTTTAAATCGTCCTTTAGTGGGGGCAAGAATGGGGAAACGCAGACTGTCGTGTCCCGTTCCGTCTGATGTAATGTTTGGTTATAATATTTATGAAATAAAGAAGTGCTTTTGGGATATTTTGAATATATTCTTTGAACGTGATTTTAGTACGAGAACTTTTGCAATTATTAACAAACAAAAGAAGAAGATAAAAAACACATTTGGCCATGAGAGATTGATGCATTGTCTTCTAATTTGAAAATAGACTATATTATATTCTGCTAGAATGACACTCTACGAAAGCAAGGGAATAAAATTTAATCTCACAGGTTATTTTTTTTTATTTTGCAAACATTACTCCTTTGATCAATCGGCTTAATCCAGTTTAAATGTTCTGATTAGAATAGATGAAATTTGAATTCATCATTTAGTCTCTAACTAAATAAAGGGTATAATAATGAAAGGGAGTGGGAAGGAACGAGGAAGGTCACTAAAGTGTCTTTTAGTTGGAAGTGGACATGCATTAATTACAGTCATTTTATCTTTTTGTGTCGTATGGTCAAAATGGTGTGACGATTCAATGATGATAACATCGCACAACTAATTAAAAAACAATAAAACATTTGAAGATAAAACTATACATGGGAATATTCTCAATTTTATTTGTATATATTCATTACCTGATTTAATCGTGAGACGCAGTGACGCAAATATTAACTATTCATCTAATTTGATGTGTTGGATAAATATCTCATGCCCAAAAGATTCATGTAATTGCGTGCAGCGTGTATTGTAAAGGTTGAAATTTTATACAAGCGTATGTTGACAAACCTTACGTACCAAAAACAACATTGAAAAATATACAATCTGATATTGATGTAAGATCAAACCATTTTTTTGTCTGAAATAAAATGTCTAAAAAAACGGCTGTAGAAATCTGATTTCTAACGTAAATTGGAAGTATCATCAGCGATCACAAGTAAAGCCACGACAAATGCGACATCCACATATGGATTAACTCTCACTTTGAACTCGTAACTCCCTTTTATAAGTCCTCCCAATGAGAAATTGTGAACCACCTGCACCAAATTTAGCACTTGTTCATCGTTTTCTACTATTTCAGTTATCAAATTTTGAAGAAGGTTGGAATAATGAGTACTGCCGTACCTCAGCAAGGAGAGTGTTATGAATTGGTTCATTAAGTTTGAAAGAAGAACCGATATACCGACCAAATGTTTGAAAATCAGGCTTGATATTAGTAATGTCGGTAGAATTAGATTGGTGTGTCGGTAGATTGACATGAAGTAGTGTTCTGAAAGATAATAGATTTGGTTCTCTTGCTGAGAAGAGAAGATCTTCAGATTCTGTGCTTTCTCCTTTGTATATTTCCCATTTGTATCTCATTGTTACAACTCCCTGCAACATTTTACATTTTTTATCTCTTAGCAATCTTATTCCTAACTTGTTAATGTAGCCATTTGGTCATCAAATGGAACTTATGTTTTTTATTGTTAAGAAGATTTTTGTTTTTGTCGAATAATTGGATGGGTTATACCCGATCCATAGCCTAAATGCTCTAACTAGACAATGGTGGGATTCAAACTCATCACACAGTGCCAACTTAGATAAGAGTCAAACCAATTGGAACAACGGTATATTGACATTGTTAAAAAGAATTCAAGAACAATTCTTTTTTCTTTTAATAGGGAGGCGAAATCCAACTAATAGAGATAACACAAACAATTAGGCTAGCTCCGATTTTTCTAGCCTAAAACATGATCCATCATCTTTGCCTTAATAAAGGCATAAATTAAACTCGGAACCGACATGTTTGTGCCTTGTTCCAAACCATCTCTACCACCAAGCTACCAATTGCTTGGTTTAAAAGACTAAAGTTGGCAAACAAATGGTTTTAGGCAATTTACCACTTCGCCGGTAATAGGCATTACTAGCTTCTTATATTAACGGATGAATTAGGTTTTGCAGCCAACTTAATCCCAAAACACAACAAAACAAAGTCGTAACCATCTCAAAACGACACTGTTTAATTAACACATGATCCTCAACTATATGATTTAGTAGATTAATAGATATGTACCTTGGTGCGCATTGAGAGAATAGGAATTCCGGTGGCGTCACGGAGGACACGTTTACGACGGATGTTCCAAATACCACCGTCGATGGTGAAGATAAGATTGTCGGAAAGATCATAAACGTCGTAACGATCCTTTTTCAGGCTCTCTCGCCGTCTTCTCACCACTAACTCCGTCGTGTAAGGATTACAATACATCTCTCCCACAACACTCGCCATTTTCTTTCAACAAGTCTATTTGATACAACGACAACTCATGAAAAGATGAATTATATATATCAAATTCAAAGCATCGCTTTTGTTTTTTTTGTCTATATATAAAATCAATGAAGAAAGAAAAGTAGATTTTATTATACAATAAAGTTGATTAACGCGGTTCTTAGATTGCTTGAGGGATAAGGAAAATATTATTCATTTTATCGGGTTTTATGAAAATGTGACACGAAGAGGATTAAGCTGTCCTAATTATTAGTAATTTATCAAAGTTATTGATCATGTCCAAATCCGATTGTTTCCCTAGTCAATTTTCTTCATATCCGATAATATGTATTTCTTTTAATGGAGATAACATTTTTTTATTATTATTGCTCTTAAAGTCTGACGATCAACAGAAGAAAATTTTCAGAAGATTTAATTATTTTAATAGTTGTTGTTGATGAATGTATATGTTATGCTAATTTGTTCTTTGCTTCTCTTTTCATAGTATTATCTTTAACCCTTTATTCGTGAAGGATCGTCTTCAAAATTTTATTTTATTATTGAAAATATAGAAAATAAAATACAACATAGTAAGTGTTCTGAAGTTCTTGCGGTCATAATTAAATCTGATTAAAGTCAACAGAGAAATAAAAAATACATCATCGAAATGCATTTAAGGGAAAACAAATGATCTTTTTGAATTTTTAAGATTTTGTAGCCTATAATCGGTGAGTCAGTGGTGTGGCTACTTTACAAATCTTCAGGTATTATGGTTCAATTTCTCTCCGATGCAAGGGAAAGAAAAAAAAATTTAGGATATGGGTTTTGGCTATAGATCAAAATTGTCGATTAAATTATAAGAGTAAATTTCACATAAAAAAAATTTTGTTAGGAAAAATAGGAAGATAATTTACTTCCTCTTCGTAAAAAGTACATAGCATCAGAAACCTCCCAAAACTTCTCTTTAAAACTATACACAAAATAAAAGTTAAAATCTTATTCTTATACGAAATTGAAGTTTAAATTTAGAACTGTCGATGAGCAGTCTAGAGCTTCTAGTGGTTCATCAAATACTCGTCACAGAGTAATCATGGCGGAAATTTCGAAGAGATGTTGATGTGTAGAGCGTCAATTGTGACAAAGATTTTGAGATCAGAAATCAATCCATACCGTCGATATTTTCGTTGTTCCTTTGCTGCATCACATAAGGTAGTTGATTTGGATTGATTTGTATTAATTATTAGTTTTGATTTGTTGATAGTTGAGTTTATCTTTAAGTTTTTTTATGGTAACCAAATTTTCAAATGGATGGATGAGGCATTGATAAATGAAGCTGAAACTTTGGGTAATTTGACTTTTAGACTAAAAGGATGTAAAAGAGTTCACAACATACAAGCACGACCATCAAGATATAGTGTTTGAGAAGATGTTGGAAATGATGGACAATATGCTTTAATTATAAGCCAAATAAAAAATGAAGAAAATGATTGTTGAATGTGTACTCACTCCCTTTACTTGGCTCATATGACTCTACAAGGTCCATCTCGGCTTTGGATTGGGTCAACCAGACGCAAAGCCATGCACTCAAGACTTGTCCAGTAATGCAGGAATACCACATCGATATAAAATCATTTCGGTGGGAAGTCGACTCGGCAGACAAACTCAGCCAAAGTCAATGTCAGCTAGCATACAACACATTTAATGCGTTGTAGAATCTTTCACCTACTTTGTGGACTTGCTGAACCGCTTAACAAGTTTTTAATGCTACAAGTGAGCAGTTCAACTATCCAGTACCTCGACGACTATGCTCCTAGTAACGATGCCTAAGCCGTTAGCTCTCCATGCTACTAACCTAAGTCATCATCGGCCGATGTGACACCAGCGGGATTCGCCCTAGCCATTTCGGCTATAAAAGGGGATCCTAAGCACGTTGAGCTGAGGATCTGATCATCATTTTCTCTCTAAAACATAAAATCTCTTGTGTCATTTTACCTCTCTAATCGAGCATCTAAACCCTCTCTTGTATACTCTCAAACTACTTTGATCAATAAACATTGTGTTAATCTCACCACAAACCGTTGATATTCTTGTAGTTCTAGGGAGTATGATCATATGATTATTCTTATGAATTTGTTTTAGGTTCCTAGTTTAACGCTGCGTGATATAATGTTATGTTTGTTCAGACTTTTGTTTGTAAAACAATGTAGGTTGGTGTTTTGGTTGTAAGACAATGACTATGCCTTTTGGTGTTTTTGTTGTAAGGCAATACCAACGTCTTTTGAGAATTATATTGATACGGCAATGCTCCGTTGACAAAAATGTGTTGTGTAGAGTAGGAAGTTTTAGATTAACACCCGATTATAGTATAACATAAGGTTTTGATTTTTAACAAGGGATGGCGATCTATTTCCGTTCGTAAGAAGTATATAGTATTCGAAACCCTCAGAACTTACTCTCTTTAGAACTATACACATAAAAAAAAGTTGAAATCTTATTCTTACACGAAATCAAATTTTAAATCTTGTTTTAACTCAGATTATAAGTTCGAATCTTAGTTCTAGAAATACGCTAGTTAATCTTAGTTTACTGTTTTCGAAATTAAAAGTTAACCAATCGTAACCCAAATTAACCTACTACACCAAGCGATTTCCCTAACTCAATGAAGTTATGACCCAATTACACTACTAATCCAACCAGACTCATAACAAGCAGACAAAAAAATCCCCAATTTTTAATTCGTAAGAACCCTAGAAATCGAGTTCGCTGTGTTTGTAGACGAACTGAAGATTCATTACAACTTTTACTAGAAATTAACGATGATGTTGAGAGACCATCAAATAGATTTCGAAACCAGGGAGTATATGTCAGTGATCATGAGAGTATGACGTTCATCAATGGTATTGTATTCAAAGAAGTTATGGTTGATTATGTTCTAAGAACTGGAAGAAACATCAAACAATACATGTATGGTAAGAATAAAATCGGTTATGGATGCAAGGGACAAGGGTAATAGCAATTGCAAGTGAAGATATTTACATAATTTGTTTACCCAATAAAAATGGAATCGGGTATAATCGACCAAAGATACTTTTCATCTCTAAAATATAACAAATGATTCTAATTTGTTAACTATGACAACTATTTTTTTTAAAGATATATTCTTTGATCACTTACCTTAAAAATTTAAAGATTTGCTATACTAATAATGTGAGAAAAAAATTATTTAACATTTTTGACAATTACATTGAACCTTTTAATACTGATAATCTAATTTACTTTGAAAATCTAACATAATCTTTAGTTACCATATGCAATAAGATTTCTTAGTTTGCTTTCCTACAAAATGATAAAAGAAAAAATAAATCAAGCTGTACTAAAATTATGATTTACTGAATCTTTGTTTTCGAAATTTTGGATTTAGAAAAACATTGTGATGTAGGATATTAATGAATTTCTTTAACCAAAAAAAAAAAAAGAATTTGCTTGTAAAAGGTTTTACTGTAATTTACACCAGTGCAATCGACGTGCTGACCGTGCAACTGCAACAGCAACAGCAACAGCAACAGCAACGTCTCCCTGTATTCTCCGATACTTGGTATTACCAAAACACCCCTATCATTTACCATTTTAGTATCAAATTATTACTAAAACCCTTAAGGCTATAATCGTCTCATAAAATTTTGTTTCTTCGCGCCTATCCATTTTCTTTGTTTCGGAAATAAAAAGTGAGCAGCTTTTCTCTGATCTTCAGTCTAGTTACTTCTTCAAGTCTCTTTCTATCAAATCAGCTATTTCATTGAAGAACCCTAAGATTTTTCCTTTTTCTTTCATTTTCCTTGTGATTTTTTGTTTTGTTTTTCGCATGTATTTTTCGACTGAAATTTGCAGAAATTTTGATTCTCTGAAGGTTCTATTCGCCGTTTCGTTTTTTGTTGATCGTTAACTAAAGGTTAAAAAATTTCCTGTAATTTGTTTTCTTCTGAAATTTCTGTGAAATTTACTCGAGAAAATTTGAAAATGTTCTCTCATATTGCTCTGTTTACTTTTCTCTAAGCTAGGATACGTTGTTTCACCTTAGTGAGTGAAATCGTTTCCTTCAACTTCGAGTAGCTGTTTGCAGAAGGAATTTGAGGTAACATGTCTCAGCTTCATATATTTGTTCTCATATCGTCGTTTTATGGGAAAAAAACCTCTTTGGTTTCTGATTTGAACGTTTGGTATTTGGAGGTCCTCTAGAAATCTGTCGTTTCTTAGAATTTCTGAACTTATTTCGTCATGATTGCTCCCCCATTTATTAAATTTTTAGGGTTTAACATTGTTAGCATTGTCTTGAATTGCAAATTGCTCCTAATTATAGTTTCTGGTAGCGAATACTTTGGACATAGCTGCAAATTTCTTCATGATATTAGAGACGATCTTTGTGTTGGACGAATCTCTTCACTTAATATCACTTTTGCTTCTCCTCCGATTTATTGACATATATCTTGATTCTTTCTAGTGAAAAGCAATGGGCGCAGGTAGGAAGACGGAGACCTATAGATTGGCTCAGGATGGCCAATACATATCAGGATATAGCCCCATGTGTTTGAGGAATCTTGAGAAAGGGAATCTTTGTGGAGTAATTTTTGGTTGTAAATTCAGCACTATCAAAGAGTGCTATGCAAAGAATTTGTTTGGTTAGTTGAATGCAATTTTTTTTCAATCCTTGAGGCTTAAACTTAAGTAAGGACTAGGTTATTAACAAATAATGCTTGTTCGTGAACAGGTTTACCAGCTCAACACATGGCTTATATCAAAAACATCGATCCCGGTTTGACGCTGTTTTTGTTCAACTACAGTGACAGAACACTTCACGGCATTTTTGAAGCTACTAGTGAAGGAAAGCTTAATATTGACCCCAAAGCTTGGTCTCCAAATGAAACAGATCCAAGTCCATATCCTGCTCAGGTATGTTCAAACGAAATGCTTCCTAGTTGCTTATCTAAAATGTCCTCTAAACCAATATGTATCTCGTTCTGCAAATTTTTGTCACAGGTAAAGGTACGGGTTCGAGTGCCGTGTGAGCCCTTGCCTGAAGAAAAGTTCAGCCCAATAATTTCTGAGAATTATATGGATGACAAGATCTTTTTGTTTGAACTAGACCGAGGTCAGACAAACAAGCTGCTCCGTTTGTTTTCACCATCAGTATCTGTAAGGGCATCCAGAGATGCTTTACCACCACCACCCAGAAAGCCTATTCCAGCATCTTCTCTTGCACAAATAGGCGACGCCGGAGCAACTCGTGTGGATAAGTGGAGCAATCTGTTCAAATCTTCAGATAAGTCTAGTGGAAACATAGAGAAAGATTCAAAAGAAGGCACACATGGAGCAGATCCTAGATTAGTCGATCTTGGAAAATATAGAGGATGGGAAACAGCTTCCAATAATGCAGATGACCAAAAATCTCAACCATCAGTGTCACAATCAGGGGCATCTTCCTCATCAGTACTGAGAAATGTGACCGCTTCCTCAACTAATGAAGTTTCATCTCAAGGTGTTGTAAATCCTTGGACATCTACTTCTCGAGTTCAAGAAAAAAGTGGAAGATTCAGAAATCCTTCAAAGGGAGGTGAAGATATCAAGGTGAATGCTTATCATCATCAACAAAATCTCCATCCAACAGTAAAAGGACCCTCTGCTACAGGTAACAATTTAATAGGACCTAGCATTACTAAGGAAGTTTCTGCTGACGATACAAATTCAGTCATTGATTGGGATGCATCATCTTCCTTTCAACCCCATCTGGATGGACTGAACGAGATTTTGGAGGACCCCAAAGATAGCATGGGAACAGCTTCTTCATTAATGATGCCTAATTGTTGGGAGGATAGGATTTCCTGGGACAATGATGAAAGGAATATAGCATCAATGTCCTCCTATGTTACTGTGCCTACAGGAGACCTGGTTGATAACATTAGACGTATAGATCATTCCAGGATGGAAATGGAACCCCCCAAACTCGTGGATATAATGAGTGACGTAAGTTTAGTTCATCCATTACTCTCTGAATTATATAAAGAGAAAAACAGTTTTGCTTATGTGTGCCAGTCATTGTTTTTTCTCTGCTAGATGTTGTTGGAAGTCAAGCAGTTGAAGAATACTCAGATTGAACAAGCTAATCGGATAATAAAGTTAGAGATAGATCTGGTAAAAACACTTTGCAACACTCGTAGAGTGACTCTTTTTTGCTTCAAATGCAATTTCTCTGATCTTTTGTTTGGGTTCTTGCAGCTTGAATCAAAACTGGAGATACTTCGGCTAAAGGAGAAAAATGCAAGTTTCTAAGAAGCAAGAATCAAGAACGAATCTCTTGGAGTTTGCAATGCTTTTCTAGCTGCTTCTTTTCTTTTGAACAAATGCAAAGGAAGTATATGGAAATGATTTGAGTCGAAGTTTGAAACAAACTTCAGAGATAATACTCTTTCTCTTTTGATTTTAATCCATGACTTTGGTATTCTTCAGTTTCAGTATTTTTGGCAAAGTGGAAAAGCTTATAGGAACTATAATGTTTGTGTCCTGCGCTTCAATGGCGACTTAATGGCCAATCTAGATCTGCAATGTATTTAAGCTTATAACATGAAAGCCTCTCTTTACCTCTTCTCTTTTACTTCTTTAGAGTTTTGACTTTTGACCAATACCTGACCAGGTCAATCTTTTCTTGAACTGGGTTATTAGTAAATCATTACTATGGGCTTTAGATGATTGAGTCCGTTTAAAGTATAAGGCCCAACAAGTATTATAAGTACGTAGGCAATGTCGTGAATGTTGTCATCACCACCGTAAGGCCGAGGCCGTAACCAACATTTAACTAGCCACTTTCTTGCTGCAAAAAATAGACACGTGGCATACATGCAAAACTATATTCGCATGACCAAGTTAAGGCTTAAGGATGCTACTACCAATAAAACATTTTTTTTTTTTGATAAATCTTTTTTTTCCCCTTTCCTGAACAGCAAAGAAAGGAATTTATAATTTTTAGTGACTTTAGATTTTATTACTTTTTGTTTTTTCATTACCATAAAATGTATCGCTCAAAAGTCATTTTTTTTTTAATTTTGTAATAAATTATGTATAACATATTGCCAAAAAGTCAAAAAAAAATTTCATGATATTAGATCTGATCATATCACAAATTCACAGACTATAAATCTTCAAAAATTTATTTTAATTAATATTTAAACTATTTCTTAAGATATTATTAATTTATATTATTATTATTTTTAATATTTTTTTGTCAATACAGGATAATAACTAATCGATTTATTAGTTAAGTTCTTTGACGCTTTTATAAGGACTATATTAATATTTTCAATTTGTTTATAAGTACTATACTAATATTTTATTGTATTAAACGCGTTTGTCAATGAATGTTATTGAATATATTAATATGTGTGTTTGATCAACTATGGTAAGGAAGGATGCAATTGCTTACCCGTATTTCGGGCGTGTTTAGTGTGGTGGATAATATCAACACGTGTCGACCATCCGGGAAACTTCGAGTTTAATGAGTGCCACGTCACTGCTACTCTCATCAAAATATCAGAGAAAGTTATAAATACCCAGCGACCCCTTCGGCTTCTGAGATATTTGATTTCTGAAGATTTCCTTCCCAAGAAAAAAAAAGGGAAACGGTAGAAAATACGCGAATACTTCCGAAGAAGATAAAAATCAGCTGTTCGAGAAAGTCGATTGTTTACACGCATTGAAGAAGAGATTCGATTTTAGTTCTGGAGTTATCATTGACGACAGGTATGTTAATTTCCGATTTCTTATGATTTTTTGTTTGCTTCGTCGATTTTACCAGATTTGTCTCGAAGAAGTTTCTGGATTGATGAATTTTAGTGTTTTAGATGTTTTTAGTCCCTCAAGTTCATTGATATGTGAAATTTTTTTCCTGTTTTTGGGTTTTGTTTAGGGCTTTTTTTTGGGATATTTCTTTACACGGTTCTTTTAATTGCCAGATCTTTAGCTTGCTTCGGGGAAAAAAATATTGTAAATTTAATTGGAAGTGATTATTTTCTAAATAAAGGAAAAACTTGGTGAGCAAGTAAAAATATTCTTGGTGCCCAAGGGAATACTCTCTCTCTATATATTGTTAATTTACTGCGAAACTTAAATTTTCCTTTTTTAAAAGAATTATATATGTCCAAGTTCCTAACTTTTGAGACTTGAGAGACGGATTTATAGACAGAGTCTGAATCAAGTTTTTGTTTTTTTTGTGTGGCCTCTTATAGATTCTGTGGTGATTAAGAAGAGGATGGCGGTTTCTGACCAAACTAGAACCAAGACAATATCGAAGAAGAGGAGATCGAGGGTACGAGCTGATGGTACAACTGTGGCTGATAGGTTAAAGAAGTGGAAAGAGTACAACGAGCTTGTTGAAGCTAATTCCTCTATAGAAGATGGAGAGAAACGGAGGCGCAAGGTTCCTGCGAAAGGGTCAAAGAAAGGTTGTATGAAAGGTAAAGGAGGACCAGAGAATTCTCACTGTAGTTTTAGAGGAGTTAGACAAAGGATTTGGGGTAAATGGGTTGCAGAGATTCGGGAACCCTACAGAGGAAGTAGGCTTTGGCTTGGCACTTTCCCTACTGCGGAAGAAGCTGCTTCTGCTTATGATGAAGCAGCTAGTGTTATGTACGGGCCATTGGCTCGTCTTAATTTCCCTGAGTGTGTTGATTCTGTGTTAACTAGTACTTCGGGTCAGTCTGAGGTGTGTCCGGTTGAGGAAAGGGCGGTTCTTCGTGATAGTGTTTGTGTGAAACAGGAGGATGCTGATTGTGAATCTAAACCATTTAGTCAGATCTTAGATGTTAAGGAAGAGTCTTGTCAAACCAAGTCCGACAATTGTACTGTTAGACATCAAGATGCGAGTACCACGCTAGATTACGACATCCTGAGAGAGTCTGAGCAGCATTATTGGAGCGAAGCTTTGAAGGAGAAAGAAAAACCGAAGCAGGAAGAAAAGATACAACAACATCAGCAGCCGGATTTGCTAACAGTTGCTGACTTTGGTTGGCCTAATAATATGGAAGATGGGCAGAGTTTTTGGGATTTCAATGAGTTCTTTGATGTTGATGAACTCATGTTACCTAGCCTCAGTCAAGGCCATGACCAAACACGGATATATTCTGGTAGAGATGATTTGCATCCGCTTCAGCTCGAGCCAAATGACGTTCACGAGTTCTTTGATAGTTTGAGTACTGTGGAACTTTGAGAGTTTTGGGACAATGGTCTACAAGAGAATCTTTGGATGGATCATAGCAGAAACAAGAGATAAAGTGTGTGTTCTTAATTCACAACAAAAATTGCTGAGCTACTTCGAACCTCATCTATTGAATTAATAAACAGAATAGTGAAGGAATCTTTTTACTCATCTTCGTATAGTGTACATAACTAATATAAAAATTTGACCATAATTCACAAACTATGGTACTATAGATAGAATCGAATTTAATGAAATAAATCAAGGATAAAATATTTTAGCAAAGAGAAGCTCGTTCCAAGTATCTTGAAGACCTGGCAAGCACCAATGTATACAGTCTGAGTAGCTGACCGGATTTGCAAGCTGCTCCTTCGTCAATGGGCTCCATTGCTTCTTGTATATTGACGTATGTGCATCTTTTCTATAGCCTGATAGTTGTGTAATGTTCAGTATCGTTACTGGAAAATCCGATCTGTGGTCTAATTCTTCTTCGATCACTTTCATTAACGTTTTGCTGCAGTCTGACGGCCAATGCTCCATGTCTTGTATAGGTGTCGTTTGATTGTAACAATTCTTTCCTTTTTCGCCTTCCCAATCCTCGCTCCTGACAATGGAGGAAGAAAAGATGAAACCTTTGTGTTCTAGAACTTAGCTAAATCTAAATATGGTTTCTAAAGCCGCATTTATTTTCAGTTTCCAGTTCTAAATTTGAAGTACGCATTTCTAAAAGACTTGAAATTACAGGAGAGAATAAGATGTTACTGACTTGTAATGAGTAGGGGACATGGTAGCAAAGAAAACCCTTGTTTTCAACGGATCCATATTCTTCTTCACCCATTTAACCATAGTCTTCAGAGCCATTCGATATGCATCTACGCTCTCCATCTCAGTGATTCTCTTGTTCTCATCCTTGAATGAACCTTCCCTTCATGTAACAAATTGTAAAAACAATCAAATCACAAGTATTTAGGTAAACGGAGAAAGATATGAAAACAATGATCAGAGTTTGGTACATACAAGATTTTCATTTTAAAGCCAGTCCTCCACCACAAGTATGTGTTGAACACAACTATATCAGCACCTCGCCAATGTCTACCGTGTTTGTTGATTGAGCCTTTCCTCACAACCCGATCTGATACTCGATGAACTGTAGCGTTATCTGAATTCGATTCAAGAAGAAACGGTGCCCAATAGAACTCGATCGTTGCATTGTAATCCTACATACATATACCAGAAGAGTATAAGAATCCTAGCAAGCAACTTATCAAAATCTGTCCTTTATTTATCAGATTCTTGCAAGAGATAATCAGATCCAAGCTTAACCATTGTCTCAGATATCTATGAACTGGATTTTGAATCATCACATTCTACAGAATAACTTCAATGGTTTCCCAAGACTTTCTAAATTTGAACCAAAAGCCTAGATGAACATAGTGTTATTGATTCATTCATTCCAATTACCTTGAGAGTGAATACTGTGAGGGAACCATACGTATCCATGGATTTGGATCTTTCTGGAATTTGTGAATGAAGAAGACAGATCAGAGAAACATACATTCCTCTGTTCAACGAATCACCGACGAACATCATTTTCTTCCCTCTTAAGCTCTCCAACATTACCGTCGCGTTGAACCTAACACATTTAACAACCACAGAGCAAAACAATCTGAAGATCAGTCACCGAATCGAGCTAATTGCAGTCGAAATTGAAATCTGGTCCCTTCAAATTCATATCGAAACTCAGAAAATCAAGGTCGAATGAGAGACTAACGAGGGAAGTGAACAAGACTCAGGCTGCCATCTCCATGACTGATAGTCGTTATCGGGACGGCCATGCGTGCGGCAAGTGAGTTGCGGCTGAATGTACGGACACTCAGATTCCCGGTAAAACGGTCGCGTTGACCAGTCTTTGACCCAATTTCCTTTAAACACATCGCATCCTTCCGGCGTTTTCCCCACCGCAAAAGCCAGAGGTGGAGAAATTGGCGGTGGAGGAGGTGGACGAGAAGACGTCGGAGGAGGTGGTGGAGGAGAAGGCGTCGGAGGAGGTTCGTCCACCACAACAACGACAGTAGATTGATTAAGGATCGTCGGGGAGTGAAGAGATCGACGGGAGAAAGAGACGAAATCGTGGCCGTAGAAGACGGCGGTGAGTAGAATTAAAACGAGTACGGTGTAGAAGAAGTTAGTAAGACGCCGTTTTCTACGGTTAGACGGTGAAAACAACGGCGATGTCATTTAACTTGTTTTCCTTAATAAATTCGACAGTTTTTTTTTTTTTATGCCTCGTCTTTTACGTATTATAATGACAACTTTTGGTTAGATTGAAAATGAAATTTTTGGACCTTTGGAGTAAAGTGAATTATTAGATGTCTATACCATTTGAAAATTAAAATATTATCAAAAGTGTTGTACTTGCACGATACAAAACACATGTTGTTGACCATTATTGGGCATGACGTTTATATTTAATTCAATTTCCAAAAGTTGTTAACCTTTGTATTAATATTTGTTGACAAAGAGCTTTTGTGGCAGGAACCGGTTTAGAACTTTAAAAAGTTTATAGGTTCGATTCTTTTATTATACGAAATTAAAATATATTTTTTTAGTTATTTATACACGAATATAAATTTATATTTTTAATCTATTTGAATACTCGAAAATGAAAATTTATCCGTAAGCTATAATAATAGTAGTTGCCCCTCCGAACTCCTGAGTTAAAAAAAACCTTTTGTTACACCTAACGTATTTGCTTTATGAAAAGGAAGAAAGGCAATATACTTTCTGTTTACAGGCCTTTGAACAGCCCAATAAAGAATTTAAAATTTCAAGCCTTTCTCGCTAAGCCCATTTATATGAACTCTGCTTTCGTGCAAGTTAATTAAAACAATACTGAAAAGCATATAATTGTCATGTCAACAGAATGCTTAGTTCATGTGTTCAGTTTTTTATTTGGCGTACGAATAACGAAAAGAAGCCATTCATCGTCGTCTTCCTCCGTTGACCTGTCAAAATGCGAGGTCTTCTTCGCGCCTATTTCTCTCGAAGAACTCTCGTTTCTCTTTACAATCTACTCTTCACACTCTCCCATAAGCTCCTCACTTCATTCCCTCTCTCTCTCATCCTGCCCAAATCCAACGGCGGGGATGTCGCCGTCGCAGAATCCGAGGCTGTTCCGCTTCTCGATCTGTCTAAGCCGTCGTTACCTATTTCATTTCCGATCAAATCTCTTCAAGACTTGAAAACTCGTTCGTATTTCGATTCTTTTCACTTTCAATTTAATCGCTCCACCGTCCCTCTCCAGCGAAACTCCGACGGCTTGCCGAATCGCCCGAGGGTTTTAGTTTGTCATGATATGAAGGGAGGCTACGTAGACGACAAATGGGTTCAAGGATGTGAAAACGAGGCCGGATTTGCTATTTGGCATTGGTATTTAATGGACATTTTTGTTTACTTCTCTCATTCCCTCGTCACTCTTCCTCCTCCTTGCTGGACCAACACTGCTCATAGACATGGCGTTAAGGTAAATGGTCTCTAAAATGTTTGGATTCTTCAACATCCGTAATTTGATTTTGGTTGAGCTGTCTTTGATTTGTGATTGTTATTGCCAAATTTTCCTAATATATGAGGCAATTCTAGTGGTGAAATTAGTTGATTAGAATGAGAAAATTACAGAGTTTCATTGTCTGTGTACAGAGAGATGTGGGAAAAAGTGTTTACTTTGTTGTGTTTATGGAATTCTAAAGGTTTTGGGGACTTTCATCACAGAATGGGATGAAGGAAAAGCTGTCTGCAAAGAACTGCTTGCCGCAGAAGAATCTGCTCAGATGTACGCAGAGCGTTTAGCAGAACTTGCTGTTGCTCTTGGTTTTGATGGGTGGCTGGTGAGCATTTTTTTGTTTGATTTTCATGATTCTTATGTTATAATCATCTGCAATATTTGATATCATATATATGCATCTGAAAGACTGAAACACACTGGTGCAGTTTTGTGAAGAAAGGCTTCCTAACATACATAAACTGTCACCTGCAGATAAATATCGAGAACGAAATAGATGAAGAACAGATTCCGAATTTGAAGGAATTCGTAAGCCATCTTACAAAAGTCTTGCATTTATCTACACCTGGAGCTTTAGTTATATGGTGAGAGTTGTTCAGAAGTTTTTCTTTGCTCGACTGGTAAACAGCTTTGATACGGTAACTTTTTTTTGCAGGTACGACAGTGTCACAATTCATGGTCATCTTAAATGGCAAGATCAGTTGACTGAGAAGAACAAACCTTTCTTTGACTTATGTGATGGAATATTCATGAACTATACATGGAAGGTCAGACCTTCGGTTTATAATCAGTCTCAGTTTCTGCTATATGTCTTGTATTTGATATGAGTGAGTGATGATTTTTCAGGAGAGCTACCCGAAACTATCAGCTGAAATTGCCGGAGACAGAAAATTCGATGTCTACATGGGAATTGATGTCTTTGGTCGGGGCTCTTTCGGTGGTGGGCAATGGACTGTATGTCTCAGAAACTCTATATTTGCTTCTTTATAAGAGACAGAGTGAAAACAGTGATCTGTACAAAATTATTTTCCTCGCCAATCCTGTGATGATAGGTAAATGTTGCTCTTGATTTGCTAAAGAGTAACAATGTGTCAGCTGCCATGTTTGCTCCTGGATGGGTATATGAAACTGCACAACCACCAAATTTTCATACGGCTCAGAATAAGTAAATACTTTTCATTCTGTAACTAACATTTTTGTGTTTGAGCTCAAAATTTATTTTGCTATTGCTGTAAAGGGTTATTATTAGTCATGTATTTTATCTTCAGATGGTGGTCTCTTGTAGAGAAGTTTTGGGGAATAGTCCAAACGTATCCTCAAGTCTTGCCTTTTTACTCAGATTTTAATCAGGTAAGGTGAGATTTGATCAAGTCTTTGTTCTTATCTTGTAACACTAACATTATGTTAAAGTATGCATCGATTGTATTGTCTATGAATTATGTTCAGTTATGTTCTGAAATTCTCTTCCCTTATCCATCCAGGGCTTTGGTTACCATGTTTCAATCAACGGTCGACAATTGTCAGATGCTCCATGGTACAACATTTCTTACCAAAGTCTTCAGGTTCAGCCATCTCATTGTCCTCCATTTTACTGCACACAACAAATGTTTACATAACAAAAACTTTTTTTTCCGTCACAACACAACTATTGAACTTCTTGATCTGAGTTTGTCTCTCTAGCTCTTCTGATGATCTCTGTTTTTGTTGTGTTCTTCACGTCAGCCTCTCCTAGAATTCAATGAAGACAAAAAAGATATCATCGCGGTCACTGTTGAGTAAGTTATGGCCCTAATATTTCCTCATATTTTATTTCGGCAAAGCAGTTAAAATGATAAATACTATGAATTTGATAGTGCTCGCGAGGTATCTTATAACGGAGGAGGGAACATTGCTTTTAGAGGAAAACTCGAGGGAGATGCATATTTCACAACAAGGCTCTTTAAACCTCATCTTCAGCTTTCATCTTCCCCCATCACAATCTCCTACTCTGTAAGTCTCTGATTCTAGATACATCACATTATGAGACCTTGTTCTTTTTAACTAATAAAGGATTTTGGAATTGGTGCAGGTGAAATCAGATGAGATCTCTAAACTTGGAATTGTGCTCTCTTTCTCATCTACATCACAGGAGACTAAATCTATACTTGTGGCGCCACAAGAATCCATCCGCAGATTCAAAGACATGTTAGTGCAATGTCTCGCCACTTCAGCTCAGACGGTATCTGACTGGACGGTGCATGAGACAAACCTTGTCATGGACGGTCACACACTGACTGAAATCTCTGCCTTTTGCTACAGACCAGAGAATTCGACGAAGAGGCCAGAATATGTTGCATTACTCGGACACATTTCAATCACGGATCATGTTGAGTACCAGCAGAAACCCGAATCTTTACCTCCAGCGTCACCGTGGGTCATTGAAGCTCATAACGTAGAGCTTGTACCGAGCAATTCGGCTTCCAAGATCCTCAGGGTTAAGCTAGAGTGGAGACAAAAACACTCTGGAGATTCTGTGTTCCCAAGATACAATGTGTATGCAGAGAATGTGAGGTCCACTGATCTAAGATCGAGGAAGTTTCTAGAGAAACCAAGAAGCGAGAGAGTGTTTCTTGGAGTCGCTCACGTACCAGCTTATTACGTTGCGGAACTAATAGTAGAACCGGACGTGAAAGGAGTTCGCTTCGTGGTTCAAGCCTGTGCTGAAGATGGTTCATGTTGGAAGCTAGATGATTCCCCTAAACTTCTTCTGGAACTTGAAGCTCTCTCGTATCAAGATATATCGTAGCTTGCTCGACGTCAATATCTGAAACTGTGATATATACACTTAACACATAAGGATAATTCATAAACGGAACTAATATAAAATAAAATAATATTTTTTTTAATTAACTGTGTGCAATTAAAATTTAATGAAATTTATTAGGGTGATTTACTGAAATATAACATAATTATCAAAAAATTATTTAAATAGAACAAATATTTTAAAATCATTAAAATAGTTTATTAAATTCGTAATATACCGTTTTGTCTTTTTCTTTATGAGTAAACGAAAATGTAATTACAAAATTGCAATAAATAAAACTTGCTATGTTAGTCGTGCCTCTCTTACAAATTCAACAAAACTAATTGAATGCAACGTGAAAGAGTTGTTCATACTTTGGTAGAGTGGATAATACAATAATGTAGTGTATGGTAAAGTTACATATGATCTATGGTAGAGTTCGTTTTCCTCGTGAAAAATGTAATTTGTTACCTTTAGTAGAGTTGATAGTACAATAATGTAGTGTATGGTAAACTTACATATGACTCATGGTAGAATTCGTTTTCCTCGTAGAAACTGTAATTTGTTACCTTGATAGAGTTGATAGTACAATAATGTAATATGTGGTAAAGTTACAAATGACTTATGGTAGAGTTCGTCTTTCTCGTGGAAAATATAATTTGTTACCTTAATAGAGTTGATAGTACGATAATGTAGTGTATAATAAAGTTATAGATGGCTCATGGTAGAGTTCGTTTTCTTCGTGGAAAATATAATTTGTTACTTATAGTAGAGTTGATAATATAATAGTGTAGTATATGGTAAAGTTACAGATGACCAATGGTAGAGTTCATTTTCCTCGTGGAAAATTTAATTTGTTACCTTGATAGAGTTGATAGTACGATAATGTAGTTTATGGTAAAGTTACAGATGAACCATGGTAGAGCTCGTTTTCCTCGTGGAAGAGCTAATTTGTTACCTATGGTAGAGTTGACAATACAATAATGTAGTGTATGGTGAAGTTACAGTTGACCCATGGTAGAGTTCATTTTTCTCGTGGAAAATGTAATTTGTTACCTTTGGTAGAGTTGACAGTACATAATGTAGTGAATAGTAAAATTACAGTTGATCGTGGAGAATGTAATTTGTTACCTTTGGTAGAGTTGACAGTACATAATGTAGGGAATGGTAAAGTTACAATTGAATCATGGAAGAGTTCGTTTTCCTTGTGGAAAATGTAATTTGTTACCTTTGGTAGAGTTGACAGTACATAATATAGTGTATGGTAAAGTTACAGATGAATTGTGGTTGAGTTCGTTTTCCTCGTGGAAAATGTAATTTGTTACATTTAGTAGAGTTGACAGTATATAACGTAGTGAATGGTAAAGTTACAATTGACCTATGGAAAAATTCGTTTTCCTCATGGAAAGTCTTATTAGTTAATAACCTCTACTATACAATTAATGTTGTATATAATTGTCATCTCAACTCTACCATACAGGTCATGACCTTTATTATAAACAAATCAACTATACAAATCATATACTATGAATCAGGCTCATTTGATATCTCGATGTATGGTCTTTTCTCAAGACATTCTTCTTTGCTCTTACCCGTCATCTCGGGGTTCCTAATAACACGTGATGATGGGCTCATAGGATCGGAAGTCTCTTGCGTCTCAATAAACCATTTATTCTATAAAACAACACGCTTAAAGTCAAGTATACCAATCATAATGTCAACTTTACCAAACATCATGTTAAATCTACTAAACGTAATGTCAACTATACCAATCATAATGTTAACTCTACCAATCACCATAACTCTACCAAGCACCAAGTTAACTATATCTACCATGTACAAATTTACATGGTCTGAGGGAATGGTGTATGTTGTGCCCTGTGACGGCATGGTGTCATGAATGAGAGAATCTCCAGTTAGATTAATTATGCTAGGTTGCAACTTCGTGGCAGCTAATCCGACACTGAGCGTTCTCTCAGAGTCAGGGTGTACCATATTCGGCTGATTCAATCCAGGTGTTTGCGAATACCATATTATTAGTGATAAACCCAAAAATCCTAGACGCAGAAAACAAAACCTTACCAAACTCTACCATTCAAACCTAAATTACGAGACTAACTCTACCACACTTAAAACGAACTCTATTACACTAACAAAAACTCATGACGAACTCTATCAATTAAACCCTCACCAATCTTTCTTGAACTATACCAAAGTAAACTGAGATCCGGGATAATCTCTACCATACTATGACACAACACACAAACCCACATACTCAGAAACCCTAGACGTAGAGAAAAAACCCTTACCAAACTCTACCACACTTAAAACGAACTCTACTACAATAACAAAAACTCGTGACGAACTCTATCAATCATATCCTCGCCAATCTTGCTTGAACTATACCAAAGTAAACTCTTCCAAACTATAACTTAACTTTACCAAACTATAACCTAACTCTACCAAACCCACAAACCGAGAAACCCATTTTGAAATTCGCCAAAGACATAATCTCATTTCGAAATCACTTACAGTTTCAGAAACGGCGAACACAACAACTTCCCCAAACCTAGAAACCCATTACGAAGACCATAAAACCTTAATGAAAATGTGCCATAAAACCCTAATACATTTAGCGAGAAGATTGAGAGAAGAATAACGAAATCGAGAGAAATTGAGAAAAGAAGAACGAAATTTATCCTTATAGTGTTACTCGAACCCAGAAAACGATTTAGCGAGAAGATTAAAAAGAGAAGAAGATAGAAAATGAGTGAGAGAGAAGAAGAATTTACTCATACCTTCGACAATCAATGAATATGGATTCGAACGATTTGTAATGAGACAGAATAAGAAATGGTGAGAGGAAGACGAAACGAGAGGAAGACCAAACAAGAAAGAAGAAGACAAAAGAAGAAATAAAAAATAGAAAGAGAAAAGAAACGAGACCAAACGAGGAAGAAAAAAAATATTTGTTTCTAAAACTTCTAGAGGGTACAAATGATAATTACACCAATTTTTTTTTTCCAAAACCAAAATTATTCATTCATTTACTCAAAGCTATTCTAGAGACACCACGCGTATGCCACAAGCCAATTCCCGACTTTCCACGTGTCAAACGATCAGACAATCACGTCATTTCCATCCCTAACCCATCACCGTTTCTTAAACCTCTCTCAGTTCGTTTACTCCGACGTGTACAGAGAATCGTCCCTTCCTTGTTTTTTCTCTCTACATCTTCAGAACCAATGTTGCTCAAAGCTTCTCCTGGTCTCTCTCTCTTGAGATCTGGCGGAGGAAATCTCCTTCCTTCGTCGAGAAATTCGTCGAATCTTACGTTTTCTGTTCGGGCGGCGAAAGGAACGAACACTAAGTCCTTAACCGGAGTTGTATTTGAACCTTTTGAGGAAGTGAAGAAAGAAATGGATCTCGTTCCCACTACCCCTCTGGTTTCTCTCGCTCGCCAGAAATTCACTGACGATTCTGAATCTGCGATTAACGATCAGATCAAGTATGTGCTCTTGTCTAGTTTGATTTATTAGGTCTCTCATTTTTCGAATCTCTTCTCCAATATGAAATAATCCCAAATAATATTATTGATGTTTTTTTGGTCTGATTAAGCTCTCATCGATTGATTGATGATTTTCACATGATCATTTCTCGAGGTCTAAGTCTAACCAATCTTCATCCTTCTTTACTGATTCAGCTTCGATTCACTTATGTTGGATGCCAGTTCTTTCTTAGATGATTTTGCTTGTGAGAATCGAGTTAGCGTGGTAGGGTATTTTGGTTAATACGTGACGATGTGTCTAAATCTTGACATCTCTTATTTGCTTTTGTGAATCACAGTGTGGAGTACAACGTCTCTTACATTTACCATGCCCTGTACGCCTACTTTGACAGAGACAATGTCGGCTTGAAAGGTTTCGCCAAGTGAGTTCCTCCTTTAGTCTAAAGAAAATCGTGTTTGTGTCTCTAAGTAGGTGGATAATCTTTCTGCTATTGTTGTGTGTTTCGTTGATAGGTTCTTCAACGATTCGAGTCTTGAAGAACGAGATCATGCTGAGAAGTTTATGGAATACCAGGTAATTTTCAAATATCTGTCAGGTTATGGATCTTTATTAGTATTTCTTATGTTTGATGGATTCAATCTTCAGAATAAGCGTGGTGGGAGAGTGAAGTTGCAGTCTATTTTGATGCCTATCTCTGAGTTTGATCACGAGGAGAAAGGTGATGCATTGTATGGTAAGTTGATTCAAGCTCATCAAGCATTATTGTAGCTGCACTTTGGTAATCATAATAAGCCTTATATATACTGTTATGGTATTTCAAACATTATGCTCTTGACGTTTCTGACTTTTTTATGTGTCAGCGATGGAGCTTGCGTTATCTTTGGAGAAACTTACGAATGAAAAGCTTTTGAAGTTGCAAAGTGTAAATTCCTTTATCTTTGTATCACTTATTTTACATGCTAAGCCTTAAAAGCAAAGATTTCAGTATCACAGAACACATTTTGATCGTAGAAAAGATGATAATTTTTAATCTGTCAGCCTTGTTTGATCGATCCTATAGGTTGGTGTGAAAAACAATGATGTTCAGCTGGTTGATTTTGTAGAATCCGAGTTTCTAGGCGAACAGGTAAAAACAACATATAGTTCACAGTATCAAAACTTTAAAATATGCAAGGATCCTCGTATAATCGGTAATCACAGGTGGAAGCCATCAAGAAAATCTCAGAGTACGTTGCACAGCTAAGAAGAATAGGAAAGGGTCATGGTAAGTACTTAAACCCTTAAAGATCAGCCTCACTTTCTTTTGAGTGCTTCATTAAATTACTGTCCGGTCTAAAAAATGCAGGAGTGTGGCATTTTGATCAGATACTTCTCAATGAGGCTTAAGGAAGAAGAGTTGAGCTTCCGATGACGATTCTGATTACTTTCCTTGTGCTATACGGCACCGTTTTACCTTTATAATGAAGTCTCAAAGTTTGGTCGGAGAAGAGTTTGTTTCTTTTTCTTCGTTTTCTTTGTTTTGGTTAACCGAATGTTTTGAGAGTTTGTTAATAATAATAAGGGATTTTAGAATAATGTAACTCTGTAGTTTGAAAATAATGTGAATCCACTGGCTTTAAGTCTCGCCTATTTCCAGGAAAAGTTAATTGAAGTTCTCAAGTATGGAATTCGATATTCTACAAACAAAAAACTGGTTTCTTTATTGAATCGATGATCGCTTTGCATAAATACAAACAAAAGCTCATAGCTCCAGTCTGATTACCATTTCCTCAATGTTACGGATAATGTACTAAACTAGTAGTGACGTTCACTTGCATAGTCCTTGAACCCTCTGATCTATGTAGAGGGTTTTGTAGACGCTTGTGGACTTATGTGGTCGTCAAATTTTATTCCGCGATTAGCCGAAAACCTGAAATCGTACTCTCAGTTGCTATCTCTCTGTCTCATGGCGAATCCGACGGAAAAAGTTGACGCGGATCCACCAATTCGGGAACCAGAAGATCATGAAGAAGAAGTAGTTGAAGAACTGAATGGCGACGAAGAAGACGAAGAGGAGGAGGATGACGAAGGAGAAGAGGATGATACCGTATCAAAATCTCAAATGCGCGGAGGTCGATCCAATGTAGACAGAATCAAGGCGGAATCACTTTTCCGTCGGATGCGAGCTGCTCCTGTGCCGGTACGTGTTCACGACGTGATCGTCAAAGGAAATGAGAAGACCAAGGACCAAATCATCGAGGCGGAAGTAGATGCTGTGAGAGAAGCGACCACGTTGCAGGAGCTTCTCGAAGCTTCTAGGGTTGCCAATTCGAATCTCCGAGCGCTCGATATCTTTGATTCTGTCAACATTACGCTCGATTCTGGTCCTCCAGAGCTTCCTGGTACCACCAATGTGGTCATCGAAGTTGTCGAGAGCAAAAGCCCTTTGACTGGACAAATCGGCGCCTACACTCGTGCAGAGGTATTGTTCTGATCGGAACATTTGACGGCTATGTTTAAATTGACTTGGTTATTGGGTATCACTGCTATACTGTTCAATTCGTTATCTTCATAAAGCTGTTCCTGGTCTGATAATGTGGGTTACTTTTCTATATATCTGGTTGCTATGATGTTCTTGTAGGCTGGATCATCGAGCGTTGAAGCATCTTTGAAGTATAAGAACATTTTTGGCTATGGAGATATGTGGGACGGGTCTATAGTTTATGGCGACAACTCTGTTGAGGTTGGCTTGGGGATGTATTTGCCAAGGTTCAGAGGACTTTCTACTCCTTTTACTTCCCGTCTTTTCCTTTCGACTCAAGACTGGCTTAAGTTTTCATCTTATAAAGAACGATCACTCGGTCTTTCTCTCGGCCTTCTCTCAAGCAAGTATCATGAGCTGGTTTACACAATTGCATGGCGTAATCTGATTGACCCATCACAAGCAGCTTCAAAATCAATAAGGAGGCAACTGGGACACAGTCTGCTTTCTGCATTGAAGTATACTTTTAAATTTGACCAGAGAAACTCATACGTGAGGCCAACTAATGGATATGCTTTAGTCTCTACTTCTCAAATTGGTGGTCTTGCTCCTGATAGTCGAAGCCTACGCTTCTTGAAACAGGTTCGTCCCCTCTTCATTCTTGTTGCGGACATTTACATGAACTTAATTTTCAGTTTGGAAAGTTGTATTTTCTTATACAGCAAATTCTGTGGTACTATTCCCTCGTTTTCATGCATTTCGTCCCTAATGTGTCTGGAAACTTATGCTCATCGTGAGCGTACATAACAAAACTCTTAGGCCTCTGACTCTTTTTAGCATCCCTTGTGATTTGTTTTGTCAGGAAATCGATCTCCGGTATGCTGTTCCCTTTGGGGTTTACAACGCTGCTCTAAACGTTGGTGTGTCTGGGGGTGTCACCTTTCCATGGGGAAGCGGATACCAGAACCGCGCTTCCTCAGTACCAGAGAGGTTCTTCTTGGGTGGCAATTCATCGCCTGTATGCTGTTTGGGCGGGCCATCCGCGCTATGGGGATTCAAGGGCAGAGGACTTGGTCCCAATGAGCCAAGGAGGAAAGGTGATGATGAACGAGATTTTGTTGGAGGAGATCTTGCTGTGACTGCATTTGCGGATCTCTCATTTGATTTACCAGTGAGATGGCTAAGAGAGAGAGGAGTCCACGGGCATGTGTTTGCTTGTGCAGGCAATATGGCAAAGTTATCAGAAAATGAGTTTAGAAACCTCTCTGGTCAAAAGTTATTAGAGACATGTAGAACCTCAGTTGGTGCTGGAGTCGTCTTGCCAATGAGTCTATTCCGTATGGAGGTTTGTTTCTCATCACTGCTCTTCTTTATGCCTATTGAATGGAAATGCAATAACTAACACCAAAATAATCCATCGTTATGGGTCAGATTAACTATTGCCAAATATTGAAGAAAGAAGAACACGATCGAGCAAAATCTGGGTTTTTCCTGACATTCTCGGCCGCCTCCTGAGAACTTTTTTAATGGACGAAGGTACTCAATATGAATAAGCCTTTCGGTTTTTCTCTTAAGCCCGTGTGCCACAATGTCTGGCAGAATCATTAATTTTGTTGTTGAATCTGAGAAAAATTACTAGCATTTTGTGTACTCATACACTAAGGTTCAAAGATTTCATGATTCTTACAATGTTTGAGTTTTAGATCTAATAAAGGTAGAAAAAATGTTTTGCATTAAATTTTCTTGTTAGTGGTGGATTCTCAACTATAATGTATAATGAGTAGAAGAAGAGAGAAAATGGATAGTGAAGGGGACGGTGGTGGTGGGCTTCTCATTCTCTCTCTTTTCTTTTCAAATGTCTTGTCTTCTCCATTTCCACACTCCATTTTTTATGTTTAACTTTTCATTTATTTTATTTTATTTTTTGACTTTCTTTTTTCTTATTGGTTCAAATATGTATTATCTATAATAAAGAAAACCAAAAAATGATTTGTGCCTTAGATTTGGAGCAATGTGAAGTCTATTTCGTTTTTTCCTTGATTGACTTGCCTCATCTAATCCACAGTCTTGCTCACTTGATTGGTTACTTTTATACTTTACTATCTCTAATAGTAATCTACCCTTTTGATTTTTCAACATTATGCTCAAAGCTCAATACCAAAATTCCAAAGATAAATCAGTATATGATTGTGATTTACGACCAACGAGCTTGGACTCGAACCCACGACCAAAGCCAACACAAATGATGAATAGGCCCATGCCTTGTCCCATTTGTTCCCTTCTGTACTACCTCCAAATACACTCTTCTTCACAAAAAGTTAAAAGACTATAATAATATATAAAGGAAGCACGAGATAAAACTTAGAAAAAACGAGAGCCTAACATTTAGCACCCAACAGAAAAAAGGTTTGAGATGAGAGGGCATGAGCCACGATCAAGCTCTTCTTGCGCAGCCTGCAAACTCTTGAAGAGACGATGTATACCTACTTGCATTTTTGCTCCTTATTTCCGCTCAACTGATCTCTTAACTTTCGCTAAAGTCCATAAAGTCTTTGGAGCCAGCAACGTTAGTAAGCTTCTCTGTGAGGTTCCTGAAGAACAGAGACAAGAAACTGTCAACTCCTTGGCTTATGAAGCTGAGGTTCGTCTCAAGGACCCTGTTTACGGTTGCATTGGAGCTATAGCTTCTCTACAGAAAAAGATGCTCGAGCTTCAACATGATCTAGCTGTTGCTCGCAATCGACTGCTTGCTCATTCAGGGGTCAACAACCTCGTCTCCCCTCTAGATGATTCTCCTGAGCTTGCTGCTTTTCTCGATCTTGTACCTTATAATGACTTGATGTTGCTTAATGGGTCTAGTCTTGATGCTTACTTGTATGATCTTGGACAGCCTCCTTTTGTATAGGCCGTATCTCTCTAATATTTATCTCTTTATCAGCTGTATTTGCACTTTGCTTACAAGTCATCTTCAAGAATCTAAAACTCATCTTCTGATGTACGAATTTCAATATGCAAAAAAAGGGATTTAACTTCAAAAGTTACCATCACATGTAATGATATAACTCAAATACATGGTGAGCCATGGGAGGTCAGAGTCCGAACCAGTTTTGGACCAAGTGGTAGGCCAAGGTGACTAAAGTGAGGTTTTTTACACGCAGATCTTCTCTGGAAGTCAGGTTTGAATAGGAGAGCACATGCTTATGTCAGCCCCAAATTCTACCAAACATGAAACATTGATAGATATGATTCTGTGATCATCCTTTTTGAGGCTTCAATAATGCAGCCTCATGTGTCACTTCGTCTCCCTCAGGTCACAAGAGTCTTGTCCTGGAGATTCCAGAGTGCTGCAAAGTCACATAAGCAAACAGCCAAATCAATATAGCTTGGTGGGTTTGATCTATTCCAAACTGAATTATGAAAGAATACGAATGACACTGATATATGGGCTTTCCTCAACACATCTGGTTGAATCTTTAGACATTCATGGATTCCGATTGAGCAAAAGACTAATTGCAGATCACATAAAGAGAGATAAGAGCTCTTTGGAATTGATACACAAACCATCATACATTGATACTTCACAAAATTACATCTTGATGTGTCAGATACTACGAGAGTTCTTTCGGTAATCTGCATTGCTACCAATGTACCCTCTACAAAGCTAGAAAAGAGAAAAAAAAAAAAAAAAAACTTGAAACCTAAAGATTAATAATAATAACAGCTTCTCCAATTTCAGATGAGCTTTTTAGATACCACCATTGCTCCTTGCTTCACCACAGTAGCTCCTCCACAATCTAATCCTACAATTTCTTACCTGTACAATAAAAAATAACCAAGCACAATTGTAAGTTTCAATCAATCACAAGATGAATAAATTATCAATAGCTTAAACAAGAAATCAAGATTAGAATGCCTAAAGTTCCAAATTCACAAATTGAAAGCTGAGAAAAATGGAAACTTTTTACATATCCACACAATTGCTTGCCTGAATCAGCTCTTCGTTTTCCATGTTTTGATTTCTCGAGCTCCAATTGCATCTCCATCAACATGTTCATTCGTTGTAACTCAAGATCCTTGGCAACTTCCATTCTCTGCTTCTCCAAATCAATCATCATCTGCTGCTTCGTACCTTCGATTCTCTCATAAGCTTCCCCTAATTTCAGAATTGCTCTCGCTAATTCCCTACACGCCGATCCTTCTTCACTCGGATCTACATCTTCCACTCGACGATGCTTCCTCACCACAAATCCCCAATCACCCGCATCGTCATCTTCATCATCATCATCATCATAATCATCATCATCATCATCGTCAAGAGAGCTTCCAGTCGATTTAGATCCATTAGGATTCAAATTAGGGTTCATCAACGCCGATTTGACAACACCGGCGCCTGAAGATTTCTTCACAACCGGACCGATCAAGAAATCAAGTCTATCAAAGAAGCACCAATTCGACAAAGGTTTGGCCTTTTCCGTTTTGTACTTCTTCTTCAACGTGTCGATCCGGTTTTTACACTGGACATCGGTCTTAGGCCGGCCATTCCCGTGGCTAGAATTGACGGCGTCAGCGACTTCTTTCCAATCATTCTGCCGGAGATTGCCACGGTTGAGATTGACGTAACGGTCTCCCCAGGCTTCGATCAATGTGGCCGTCGCGTCCTCGCTCCACCAGTCCTCTCGTCCCGCCGGTACACGGTGAGAGCCGCTTTGGTGAGTCTTGGACTGAGTCTCCGGCGTCGTCTCCATTTCGGAGGTAACGTGCGCGGTGGAGAATGAGGCTTAGGATAAGAAAATGGTTGGATCGGATTGTTGATGTAAAGTAAGAGAAAACACGGTTAAAGGAGATTGATTACCGGCGGTGACGTCAGCAACGGCGATTTACCTCTTCTTTTCTTCCTCTCTTTTTCTCCGCTAATCGAATTCAATCAATTACTCATTCCCTTAAACCGATTCTCAAAACCCGGTTTTGTCATATTACTCGGTCCCATTAGTACGATTTATGTCAAGCCTTTTTTAATGCGTTTCTCGTATAAAGTACATTTTCTATGAGTTAATTGTTAATTAACATCAAACTCATAAGTCATCAGAATTGTTTTTGGTCACTAATTGAGTGATATTTGTGCTCTTTTGTTTATCCAAATTTGATTAATGCAATTGTGTTAACCCCACATTATATTATTAAGGTCGTATCTTTCGTTTCAATTGATAATAAGATGTTTTAGCAAATTATTTTAATTTATAAGATGTTTTACAAAATTCTGCAAAACTAAATGTATTTAACTATTAATATTTTGTAGTTTTTTATATTATTGGTCGAATTACATTAAACTGAACTATTAAATAAATATTTATTGATAAAATTTAAATTTTTTAATATGCGTGTTTTTTATCCCGAAAATTTTATATTCTGAAACGGAATAAGTAATTTATAAGTTTGAGTTGATTAGCTATAGATTGCACTTTGTTATCGACAAAAAAAAAGAAGTAATAAGCCGAATAATTGTTAATGACGGTTTCAATTATGTTTGCATCTAACATTTAATCTGGACCAATTCGACTAATCTATTAAATATTAAAAAAAAAATTAGCATCTCTAAATTATGTTAAACTTCTAGAATTCAGAGGATTAGATTCTTCGATACTATATTAATGTGGATTGGAGTACTCATACTCATCAGTCATGTAATATATATAAGAAGAGAAACTTGTTTATTGACAAATATTGGAGTAACAAAGATCATATTAGCGAATAACTTACATGACAAATTGCAGTATGGAAGTGATCAAATGTAATTAAATTAAAGGCAAGTGGTAAAAATAGGAAAACAGGTAGGTAAGAGAGGAGCATAAGAAACGTGTTAGGTTTTAGTCTATAGATTATATGTTTCGTGCCGTGTCTTGTCCATGTCTTTCATGTTGCCTAATTACTGCAATGCTCTTATAACTACCAAAATCTGCTTCAAATGTTTGATTTAAGCTCAGTTTTGTGCCTTTTTTTCTTTCTCAATCGAAGTTACTACGATGACGAGCCAATAGAGAAGACATCCATAGAAGTAAGCATTTCATTTCTTAATCTAAATATGTCATTGCATCTTCATATTTGCCAGTTGTTTGGATCTTGAGAAACACACAAAAACGTGCATGTTGCCTGTTTTAAAATCTTAAAATTAATTAAGAAAATAAAAACTCAATTTTTGTACTACTTGCAGAACCTGTTTAAGTATAATTATCTTCTAATTAATTTTCTCTTTAAAAATAATCACGTGAGTGACATTAATTAACTATATATAACACAATATCACACTCTCTTTTACAATCAAGAACTATCCATCACCAACCGGAATGACGTCATCTTCACAATCTCCACAATCTCCACAAGCTTCAATGCTCTTATACTGGCACGACAGTCAATACGATGATCGGAACTACCAAATCCATGGCCGGACACTCTTCTTCGCCGTCGCTTTATTCTCCGTCGTTCTCTTCTTTGCATTACTCACTCTCTACATCCATCGGAGCCGTCTCCCTCGCGATTCCACTAATCTCCACGCGCCGCCTCCTCCACTCACGCGTTGTATCAACGGAGGACTTGATCCCGTGGCGATACGGAGCTTACCGGTGGTGCTTTGCCGGAGAGAAGCGGAGGAGGAGAGGGAGTGTTGTATATGTCTTGGTGGTTTTGAAGAAGGAGAGAAGATGAAAGTGCTTCCTCCTTGTCGCCATTGTTACCACTGTGAATGTGTGGATCGGTGGCTTAAGACTGAGTCAAGTTGTCCGCTGTGCCGAGTCTCCGTCCGAGTTGAGTGAAGCAGCCATGAGACAGCTTGAGTGATAGTGATTAAAGATATTAGTCTATTAGTTAAGATTTTGTATTTACTTGCATTGTCATTGATAAAAAGATGAAATTTTGATATTCTTTCTTTGTCATTGATTTTGATATTTATATTTTAAACATAAGATCACATCCATTCTTTAGTATATTTATAAAAGGTAATTAATGAAATGGACTAACTTATAACCTCTTTTATAAAAAGTAATTTATTTCTTTTTTTTCAGATTTGGTGTTAGTGTTCATTACTGTTACAATCAGGTATCATGAACTACCTTATAACCTTTTTTATGCATATGCTCATATTAATAAAATGTATGCTCATTAATGCTAAGTGTTTATGTTTATCATTCAAGCTCTAACTATAATATGTTTGAGTTATTAGTTAGTGCATTTAACCACCAGACATAAAAAAATCGATAAACTAGTGACCTAATTAAACATTGAAGTCCGATTTAATAACTATAATCATATAAATTTTTATACTTTAAACTTTTTACTATTTCCTCGAAACTTAATTTTATATTACTAAAATATTACAGTTTCTTTTTTTTGACGGAATATTAGTTCTATTAATAACTATCATAATATTCCTAATTTATATAATCTTTTATATATTTTTATTATATTTAATAAATATATACGTATATTTATTTATTAAAAACTAGTTGGTGACCAACCATTCGGACGAGTTTGACTGTAAGAGTGAGAGAAAGTAATTAGAAATTTATCTCTTACTTGTATAGATTATTGTACATAAATCGTGAAAATCATTATACATTTTCATCAATTAGCAAACATGTTAACATTCATCACTTCTCTACTTTTTTTTATATATTATGGACTTTTCGACAATAATAAATTGGAATTATCAACTGATCTATTTATAAAAAAAAAAAAAAGAGAAGTTACATTTTGTTAATTAAAAATAATGTAATGGTAATTAGCAACCGTTTGGCTCTCCTCTGTTATAAAGATTAACAACATGGATATTCATTTTCAAGAGTCGTCTTCGTACTTGTGCGTTTATCCTATTTGAGTCCCCAATCACACATTCTATGCTCGTAATCCTCACATAACTCAAGTTTGTCAATGCAGTCATACTTTTAATAATTTAAATACTAAATTTGTTATTTTGGTAAGTGAAAGTAGATAATTTAAATACTAAATTTGTTATTTTGGTAAGTGAAAGTAGTGTCTTTTATATATTTAAGACACAAATTCAAAATAAATAGTTCCAAAAAATAAAACCATAAAAAATACATAGAGAATAAATCGTAAAACTGATTAGTGTAGTGTTGAATTCCGATTAAAAAAAGGTGAATATGATGCTTCTTCCTTGCGACTTCATCAGTAATTGTTTTCACTTCATGCAAAAACCCACTTTTTTCCAACATATATAGAATCTTTTTCTTATCTTCCATAGAAAGCCAGCACCATAATTATTTTACATGATATTCATCAACACCAAAACTAGATATAGACTTAACAAAAAATGAATTCTCAAATCAATCAAATTATCACCAAGTATCAATTCTTATATCACAGTCTCAAACTTTTTCTTATCATGAGTCTTCCTAGATAAACTATTAGACTAAAGAATCAATTGAAAAACTATAGCCTCAAAATCTTAAACTTGGACAATTTGTAAGCTTGCTGATCATGAGCTTTGGTAAATTTTAGTTATGTTTGTGAAAATTTTGTGCAAGCTAAGTTGATAAAAAATACTAAATTTTTTTTCTTAATTGTGGTATTATTTGTTAATTACAAAGTTATAAAAGGTATGTTTACATTTTATATTTTATAGTTGTGATATTAGTTTTAATATCCAATAAGTTTATCATTTGTTTTAAATTGTGGTTTAAAACTTATCATTTATTTTTATTGTGGTTTAAAATTAAAAAAATATTTTAGAAATCGATGATGATGATGTGACACTCTAAAAAATATTTATTTATTTATTTTCCATGATAAAATATTATTATTTATTAATATTTTTACATTATTATATATAATATTTTTTGGTCCTGAACTACTGTCAAATAGACATATTGTTTCTATATTTTATTATTTGTATAAATGTAATGGGCCTTGTTGGGCATAAATTTAGTGTAGTCCGGCCCAAGATATACAAAAGAGAATACGAGAGTCTAGGGTTTTGCTCTCATATAAATCAGCAAAATAAGTAACTCCAACAAAATCTCTCTGATTTGACGGCCGCCCATTTTCCTGAAATTTGCGTAGAATTTTAGGAGTTAAGGGTTTATCTTCTGTGAATTCACCATGAGGGCTAAGGTGAGTAATGGGTTTCAATTTGTTTTCTTTTATGGATTCTCAAATTCGTAAGAGTCGGAATTATCGTGCGTAAGATCTTAATGATGTGTTTGGGTTGTATCAGTGGAAGAAGAAGCGTATGAGGAGATTAAAGAGGAAGAGACGAAAGATGAGACAGCGATCTAAGTAGTTTCGAACAAACTGTTTTGTGCGTGTATCTTTCGCTTTGAACCAACTCTGTGTTGAGTTTCTGTTTGAATGTTTCGTTGGACCAAATTATATGGGATTATGTTTTCTATTACGAATTATGTTTCATTTCGTGGGATAACTTCACATGGGTTTTCTATTCTACGATCTGCTTAGTTATAATTTTGAGATAGGTTCGGTTTAGACCCTTAAGATGAGCTGATTGAATCGGTTGTTGATGATGGGAATAAAAAGCTAATGAGTAGATTATTTGATCGCTTGCGGTACTGTGCATTATGACTTTGGTTGGTGGTGACACTGGATTGGCATGATGCTGTGTGGTTCTCTGGTTCAATTCCCAAAAGAACTTCATGTCACTTGCGATCGAGTTTGGAACTAAGCCCCGACTTGCGTACCACATTGCCTCAACCTTGATATTTTTTTCAATTTTATTTAGTCGTTTTTTTCCCCAAAAAATTAGATATATTGATAATGTCAAAGATATGATTTATGTTTTGGTAGTGATGGTGAATAAGGTTACATGATTGGTAAGAATTGATTACTCAAAAGGAATAAAAATGTCGAAATTTGAGTTAAAAGTACAGCTCATATGAAACTCATGAAATATAATGTCAAAATAAAATGATACTACCTCTATGTCTAGAGTTCTAGAAAATCAAACTTTGTGTAATGGAGATGGTAAATTACAGTTCGACCAAAAACAAAAGTAAAATGGTAAGACTAGGAAGGAACTCTCCTCCAAACCAAAATAGGAAAGTGGGCTTCAACCAAAAATGACAACCTAAAAGTAAAATGCCCAAAGAATATTACAAACAAAAGCAGGTTCATTATCCACACATATATAACCCTATAAAACATAAGAAACATTCCGACGAATTCAATCAGTCCTGTGGCAGACGATGTACCACCATGAGAGATTGCGCTATTATGACTTCTCGATTATTACTTGAATGGACGATTCATTTTCAAATGGATCTTAGTAGCCGCCCATCGGTGGCATTCCAAATGGTGGCATTGGGGGCATTCCCTGCATTCCCGGCATTCCTGGCATTCCGCCCATTGGTGGTGGCGGACCATACCCACCACCTTCCATTCCTGGCATCGGTGGTGCCGGTAGAGCCAATGGCAACAATTGGGCGTACATGTTCTGTTTTGCAAAAACATATAAGTGTGTATAGTGTTTTGTATTTTAGCATTTTTGAGGGATGATGTCAGAGTGTAGTACCTGTTGGTTCATGACATCCTTATCTTCCTGCTCTTTGGCCTTCACCTCTTTTTGTGCCTCTAGTTTGTCCTTAATTAGCTCATCCACTTTGCCTGAGTATTCTCGGATAAACTGCAAAGAAATAAGAACAGGGATAAAAGAGAGTTGATCATCATGGTTTATGTCTCATCTGGCAGAGAGTATTTGTGAGATTTTAAAGATAATTCACCTGGAGGAGATACGGGAAGGCAAAGTCAATCATATTATTGATCCAAGCTAGTTCTAGAGCAACGTCAGGTCGGACTAAGTCATAACAGACAAAGAGACACGTAGCAAAGCATTCCTTCTTCCCCTGCGTTAGCAGCACAACATAAAACAAAGGAATTATTAATTTACCTTCAAGACCAGTACTCTTTCTGCTTTACCGTATAACATAAAATAGAGAGTAAATGGCTTTCAATGCGATCTTGCTTGAAACCCATCCATACCTGTTCAATGAAGTAGACGAGAAGTTGTTCTGCAAGATCATGATCGCCGGATTGGGAAGCAGTTTCCATACAGTCCTTGTACATGTTATCTTTCTTTGACAAAGCAATCGATGTCTTCCATCTACCAGCTTTCTTGTAGATATAAGCGGCCACACGTCTCATTTCAACAAGCTCATGCTTCTCTATCTGTTTTGCACCGTTCAAATGAAGATAAATTAGTATATAAGAGAAAATGTATAATGTGTATATCACAGACATGTGTTAAAAAAATTTACCTTCTGGGCGAGGCCTATCTGGTCAAAACTGTCATGCAAATCAATAGACTCACGCAACCTGTCATAGTCTTCCTCTTCTACGTATATCTCATTTAGAGCTTCATTTACAGCAGAGACATTGTTGCTCTGAACTGCAACCATGTACGGCTTGATAAGGCGTAAGTGACCAGCCTGAGATCAGAAATAGAAAAAAAATCAGAAATCGGTTGCTAAGCTACTGCTGATAAAGTTTAACGGAAGAAATAATTGTCAGCCTTTAACCTTGCGCATTATATCAACCACACGCGTGTGGTCTAACCGCAGAGCAAGCACATTGAGAAGATCGTTGATGATATCAGGGTGCTCTTGCAAGTAAAAGTGGACAGCCTTATAGTAAAGCTCGACATTTGCAACCTTGGCAACAATGTCTTTGAATTGCATGTGCTCCCATGCTTCAGGAGAATGATTCATCACAGTGGTTGCAGCATTATCAAACTCATCATATTGAATGTATAGATACGTAAGTTCCTGCCAATGCTGTTGTTCATCACAGGCCCGGATAAGCTTGGGAATGTTGAGGCGAGTTGAGAACAACTTGATGTGTTCCATAAGCTTTTCATAACGATATCTGGCATACAGTACACCCAATTCAGTGAAGATCCCCATGTGAGCACGTTCCAGACCTAGTCCACTCTCCATAAGTGAGATCAATTCATTGAAGCATCCTCTGTTCTGGTAATACTCGCTGACTTCTTCCAGGTCATCCACCTATAAAAGGACAAAATGATTACATAAAGGCATACCAAAAAGAAAAAATTGAAACCCAATTATAACTAAAGAACTTTCTCCGGAAATAGGGTCAGATAATTGAAATCCACCTGTATGATAACGTTAAGTCCACAGATTTGAGCCAGCCGGAATTCCTCTGCATCAACGCAAGCAAAGCAGACTTCCTTCCATGTCTTTGCACTGTTTGCTTTCCTTGCAGCATCAACAGCACCTTGGAACTGTTGCAATTTCACAAGTGTGACGGCTAACTTGGCCCAGTTCGATGTGAATGCATATATTATTTTTGCAGCCTCATACAGAGCTTCGTCATACAAGCGGTCACCAACACTTGGAAGGTTAGCAACGTTGGGCATCAGAATAAATTCTTCAATCTCACCCAACCTTTCGATCTTTGCATAAGCATAGATGAGCTCGCTGTCCACCTTGGGTTCCTTTACCTTCTGTCTAACCATCAGAAGGTATCTGACCAAGTCATCATAGACATTAGTATCTTCAGAGGCACGGATGACCTCCAGGAACTGAGTGGCATCATCAGCTCGGATAAAGGATTCGATTGCATCACTGACTAGTCCTTCCCTGAGCTGAGCCTTAGCAACTTGACTCCAAACAGCATCTTCTTCGACCCGGAAAGCGAACTCAACAGCGCGCTCAATGCTTCTGACATTATCCAACAATACGTTGGCAGCCTGAACATTTAAGTTAAACTTCTTGAAAATCGCAAATGCTTCCTCATACAATTGTGCATCAACCGCTACCTCTCCAACAGCTGGACCATCAAAATTATCCAACCTATTAATGTAATCCATAACTCTAGACGGATCTGCCTTAATAGCTGTCAGTATAAGCAGATTTTGCAGATTGAAATTTCCACTGAAGGCAGAATTTTGAAGCACAATTTTTTCAAGAAGCTCAATAAGCTCGTGTGGCAGATCAGCAGTCATGAACGCTTTAACAGCTGCAGAAACTTGCTCTGGGCTCTTGCTTTCTGGTAAAGCAGTAGACACAACTTGGTCAATAAGTTGCCTCCTATATTCATTTTCTTCTGTAAGAACCTTCTCCCAGAGGTCACCATCCATCCTCTCCACTACGTACCTATAGTTGGAAAATTGTGGATAAGCAGTCTACAAAGTAAGACACCGTGGAATAAGTAAAAAGTCTGGTAAGCAATAATCAAATACCTGGCCTGTAACTTGAACAAAGAATTCTTGTTGGTGACATTGATGAGTTCCTCGTCACATTGTCCTCTTCTGTATGCCACAACAGCCAGGGTGGGATCACGTTTCTCACAGTACTTACCCACAACCTTTGAGTCGTAGTAAGGATTGGTGGTCAGGAAATGTTCAGGGTTGTTGTTACTGTCTATAATAATTTTACCCAAGGCATTGTGGACATGCACATCATGGCTTCCCTCACTCACTAGATGCTCTAAGAACTGAGTGAGGAGACGGAGTCGATTTCTGAAAAGACATACAAATTAGAGCCTCAGGAACAAAATAGCATACATCTGAAATTATGAACGGAACCAAAATGACTAAAACGGATTCACACCTCTTTTCACATTCTTCAACAAGGGGTTCAACAGGAAGCAATGACCGAACAGAGAGAATGAGGCCTTTAATAAAATCTTCAGGGCATTCGTCATCAAGCAACTGACCCACAACTAAAGGGGCATTCCCAGGATTTACCTTCAAAGAAAATAGCACGTATAGTTATTGAATGAAAAACCTACCATATTCAACAATAGTCTTAAGAAACTCCATACCTTCTGAACATAACCTTCAATGTAACGCAGCATGTTGTTTGTATACAGGTAATGAGTAAGATCAGGTACAAAGCCAAAACGATCGCAGACATTTATCAAAGGCCGGGCATCAGGAAGCTTAGCTTCCATCAAAAAGTTCTTCGTCTTTTCAGCATCATAAAAGTTAGACTCTCTAGTCACACGCTCCACCTCCTTTATTTGACCAGTCTTCGCAGCTGCTTCAATGTACTTGAAGTGAATCTCAGGATCCTCACTATTACACAGAGGTCAAATATTCTAAATTATCAGAATTCAAATACAAGGATTGTTCTTGTTTACAGGAATGGCAGTAGGTTCTTGATAAATCACCTCATACTCAGATATGATCCTAGGAAAAAGTATAGCCCTTCATATGACTTGAATTGCTCAAAGAGTTTAATGCATGCATCAACACCAAGTTGCTCACAGTACTCCTTGCAAGCCTGCAATGATATGGACACGTCAGTGTCACATTAAACAATAATTCATATCAAACCACAATACAACAAGTACCTGCACGATTATCTGAAGGTTGCCTCTCAGGTTGACCAACAGAAGATCTTTCATGCACTCCATAGCCCATTCACTAGAAAGCGTACCGAAGAACTCGACAAGAGCCTGCAAATTTGAGTAAAGGGATATTCAACAAATCAGTTATCCAGGAGTTTAGCAACCAAAATGTAGCTCAGAGGTAATATTACCTGTGGCTCAATAGCATGTGTGTTCACAATTACACGTTTAATATCAGGTAACTCTGAGTAATGCTGCACAGAGAAAGTGGAAAAGAAGTTAAACAGGAAAAGATAATGCAGCAATTAGGCCAAGAAAGTTAAAGTAGATATCGAGCAAAAACCTTTAAGGATTGGATATAGAGTCCAGCCTTTTCACAGAGCTGAGCAACACGAGGCCGGTCATAGTGGCTGAACATCCCATTTGCTAAGATTGCATCCGCCACATTAGGAAAGGTTACCAAATTGATCTCCAAAACCTGTGTTGTCAGTGGACTAGAAGGTCTAAAAGGGAAAGGTGAAAAAAGAAAAGCACAGATAAGTACAGAGGGGCAACTCTTTCCAACCTTAGTTTGCAGAAAAGCATGCTCGGGTAAATTTGGCTTCAGAACGTCCAGAAGGAAAGCAGTCGCTTCACGGATCAGATTTCTCTGAATATGCAGAAATAAGTAAATTAGCATGTGAAAAATCTAATGTACTACAAAATTTCAGTATATAGAAGAAGAACAAATCATGATCTACGAATATTGATGAATATAGTATTTCATATGTATTCACCTACCTGAAGGAAAAGATCAGTGATAGTGTTGTAGTCAACTGGACAACCTCCTTCCATTTGGGACATCATTAAAGCAAAATTTACTGCTCCCTGCAATTAGCAGTTAAAAGACTATTGATCTTTTACAGGTGCGGATATTAGTTGCTTGATAGACAACATCAGGCTATCAGTAAGAAGTTAAACGATCCATGACTCTTGGAGCAAGATTCTAGTAAAGCACACCTTACATAATTTAATATGTTGCAAGTATCAAACGTGCACTACACTAACCTGAGGATCTGTACGGAGTATGGTTTGAAGAAGAAACATGTAATCAGGTGTGTACCCAACCTAAAGTCACAATCAGAAACATACTTCTTGAGCACAATGACCTTTTAAGTAACCATAAGGGTGGAGGGAGTAAACTATGAAACCCATTGTTTACCTGCTTTGAGTAAATTAGTATCTTGTCAAACTCCCTACGCTCTGCAAAAGCTGCTACGACTTTTGGAGTAGCTCTAGCTTTGATGTATATTTTTAGAGCAAGGTCATTATCCACAGTCTGAAAAAGAAACGATTATTGTTAAAACATACTAAAGGATACATATGAGACATTCAAAATGGTCGTTTAAAGATTACCTTGACAAGGTCTCCAAGTTCTTCACTGCATTCTAACTTATCCTCTGCCAACCAGTTTTCCAAGAGGTTCTTCTTGTTTTGATTCACAACAAGCCGAGAAAGTTCCAAAGACTCATATGAATTGAGCTTCCCTTTTGTCAAAAGGGTCCCAAAATACTGTAACAATGGAGGAGTTTGCCCTGCTTGTACAGGAACACTCTGCAAAATTTTATAGTGTGATGTTGTAATTTCAGATTGATGTTACCTACATAAAATAGTAGACAACATGATCACAGAGAATTATTTGTATGAATATGGACAATACCTGGAATTTGGCCACTGTATCAGGTGTTCGTAGAATGCCCTGAGGAGATTCAGCTGCCAGCTCAGCAGCCTCCTTGTACTTTGTTTGAGCAAACAACTCTTGGAACCGTTGCACAACCTGCAACATGCAAACTAAATATGAGAAACTTTACATCAACGAATCTCATACAAGCAGTGGGTTGAAAGGTCTATGGAGATTATGACTATTTACTAAGTGTTCTAATTTACTAGGGTTTTTACCGTGTTTACTTCAAATATTCATGATTTATATAGGTTGTGATCTTTAGTCTATGCCTTCGGAGTTTGGAACTGTTTTAGCATCAAATTCCTCAGGTTTTCATAATCCCATTTCAAATTAAGTATCTTCTTAAAATCATTTTTCTGATTCAAGATAATATCACATACCAGATTTTCTGCACCAGGAAGGTTTCCTCTTTTAGCAAGATTGACAGCAAGTTCCAAATTATTCAACTGTGATATAAAAGCATAGAGTTCTTAGCATGTCAAGATGTATAAATATATTATATAGAGAAAACAGAATATAAGTTAAACATACTTGACCACTTATAAATGGTATAATGGTGGCCTCATTCACGGTTGCCAAAAGAACTTGTCCTCGCCTATTTATGGCATAGAAACCCCCAACTGAGGAAGCTTCAGAGGTTAAGAAAATTGGGTCTGGACTTATCCGATTTCTGTAGATAGCAGAAGCTGTCTCTAGATCATATACAAACAGCAAGCCAAGCTTGGTGATGACATATATCAAGTTAAATTTGTGAGACACCTGTTGGGAAAGAGAGAAGCTAGTGTCATTAAACTTTCACCAGAAACTTACTAAAATTAATAGAATATCTTATGCCACTACAAACCTGCATGGCCACAGGGAAATCGTCAGCAAAATCTGGGGGGAAAAAGAGATCTGCCTGTTTTTTTGTAAATGATGGTTTTCCTGCAAAAAAAGTCGCCCACCTTGGGATATCAAACGGATGTAAACTAAAAATGTTACCAAAAACGTTGAATAACCAAAAATAGCATGGAACATTAAAGGAAGCTAACCTGGTTGGGCACCAAGTTCGATGACATGCAACTTGGATGTTATCTGCCCGGCATTAAAACTCTTGCTCGCAAAGGATATAAGAATAGAAGGATTCTCATTCCCAGGGACCTGTCATTATAATGTTGTTTGTCATACTACAGTTTCAGATTCGACCTTCGAATAAACTCACAAAAGAAAAACATAATTTACCTTAAACTGAGCAAATGACGCAGCATGTGCTTCAAGGGCCTGGCTACGCTGTTGATCCACAGAGAAAAGCTGCATATTTCCTTTTACCAATTGTGGTCTCTACAGAAGATAATAATACAAGATACAGTCAAGAATATATACAATGGATACTGTTATGATGTCTTCATTTACCCCGATATGTTGCCCAAAGTAACCTACCTCGGGAGAGCCAGGAGCAATTCCAATCAAAACCAACCACTTCTCATTAGGAGAGCACTTATAGTTTATAATTTGATTGTTTGACAAATTGGCCGTTCTATCAAACATCTTAACCGGCTCAGAATCACCTGGAAAAGCAAGAGCAAAAATGAGAAACAACATATATATAATCGGAAGAAGATGACAACAAGTTAAAGATATAAAACCTTCGATCGACCAATGATACACAGAAGCTTGTGTGACCAGCCCCAGCATCTTTGGTGTAATCCACTTCCAGAAAGCAACCTATAAACATGGGTGATTAATATCCAAAAATAAAAGTCAGACCAGTAAAATCAGAGCCTGAATGAAGTGTACAAGTGTACAACACAAAAAAATCGCAATACAAGATATTTGCTTCAACAATCACCTGCTCAGGCATCTGATGTGATTTCAACTTTGCTTTCGCTTCAATGTTAAATATCTGTAGATGATCCTGCGTAGTTCCTGGAACTTGAGCTATATACGAATTTAAGCAAAAAGTGAGCAACAAAGGAAGAAATATGTAATACCCAATATAAGGAAACATCCACTACAAACCAGAATTTCTAGTTAAACTACACTAAGGTTCAAACACGACTCTGCCACAAGAAATATAATACATGTTGGCAAACATAGAACTTTATACTTATGTTGTCTCTAGCGGTAAACATGCTATCTTACCCAAGTCCAGAACAAGAGTATATAGCTAAAGCATATGCTCGATGAATGTAGATACTTTTCCATACTGATATAATAAAATACGTAGGTTTCTATCAAGTGACGCCTGGCTGCAGGTACAGAGTCATTTCAACTTGAGAAAAAATCAAAAAGCATCCCATCCGTAACAAATAGCATGTGTAGCTAAAAAATGAAGTAGGAGATATAATGGTAGTTGTGGAGAAAACTTCAAAAGGAAACTCTTATGGGTGTTGTAACTAAAATAATACAACGTTAGTATTTTTCAATAAAAGGAAACAGTCGCATACCTTTTAAGGCAAGGATCCTCGAGTTTGGGTTCATAAGTGCAGAATCTGCAGTAATAGGCCTCCTAAGAGGCTGCATCGGCATATTCATATCGACAATCACAACACTGTTCTGCGGTGCCGTCTCTCGTACACATATGTACTTGTCAGACTCCATAGTAACATTTGTAAAGGTGATGAATTGCTGATTGATCCCAATGCTCGGAAGCTGAGAAATTTCAAAACAAAGCGTCATGTCACATAGTTCATTAAATTAGTTACAAGATCCGGGTGGATCAGCACATTGCACAGCACAATAACTACAAATACGGGCTAGAGACATATAGGTGACACGGATCTAAGCGTGTGTATAGAAATCTGATCAGAGACGTGAATTACACAAACTAGCCATCCGAAAAAACTGACTAAACCGCAACGATCGAGCAGAATTAGAAAAATTAGTCATATAACAGTGTGAGCAGAACCAAACCGATAGAAATCAGATACTGCAGCTACAGAAACCTCAAATGTCGTCCAAAATTTAGCTCGAGTCACAGAAGATTTACAAATTAAAAACGGAAAACTCACCGTTAGGACCTCCTTCATGGTGATGGGGGCGTTAGCTGCCGCCATGTTTGACCTCAGATCGCAGCAACAGAATCCGGGGCCAGAATCAGATCCACGCCCGTGACGGGACCGTCAACGGCCACTAGAACGAGAGATACGATTTGAGAGAAAGAGAAGAAGATTTGAAATCGCAGACAGATCTGAGGGCAAGTAAAGGAGAAAGGTGATGAAGGAGAAAGATTCGTTTCCGTTCGTAAGTGAGAAATGACGAAACAGCGATCCAATCGGAGTCACTCGTCGAATATAAGGAGACGACGTGCTTCAAGTTCCTGAGCTGTATGATGTGATTTTGCCAAAGTAACGGGTCGGGTCGGGTCGATTTTGAACCGCACAAATCAACGGGTCGGGTTTTGTCACCAAACCGTACGTTTGGGAATTTTATGCGTATGTTTTGAGCAATTGTAGGAGTATAAAAGATTATATATGGAAACTAATTAGCATTTTTTTGTCTAAACAAGTAGATTATCCTAAAAATCCTTTTATATCAACTGTAGTGAAGACTCCAAAGAAGTCGAATTTCCGATACCAAGTCAGATCATCCTAATTAGCCATGAGACTGAGAAGAATTGGCAAAACTAATTGTCATTTTGGCAAAAATATGATATATATCTTATTTATATATTATCTACTTCATTAATTATGAAAAGAGATAAAAGAGACTTACATGATGAAGTAACTATCAAAAAGGAAAATACTCGGAATTGGGTTGAACAAGAACCAAAATCTCTGAATACAAAAATGCTAATAATTGGCTGAAAAATCAGAAAATTTTATGGAAAAAAAGAAGAAAAAGTAACAAGAAGACTCCACTCTAATACAAATTCAACCAAGGAAACAAACAAATAACAAAGACATGTTCTAAAAATCTTTGTGAGACTTGACTTTGTATCTATCAAGTGGATCCTTGAAGAAGAGACGTTCATGATACACTCTCCATGCATACTCCTCAAAACTAAAAGACCTGAAAACACTTTTCACATCACTAAGAGCTTCTCCATCTCCTTCCTCCTCCTTTGCAAATTCTTCGTCTTTGTCGCCATCACTTATAGCTTTCAATGGTGAAACCATAGCGTCCATGGGAAGTGTAAGCATCAATGTCATTGTTACACTCTTTCTTGCACCATCGTTTTGTCTTGAACACAACACCGGTCGATATCTTACTCTTTTCACCTCTCCATTTCTCCAAACCTGCAAAATTTTAAGTTATTATTCAACGATTCAAAGTTGAAACTAATATACATATTCTGTAAATTTTAACTTAAAAATAAATAAATTTCTATAGAAAACTTACTAAGGATGCGTTTTCGTTTAAATGTCGTAAAAATTCTCAAATTCCAATTTTCATTCCCAAAAATGAAAACACATCTTAAATATTCATGTTTTATTTCACGATAACTAATGCGTTGGTAAACATTTATTTTGATATGGACATTAACTAAATTATAACAAAAATGGTTTACAATAATGGACATCAACTATATTCAAACAAAGAATGTTAAAATAATTTAAAACAGCGACTTAACGACATCACAAAGATAATAATGTGATTATTATTCAAAGATTTGATTAAGAAAACAAGTAGCAATTTTTAATAAATAAATAAAAGAGAAATGTATTAACCTGAGCAATGTCACCAAGCGTCACAAGAACCGAGTCAACTCGGGGCATAACGGACACCCATCCAGACTCAGTCAACAAACAATACGTCTCTTCCCTTATCTGATACTGTAAACACACAACAAACGGATAAAATCCGTTGGTTATTTCCGGTTTATCATCGGTTACATCTTGGTTAAGCCACATCAGTGTTTTAAACCGGGTTGAGTCATATTCAAACCCAAGCGCGCTCGCTAGCATCTCTACAGTCTTCACTCCAACTTTCTTTAATGTCCGAGTGAACTCACGTAGCGAACTCAGATTCAACTCACTCGACTCGGTTGAACAGTCGGCGTCAAGGCAAAACGACGGCGTTTCAGCATCTGTTTCGTAGCCTAGTGGCCAGGTTTTGGGAAACGACGATTCTTTTTTCTCTTCGTTGAGATCTAAGAGCGTGAGTGAGTCAGACTCAGCTGCTTCAGCGAGTTTTTGAGGGATAGTAATATCGGAATCATCGGTTGTGAGTTGGAAATAGCCAAAATCTGTAGCGGCGGAAGTAAGATGGTCAAAGCTTAGTCTATCTCCGGCGTTGAGAGATACAGTCGGAAGAGAATCGATGGAGGATTTTGCGGCGGCGAAAGAGTAGCGGCGGTTGGGGAGTGAGAGATTAGGAGGGAGACGGTGGAAGAGACGTGAGAGAGCGTCAGCTGCAGTCTCTGATTTGTTTGTGGAATTAGGATGCGTGCATGACGGAGTAGGAGGAGGCGCCGCCGTGACCCCACCGTGCATGTTAGAAAGTTGGAGGTGCTTGAAGGGAGTTGAAGAGGAAGCCATTGAAGCTGGATGTGAGTTTGGAAAAGAGAGCTTTTAAGTATGTATTAACTTGCGTATACGCATAGAATAAATAGAGCTTTACTCACGCGTGAGACTATTTTCAGGGATAAATAATGCATTACAATTTTGATTAGTACTAAATATCCATTTTCATCAAATAGCAATATTCTAACATCTTATTTGTATTTACAAATAACAACGATGTTATAATTAAGTAGGTTTGTTTATGGCGTGTATATTTTGAAAACTACATGAATTTTGCATAGGCTTGAACAATTATTATACTATCTTTTCTCATCAAACGTTTCTCATTTTGCTATGTTATTTTCCATGATCAATATCCATCGAAACATAGAATACATGCATGGAAATTTATGTGTCTATATAGTTGCTAGCTAGAGCTAGAAATTGGATCTGCAGTCCACATATTTTATGGGTTTTGGTCTGCGTTGGGCGAATATAGATTTATGGTTTGGAGTTTGTTTTTTTTTGGGTTTTGCAGAACAAGTTTAGATTTTTGCGGGTTTTGTGGATATTATCCGTGGGACATGCGGATACCTGCGTAAAGAAAAATTATGTTGTTTTTCTAAAATTAACATGATTTTTGAATTATAAGTGTGCGAACATCGTGATATTTTGAGTTAAAAAAATACGATGTTTGAAATTGGAGCAAAACGCAGGTTTAGTGCAGGGTTTTCGCTGGTTGATTATGTATAACTTCTTTTTTTTGTGGATCACCTGCGGTGCCCACAGAATACTACGGGGCGGATATGGATTTAGTTTTAAAAATCTGTTTATTAGTAGAACAAGTGCGGATTCAATAAATTTTCTCAAATGCTTGCGGATTTTGTGTGAACGAGGCGGGCCGGCCCGCCAACTTAGTCCTATTGCTAGCTAGAAATATAGATGAAAATGAAAAGTCAACGGATTTATTTCATTAGGAAGATAATAAAAAATCTGATAAAATAAATTAAATAAACAGAGAAGCTAGGTTTATGGAATGGTGTCAGGACTAATGAGTTTGCGATACAGTTGTTTGCATGCGCATATAAGCAAATAAATAAAGAATATCTATAAAGTTTTTGGTTGGTTGTCCAAAATATTCTTAAGCTTTTTGCATATATTATTCTCAAATGTCCCTTACTTTATGGGAGTTGTGTGTTTTGTCTATGGCACTAATCCACTTGCATTATTGTTGTTTCTTTCTTTTTCTATTATTTGTATTCTTCTGTAAAGAATTCGATTATTGTTGCTTTATCATGAGATTTAATTACAAATCTTCACAAATGGTTTCTTTTGAGTTGTTTGATTATATGAATATGAACAGGTTTTAAAACCTTGAAATTGTTTTTAATATGGTGTTTCACATCAACAAAATGAATTCAGAAAGGAAATATAAAAAGGAAACCTGTTTAGGAATGGAGAATTATAATAATTTTAAAATTTTGCAAAGTGGATAAAACGTATCTGTCTAATGAAATTGGTGGGGTTAAGTCAGTAACCTCACTATTAAGCTATGGTCCCTCAATACTAACCGTTTGTTAAATGAAATCACACACCTCTCTTACACCATCAATTTGTAATATAACTCTGTAGATATCTTCATTGCTTTGTTACTCAGGAATACCAACACATACTAAGAACTTCATTGTTTCACTAAAGATAATTAGTGTTAATTACTTGACATTATAGCTGAAATCGATTACATCAGTTGTTTTGCGCATGCAAGTGCTTAAGCTAACATTACTTAATTAACACTAATTATCTTATTTTTTTATTTGGCGACGTGTTGATTTTTTTCAATTGGCGGGATATTGTTTCTTTACTTGTTAACGCGCTGATTTCGATCTCTCCTTATGACCTTACTTTGTTTTAATATTAAATCCATTTTGGATTCTCATTGTTTCGATTGTGGGCCTTAGTGATTTCAAGCCCATTTATAAACAACAATTTATGGATTACACCAAATATGTTGGGGCTGGTTGCACAAACGTCCGTGTATCGTTGATGGATTGAAGGTTTTATATCTTAAACTTATTGTCATCTACTTCAGGTAATGTAGATGTTGTTTCTCATTATGGTCCAAGATTCTGAACCCGTTAAAGATGTTTAATCGAACAACTAATTTGGCAAACAATCAAAACTATAAACTATACTAGTGTCTCTTCTAATCAGATAACATCACTTCCATATTTTGTTCTGAGTGTCACAAGTTGAGACCATTCTAATTAATCTACTATATATAAGATAAGTGTCTTTCCATTCATTGCCAATTGATTTTGAGTTGAAAACCCATAATTTAACGTCTTAAATCTAACTCAGGCCACATCTTTTTCCTTTTTATAATCGATTTTGCAGAGTTCCGTATAACGTCCCTCGGAAGCTCAAAAGTGAAAACACAGGGATGATGAAGATGAAAGTTTATTGCAAAATTTCAGGTACGTTTATCGACTGGTTCGCAAAAATCATAAATTATGTCTACATATTTTGTAATTGGGCTTGGGATTGGGCTAGTTTGATTTCAAATTCCATATTTTGTCCAAAATTTTATGTGCACCGGCCACCGACCACGGCGCACACTTTCTTTAGGTACCTGATAACTTGACTACTCCTATGAGATTGGTTTCTTCTTCAAATTCCTTTTTTGTCTAACAAATGTGACATACACTAAAATAATGTGTGTATATTTGCTACCGTCCTCTTAAAAGCTAGTGTCATGAAACATATGCCTCATTTTTTATTTCTTTAATATTATATTATACTATTTCACTTAATTTTCAAAGGCTATATAAGTATATGACATCATTACCAAAGAAAGACTATAAAACAAGAATCAAAACAAGATTAATCAAATCCGTGTTGAATCTAATTAGGTCAAAATTGATCGTCACAGAACAAAAAATCTATCACATCAGTACTAAATTTCCTGCTGCTTTCTAGTTGCAGATTTTGATACACAAGACTCACATAAATAAAGCTTAGCGTGTGAATCAGAAAGACAGAAATTGAGAGACGACAGGCAACAAGAAGCACAAGTTTACATTTTTCTCTCTCCCTCTCAAGTGGAGGATATAATCTCATACATTATCTCTTACTTTACTCTCTCGCTTGCTCTATAACCTCTCATTTAACAGAATACAAAAAAAACTAAAAGAGGAGTCTTTTTGTCTTCTGGAGGGAGAGCTTAAGCTCTAATGGCGAACTTGGTCTTATCAGAATGTGGGATAAGACCTCTCCCCAGAATCTACACCACACCCAGATCCAGTTTCGTTGCTAGCAACGCTACCTCTCTTAATTTCAGACCATCACCTTCAAAGTCTCATGCTTTTCGTCTGAATTACCGAGATGGGTTCTTATCAAGGAATTGGGCTTTGAATGTGAGCACACCTGTAACGACACCAATCGTTGAGGAGTCTCCATTCGAGGAAGAACATGTAGATTCGCAGAGATTTGATCCAGGTTCGCCTCCTCCGTTCAGTTTAGCAGATATTAGAGCAGCTATACCTAAGCATTGTTGGGTTAAGAATCCATGGAAGTCGATGAGTTATGTTATGAGAGATGTTGCCATCGTCTTTGCATTGGCTGCTGGAGCTGCTTACCTCAACAATTGGCTTGTTTGGCCTCTCTATTGGTTTGCTCAAGGAACCATGTTCTGGGCTCTCTTTGTTCTTGGTCATGACTGGTAAACACTATAGCCCTAACTTTTGTTGGTTTGCCTCCACTAATTGATTCCTCCGGTTTAGTCTCTAACCTCTGAATTAGTCAACTTTGGATGATTCCACTTTAATTTGGAATCAGTTGCATCACTATCTGTTGAAAAAGCTTTTGGACAAAATAGATGTCTGCGATAACATGCAGTCATTATCATCATCTTCGTCATGTTGTGGGTTGTAAACCAACCCAATTGGCAACTTGTTATTGGTTTTGCAACTTTGTAATCTATTTTGTTATGGTCAACTAAATTTTATCATCTGTTGATGATCATACTGCAGTGGACACGGTAGCTTCTCAAACGATCCGAGGTTGAACAGTGTGGTAGGCCATTTGCTTCATTCCTCAATTCTGGTACCTTACCATGGCTGGTGAGTTTTGCTTTCAAATCATTCTTCTCAAAGACTACTTGCAGAATGAGAATCTCATCATTTTCATGTAAATATATGACTTTGGTTGGTTTGCAGGAGAATTAGCCACAGAACACACCACCAGAACCATGGACATGTTGAGAACGACGAATCTTGGCATCCTGTAAGTTAAACGGCTCTTTAGTTGCCTTGTCTTACTCATGTGGTGTCTCTAAGATGAAGTTTTTTACTGTTTCCGTAATTTCAGATGTCTGAGAAAATCTACAAGCTTTTGGACAAACCGACTAGATTCTTCAGATTTACACTGCCTCTTGTGATGCTGGCATACCCTTTCTACTTGGTAAGACTCAACTATTTGTTATGGTTTCTTAAGCTGATACATCAAGTGTAAAAGCTAATGTTTCTTCATCTGGTTCAGTGGTCTCGAAGTCCTGGTAAAAAGGGTTCTCATTACCATCCAGACAGCGACTTGTTCCTCCCTAAAGAGAGAAAGGATGTCCTCACTTCTACTGCTTGTTGGACTGCAGTGGCTGCTCTGCTTATCTGTCTTAACTTCACATTTGGTCCAATTCAAATGCTCAAACTTTATGGAATTCCTTACTGGGTAAAGCGCCGGCATTAGACCTCTGTTTCAGACTAAGCAATATGTGTATTATCTCCTCCATCACACCCGAAAATCTTGTTTATGTCAAATACAGATAAATGTAATGTGGTTGGACTTTGTGACTTACCTGCATCACCACGGTCATGAAGATAAGCTCCCTTGGTACCGTGGGAAGGTAATATGCTTACTCTCTGATTTCACTGTTCTTTGACCACATTGCTCAAGTATCATGATTCTCTGAAAACAGGAATGGAGTTATTTGAGAGGAGGGCTTACAACATTGGATCGTGACTACGGAGTGATCAATAACATCCATCATGACATTGGAACACATGTGATACATCATCTTTTCCCGCAGATCCCACATTATAATCTAGTAGAAGCAGTAAGTAACGGAAACAAAAGACTTGTGACTTGGTAATTTTGATGTTCATGCTACAAAAGCTCAAAAGTTTTGTTTTTAAAAAAAACTCTTCCTCCTGTGTTTTGCAGACAGAAGCAGCTAAACCAGTGTTGGGGAAGTATTACAGGGAGCCTGATAAGTCTGGACCTCTACCATTTCATTTACTAGGAATTCTAGCAAAGAGTATAAAGGAAGATCATTACGTGAGCAATGAAGGAGATATTGTATACTATAAGGCAGATCCAAATATGTTTGGAGAGGTCAAAGTGGAAGCCAATTAAAATGAAGCAGGCAAGAGATTGAAAGAGAAGATTCTATTTCTGATCAGCTGCTTTTTTGATTACTATGTTAATTTATTGTTAATCATCAGAATTAGTCTCTCAAAACAATCAGATGGAAACAACAAATGTGTTTTCGGTACTGTAAGCTATCAAATATACATATTCTTATCTTAGATTCATCCTTCATAAGGTTTATAGATAATTTGTAATTGGATGATTAAACCAAACATTCTTAGTCTTGACTGATATATAGGAGTATTTTAAAACGTTTTCAATATTAGTTTGTATAGATATTTCTTTAATCTTGTAAATGTGGTAAGTAACTACTAAAAAGAAAAAATACTAAACTTTGACAAAAAAAGAAAAAAAAAACTAAATAAATTTTTATTTTATTTTGTTGTGATTTGACCTAATGACCTTTAATCCATCTCCTAATACTTTAGGCAAGAAATTCCAATTTGATATCTGAGAATTTGTAAAGAGAGTAGTACGAGTGTCCACCTGTCATCAGCAAACAACTTCTCTTTAGAGGATGAAATTATTCTATTTCTAGCGTAGAGTTACTCTAAATGAGTGGATTTTGGGAAGTATAAGAGACTTTGGTGTTTTTCCACCTTCGAAAGATTTGATATTGCAATTGGAGTGTTGTAAATTTTGGGGCCGACGAGTGAAACTCGGAATGGACCCGTTTTCTCAAAAGGTGATAAGGATTCATGTGGTTCTTAATGCGTACTACTACCAAAGTAACTACTACAATATATATATTTGATATAAAGTAACCATTCACACACACACGAGGAAAGAATATTTCTGCCCGGACTAATTTTCATGAAATTATGTTAGTAAGAAAAAAAGGATATTACCAATAAATCCTCAACTTTTTTACTTTCACTTAAAGCAAAGTCGAATTCCACGTACATGAGTTATTAGTCGGGTATACAAACCAACATACTAAGAAAACTTGGTTTTTTTTTCCGACATTTGTATTGATAAGTTTTGATCCATAACTTAAATTTCACTCTAAAATATTTTCTGATGCCATAATTATTAGCTGAATCATTTACCACCAAATTAAGAAAAATTTGACTAAAAAATTCAGGATTTTATATATTTTTTAAAGAAAATAATACAACGTTCTTTTTTGTTAAAAGGAAAAGGGAATAATGTGTCTAAGAATATGTATTTGGTTGGTAAGTGCATGTGCTTTTCCAAATACAATGAACATGTTTCTATTAATGGGAAGTCGGCCTTCTATATAGGGATCGTGGTCAACGGACCAATTACTAAATTAAAGTTTTGCCCATATTATATCAAAATTGGCTCTCAATTTTTTCACAATTAAAACTTTACTTACATAATCTAACAAGTAAATCTTCAACTGTTTTTTTAAGACAAAAATATGTTTGGTTTGTTGAATACGGTGTAACAAAGCGTGCGATTAAACTAAAAGTTTTACTAGATTTTCTGCAGGCATCTAATTTGCTATCGCATGATACAAAAAAACATCCATCATTGACACTCTTAATTTTTTCATTGCTAACTGTAATTATGTCTTATATTATCATCGCTTATGAGTACACACCAAAAAAATAAATAACATTTTTACTACAAAGATTTAAATTCGGTGTCAAACTATTCTCAGTCTAGTGATTTAGAATCTTAGATGATTCAATAATTGATTCGGACATTGGAAGTTTGACATCTTCTCACTATAAATAAATAATTTTAAATAATAAAATTTGAATTATAAATTGAGTCTTATTGACCTAATTATTGAAAAAATGCTTCTTTAGTTTTAATACATACGTTTTCTACAATCGAAAATTTATCATTTATGTAAATAAACATTCATTTTATGCCATTGACATGATTTAATTTAAATATATTGATAGTCACCGACAGGGAAAATATGTCACTGTCTATTGCCAAATGTAAGGAAGCTATATCATATATAATTCATTTTTACATAAAGATGGTATTTGGAAGTTCCACTTTTACTTAAAACTCTTCTGCCTATAACAATTTATAGCTTTGAAATACTTACTAAATAAGCAATATCACTACACAAATGTATATTGTCATTGTAAATTTCAATTCATATCTAACCATTCTTACTTTATTCTCACAAGAATAATATAATTTTATATAGAACTACAAAAGTTTCATACATTCCCTTATATATGTAAAACATGTAAACAAACCGATAGATTTGTGTTCAATGAGCTTATTAAGATAAATGAAAAAACTAGAAATTGAAATAGCTCATGAAAAAGTTTTATTAGTGCAAGTAAAGTAAAAGAGAAAGCTTAATCAAAGAACACCAAAATCAAAGTAATTATTAGATTAATATCATAAAATAGGAAGAAAGAGATAGATTACAATCTAATGTTCTTTCATAAGAAGGTATATATATGACTACCTTACTTGAAACCTAATTACATGGGAACAAATATGGGCTTTGGTTTTGTTATTGGGCTGTATGTTTCTATAAAACACTACAATTTTAAAATATCAATAATTAGATCGGCAAAATCTAATATATCACTCAAACTTATCATAAAACTTTCTATTAATTATTGCATGTAATGAGTTAGAACCTAACTCTAGATGTTTGAGTTATTAGATGAAACATTGAAGGCAACATTAATTTTAATTTATTAGTTAGAATCGTTCCGCATTAATTTTCAACATATTTTTAATACACGTTTCATAATTTAACAAACACATAGCCATATTACTTGGCTTCGATTCCTTATTCCCTCATCGGTTACAATTTCGGATCCATTCTCTCATCCGTTACTTTCAACAAAGAAAGTTATTAATATTCCGATTCACGAGAATAGTCTGATCGCACATTTGTTCGAGTTCGATTTGGTTTGTTAAGGATAATTAATACTCACAAGGGAAAAAGAAACCGTTACCCAAATAAAAAAAAAAAAAAATTGGAAAGTTCACCATCTCCATCTCTTAACCATATAAACGACCTCTATATATAACAATCCTTTTTCACAACTTCTCATGAACAAGTCATAAGCCAAAACAGACAACATGAGCGACCACCACAAGTTCAAGGTCGAAGTCAACAACATGAACGGCCTCGCTGAAAAGTGGCCAGAACCAATTGTCCGAGTTCAGTCTCTAGCCGAGACCAACCTCACCACCTTCCCCAACCGTTACATCAAGCCGCTCTCTCAGCGAGCCCAAGCCACTACCATCAACCACCAACCTGAAGTAGAAGCCATGAATATCCCAATCATAGACTTAAACAGTCTCCTTTCAGGCAACAAAGAAGACATGGAGAAGATATCGAAGGCATGCCGCGAGTTTGGCTTCTTCCAAGTAAGAATGACACTTGATTTTTCGGTTCGGTTCCAATTGTTTCTCTTTTTCCGGTTTAGATAATATGTCAGAGACTGAGTTTTTCTTAGTCTCGTGGTTAAGATGATCGAACTAATATATAATTTGGCATCAAGGGTTCGATTCATTCTCACTACATATAGTAAATTTATAGAGAAATACGGGGTGGACTTTAGGTTATAAATCGGACGTTAGAGATTCAATTGCTAACTGGAAAAAAAAAATAACATGTCAGAGTTGTATTTATAGGTAATAAATCATGGAGTGAAGCCAGAGCTGATGAAAGTAGCTAGAGAAACTTGGAGAAACTTCTTCAATCTGCCTGCAGAAGCTAAAGAAATTTACTCAAACTCTCCAAAAACCTATGAAGGATATGGAAGCAGATTAGGTGTGGAAGAAGGAGCCATACTTGATTGGAATGATTATTACTTTCTCCATTTTCTTCCTCTCCACTTAAAAGATTTCAGCAAATGGCCTTCTTTGCCTCTCAACATTAGGTAATTAATTAACGAATTTTTAGTTACCTTAATCCAATCTTTTTCGACATCAAAAACAAGGTAATTAAATCTCAGTTTGAGACTGAAGTCAGAAACTAGTTTAAAATATTTTTTAAATTGTAATATTAAGAGAAGACCATAACTGTTGTTGACAAACAAAAGAAGAAGACCATAATAATGATTCTGGTCTTTTAAAATATAATATAGAAACGAATCATATGTAATAAAAATTACTCATGCATTAAATTGGCAAAAATAAAATAAAAAAAATTGGCAATCATGTTGACCATACTATATTACCATGTTGATCATTCACATTTAAGTTTCAAATGTTCATTCACTTAAATTAACTTATTTTCATAAAAAAGTTAAATATTTCTTTTTAATTTATTTGATATCGTAAGTTAAATAATCTATCTGCTGAATTCTTCTCATTATGGTGATAGATGATTTAGTTAATAATTATCGATATTAGGGATTCATATCTTCCAACTAAGGTTTTAGGGTAGGCTTTAGGCTACGAATAGGATTGATCCATCTAATTGTTGATAAAAGAAAAAAATTAAATAATCTATCTAAATATTAAAAATTTATAATGCCTTTGTTTTATGAAAAAGTTTCTTTTTTCTTTCTGTAAATGGAAATAGAGACGTTATGGAGGAGTACGGTAAGGAACTAGTGAAGCTAGGAGGGAGACTAATGAAGATCTTATCGCTAAACTTGGGACTAAAAGAAGAACAACTTCAAGAAGCATTTGGTAGAGAAAATGTTGGTGCATGTATGAGGGTTAATTATTACCCCAAATGCCCTCGACCGGAACTTGCTCTCGGTCTTTCCCCTCATTCCGATCCCGGTGGCATGACCATCCTCTTACCGGACGATCAAGTCCTCGGCCTTCAAGTCCGTCACCGTGACACCTGGATCACTGTTAAGCCTCTCCCTCACTCTTTTGTAGTCAATCTTGGCGATCAACTTCAGGTACTCTTTATATAATATTATTTATCATGTAAGACTACGCGATTTTCTGCTGTCGATATTAGATCTTAGAGATGAACATTTAACTAGTTGACTTGTAATTGAAAAATGGCAGATACTAAGCAATTCGAAATACAAGAGTGTGGATCATAGAGTGATGGTGAATTCAGAAAAAGAAAGGGTTTCACTTGCATTCTTCTATAACCCTAAGAGTGATATTCCGATCGAACCATTGAAACAACTTGTCAACTCTAAGAATCCTCCTTTATATCCTCCAATGACCTTTGATCAATATCGACTCTTTATCAGAACTCATGGTCCACGTGGCAAAACTTACGTTGACTCTCATGTATCACCTCGTTAATTGATATCGATCCATTGAAGGCTCCATGATCTCGAAGCTATGGAAGATCAAAGAGCTTCTACAGATTCCAAAGATAGGTGAACATAGATAAATATATGTATATCAAGATCAAAGTGAGTCAATAAAATTACGAGAATATTGTCATATCTCTGAACTTAAACAAAATTTGTAGTTTCTGCATATTTATAAATTTTCTATTGTATTATAAAAACTCAACATGTATGTTTATATGATGTTTTAGATAATTTATTCTTGTTTTATCTGATTTTACGTTTTCATAAAGCATGCAAATTTTAAACCTATAAATGTCTAATGATCGTTTGTATATATATTGAATTGTTATTAGTTAGCTAATAAATAAAAAAACATGATATGTAATTATATGCGGAGAAAGTGAATCTGTAATCGAATTCTTAGTTGGGTGGTTAGAATAATCCAGCTAATGAAATTTATGTGATGAATCTTGTTTTATTGATCCAGTTGAAAAAAAAATTAGATTAGAAAATTGATGAGTGTCACATGATGTTGCGGTGAGTCCGTGATTAATGTAGAAGCACGCCAATCAATAATCATGCCTTACTTGTATGATTAATAACAATAATTAAGGATCTTATCGGTACCACCAGTTTTCTCTATGTATTGATTAAGCAACTAATCTACCATACAACATTTTTTTTCATTAAAAAAGTTAGTATGGCATTCCAAACCACGGACATGTGAAGGCAATTAATAATCTATAGCACCTAATGATAGTGCACACATTAACTTTAATTTATGTGTATAGAATCTTGTTAGATCCGATTTTGAATTCTTTATAATAAATATGTAGTTGGGACTCAAGAAGTCCTAATTAACGTTTAAGAAGAAGAATATGTTGATAACACTTTTAACACACAAAACAAATTTTTGTATAAAGACTAAAACATATTTAATTTGAGGGAAAATATATCAGTAAACCAAAATATATCAATGTATATTATGTTTTATTCAAAATAATTAATTTTTGAACCAAACCTAACCAAATATTGTTTGGTTTAGTTGGGAACTGAAAAACCAAAAATCTAAAAACTCAAACCGATCTAATACAGACCGACCAAATATTTAGGCCCAAAAGAATTACTTGGGAATTAACTACAAAACAGTATTAACGGCGAAAAATAAAATATAAGGTGCGATTTACTGGAATTTTTTTTCTTTCATCTTGATAAATTAATACAAGCAAAGAAGGATACAACGTTGAATACTAAAACCGGCGAATAACAAATTTATTCCCGGAACCAGAGTCCAAAAAAGGGAAACATCAAATTAGAGCTATTAAGAAAAAGAATAGGAACAAACTACATAATGAGCTTACTAACAAATCAGCTCTAACATCTTACATAATTTTGGATAATGATTTTCCTAAAAAATATAAAGTAAGAACAAAATCTTTAAGATAGATAAGTCCTAACAGAAAGTGCAAAATACAGTTCAATGCATAAACATTGGACTACATAGACAAATCCCATGACATATTTGATAGAATTAACCTCTTGTTTTTTGTTTTTTCCTTTTTTTTTTTTACTTAAATATGAATAATAATAATATTACTTAACAGCTGCTACTCTCTCTTAACTTCTTGAAATCTCTTTTCTGGAGATCTAAAGAGAGAGTGTTGTATGCTTTCAAATTTAAAAAGGTTAAAAAAGATAAGAGAAAAAAAGTTGATCAACATATCGATTAAAACATGAGAACCAGAGTGTCTCTGAGACATCACCATCATAATTCATCATCGTCACTGTCTTCCTTTCTTTGCACAGCAAGGCGGGCATTTATACTGCTTGATGCTCTCTGCTTTAGCCGGAGTTATCTTCACGCATTTTCCATGGTACCAACGTTCACAAACATCACAGCATATCCAGAACTCATCAGTTGTATAATTACCTCCACAGCTTCCACAGAGAGTGTCTCCATGCTCGTCTTCTTCTTCCTCCTCCTCATAGCTCTCTTCCATATGTTTTGGTGTTATGCTCTTTGTCTGTCCATCTATTGATCTCTGCAAATCCAATTTTTGTTTTCACGGAAGGAAACCAGAAATTCTACTAAACAAATAGAAGAAAAGACGCTAGTTTTAATATATATACCTTAGTGCCGTTTCTGGATTTGCTACCGGAATCCGAGCTTGGCTTGTTGTCTTTGATGGGTTTCCTACCAGTCACTACATCGAAGAGAGTTGGGAGATCGTTGATCAGACTGAATAGCCGCTTTCTGCAAATCAAAAGTATTACATAACTCTATGAGTGGACAACACAGTCGGAAAGGCAGCTGAGAGAAGCTAAGAAGTTGATTACCAGGCAGATCTGGTAAAAAGAGATTAAGAATCTTCATAACAGTAAAACAAATAGTTGTGATGTTTCTCTACCATTATACATTTGTAGCTATGTAGGTTTAGATCCTCTATCTTGCAAGTGCATCTAAGAAATGCTTTTTACTAGTCTACAGTAAATTAGATAAGAAGACTAAACTGGGTAGAGAAGCCATCACTTCAGGGACTTGCCAATGTAGGATGAAACTGTTAATGAGATCCTATAATTGACATCTAAATGCTAAAATCAGCTTCTTGAAGATCAAAGAAAAAGATTATAACCATAATAATGATTTTATAGAATATACGACAGATTGACAGTTGTGAAATCTCATTAGTACTAGTCAAAAAGTGATATTTTTGTCAACATTCAACCTTGGGATAACCTTTTTCAGCAGATTTTTGGGATTTCATAGTTACAGACTAAGATTAGTGTTCTAATGTAACAATGAAATGGTGTAATCCATCACTTGCTTCCACATAATACTTTTGAGATGTCTATGATAGCAAATACCATGCTTGTAAAATTCGGGAGACTAATAAAGTATGACAATATTGTAATCTAGTTTCAAAGTTAGCCATTATAAAAATATCCAAAACATACCAGAAAGCAATGAGAAAAGTAAAAACATATGATGAAGTCATGCATCAAACAAGATTCCTATAAATATGGGTCGAGACAGATGAAAACATAGCCTAAGAGGGAAAGAAAGATCCGCACACATCAAAGGGAAATAAACGACATTCAATGACAATCTCATTCCAAACAAACTCCATCACTATGACAAAAGTTTCAGTTTTTACTTCCAATTTCATCCTTGGAATTGCTTCAAGTCAGGGCTGGAAGAGCCAAGAAACATCACGAGAGAAACCAACTATGGGGCTTCTATGTAAGAAGAACAGGAAATTCATTGAAATCAAGTAAAAGTGCAAGCCTTGGCTTTAAGAAAGAAGTACTCAAAACAATGGAAACACTGAATTAAAATTATGAAAAGAAAAAAGGAGGGTTAAAGAGAAGTACCTTTCATTGCGGTTAAGACGAGCTCCAAAGTAGAAAGAAACAGAGAGCAACCAACAATCGCTGTGAACAGCAACTAGAGAAAGCCAATCTTTCCTCTGCATACCATCTCTGGCGAAATTGATACCAAGTGCAGGCTCAGGAAGCTCCGGAGGTACTTCCTCTGCTGGTAGATTCACTTCCCATGACTCATTTGGGTGTCCATACAAACACAGATTCTCCTTCTCTACAATACACAATCACCAATTTGATATCAAACCCGAAGAATCAAATCTCTTAAAATAGAAAATTTAGGTATCTTAAAGGCGAAAATTTTCTTCCGCAAAACTCTAGAGAAGGCGTACCCGGATCGCATTGAGAGTAAAAATCATCAACATCTGGAAAAGAAAAGCAAACAAACAAACAGGTAAAGGAAAATCCAGAGGCATTACGAAGAAATCTACGAAATTAGAGAGGGATTTGTGGTTGGACCTTTAGTGAGAGCACGAAGAAGAGCAGAGCGACGAGCCGTATAATCCTTGAAGATCTCTTCAACGGTGCGAGGATTAGATGAAACGGCTGCGGCGGCCATAGTTGAAGAAGATAACGAGTAATTCAGAAAGACCGTGTAAGACGATTTGTGTACGTATAGATCAGTGGAAGTTAGAGAAGGATCGAGGTCTGCATCAATGGCTTTTGAGACCCGATGCGTTCGGGCATGAGGAGAGAGAAGGAGATAGAGATAGAGAGAGAGAGTTGGAGAAGCAGACGGAAGAAGAAGAAGAAAGAAGAGAGAGACAAAGAGAAGAAATACTTTTTTTTATTTAATTTTATTTTTGGGAGTTTGGTTGCGTCAGCGAAAAGGTTTGGTAGTAGAAGAAGATGCGTCGCTTTAGGTAAAGGCTATTTTTCTTTTGGGTCTTTGTTGGGCCTTAGAAGTCCAAACTCTGTTTTTAAGTTAAGGCCCAGATCAATCCAATAAAAATAAAAATTCTTGAAGGAAAATTTACTTTTAACGAAACCTTTATTCACAAGGGATAGGAATCTTCGCCGACTTTAGAAACTTCGAATCCTAAGAGAAAAAGGATTATTGCTAGCTTCTATATAAACACTCGTTATCTCTTCTTAATCATTCACCAAACAAAATTCATTCTATTTGTTATATCTCTCAAATTATTCTCTCTTCAGTAACAAAACAATAGATCATGGCTTTCACTAAGAGCAAAGTTTTCTTCACTTCTCTGTTGATTCTCGTGGCTCTTTCGGGAGTTTCCGGTGGAAGAACTGTTCACAAAGTCGGTGACTCACAAGGATGGACGATGATGGGTGTTAATTACGAGACTTGGGCTTCCTCAAAAACTTTTCAAGTCGGAGATTCTTTGGTCTTCGAATACGACAACGGTTTCCACGACCTGACTCAAGTCACTCATGATGATTTTGTGTTATGTGACGCGTCTAAACCGATTACAAGATACGAAACCGGATTGGATACGATTATTCTAACCAAACCGGGAGTCCAATACTTCATATGTGGAACCCCTGGTCACTGCAACATTGGACAAAAGCTTCAAGTTCATGTCATGCCTGCTTCTTTGGGACCCGTCGCAGCTCCAGTACCTGTACCGGTCCGATCACCAACCTCTTCTTCCTCTCCTGCACCGCCTTCGTTGGCTGATTCACCGGTTAATAACGCTTCACAGTATCATATGGGACAATCACCAGCTCCAGTACCTGTACAGGTCCGATCACCAAGTTCTTCTTCTTCTCCCGCACCGTCACCAGTTAATAATGCTCCACAGTATCATACGGGAACATCACCAGCTCCAGTTAGCTCTGCTTCAAACTCTGTTGCTTGGATCGGACTCAACTTCCTTCCCTTAGTATTTCTTTTATTAGTTTGATAGATTCAAATATGTTATCTTCTCTTGTCTTTTGATTCTACGTTTTTGTCTTTTGATTCTACGTTTGAGACTTTGTAGAGATTTGATTTCATTGTATTGAGTGGCTTTGTTTACAATAAAATAAATAACGACTTATGAGATTCAAATTGGATACAAACTTCTTTTACAAAAGTAAATCAGATTAAAGCAGAGATCCCAATTGAAAACAATCTAAAACAAATGTTATGACATAATGACAGTAAATTATATAAAGATGAGATCCTGTTCTTGCTGTTGTGTTCTGATGTTGATGTTCAATCCCATTGTTCTTCCCAGAAATAAGTCCATTCCGAAGAGTTCAGAGTACTTTTGCCATCTGCTGAAACAAGATCATAGGGAGAGTCCTCAGAGAATTCTGTTGGCACTGACTTCCAGTGAAGCGAAGGTTTCCATTCTGCTTCTTTAATTACCCTCAGTATCTCTGCAGCAACCAGTTTGCTTCCCTGTGCTGACAAATGAATTCCATCTCTGTAAGAAACCAGATTACCGTTAGAACATTTCAACGAAAATTAAGACCACTAATCGAGTTGTTGCAACTAAAGGAAACTCTGAGAAAGTCATATCCAAGATCTAATATTTCTTGAAACTCAAAAAACTTACGTGAAGCAAACAGTTTTCCAGTCATCTGCTTTCTGTAGGGTAGCAAAGAGATCAATTACTTTTATGCCAAGCTCTTGGCGCAGCTCCACACAAGCGTCTGAATAACTCTTGCAAAGCTCGTTTGTGCGGATCACCTCACTCAAGTATGGGCTAATGAGAGAAAGGGGTTTTGAAATATTCATAAGTCAGAGCTACATGGAGCAACAGAGAGATGGTGGAAAAGTTCAGGAAGTCACCTTTGGTTCTGACGAACTTTGTCCTCATCTACTGGAGGACAACTAAGAAATATGATGCGAGTTGATTCTGAAAGGCTCTGAAACAGAACACAGAGGTTGGTGTTATAATTGCAGAACGCTACTATCTAGTAAGAGAGATTCAAAGTGCGTAATGGAAGATAAGCCTTTAGTCCAAGTCATCAAAGGAAAGAAAACACAACTTGAAAAGGCTCTCAAACATGACTGACAGTAAACATATTAGTAATTCTGAAGGAAGTGAACCTGAAGATGAAGGGCGATCTTCTTCATGTTCTCAACGTATTCCGTAAGTGGTACATGAGGTCCAAGACCAGAAGCGTGAGGCGCCATTGAGTCATTACCTCCAAAATAAACAACCACCAGAGAAGGTTGTACTGCAGCATCCTGCATCCGTTACAAGTTGCCATTTTTAGGCCATAAGGTGCAAGAAAACAGAACACAGATGATTTTTTCACACCCTTCATGCTCATTTAACCACACTTTTAATAATAATTAAGTGAATACAGCTTGAGATAGAAGAAAACAATACCTTGGGGAAGACTTTGTCCACAACATCCAAAGCACGAGCTGAGTTCCATCCATAATATCCACGCAGAATGATGTCAGCCTATACACGTTGTTTCACATAAGTGAAAAGTCACATTTTTGGTCAGCCTATAATAAATTTCTGCTTATCATATCTCCCCTCAAATCCCACAACATTTACTTTTCGCATTAAATGCATTTTCTTTTTTTGGAAATAGACAATTCGGTAAAGCTTTTGAACCCAAAAAAACAAAACAGGCTCAAGCTTCTAGCTTTCATTTTGACATCAAATTACAGAGAAAGAGAACCAAACATCAAACTGTAGTAATAGTATTAGGGTTTCGTAATCAAGCTTACGCAATCTTAATAACGTCGAAGAACAATCATGATTTTCCCAGAATCAAGGCTTAAAAAACGAATTTCAAAGAACAAATGTAAAATTAGGGAGCAGACATTAGAATATAGCGATTGACTTAGTTACAGAGAGTGATCTATCACGAAAGAGATCGATGGAAATCGACGATACCTTACGAGCGTAGACCTCGGAGAGAATGGCTCCCCAACCACCATGGCCAAAGCTCATCTGAACAATAGAGGATCCAAACAAAACAATCTGAGGGCGCGAAGGTCCAACCATTGTCTCTAATCTCTCTCACCCACAATCAATCACGTCAACAAACCTGAGCGATCCTTTCTGTCTCTCTCTCCCTCGCTCACTCATCGTCTTTAAATGCACGAATTTCTCGTTTTTCTTTTGTTGAATTTATAACAGAAATAAAAAACATAATTATTAACAAAAAGCCTTCTTTGAGCAAGTTTCCTTTTTTAAGGATCTGTTTACTCATACTACATTTCTATTTTTGTTTTTTATTTTTTCAAACAATTAGATTAACAAGGTCCAATCCATAACCTAAAGTCCAGCCTTATAATCTTTTTTTAAACCTACCATAATGAGACCGAGAGCAACTCGACATTTTTATTTCTTAAATAATTACTTGAATATTAATATTTGATTTGTTTTTGTTTCTGATAGAACTAATACGGAAAGAAAAATCACGAGAGAGCATTTTCTGTATTTTGATTTTCTCTTGTATAGGCATTGAGAAAAAGAGAAAAGTAAATAAAGATAAGGTAGACAATAAAAAGTATGGTTATTTATGAGAGGATTATTTTATGTGATATGGTCGCTGGTTGGTAAGTAGAGGAACACTGAATTAAAAGAGCACCAAATATAGATCAACCACATTTCAGTACATTTCATTCAATGCCCCCAACTTCATTATTTTATATGTTATGTTTATATAATATATTGTCACGCTAATATGTAAGTAATTACATCTGCTTTTGGTGTACTTAGCATACATTATTGGTCATTACATTTATTAGATTTCTTTTTAAGACCAAAAACTAATGAACTGCTCAGTTCCTGGGTGAAATCAGACAGCTTAATGGAGGAAATAATCAAAAGGTAAGAAAAAGAACAGAAAGACTTAATTAGCAAAAACCAAAGAGACTTAACTCAGTAATTAAAAATCCAGTGCTCCAGATTTGGATGATCCAGAGCAGCTACCAGATGTGCCATAGGATGTTCCACTGGACCCATCGACAGGGGCTTGATTCAGACACTCTAAAGCTAAGAATTTTCTTTTCTTCAAGCTCATCGAGAATGTCGTTGCCTCAAGAATTACAGGTACCTGTTCCATTTAACTATTTAGAAAGAAACTCGTGATGGTACCAAAGTGAATTCAATGTTCTATGGTCTCTCAGCGAGTTCAGCCCATTCTCATCTAAAGAGAGAACTTTGGATTATATAAGGACTTCTGAATAACTGGATAGGTAGAAATTTGGACTTCATAAGACTATTTATTGGTTGAAATCCTTCGGAGTGCGACTAGGCAGTCCCAATAAGGGACGTAATTAGTAACAGGATCAGGGTAATAACGTTCGCTATATACAATGTGAAATATGAACTACAATGTGCAAATACCTGTGTGTTAATACGAGCAACCTTGTGTACGTTGAGGAATCCATTTATGTCTTTGTAGCCAGTGAGGAGTTTCTCCAATTCCTTGTCGCCATCTGAAAAGGGCAAGGATACTTGTCAGAAACAACGACGATGATCTACTAATGGATGAGAAGATCAGGGACAACAAACCCGGGATCACTTTGATGGAGAGTAAGGTATCTGCCATGTGCCGCAGTCTTTTTGAGGAAGAAGGGGAAAGAAGGGAAGGAGGAAACGTGACAATGGCTACAGCATTTGAATCCATCAGCATACCTTTAAGCATTCTTATGAACGAAAGCATGTCTGATTCCTGTGTTGACAGAACAAAAAGTAAAAAAAATGAAGAAAATCAACACAATAATACAGAACATGATCCTGGTACAAGCTTTAGTATTCATCAACGTTGGAGTCATGAGAATTAAAATAGAAAGTAAACCGACATTCATTGAGAATATGCTAGAAGTTATAGACTGCTCTTTGAGCTAATTACCTTTTCAGAATACTCACAGAGGGGAGAGCAGAATGACTGGATTACGATGCGGCCAATGCTACTGCTGTTTCTGTGGAAATTATCGTACACAGTTCTTTAGAAAAAGGGACAATTTCTCGACAAAGCCAGAAAATAAATAGAAACTCGAACAAAATGCCAAATTAGAACAATATCTGAGGATGAAGTTATTGACAAAACATTCTATCATCTTAATATAGGAGCGGTTAAAAGGCTAGGCCCCTCCCAATATAGTACATTTTGAAGTATACGAGATAGATCAAAGGAGCTTGGGCACATTTTGCTGTATAGAAACATGGAAGTTCACGGATTCAGAACTAGAACGAAGTATGAGCATCAAATATGACAGGGATGCCACATCTACCTTGGAAATTTTGATAAAAAAGTAGCGCAGTGGTCTTGAGCAACGGAAAGATCCGAAGAATCTAACAGACTGACACATTTTATCGGCCGTCCATTAAGAAATTGCTTCTCCAAGGGCTTTCTCATATCAAAGTCATTGGAGTAATCATCTGATTCAGAATAAGATTAGAATGATTAGTTTTCCAAAGAAGGATATTTAACTTTCTGGTACCTCAATATAGTCTTAAAAGACACAAAGAAGATTATAAAACCGCATTGACTAGATTACCAACAGAATTTTTCTGGTTTTCCGTATACTTCCTATACTGCCAAGCGATCCTCAAGTTTTCTCCCTATAGAATTGAAAACAGGGCACACAACCCGACTTGTAACTAATTCTTCATGTCATACCAAGAAAAAAAAAAAACAGAATGAAGTAAGGACGTGAAAAAAGCACCTGATCAGGGTTGTGCGCAGTAGGCTTATCCTCTTTGGATGATGTAGGATGTGGCAGAGTACCAAGAAACCCTCTCGGATATTTCGAAGGACTAGCATAAAGAAGTGGTTGATTGTTAACAAGCCCCTGAGACATGAAAGTTCTTAACAGATCCATGTGATGTGGTGCTTCAGGATCTTCCATCACCATTACTAAACTTCCTAAAGGATACCCACCACCTAGTATCTCTGGAAACAAATAAAAGACAATCCTTTTAGCACCAAAACCAAATTCTCTCATCATCATGTAGACTTGATGTGTATATAAAAAAGGACAAATCTCACTGTCAAGATCACGTATTCCCGTCGATGTAAGGGGTGTGGCATTAGGACCGCATTTGAGACCAGGTATTTTAGGCGATGACACAACTGATGTGTTGCGGGAGAAGCTGCTGGTGCTACTACGAACGTTGAGTGCAGCCATAGCCAATAAGTGATCACACAAGGACTTGGTTCCACTTTCAAAATCTACAAAATGCCAAACTAAAAAAATACAAAAGCAATCAATGAACCGTTTAATTTATTCTGCATTCACAATAGATTTCACTAGTTTCCATTCATTCAGACATTTCATCGAACAGCTGTTACGCAGCCCAAAACTAGTATCTTTGACTAACAAATAGCTAATAAACACATCAGGAGAGAAATATATCGATGAAACCTAGATGCTAAAACACACATACAAAAAACAAAAGAAATCAATATTACCAGATAATTTCCAAGTAACCCAAGCGAAAATTCCAAATTTTCGCCTTTGCTATATGGTCTCAGAAGTCAAAATATTTTCGCGTAATTTAGAAGGCTCTTTGACGTCTCCGGCGACGAACTGAGAGTGGGAGATGAGTTTTCACATCGACGAAGGAGCAGGAATCTAGGAACCCAGAAAGATTTTCCGCGTGATTTAACTTACTGTCCTCTAAAGACTCTTTGTGGTTCAGAGGGTTTAAAATAACATACTGACATTCACTTCATCAATCTAGCAGTAATATGAAACAAAATTAAATTTAAAAAAAAGAGATATTCAAAATTCGCAAAAGAAAATAGTTTCCGTATATTCCAAGGTCATGACTTTGTCAGGTCCACATTTCTACAAAAGTGAGCAAATTTGTGTTTTTTATTTTTCATAAATATCGTCAAAATAACACTCTGAATTTTCCCCAATTTATAAAGTGATTTTATTTTCATCTCATCCGAAATCGGCAGAAAATTCTAACGCCAGTCTTCTGTAATTAATGATCTTCCCTTTTATCACACTCTTCTTGATGCTACAAGGATTGGTTTCTTTTTCTCTACAAGGATTAAAAGTTTTTTTTCTTTTTCAGATTCTGGGAATAATTAGAGATGGGGAGATTGTTCTTGTTGAATTTGGAAGGCAAGTCTTACAGTTGTAAACACTGCAAGACTGATCTTGCCCTCTGCGATGATGTCGTCTCTAAGGTTTCAATCATAAATCTTTTTGATTTCTGGGTTTTTCTTTTCTACTTTACCATGATTTTGCTGATAATTCTTAATCTGGGTTATTGCGATCATATCATCATGTGGGGTGTCTTCTCACTAAGGACTATATTTCGATGATTATGTATGTAGATGATCTAATTTGATTGGGAAAAATCAGATTTTTTTTCTTCCATTGTATTCACCTTTTGATGATGATCTGGAATCTTCATGATCATACGTCTCAGTAATGGATATCTTTATCATATTTGGGGATATTTTGTTTGATGAGTGGCTTGCATTCTTATTGCATCTCTGGTTGTTTAGTTTCTAAGAACTAGATCAATCTATGCTTTAAACATTGTTAAGACTTTTTCTCCTCTTTTTATAGTTTGTGTTCTTGAGACTGTCCTGCATTATGATTTAATTGGTGTCATATCTTGGATTTGATTCTGGTTAGATGCTAAATGCAATTGGTGCTTTTAGTTCTAGACATTGTAAGACTCTCTTCTTTCAGTTGTGAAGAGATTTGGAGTCTTTGATCTTAGTTTTGCTTCACAATGTCTTAGTATCGTGTGGCATATGGAAGATACTGACAACAACTTGTTTGCCTGTTTTACAGTCTTTTCAATCCCGGCATGGGAAAGCTTACCTCTTCAGTAAGGTGTAAGTTTTCTTCTTCAGGGTTTTTCCTAGCCAAATTGGAATTTGGAAGAAACCCAAAGACCCTTTTGAAATAGCATCTTTTGGTGGATAGGAATAGCTTATGCATTCTCACCTGTTTTGGACTTATGTGAGCAGAGTGAATGTGTATGCTGGGAAGGAGGAAGATAGGATGATGATGACAGGAATGCACACCGTTGTCGATATATACTGTGTCAAGTGTGGCTCTTATGTTGGCTGGAGATATGTAAGAAAACATCAAATGCTTCTTCTTACTTTGCTATCTTTTAGTATTCTGCATTTGGGTCTTGCTTGCTATGTTAATCTAGTCTAATCTAATGAACCTCTTTATACGTATGTCAGGAGTTTGCTTATGAGAAGAATCAAAAGTACAAGGAAGGAAAATCTGTTCTCGAAAGGTTAATACCTGATAAATCTTAATCATTGATTTCCTTTATTCTTTGACAGAGATTCTTAAGATGATGAATTAGTTCATATTCTTGACAGGTACAAGGTTTGGGGTCCAGATGGTAACAATTACTGGGTGGCTCAAGAAGTTGAAGCCGGAGAAAGCGATACTGATGATGCTTGATCTCATAATTCATATCAGATTTGTACATTCTCTCTTACTCTTTCATCTCTATTCTTTTTCAATGATTTTTTTTCTCTTATTTTGTAAACCATCCATCTTAACATTAGGACAGCTCCAGAGATCAATTGTTTGGAGTTGCAACTTGCAACTACTTTGAACACATTCAGTTAAAGATCTCTTATTATCTTATTTGCCTTGAGTTTATCTTGTTTCCAAAGTTCTTTACTACATTACAGGTGAGACCTTTAATGGGGTGCACAGAAATCAAACCAAACTCACTTCGGTTCATTTATACTCGGCTTTGATTCAATTTGGTCTGTTAAACTTGGTTTTATCCTGACCCCTAATATAAGGAACCTGAACCAGTCTTTGTATAGAGATATTAGATATACATACAATTGATTGAAAAAATTGAGATATAAAAATTGGAGAAAAATTTAAAATTACAATCACAAAGAAAAATGAAGTCTTTTTTGGGATCATGAGATCAAAATAAGGAGAAACATGATAATTCACTGATAAATTATTGACAATAATGTTACAAAATGCTTTTATGAGGCTTGAGTTAAGCCTAATGTTACTGGAGTTCATACACCATTCTCTCTGAGAGCTCGGTCCCGACGACTTTTTGGTAATTAATCAACATCGATTCCAGTTGTTTCCGAACTTCTGGATTCTCGATCCTTGGTAAATCCTTCAAAGACAAAGATTGAGAATTTGATGATCTGAAAAGAAACAAGAGAGAGCAATGATAGCGATACTGATATTACCTTGTATCGAAGTCGAGGTCCACCAAGACTGATAAGGATGTTGGTAATGTCACTCCAGTTTCTGTTAGAGTCTGAGTCTGAGTCTTCACCAGAGTCGTAGATTTCATCATCATCGTCATTTGTATCCTCTGTATCCTCGTTATCCATGTCTTCATGTTTACTCGTGGATTTCACTAGCGTTTCAGAAGCTTGAGGTGATGATGGGGATACAGAAACCTCATTGAAATCGGACAAGACGCAGTACGACTTTTTATCAAGCAGAGGCTTGGCTACTTCGAATGGAACCCATCTGAGAACAAAATACAAGAAAAGCAATAGGATGACCTCTCCTATGACAACACAATTGACAAGAATTTGGTCTTAGTTTCGTGGTATGGGGAACTTACTGGTAACGGAGAGGACACAAAAGCTCGGACGGACGATAGGCTGCTTTATATCTCATCTTGTTGCAGGAATGTATGTAGTAGCCAAGATAGTAATACTCAAGAGTAGGGCAATGAGTTTGGTTTTGTTTCACCCAATCAATTTCTTGCAGGGCTGAGTAGTTTCCAAGAGATAAGGATGCAAAATCCGGATCCCAGAATAGGTATTTACTTGACAAACATTTAGGAAGAATGTCGATCACCCCAACAGCAATTAGACGGCCATCAACTCGGTATTGTTGATGGAAAGAACCAAAGCCACAAGGAGGAACCTTTTCTTCATCATCATAACCTGATGGCGGAACTTTAATCAACGGAGTGTCAACCAAAAACATTGTGTATGATGTTTCTGAGATGCTTTCCAGTGCATCGTCATGCACTTTCATTTGATATCGTTTATATAATTCATATTCCTCTGGATCAAAACTCGACCTTTTCAAGTGCATCTCCAGCTTCCGCTTTCTTGCATGACAGTTGTTTGAAGAAGACTCTGTCGTGGTAATACAGAGGCCTTCTTCACCTTCATTTCTATCTGAGCAAGTAACTCGGGTAGCTGAAAGGAAGTTGATATGGCCTTTGCAGACCTTAACGGAAAAACCAGTAAATTCTCCCACCTCATTCATTGCACTTAATAACTTCTCAGAAACAGTCTCTGGTGATAATTTGTTTTCTTCTGCGTTGCTTCTCTCGCCTTTCTCGTATTTTCGTGAGTGTTTGATAGCAGCTACTATTGGAAAAGCAATGTTGCTGGTATATAAGAGTTCTTCTGACCCTGCAGCTAGTTTCTTTCTTTTGGCAGAGATAACTTTCTTTACTGAAGCTTTGGGAATCTGAATATTCGAAGGGAACTCCCCATTTTGTATGCATCTTTGTACCGCATTATCAATTTTTTCAGACAAATCTTTCATAATTGGTTCAACTTCCTTCTTTTGTTCTCTTTCAGCAGTTTCAAGTGTTTTTCTCACAGACTCTGAAACTTCGCGGGAGAAAGAAACGTCTTGATCTCCAGTCTGCTCACTCGGCTTCACATCTAGTTCACCATTCAAGAACTTTTGTACACACAATCACAGAAACAGTTAAGGAAAAAGGGGAAGTTTGCCATTTCAGGACTGCTTCAAAGAAAATTATTGAATTCTTACAACAAAATTGGTCGAGAAAGAAAGTGCACAGTTTCAACAAGATATTTTTAAAGGCAGAAGGAAAGGTCTTGTCACATAATTGAAAGATGAATAATCTTAAGTACCTTTCTAGTTTTTTACGTACTCGCTGCTGCTCCTTAGAAGGAACAAAATCATTTGCTTTCAAGCGGATAGTATAAGAAGGACAACATGTTTTTTCCATCTTAGGTTTGTAAAGGAAGCAGCCAGATCGTCTCCATCCACGGTCCAGAAGAGCTACTCGAAAAGAAAAAGAGTAAAACACACCGAAATGATCACTAACATTAGAAAAGAAAACCTGAATCAAAATGGTCAGCAAAGTAATGAAAGAAATAATCTTGAGAAGCCTAATCATCATAGCATTGACTTTATTCCAACTTTGTGTTTGCACAACACTGAATCTGTAAATCTCTAGAAGAACAGAATATGGATGCAACTAACCTTGGTAGTCATAAACGGTGAGACTCTCTGTCCATAAACCTGAATCAGAAACAGTCATTGAGTTATTGATCAACATTTCTCATCTTGAAGATCATATAGCAAAAGAAAATCCAGAAAAATACAAAAATCAGTTGTTGAAACATAAGAATCTCGCATCTTTCTCGGTCAAATAATCATCGTTAAGTATCAATGATGCTGTTAGAGACAATATACGACACATGGGAATTTCAAATTTTCTATTTGACTTATCTGATAATCAGATCAATTCAACGACCAACTCTGGCGAAGAGAAACGTACACAAATACCAAAATTCAATGGAAAGGCAACGAACCGTGAGAGATACTGGAGCTGGTAGGGGATTTACAGTAACCACAAGTTGATCTATTTCGTCCACAATCATTGACTATACTCTGTCCGCTGATGCTACTACGACTGCCACTTGCCTCGGTTTTCGTCTTCGCTTTCTTCGAGGACATGATCGGAGAGAATTCACTACAATGAGAGTCGCGATGGCGTTACTAATTTTTAAGCTCTTCCGGTCTTCCCGGTGAAGGAGACGAAGAAGCTCATGCTTACTCCGGAAAGAGAAATCAACGCCCTGTGGTTTTTACCAAATTGAACGACACGAAATTCCCTTCGTAATATTAAAAACGTGACGCGTCTTCTCGTGCCAAGAACGATTTTATCTTTTAAGAGAAAAGAGTAACACCCTGTAGTTTTGTATCAATAAACCGACAGAGAGTCCTCCATTGATATTAAAAAACCTCACGCATGTTATCTTGTCAATTTGAGCCCAATGCTAGTTAAAGCCCAATTTTATAATCAGCAATTAAACACGAACCGTTAGATTCGGATCGCACACAAAAGACCTAGCTTTCTTCATCCTCTTTCCCAATTTGTCGAACACTTTCTGAGCAAAGGACATTGAGCTTTATTTGTGGCCTTATCATTTGAGCGGCAATGGTGAAGGCAACGAAGGCGGAGAAGAAGATTGCATATGACGCGAAGCTATGTCAGCTTGTGGACGAATACACTCAGATATTGGTCGTTGCGGCCGACAACGTCGGATCGACTCAGCTTCAGAGCATCAGGAAAGGTCTTCGTGGAGACTCAGTGGTGCTCATGGGTAAGAATACTATGATGAAGCGTTCCGTTAGGATGCACTCCGAGAACACTGGAAACACAGCAATCCTGAATCTGCTCCCCCTCCTTCAGGTTGATTTTCCGCTTCTCGAAAATGTTCTGCGTTTGGAGATGGCAGATCGTAATTGCAATGATTTCTGCGTTTTGAATTTAGGGTAACGTTGGGTTGATCTTCACCAAAGGTGACCTCAAGGAAGTGAGCGAGGAGGTTGCCAAGTACAAGGTTGGTTATTTCTACTAAATTTGATTAGCAAATGTTTGATTATAGCCTTTGATGTAAGTAGAGTTAATGTATAGCGTCAAAAGGAATCTCATTTCTGTTTATATTAGTTTAGTTACCCATAAAGTTGTGTTTATTTTGTCTAGAGGAACCCACAATACTTCTGATTCGTCTGTGTAGCTAATAATTTTACAGTCATGTGCATCAACTATCGTTTTGGATATTGTAAAATGTTGATGCTTTCTCTGTGTAATTTGATTGAAATGAAAGTCTCTCATGACGTGAACAGGTTGGTGCTCCTGCTCGTGTAGGTTTGGTTGCTCCAATTGATGTAGTTGTTCAGCCTGGCAACACTGGTCTCGACCCATCCCAAACATCTTTCTTCCAGGTTGGCTTAATCATGCATTTTGTAATGCTCCACTAGTTTCGTCCCAATTCAAAATCTGAAGTTATTGAAACATAATTGTCTTTTGGAATGTTTTAGGTGCTTAACATTCCAACTAAGATTAACAAGGGTACTGTCGAAATTATTACCCCAGTCGAGCTCATCAAGCAAGGTGACAAGGTCGGGTCTTCTGAGGCTGCACTTCTAGCCAAGCTTGGCATCAGGCCTTTCTCATATGGTCTTGTTGTCACGTCAGTTTATGACAATGGTTCAGTCTTCAGCCCAGAGGTTCTTGATCTCACCGAAGATCAACTTGTGGAGAAGTTTGCTTCTGGTGTCTCAATGGTCACTTCCTTGGCCCTAGCTCTCTCTTATCCTACCATTGCTGCTGCACCGCATATGTTCATCAATGCCTACAAGAATGTCTTAGCTATTGCTGTTGCCACTGATTACACATTCCCGCAAGCAGAGAAGGTCAAGGAATTCTTGAAGGTTAGTCATTCATAAAATTGTGCATCTTTTATGTGATTTCTAAAGCTTGTGGTATTGTTCTTGTTAATGTTAACTCTCTCTCGGGCATAAATTTGGAATGCAGGATCCTAGCAAATTTGCTGTAGCTGCAGTTGCTGTGTCCGCGGATGCAGGTGGTGGTGCTCAAGCCGTAGCTGAGGAAAAGAAGAAAGTGGTTGAAGAATCAGATGAAGAAGACTATGAGGGTGGTTTCGGTTTGTTCGACGAAGAATAGATTCTGTTTCTTAAGGTTATAACTTTTTGTCTTGACCAAGAGTAGATTCTGTTAGTATGTTGATCTTAAATTCTCAACTTTGAAATTTTGGCCAGTTCAGATTAATGTTATTATCTTCTGTATTCAAATTTGGAAAGGTTTCCTTTTATTGTTACCAACTTCCGAAAGATATGTTTAATAATAAATAAATAAATTTTTGTAAGGATTTTCTTATACATGAACACAATCGGGGGCTATAAGTGATTTTGGAATACATAAGAAACGATAAAATTAGTAGCCAAGTGAAAAATGTTTACGTTGAGTTGTTCTTATGCTTTGCTTCACAGTAGGCTCTTTACCCTAAGATCTCACGCGTGCCCTAAATTCAGGCCTTGAATCCATCCTGATTTTCTACTATTCTGTTTAGTTTTATTCCCAATAATGTTGGATGAATTATTATTTTTTATGTTCCTTGATTATTAGCTTTTGAGTTCACTCATATTTTATTCAATAATACAATACTCTTGACGAGTTTTTACTTTCTAAATTGCAGTTTCGTATTGTTGAAGGTATAGAATAGAATAAAATTGGTTTGTTAATCGAATGAAAATCGTTAGTTAGATAGTGTTTTTTTTTAATTTACAATTTCGTGATATACTACAAGGTTATTCCAATGATTCTAGAAGAAAATATTTCAAATATAAGAAAAATAACTTAAGAAAAGTTACACGCTTGACATGAATACATTTTGTATTAGTTGAAGCTTTTGATGAGTAAATATCGAACCCAATAAAAAAGAAGAAGAAGAAGATTATAAGAACTACGACATTGACCTAGTAGTTAGAGCCTAAACACCACTTGCCAAGAATTAGCATCCAAACTCATGTCGTATCAATCTTTACTTATACAAGTACTAATCAATTGATATAGTTGTAGGATCGATTTAAATATTATAATACAGAGGTTATAGATAATAATTAAAAATAATTATACATATAAATCATGTGATGCATGGAACATCATAGGGTATTGAATGTGAGTGGGCATTACAATGTGAGACCGCCTTCAACTTTTTTGACTAAGGATAACTACGCAATTCTCGCTCTCTCTCAAATTTATATAACCTTGAATATAATTGCAAAACATATAGACGACATATTTCCTTAATTATCCAATTTAATATTTCAAAATATATGTAAGACCGTTTCAACTTCTTAATACAACGTTGATAAGCTTCTTAAAATTAGCCTAGCACCCTCACAATCACCCTCCACTTAATCTAAAAAAGAAAACCAACCAATACCAAATGATATAACAAGCTACATACACAAGAAAAATATGAGAAGTATGCTCATATTTTTTATTAACCTGAATCCATTTTACTGCATCTAATTCAGCTTGTCTTAGAATGCCTCTAGGGTTTTTATCATAATTCGAGAACAAATTTTCATTTTTTCTTTTAAATATGTCATAAATTCATGGAGACATCGAGTTATTGGCTTGGTCGGACAATCTTCAAAACAAATAGTTAATATTGGTCTAAATTAAAAGACCAGAAAAATAATTAATAGCTGATGATATGTTCTATTCTTTTGTTGGTAATTTTTATCAACAATTGGATCGATAAGACCCGATCTATAACCTAACCAAATCCTTAAAATTTCTATTTAATCAACCAATTTGTAGAGGGGAGGAACCGAACTCTAACTACCATAATTATTATAAATGGATCATCCTAACCATCAAATTGAGAATAAATAGCCTATTCTCGTTGATGATTTTTGTTTAACATTACTAATATAATTGTTCAACTTTTTGCTTAAAGTTGTCTCAACAGATACTTAAATCAAGATTGTTGTCCATTAAGACAAGACAATCTTCATAGGTGTACATTGCACTAACACGAAAAGGTTGATTGATTGCCCTCTCGAATATTTTTTTAAAAAAATACTACAAAAAATATGCTAATAAAGTTAAAATTAGAAACCAAGGTTGCTTTTTGAGGTTCCCAAAACTTGGAACCCGGACTAGTTAAAACCCCCAAAAACTATGCAAACATTTTATATAATGATATGAACAACTAATATTATGAGGATTATTAGAAAGGATATTGACTAAAAACTTACAAAAGAAATTAGATATAAGATGTAAATTAAGTGGGATGTTTCCAAGTAATAAAAGCCACGTGAACTTTGACTTTAAAACCTAATTGATGGGTTTACAGAAAAAACAAAATGCAGTTTATGTGCGATAGAGAGAGAACTATATTTTTGTAAGTAGTGTAATGTTGTTTAGTGAAGAGTGCTTTGCTTATAAAAACAATGTTTGGTTTTATTCAAATTGTCATTATATTAGTTGGACCATTTTCCTCTTTCCTTAGCATCTCGTGCATGTCTTCCAATTTGCTATTTTTGTTGTAAAAAACTATTGATTGCTATACTCCAAAATCTCTCAAAATGAGTTCATATTGTTGGTTAAAATTATTTTTACGCATTGCAGTCAGATTTTTAATTATATGTGGACCTTCAGATTTTAATTATTGGAATGCTTTCACTGCTGTAAGATTATATTTTCTTATACAAGAAGAGAACAAAAATTTCATGTTTTTTGTCTACACTTGCCGACCAAACTTAACTACTCTTAAGTGTCACATCTTTTTTGTAAGAAAGACAAAACTACAATCTGTTCACACATTGTCATTGATTATAGATAGTTAGTCTCATCATTTTCATTCATTCATATCGAATATATCTCCAACTACTTCAGCTTATACATATGTTAAAATATTGAATGTTGAAATATTTTCAAAGTTAATTAAGTCATTGCAATGAATGAGAGATCCAATTATATACAGTAGTAACAATATCTCCGATAGGATTTCTTAATGAGTTTCTCACTAATAAAATAATAAAAAATAATATCAAATGAATAAAATATTAATATATGTAAGAAATTTAGTGAGGATGAATCCTTATTTAAAAATTTATGAGTTTTTGGTGAAAAATTCTAAAATTGGATAAATGTCCCCATTTGATTGGTTTAATACTTTTTTTAGATAACTCAAAATAACACTTATTTTATATTTTAAAATAAATAATTTATATGATATAATTTTGAAATTTTGATTTATTTATAAACTCTAAAATTAAATTATCTATTTATCAAGTTCCATTTTATATAATTTTAAATTACATTTAATAATATTTTATTATTATTTTTAATTAAAATATATAAATAAATATTAATATTATATTAGTGAGAAACTTAAGTAGATTTCTAACCAATGGAAGGAAAAATCAAACATAAATTTTTCAACATAAAATATATTAATATTTTAGTTCTAAGAAATTTAATAGATTTATCAAGATGCTCTTAGTTTGGTGGCACTATGGTTTGATTTCTACCATCTATATTATAGTAGCTTACAAAAAATTATAAGGGTGAAATTTAAGCTATGAATCGAATTTTATCGATTTAATTGTTGACATAAAAATTTAATGGATTTATGTTCTAATATATACACAAAAAACATGTAAATATAAAGATGGAACAGAAGTCAAGAAAAAGAAAATGGATCAAAATCTGCAAAGATCAGTCTCTCCCAAATCCCCAAAAAAAACAAAGCATGCGTTTCGTAATAAACAACTCATCATAAAACGACACATTACTCGATAACCTCTCCTCCCGACACATTTCTCTTTTTTATTTTATAAAAATCACAAAAACATGAATAGTTTCCACTATATATATATATATATATATATATATATATCTATGGATACATACATATCACTTAAACGTAAACAGTGAAGGATCTATTTCTGAAAATGTCTTTCTCAGTGAAAAGTCGAACCTTACGTAGCA